>JAUPFV010000005.1:184103571-185303571 GCA_036936605.1 Limnanthes douglasii subsp. nivea | reverse complement strand
GGAGAAGGAATTCCCATTGTATGTTACCATGTTGGAGGAGCTGGAGGGACGGTAAGGGCCTGCAAAATCATCTTCATCAAGATCATTATCACGATTCGAAGCAAAAGCCAAATATAGGGTGGCACTCTAGATGCAAAATCTATCTTTTAGCAAATAATGGCGCCCTAGGAAGTAGGTCTACCACTAGACCCATAACGTGACATGCGTTAAATCCTTATCTACGTAACCGCTTCAAATTCTGCCCAATCACTGTCCACCTCTTCCACTTCTCGATACTTCTTTTCTCCTCTTATAAATATCATTGCTGCCCATTTCTTGTTTCACAAAGAAATTTACTTGAGAGAGAAACTGCAAAAGTTTAAAATTCCTTTGCTACCTTCAACAGCGTCTTCAATCTATTGGCTATCTTCGCCAGAAAATTCAAACTTTTAATTATGATTCAACTAGTTTATGATAAAGCATCCAAACCCAGAAAATTTAAATCCATAATTCCCAAAAAACCCCAAATCTTCAAAATCAGATAATAATGTCTTCGGAGCTTACGACTACCTTTGTATTAGTGAAAGGGCAGATGAATACAGAGCAGCTAGATTAATAAGCAACACTCCTCTTGGTCTGTCTATGAAGACAATATACTACGACAACTTCGATCTTTTCAAAACTCTTGTTTTTTCACCTTCTTCTCTTATAGAAGAAATCAAATCATCCAAAACTCAAACACCAAAAACACCTCAAATCTCACCCTCCCTTACTGGTTATCATCTCAAATTAGTCGCGAAGTAAGCAAATTCTCCTCGAAAAAAGCCAAAGAGACTCCTTCCTCAACCAATCTTCTAAAAACTTATCATCGTCGAACTCTGAGAAAAAAAATACATTCATAGCCATGGGAGATGATGTCGACGTCATCCTAAATCCATAAACCATTTCTTCTCCCCTGAGGGAGATTGTTGAGACAACGACATTGTCTCAACAAAATCCCTCAAGTGATCCTCCTCGACTAATGGACGAGGCATCTAAAAGAGAAACTGATTCCGAAGCTACTCAATCCAACAACGAAGGTGAATCAGAAGAAGAAGCTTCGAAAGAATCGGAAAAAAATTGCAAAATAAAAAGCTCATAGACCGAGAAAAAAGAAAGTTCTTGTCACAATATCCAATGAGTTGTGTGCGTCAATAGGTGAGAACATGAGGCCTCTCGATGCACATTATATATTGGCTCTGAAAAATGTTATGTATACACATTACAAGGAGAGCCAAACAGTTGATCTAAAAAATCAATGGGGAATGGGAGACAACATTACAATTCGTCTTTCCAAAGAAGGGGAAACACCTCTAGATTGTAAAAAATACCAACTAGTGGTTGACCCAGAGATCATCAATTTGGGTATTTGATTTCCACTGGACCCCATGATTGATGACTACTTCAAACTTTTAGATATGTGTCTAACCCAGGTAACAACAAATCAATGATTCACCCTACTTTCTATGATCATGGTCTCTCACTTCTCCAAAATTCCGATCTGCATCGAAGATTTCATTTCTCTGACCAAACTATCAAAAGGATTGGTGCTTCTATTTTATTATCTTACCCTGGATGATGACTTGAAGATAATCGATACCTACTGGAAGTAGACAGATTTTGGAAACAGAAATTCATCTTCATCTTAGGGGCTTGGACACTGCTTTCAAACCTATCAAGTTTCTTAACAGCCATATGTTTCCAATCACGTTTGGAGCTCTCCCTCCTGAGAATTTGATCGAGCCACCAAATTCTCGACATGATGTCAAAAGGTTAGTCCACCATGACTGTAAAGTATTCTTACCAATTCGTAATAGATCGTACAGCCATCTTCCTCAAAAGAAGAAGGAAAAGAAATAAAAAGAAAGCTAGCACATTTGGTGCTAGCCCTTTAGTAAATCCGAAGCCAAGAGGTTCTAAGAGGATACAAAAAATAAAAAAATCTCTCCACCATTGAACAAGGATTAGAAGACGAAAATACACCACTGACCCTTTTGAAAAAACTGCCAAAAAGAAATGGAAAAAAGAAAACCGTGGAGATTGTCGAAGAGGTATTGTCTGATGGCGACGATGTTGCAGAGAATCAGCAAAGTCAACATAATTAAAATGAAGCTCTTGTTGAAGATGTTGTCCATCAGCAGGGGTAACTGTGGTTGTAGAAGATGATCAAGACAATGACCACTTTGATCTCGATAGCTTTATCAACTTTGACGAATCGCAAGAGATTGCTGGAGATGAGGATCCCATCTTATAAGAAATTCAAGATTATCTGCATAATCTTGGTAGAAGATCTGCACCTACCACTTTCGAAGCCACATCTCATGAGGTTATTGTTCATATAACCTCCTTAGCTCTTATTTCTAGACCTAGCCCAGTTGTCTTTCCTCTTGTGGAACCATCCGAAGATGTTCTTACCGCTCTTAAAACTTGTATTGATCTCGATACTGCAGCGCAAAAATTAAATCAAGAAATCAAATCCTCTCGAAGTCAATTAAAATACATGTCTAAAGAAATGATTCACTATAAAGGTGCTAATGAGGCTAATAAAAAATGAGGGAGATCTTTGGCAACCTCTTAAAAGACCATTTTCATGAATTTCAAATGGCCAGATCCGAGTTCCTCAGAGGGCTCCTCCATGTCAAGAAGCACCTTAGAGAAGTGCATCGAAAAGAAAAAGAAGATCTCAACACTTCATGCCATAATGAAATAGATCAACTCAAGGCTAAACATTCTGAAGAGTTAACTGCAGAAAAAAAAATGATTATCTTCAAATTTCTTTTGGCACTAGTGAGGCAGAGACGAAAAAACTGACAGATGACATAATTACCCTCAAAGCTTAATTTGATAAGGAAAAACAACTTGACGTCAGTGCTGCTGAGGATGAATGCGCAAAGGACATGCTAACAACTATCAAGAATGGCAAAGAACAAAAAACCATCACACTCATTCGTGAAATCCATGCTTCATATCCTAAAATCAATCTTTCCAACATTTGGAGCGAAATTCCCATCGAAAGACGTCCTAGCGAGGCTTTTGAACCTAATTCTAGTTCGTCGTCCAAAGAGAAAGACTCAAGGGAAGATTCCGAAGAGAGCTCTAAAGACGAGTAATTTAACTCACTTTTTTGTACCTGTAATGCATCAATGTAATTTTTTTATTAGATGCCTTTTCACTCGGTACCTCGAACTATATTGAATAACAACAAGCTTTGTTTATCCTTTAATTTCTTTAAATTATAGTGCGTTACTTATGTTAGTGATTCGAAGTGAAAATATAACATAATATTTTACATAACATTATAATACATAAAACTTTGAATATCATAGTGCGTTTAATGAACGTAGCACTTCGTATAATATAGTGCGTTTAATGAACGTAACACTTCGAATATTATAGTGCATCGAATGAACGTAGTATTTCGAATATTATAGTGCGTTGAATGAACGTAGCACTTCGAATATTATCGTGCGTTGAATGAACATAACATTTCGAATATTATAGTGTGTTTAATGAACGTAGCACTTTGAATATGGTTGCTTCTTCAAAAAGTGTCATTCACATTTCAGAATATATTACTCTTGGCCAATCTCAAAGATGAGCATTCTGTGATTAGTTACCAAAATAGTTTAAACAAACACTTGTAAACAACCATTGGCCAAAAATGCATTTAGTTGATAGATATGAATATGAATATACCACCTCATTAAAACCTTCCTATGCCAACAGGGTAGGAAAAAATGCGCTAATTAATCAAAGAAAACAATTTCAAAATACAACATAGTCACTCCCAATATAATTTTAGATGTTGTATATTCCACGTATGTTGAAGCATCCTCCCCTGATTTTCACAAATGTGATAAGAAGCTGGTTTTATCCTTTCAACAACCATATAAGGTCCTTCCCAATTTGGGGTCATCTTATCGAGGTTCTTTTCCTTATTATGGAGGAATACCTTTCTTAACACTTTGTCACCTACCTTGAACTCTCTCATTTTCACCCTCGAATTATATCTATTCCTCATAAGAGGTTGACAAAGAATTATATGTAAATGTTCTTGAACTCTATTCTCTTCAAACAAATCTTCACTTGCTCTTTTAGATTCATCATTCAAGTCCTCGGAATATTGGGTTATCCTAAAAGAAGGCAAAGTAGATTCCACGGGACTAAAAACATCCATTCTATATGACAAAGCAAATGGGCTCTCTTTAGTAGCCTCCCTAGGGGTTGTTCGATAAGTTCATACTACCTCATGTAAGTAATTATGCAATTCATGTTGCTTATGTCAAAATATTCTTCAAACCTTCTAAAATAGATATGTTTGTCACCTCTACTTGTTCATTTTCTTGGGGATGAAAAGGTGTAGAAAAATATTGCTTGGTTCCCTTCGAAGCACCAAACGAAACCATTTATTTATTATTGAATTGAGGACCATTGTCTGTAATAATTTTTGAGGTACTCCGAAATGACAATAAATGTTTTTTATAATGAATTTAATCACATCCTTAGATCTTGTTCCAGACAGTGTTTATGCTTATCCCCACTTCGTAAAATAATCCACTGCAACAATTATCATTTTTCGTCCTCCAAAAGCCATCGACAAAGGTCCCACTAAATATATTGCCCATCTATCGAACGGAATGGCTTCGGTAATGGACATAAGTGGAACGAATGGTTTATTAATATAGTTAGCAAAACTTTGACAAGTATCACAGTTTCGAACCAAATTCTTGGCATCGTCATAATCGAGGGCCAAGAAAACCCTACAAGTAGAACTCGCTGAGTCAATGCCTTCAACCCATAATGCATTATTCCTTCTCCATCATGTAGTTCTGATAAAACCTCCTGTAATTATTGTATACTCAAACATCGAAATAATGGCCTACTCAATGCTTTATTATACAAAAATCCATCTAATACTATATAGCCAAAAAAAATTGCCTCGTAATTTTTGTCCAATTTCGCATCTTCAGACAACTCTCCTCTAACCAAAAATTTCAAAATGTCAGTTCTCCAGACCTTAGACTGTATCTGAAGTGACAAACAATTCCTCAATATATTCACACTACTCTGAATGGGTTAAAATCGATGGACTCTCTTGTAATAAAATTCAACGATATTCTTCTTTGTATACAACAGTTGCTAAGGAATCATCAACCGTGTTATTCGCTAAGTTTATATGGTCCACAACAACAAATCAAATAAAAGTATCGGAATTTGAAGCTCTCGAAGATAGAAAATTAAGTGGTCAATTTTCGCTTCAGAAACTCTAGACACTTGATTTGCTACTAATTGAGAATCTATCTCTAATCGTCCTAAAGTTGCACCACATATCTTCGTGAGTCTCAATCCAGCTAATGCAGCTTCGTATTCAGCTTCATTCTTTAACGCGTGAAAACTAAATTTAATAGATTGATACATTATTTCTCCGGATAGAGCAACCAGTTGAACTCCAGTGATGCATCCCAAAACACTAGAATCTCCATCGGTTAGAACAATCCACATCGAATTAACTGGCAAAACATCCTTTCCAACTTCGTCATCTGATCTGCTTGAATAAAATTCAACAAGGAAAACTGCCAAAGCTTGTGCTTTAATTGTCGTTCGAGGAAAAAAATGATGTCAAAATCCTCCAATTCCACTAACCACTTAGTCACTTTCCCTCAAATATTAGGACGTTGTAAAACATTCTTCAATAGAAATAAAATTTAAACTTCAATGGTATGAGCTTGAAAATAATGAGGCATTTTTCTAGCAGCCACCACCAATGCCAATGCCAATTTTTTGAGCTTCAAATACCTATTTTCTGTTGCCACCAAACTTTTGCTGACGTAGTACACCGGCTTCAGAATTCCTGAATCCTCACTTATCAATACTACGCTTACTGTAAACCAGATATTGCAATGTACAAAAAGAGTTGCTCTCCACTTCGAGGTTTAGACAATATGATTGGTGATGATAACAAATCTTTGATACTTGAAAATGCTGATTCATAATCCAAAGTCCACTCAAACCTCTTTGATCCTCGTAACACTTGAAAGAAAGGGAAACATTTATCAGAAAATCTAGAAATAAATCTCTTAAGTGATGTTAACATTCCTGTCAAAATTTGTACTTCTTTGATAGTTCGAGGCGATTTCATGGATACTACAACTTTTAACTGCTTTGGGTCAGCTTTTATCCCTTTTTAACTGATAACATAACCCAGAAATTTCCTGATCGAACTCCAAAAGTACATTTTTCTAGATTCAACTTCAGCTTTATTGCCCTTAAGCTAAAAACTATCTCATCTAAATATTCTAAGTGTGCATCATCTGCTAAGATTTTCACCACCATATCATCGATGTATACTTCCATGTTCCTTCCGACATGAGCAACAAATGCCTTGTCCATTAATTTCTGGTATGTGCCGTAGCATTTTTTAACCCGAAAGGCATACTTCTATAACAATGTAAGCCTCTGTCTGTGATCAATGTGGTACATTAAAGATCTTTTGAATCCATCTGAATTTGATTATATCATGCAAAAGCATCTGTAAAGGTAAATATTTTATTTCCCGAAGTGGAATCAATCAGTTGGTCATTCGAGGAACGGGAAACGGTTCTTTAGGACAGACTTGATTCAGGTCTATAAAATCAACACACATTCTCCACTTCTCATTCTTCTTCTTGATCATTAATGGATTCGTCATCCATAAAGGATACTCTGACTCTCTTATATGTTTGACCTTGAATAATCAGTCCACTTCGGAAACAATAGCTTCTGCATTTTCTGATGAGAATGCTCACCTTTTTTAATAACAGATTTCATAGTTAGGTTATGGAAAATTAATTCAATTGGAACTCATGTCACATTCTCTATTTTCTAAAAGAAAACATCTAAATTGTGAGATAAAAAATTGTGATAACTATTAACGTAGAATTGGGGTCAGTAATGTTCCTATTTGAAGCACTCTTCCCTCAGGATGCGTGTATTCCTCTGGGGTTTCCCTCGGATCATCGACCTTTTCCTTAGAATCCTTGGTCAACCCTCCTGATTGCTATTCATTCATCATATCATCACTGCTGGATCCTCGAATCCGAAGTGCAGTGGCGTATCATTCCCTCACAACCTTTTGGTCGCTTCGGACGACCCTTACAAGCCTTTGGCAACATACTTAAAACATTGATGAACTGTTGATACAATCCAATATATCCTTGATAACCAAGTTCTTCCAAAAATGGAATTAGAGCTTGTTGGACAGTCCACCACCATAAAAATCACTTGAACCTTCTTCATAAAAGGTCCATTTCCTAGACTTAACTCCCCATCAAATTCTCATATTACTCGTGTAATTACTCCAGTAAAACCGATGATGGTGCGCTCTGATTGAGAAATCCAAGGAGGATTGCACATCCTGTCATAAGTAGTTTTAAATAGGACGTTTGTAGAACTCCCAGTATCTATCAACACGTGTCGAATCTCAATGCAAACAATTTCTGCCCCAATGACACCACTGCATCCTCATCCGGCCCTGCAGTACCCCGTAAATCGCCTTCATCAAAAATGATAAAGGAAATGTCTTTCTTACCATATAGATGGGTAGATTGTTTTCCCTCTATCTGAGTAGCCAGACTTACTATGTGCCTTTTCGTTGAACTATCAGTGCTGTCAGTCATAGAATCGTCCCTAAAAATGGCTAGGGACTCAAAATACTCGCACAAGCTTGGAACGTGGCCTTGCTATACTAGTTCTTCCACTGCCATCAAAATTAACTGATGTGGATCCATGTCTAAGTATTCCGGTGCAGCATAAAAATCATTAACCTTCGAATCCAAAATTATCAAATTTTCAGCTTGTGCATTGGATTGGTTGGTTGTGAAGTCAATGTTATGGGATTTTTCGATGCATTACTCTGTGTTTTCATAAAAGTCAACAATTTCCCATTTCAATTAAAGTCTGAACTTCATTTTTAAGGCAATGCAATATGCGGTATCATGACCGATGTCATTGTGATGCCTGTAAAACCTCTTATTTTGCTCCTTCCTATGCCTATTAATCGGAGCGGGCTTTTTGAAATTTACATAACCTTTAGTTTTATCGAAGATTGCGGCCACACTCTTAGTCAGATCTGAATAGTACTCAGGCCTTATCTATTGATTGGGCCTCAGCCTATTGAATTGTTATGATGGAGCTTAGTTCGAATATCCTCCAGTTCAATGTGGTATGTTGTTGTTCCTCGGACGTGCTTGTTAAGAAGAATTTGAAGATTACCCATGGTTATGTGGCACCTGCCTAAAATTATTTTGACAAGTAGCTGCTACCCCTCAAACCCTGGTTGATTATTCAACCTTGATTTGGTCCTCAACTTGAACCATCAAAGGATATAAAAGTTAAGGCTCTTCTTTTTGTTGTTTCATTAGCCAAATCTCCTGGTAGCAATCAGTGGCGAAAGGCTGCCATTGTCACGATTTCTTCACAATTATCCAGACTTGCTTTTGTTAAGACAAACCACTTTGTATAATCTTTCATATTTTCTCCAACTGTTTGCTTGTATTGGAGGATTGTATCTCAATTTGCCCTCATCCCCCTACTCCCCACAAACTGTCTTCGAAAGATAGTGTAAAAGTCTCTGAAATTTGAAATGGATCCCCTTGGAATCCGGTTATACCATTTCAAAGTTGTTCTTTTAAAAGTCTGGGAAAAATCCCGACACAATAGCCTTTCATTATCCTAAAATTCATCATGTAATTCTTAATATATTCGATGTGATCGCTTGGGTCTTGCATCTCATCAAATTTCTATACTTTTGAAATATCAAAACATTTCGGAAGCGTGATAGATCTTATCTCATTTTTCAACGGAGAATTCCTCCATTCAACACCTTGAACATACTGATCCTCAGTTCCTGTCAGTGCATACAAATTTCAAATGATCCCCATTGTACTGATTTGATATAATTCCTTCACGCCAGTTCGACTCCCTCAAACATCGAGGTACACTATATCTTCTACCTCTATGTTCTTTCTTAGATTTGCGAGTTTGATCATTCTCTTCTTTCGAAGAGCCTCGATATGTTTTAAAATCTGATCTAAAGCTTTCAACTTCCTTATCACTAGATGTGACATACCTCTATTTATCTTTTTTTCATTTCGAGAAGAATGACGATCTTTTGGCCCTTCTAACCGCGCTTTTTTCTGTTCGCTTCTGACTTGAAGATTAGTGCAAGATCGATCAGATTGACCACTGCATCATTTTGGTCATTCACTTGTCTCACCTCGGATTTCAGCCTAGCTGACTGAATCTCCTGCTCTCTCTAGTCGTATTTCTCGTTCAGAGCATTTATCTTATCCATAAGCTGATTCATTCGCAACCCTATCTCAGATTGAGTCTGATGAATTGGAGTAGATCCTTTTTGTCTATCATCCGTCCTTTGTAAATCCGTTTTCAGTGTTTCAACAACTGATCGAACTAGCGGGTCGTTTTCTAGATTCATTGTAAAGTTTTTAAGATTGTTTTTCAAGATTTGGAAAGTTCGAACTAGTAAACTAGGCACCAATCATTGATCAAGTCGCCAATTTGGTGAGTTTGATTACTTGGATTGCCTAAGTAAATTGAGAGAAGTCGGATTTTAGAGAGAGGAATAGGTTTTAAAGAGAGAAAATCATATTGTTAAAGTGATCTATCTAAAAAAGCCAACCCCTTTATTAGATCGACATTGGCCTTTGTATAGATGCGCAAACTTAGCTCTTAACTGAAACAGTTACATAAAAAAGGATAATTACATGTCAGTCCCCGACTAAAATACAAAGTTCTAATTCCCTTTTCTAATT
This sequence comes from Limnanthes douglasii subsp. nivea, assembly GCA_036936605.1. Classification (NCBI taxonomy): domain Eukaryota; kingdom Viridiplantae; phylum Streptophyta; class Magnoliopsida; order Brassicales; family Limnanthaceae; genus Limnanthes; species Limnanthes douglasii. The sequence goes on along the minus strand of JAUPFV010000005.1, from coordinate 185,293,744 downwards.
TTACAATCTCTTTTAAGAAAATTTATTCTTTACATTTGAGTCCTTGAAATTCCATTTCCTTATCACAAGGGTTATAAAAATTGATTTGTTTTTTCTAACGCCAAACGTGACTTAAAAAATTCAACCATATGATGCTAGGATAATTAGAGCCTTTAAATTGTACTATCGTAAAAGGTTTTATTGTAAGATTTTGAAAGTTTATGAGTTGGACATTTCTTCTCTGAAAAAGATTAATATTTTAGATATTATTAATTTGGTTATCTAAGCTTGGAGAAATGTGCAACAATAGGCCATAACAAATTTCTTTCGACACTGTAAAATTTGTTTGGCAAATCCAACCGGTTCAAGTGACATTTGCATATGATGATTCAATAGCTTTGGAACCGTGGAACCGGGCACTTAGAAAGAAGCATTGCAAGGGAAACAAATCTTCATAATTTTTTGTTGCAATACGAGAAGATAATTCCCCAACTCTTAGGTTCAATGACAAGATTTAAAAATAAACTCAATATAGATTTGAAGTTCAACAAAAAAAACAAGTGACCATATATTCATTTTTAGTACAAATTAATTGAATTTGTCAAGTTCATTGAAATCTTTTGGTAATTATTAATTTATAGATTTAGTGGGACTAATATATATGCATTGGGATTTCAAAAAATTTATTATCTTATTATTTTATCGATTACGATATAATTTTGTGTTGGTCCCAAGTTGGGACTCGACAAATTATTTATTTTATCGAGGTTATTAATTTATAGAGGTTTTATTGTATATAATTATTTTTTATTTTTTATTTTTGTCTCTCTTATCTTTTTCATTTTTTCAATTCGAGAATCATTTCTTAAATTCCAAATATCATTTATGATTCTATTATTCTAATAATCATTGCTTCAATTTTCATCAACTAATAAAGAGAAAGGTTTGATTATTCGATTAGCAGGCTTTGATTTGTTTTATCTCTCCTAAATACAAAACTTATATGCCAGGTGTTTGGATGTTCAAGAATTAAGTTATTTGTCTAGTGAAAACTAGTTATGCGGTAGAGATATTAATTTCAAATGAAAAACAACAACAACTAGAATAGAAGAAAGTTTTGGTCTACTTACCAACTGAAGATATTGTCTCTTCGCATACGTTGCTTAAACAAATATTTGACTAGGTTGGGATGGAAAAAGTACTACGAAGGTGACCCTGATCTCTTTTAGTTTCATAAAAAATATTTTTGATTTACCTCATCTCTCTTCTAATAGATTTCTCAACGTTTAACTTAATCTAATATACAAAAAATTTAGTATATTAATGACTTACACGACTTTTATATGAATGTAATTGTTGTTCAATTATCACGAACATGGAAGATATTAGGGTTTTTAACCCAATATTATACATATAAATAAAGTTGTGAATCGTGAACTAAGAGTTAAATTTTTTTGTAAATAATTGCAAACTGAGAATCATGTGTTAAATTCGAACTGAGAACCATGTGTGAATTCCGAATTGAGAATCATGGGTCAAACGCAAGTTATGAATCATGTCTTAAATCTGAACTAGGAATCATGTGTTCAATCCGAATTGAGAATCATGGGTTACACATGAATAATGAATTATGTGTTAGATTTAAACTAATAATTATGGGGTCAAACCTAAACTGAGGGTTATAGGTTAAACACGAATCACGGATCATATGTTAAATCCACATTAAAAATCATGGACGTGAACTGAAAGTAATGGGTTACACAAAAGTTGTAATGATAAAATGATTTATACGTCTGCAAATATTCAAAATGATATTTGAGGGTTTAATATTTACTTATAAAATAACAAAAAAATTAAAAATGATTTAGTTTTAAAATTTTGCACATAAATTTCGGGATATTAAACTAAAATTTTGCACATAAATTTTGGGATTTTGTTTTTATTTTGAAACATGGTCGCCTAGTTTTTTAATAGTATTATATTTATCTAGTTCATAATAATCATTATTTTTTGGTTAAACATTTTTTCTATCAAATAAAATACATTAGAAAAAAGTGTTTAGAAATACTTAAAATATACGATGAAGGTGTTGACAGTAAGGCTTTCATTTTAACTTTTATATCAACCATGAAGGCTATTTAAATATTTAATTAATTTTGTTTGATAAAATAGTCATATGTTGCTATTTTTGTCATTTTTAGTGTAAAAATAGGTTAAAGGTTTTCCGATATATATTTTTTTTTCAAAATATTAAAAATGATAGATATGAATAACACTTCCATCTTAATTTTTAAAATACATAAAACATGATATTGAAAAAACAAGAAAGGATTTTTAAAAGCTAAAGATGTATGCTTTTTTTCTATAATAAAATGACCAAAAGATTTATGTATAATTTTTTACAAATTTTAAGAATCGAATAACGTGTGTATTTTTGAAGGATAAAATTTTATATACATATCTTCTTCTTTTTCAGGATAAGATTTTAAATATCTTTTTTCAAAATGGATTTATGAGTTCAATATATTAAAACCCCAACTCGATATTTGTTCTTATTGTAGAATTCGATAGGTTTTTTTTAAGCAACAAAATATTTTATTAACAAAATAGGAATACACGAAGTCTTCTTCAGAAGGTCATTAAAGTAAAATACAAGCATAAGCATTAGATGACAACATTTGCATGCCCGATTTTCGAAGGAGAGACTAAATCGAGGCTAGATTTCTACCAAAAATGACTTGAAATTCCAAGAAGAAACTCAAGGCATCCATGGAAGGAAAGCAACACGCTTAAAGGGATCCATTGAGGATAAATTTGCCAAGCTTGATAAAACCCCCATCAGAAATAAATGCAATTTGAGGAACTGAGCAACTGTTGGAGAATAGAAGCAAGGATTCACTCAGAATAAGGAACCATAGAACGAGTCATGGATCAAGAAGACATTTGAAGAAGCTTCCCTCGGACAGAAGCTACGATTGAGCATATCGAGGGACAATGAGCAATCGAAATCGCAATTACCACAGTCTTGAAAGAGGGAACAAGGGCAGCAACAACCACGAGCCAAGAATCGATCAAGAGTGGAACAACACTTTAAGTGCAGAGGCGACTTCACTCAGAAAGAACAACAATCAGAAGCTCCAATTAGAAGAGAGGTAGCTTGGAGCTTAAATCAAGTAGGAAAACTGAGGGCGAACAGGTACGAAATAACTCTATAAATACATAAAACTTATTTATTTGTTAGTAATGACATAGCTTACGCCTAGACCTTCTAAGATTATAATAGATTTAAGATCGTTAGGAATGAAACTGATAGAGATTTCATTTCAGAGTCCAGCGAGCAAACCAACCGGTTGTTTTGTTCTGGTCTCTGAAGATATGAACTAGGGTCATGGATGGAGAAATCGATATCCTGACACCATCAAGAATAAGATCAATAGCCCAATGAATGTTACCGTTAGTGAAGAGATTAATAATTATAAGCGATTCAGTTTCCAGATCAACCTGAGTCCAACCTTTCTGCTTGCAAATGATTAAACCATTAAGCATGACTCTAATTTCAGCCATTTGGGGAGACAACTTACCATATAGATTACCATCCCCATAAATTAGGTTTCCACAGTTGTCCATGATAACCATAGCTCCACTCGATTCACCATTGACAAGACATGAAACATCAAAGTTTAGTTTCATTCTTCCGGTGCTAGGGAGATTCCATTTAAGATAGCGAGGCATGTTCTTACTAAATCTGACATGGGTAAAACATCCTAAGACTTTAGTAGCATATAAATTCGTATCCCAGTGGCTAGAATTAAAGTTATTGTTATAATCAATGCTAGTAAGAATGTATCTTATTTCAGTAATAGCATTCTTATAGTTTACCGTAATACCTTTAATTTTAAAAATGTTTCGACATTTCCATATAATGTCTAAGACAATAGAAGGAATTATATGTCTTATATGGAGGTTTTTATTAGTGTACCAAAGACAAGTTATAGTTATGTGAGTAATAGTCATAAAACTATAAATTTTAATGTTGAAGATACTAGCAAAATATCACCATATGGACCAGGAAAAGACACAAGAGACAAACAAATGTCTAGGAGACTCAATATTCATGAAAAAATCACATTTAGAAGCTAGAGAAACATGTTTGTTTTGTAAGATAGTATTTATAGGGATATAGTTACGAATTAGCTTCCAATGCAAGAAAAGAGAACTTCCCAGGAGTTACAGAATTCCATATTTTATGATACATGAATTCTGATATTGTTCCAAGTGTATTTGAGATTAAACTTAACCGGAATGGATATGTCCCAAATTAGGCAATCCTCCATATTAGGGTTAACATGACAGAGTATAATTCTATCTATGTCACTAGGATAAATTAGATTAGTTAACTCAAAGGTTCTAAGAGTTATTGAGTCAGTAGTTACATACCTTTTTCTGCCTTAAACCAAGAGTTATCAACATTGTCATCCAGAGTTAGGAGAGGATCTCCATTAGCCCATTTATCCAACCAAATAATCCACCTTTCTTTCTCCAAGTTTCCAGCATATATGATGCTCTACATAGCTTTTGATGTAGGCTAATCGTTTCCAAATTATTGAACTTGACCTAGAACAGGAAATCTGTAAATGGTGAAATCCCTTGCAGTAGATCTTATGAATTAAATTAGCCCATAAGGAATTATTGGTTCTGTAATTGACCCACAACTTACAAGAGATGGAATCTTGAATATCAGACAGTAATCTGATATTCAAGCCTCATTTCTTGAAGGTTTTACAAACATCTTTCCACTTGCACCAATGGATTTTTTATTAGAAGTAGATGAACCTCAGAGAAATCTATTAAAGATGTTCTCAATTTTTCACAAAACACCCTTAGGGATAGTATTATAATGCATCTAATATTGAACAATGTTCATTAGAACAGTAAAAATAAGAGAAAGTCTCCCAGAAAAAGAGATATGGACAGAGTCCCAATCTTTGATTCTGTTATTAATTTTAAAGATAAGGCTATTATAATTGCTAGAAACATTGTTAGTATTAAGCATAATTCAAGATATTCAGTAGGTAGAGAACTGTTAAAGAAACCTGTTTTGCTAGACATTAGATTTAGCTTAATAGAATTCATACTAGTTGAAGCTATAATTTTTGTTTTTTTCTTATTGATGATTTGCCCAGAACAATCTTGATAACTTTGAAGGAAATTATTTAGCAGGTGTAGAGTAGTATCATTACTATTAGTGAAAAGAAGAATATAATCTGCAAAAGCAAGACTATAAATATTCATAAAACCTCTGCTTTTATAAAGCATAGAATTGTTATTCTTAAACAAAGCATTAAGACCTCTTAGTAAAACTTCCTCAGCAATGATAAAAAGGCTCGGGAATAGAGGATCCCCTTGCCTCAAACCTCTCATTGTTTTGAAATAGCCCACAGCTTTCTCATTAATAAGAATATACACATTAACAACTCTAATAATGGTATTGATAAGCCTAATAAATTTGCTAGAAAAACCAAACTTATTAAAAACCTTAAAGATAAAACTAAAATTCAGCTTGTCAAAGGCCTTTGACATGTCAAGCTGAATAAGAATATTATTGTCATTAACTTTCCTATTTCAAATCATATAGTAACTCTTTATCAATAAAAATGTGATCGTGAATACCATAACCAGGGACAAAACCCCCTTGGTTTTTAAAATTATTTTAGGATGGTAATTGACCAGCCTATTATTAAGAATTTTAGACATGATTTTGTTCAGTAATGAACAAAGACTAATAGGCTGATAATGACTCCATCTAGTAGGATTAGCAGATTTTGGAATCAAACAAATCCCAGTAGCAAGGATTATTTTCGGAATGTAATTGCCTTTAAGAAAAGCTTGCATAACACTAACTAAATCCTTTTTTATAATATTCCAGCATGTTTTATAAAAACAATGACTATAACCATCCATACATGATGCACTTTCAGGTTTCAGGCTATTTATGATGAGCCATATCTCGTCTTCACTAGGATCTTTAAGCAAGTATTCATTATTTTTTATAAGAGTTGGGATATTATCAAAAATAGGGTCCATCATTATGCTATGTTCATCATCCTTGTCAACATAATGAGAGACAATGAGAGTATCTTCGAAGAACTTGACAGCAGAAAGGCCAACTTGAGTATTATCATTAAGCCAGGTATCACCATCTTTAATCTCATTAATATTATTCTTTTTTTGACGAAGCTGTGAAAAAGCATAGAGTTCATGTCTCCTTCTATAGCCCAATTTGCATAACATTTTTGCATCCAATAGTTGTCTTCTATTTTATGAGCTTGCATGAAAAGAGAATTAGCTTTAGAAAACTGATGAAGAGACTCAGGATTGTTGTGAACCTCGTGATTTTGCTCCAACATTTGAACCTCAACTTTTAAAGCCTGCACCTTATTAAAAATATTACCAAAATATGATATATTCCATTGAATAAGACCTTTTTAAGTTTTTTGAGTTTATGCCAAAACTTAATAAGATTATCTCCCTCAATATCCTGATTCCAATTTCTTTCAACAAAAGGAAGAAATTCATGATCAAGACACCACATATTCAAAAATTTGAAACTTTTCTTAATGTTATGGTTGTTATTTGAGATAGAGATTATCAAGGGTATGTGATCAGAGCATGTCCTGAGTTTGTGAACAACTTTGGTTTCCTCAAAATATTCAGACCATTTGTTATTTATAAATACCCAATCCAACCGCTTCCACTTTGATTTATTGGACCAAGTGTACTTGGAACCAACAAATCCAACATCCTCAATTCTGCAAGATCTTCTCATATCATTAAACTCGTTAGAACTATTATGACAGAAAGTACACCCCATTTGATCCTCAATAGTAGTTACAACATTGAAATCACCACATAGAAACCATTTAGAACTAGTATTAAAATCTGCTTAAGGATGTTCCATAGATCAATTCTATTGATTCTCTAACATTTAGCATACGACACAATAATTAAAATGTTTTTAGGAAAAGTTAAGTATTTAATCTCAGAAGGCACTGAGCATGATTAATAATAATCTTGACATATAGATCAACATTCCAAAATATCCATATTTTGTTTGAAATGTTAAACTTATAGTTGTTAAAACCTATCTTCTTAGCTATAACAATGATATTATCATTACTTATTAAAGGTTCATGGGTAGAAACAAATATAATATTATTTTTCTTGATAAGATGCTTAAGTCTTCTTAGAGAAGATTTGTTTTGAATACCACATATATTCGAGTTTAAGATATTAATCATTATCAATAGAAGGTTTAGATTTACTTGTGTAAGTGAAGTGCAGTGCTTTAATGATCTTGCTTTTTGTGTGCTTCCTCCATTTAGTAGTTTTAAGCTTCTTATCAAAAAAAAATTAAAACTGTTATTTGTTTCCTCTTTGTTGAATTCAGGAGAAGTAGCCAGAGGGACCATAGAACAGATTGAGGCAGTAGGAAAATCTGTATGCTACCTATGTTGTTCTGTTTTGAAGAAAAGATGTCTGGAGCAAGATTTTCATATCCCAATGTAGTAGCAATATTGCAGCCATAGTCTAAACCCTGTATAGCTTCAATGATTTCATTTTGTTCAGGAGTAATGTAACCTTCCTTTTAGTAAATTAAGATCATCTTTCTTTGTATTCTTGTTCAAAATAGTTTGGGCACTGTCATAAACAATCTGTGTTGTAATATCAGTTTGCTTTGTAATGACTTATTTGATTTTGTTGAAATTCGAGTCCTTGAAATCATTTGTTTCTTCCTTATTATGGTCTTCCTCCTCAATAGAGTAATCTATTTGCATCTTCTCAGGAATGTTTTCCTTCTTTTAACAATTTTGGTTACTATGACCCAAATGATTGCAGAGCTTGCAATAGTTCGACAAATTGGAGTAACTGATCTTCACCCAATGTCCATGATTAGAACCAAAACTGATCCAAACATCTTGTTGTAGATTCTTAGTAACATCAATCTCGACCCAAGCAGAGTAAGAGGAATAAAAGGTTATGTTTTCATCTGGAATATTCACGATAAGGGGTCCTCAATCGCTGCAGCAATAGTCTTAATAATTGTTTTATTAAAAATATGTTAAGGAAGCCTATCGATCTTAATCCAAACCAGCATCACAGGACTTTTCTATTTTACGTTGAAGTCACTTGTCCATTTCAACAGCCTCATAACAGAGGAACCAATAGTCCAAACATATTTTTGCCATAGTTTGCATAAATCCACTTTTAGGTCAAATTCAAAGAAGATATGGTGTGAGTCCCATATTTTTTACCTATAGTCTGCCTCAAACTTGAAAGATTGAAGAAATTGTATTAGAACATTCCTTTCCATAATACCCTGTGCGAATTTCCCTACAAGAGTAAATTTCGTGTTCTTCTTTAAGTGTTCTTGGACTTCACTGTAAAATTATATTGGAATGTGATTAGAATTCTCCTTGACGCTTTCTGAAACAAATTCTGGATTTTCATCCTCTTAAATTCCTTTGTTTAGAGCTTGCTTATAAGTCAGTTTCTGAGCCATGAATACAGGAGAAAATCTGAACTTTTGATGTCTTTAGATTAAGAATAGCTTCGGTAGGAATTCTCTCTGAATGAAAACAGATACTTTCTTGGAGATCAAGAGAGTATGGCAGATCAAAGATTTTCTAAACTAAAGGAGACTTGCAGACTGCAGCAGAAGAGAAGGCATAATACTCCTAGGATAATGCCACAAGACTTCAAAGGAGAATCAATCAAAAGAATTGATTGAAATCAACAAAACGGAAGGCAAGAATGAGTATTGATTCTTGGAGAAGACCCTTCATTCTTTTCTCTTTACCCTCTATTTCAAGTTGCCCGTTTCGTAGGATCCGATAGTTTAATTGTTGAACTAAAACGTTATTTCTCTAAGAATAATGCCAATAAGAGCCATTTATTGGATTTATAGAATCTAATTTTTTAATGTAATTAAACGTTTTTATTTTTCAAAGAATATTATAACTTTAATTTTTATATTTTTAGATCATATCAAAATATGTGGTTTAAATAGGCTTAAATCAGAATATAGTTCTCTGACTATCGCGTTTTCTTTCATTTAGTCCATATACTAAAAAATTATCGGTCAGATTCTCGGACTTTTGAAAATTTATAAATTTAGTCATTGCACGTGCTTTCTTTCCTATTTCAATCATGTGTGTCCATAGTTAATTGATATGAGTCTCACAAATACTCCTTCGACTTTTAATTCCACTTTTACTCTTTAAATTAATATATATTTTTAATATTTTTGTTTTTTCTTATTTTTTAATTCAACTGAAAACAAAGTATAACAAAATTTACGATACATTAAAATAACAGTGTCTTAGATTTTTTTTCTTTTTTAAGTTTCTTCTTTTTGTTCCCAGCTTTATCGAACATGACAAACAATTACTTGTCTTATTTTTCTCTCTTTTCACCACCACCAAACCTTACTCCATTTTTTATCTTCTACTCTTCGTTCTCAGACAACTAATCGAGTAATTTATGGAGTAGTGGTTGAATCATCTAGGTTTACATCATTTTCTGTGATTAGAATCTGAAAGTTGCTAGAATCATAACTTTGGTACCTCGTACACTCATCAATGGAAGCTTTGCACCTTCCCAAAACATGTTCTGGCATAAATATCTTGGAAACATCAATCGAGTTTCCTCTGGGGGACCCTAAAGAGACTCAGGTACCCTAGGGGATACCTGGTGCCTAGGAGCGAATTGAAATGACTGACCATGACATTGGAAATGTCTGAAGGAGAAGTGATTAAGTCACCTCAGTTATTCATAATAGAAGTGACAAATACTGAGAGAAACACTGAATATTCATAGTGTCTTCTATAAGCCGAATATGCTTTGTAACAAAAGAAGAGTGGTTGTGTTAGTAATGTTTGATAGAGTCCCATTGTAACCTTATTCTACATAAAATTTATGTTTGTTTCCCAAAGTTATAGGATTTATTCACAATTTGGACCACGTAAAATGTGTCTTGTGTGATTGTTTTAATTTTCTATTTCTTAAAAATAAAACTTTATGTTGGAAGGTTCATAGAGTTGAAGTTATAATTCATTATTGCCAAACTTACAAGGAATGAATTACCTAAGGTTCAAGCTACGACTTATTATAGAACATATAGCTTGAACATGTTAGTTCAACCCCCTGCCGAATCTTTATTGTGATTACCGTTAAATCTCAAATATAATCTTTATTGTTTGGCTGAAGCCCCAACTAATGGTGCACTGAGCGTTGATATTTTATAACAATATTTTTTTATAGGAAAAATACACAAGGAAAAACATGAATATTAGTCCAAATATTGAGCTTAGAGATTTTTATCTCACTAGCAAAATAAGAAAAGTCACAAAAAATGAGTTCCATATATTTTGATCTTGACAAATTCAATGAATATAATGATTTTAACCTATTTATAATTAAGATTTAGGCTTTTATAGTATATAATAGTCATATGTTTTCATTGCTGAGAGATTCAAAGAATATGTTGATGTTGAGGTGATGTCCAAGGCCCATAATGCTCTGATTTTGAGTTTGAAAGATGAAGTGCTTTGGGAGGTGTCTGTAGAGCCTATGACATTATGGATATAAAATTGGTTGGAAGCTATTTACATGAAGAAGTGTATATACAATAGATTGTATCTCAGGAAACTGTTGTATATACAGACAATGGATAATATTAAAGAGATCTAAAAATACTTGGATGATTTCAATAGAATCATTCTTGATAAAGAATACAGTTCAAGTAAAGGAGATGATGATCAAGCAATAATATTTTTGATTTTTTTGTTAAGGTGTATCAACACTTTATTGACACCATGATCTATGGAAAAAAGTATCTTATGATGTCAAGGTGAAAAGTATTTTAAACTCAAATGATATTCAAAGGAAGACAATTCTGAAGAGTGACTATGAAAGTCTCGAACTGGGTGTGAGAGACATAACTAGAAGGAGAAATTCAAAGAGGAAGCGGGAAAAATTTTGGTCCAAATTAAAGAGATTCGTGAGTGGTTCCAAAGTGAAATGTTGGTTGTGCAAGAATGAATGACATATTAATAAGAAATACCCATATACGAGGAATGAAAATAGTTATCCAAAATATAAAGTCGGAGATGCGACATACGAACATAATAATATTTTAATGTTTTCTAGTTACGGGTACAATGATAAGTGAGTCTTTGACTCATAAGCTTCATATCACGTGACATTTAACAAAAAATGGTTTGAAAACCTAAGATTTTTTATGGTGGAAAATTCATATTGGAGAATTATGAATGACGTATTATAAATGGTATATAAATATTTAACTCAAGTTGTCTACAAAACTTGAAAGAGTGATAAAAATATAAAACATGCACTTGATCTTACATAAAACCTTATTTTTATCAATATGCTTGATGAGGAAGAGTTTACATATAAAGGTAAATATAACAAAATTAACATTATGTAAGGCTCACTAGTTGTTATGAAAGTCTATAAGACTAATGACGTGTTAGTTATTAAAATGTAATGGCAGAGGTGTGTCTAGTGTAGAGAACGATTCAACCATGAAGTAACATATGAGTTTAGGACATGTAAGAGATACATTACTTATCGATCTCAACAAAAACGGGTTGTTGGATGGTGACATTATTTAAAAGTTGAGCTTTTGTGAAATTTTGTGCTAGGTAAAAGCAAAAAGGTTAAGTTCCTACAAAACAACCATACGATCAGTATGTTATTAAATATGTTCATTCAAATCTTTGAGGTCCTACAAGATAACCCACCATGGGTGGTGCAATATACTCTATATCGTTGATTGATGTCTATTCTATAAGGATATGGGTTATAGTTTTAAAGACCTTGAATGAAGCATCAGATGCTTTTAAGAAGTAAAAGAGGCTAGTAGAGAATCATACTTGATAAATGTTGAAGAAGTTGATGATTGACAATAGCTTGGAATATATTAATGAGATACTCAATAAATATTATTATAAACTTGGTATTTTTAGATACCGAACCATGAGAGGAACTCTTTAAAAAAATAAGATTGCTAATAAGAGAAGTCAAACCTTGTTAGAAATAGTAAGGTGTATGATTTTGATAACTAGAATAGGCCTGAGGTCTATATGGAGGAGTTATAACAGTAACTATATATATTATCAACATGACTCCATCTATATCAATAAATTTTAAAATATCATAAAAAGGTATGTAATTTGAAAGAAACATGCCAGGGAACATTTGAGAGTTTCCAGATGTGTTGCATATGCATATGTGAAGAAAGATAAGCTTCAGTCGAGAGCACTAAAGTCTTTATTCCTTGGGTATTTGGAAAGCGTAAAATGGTATAGATTGTGGTGTCTTGAACATAAAATTCATAAATCTTTGATTAACCAAAATATGATATTAAATGAAGAAGTTATGTTATTGGTTAAAGCGGTAAAAACCAGACCTAATACTCTCGATAAGATATGTGGGTGAATTTCCTCTATATGAGAATTTTCTATAACGTCAAAATCTGATGTTCGAGCAAATGAGAAACATGATACTCTTGAAAGTTATCAATTGGTGAAGCATATAGCACGAAGATATAAAAAGCCTCCACAAAAGTACAATTTTGCTGATATTATATGCTTTATCAATTTAAATGCATAGAGATGTTTATGAACCTGAGAATTTTCATGATGATATGAAAAACATTGATAAACTGAAATGGTTGAAAGCTATGATGGAAGAACTGATTTATATGAAGAAGAATGACACATGGAATCTTATGAAGCAACCGAAAGGTCAGAATTTTGTTGGGAGTAAATGGATATTCAAGAGTAAGCAAGGTATTCTTATGGTTGAGTTATCCATATACGAAGCTAGGATGGTGACCAAGGTATTCACGTAAAATGATGTGTTGATTTCAATAAAAAAATTATCATCGGTTGTGAAACAAAGCTCTATAAGGGTTATGCTGTCACTTGTTCTTAAATTTGATATTGAGTTTGATCAAATGGATTTTACTACTTTTTTTATGATGTAGATCTATAAGAGACTATCATCATGAACGAAAGTCAAGGTTCTCAAGAATGGAAAGAAAGAAAATGTGTGTTTGTTAAATAAAGCTTTATATGGGCTAAAATAGTCGTCGAGGTAATAGAATAGAAGATTTGATTATTTTATGAGGTCCATCAAGTATGTAAGAAGTTGTTATGAAAGCTATGTTTATTGTAATGAAGAGACGCACATAGAGAGATAAATCATGTTATGACTGTATGTAGATTCCATATTCATAACTTGTAAGCAAAGTAAGATAATTGAAATGATGAAGAGCCAACTGAAGAGAGAGTTTGAGATTAAGAATATGGGAGAGGCAAAAAAATGCTTGGTATAAAGACCAAAATGAACACATTGAGAGAGTATTTATTCTTATCTCAACAAAAATACATGCAAAATATTCTCAAGGTTGAACATGTTCGAAGCCAAAAAGGTTGGATCTTCATGTCTATTTCAAGCTAAGTACCACTTAAGCACCAACGAAGTAAAAAATAAAAAGTTTACGCAAGTGTTACCTTATGTTAATGTCATTAAAAGAATTATGTATGCAATGATATGTACGAGACCTGATCTAGCATACTTCAATAGTATTTTGATCAAATTTGCATCAAATCTGAAGAAGCCTCACTGGCAAGCCCTCAAATGGCTCATAAGATAACTGAAGAGTTCGACTAAAATTGGATTGTATTATAATCATAAGTACAAAATTGATGAGATGTTGATAGGGATATGTTGACTCCGATTATGTAGAATGCCTTAACACAAAGAGATCCATTTCAAGTTATATGTTTAATGTCTTTGGAAGAGTAGTTATTTAAAAATCATATCTTCAAAATATCGTAAGCCGAATATATGATGGGTAATATAGTGACAAAAAAACCAACCATATCAAGACAATATGTACTTTAAATCATTATAAAGTTAAATGAAAAACCAACAATATCAAGTTATATATTATAATTCGACGCCATAGCGTAATTTAAATCTCAAGTGATTTACCTTTTACCTATATAAAAAGAGAGAGAGTAGAGAAAGAAAGAGATTAGAGTTTCGTTATGCGAACTTTTGAAAAATTTGACTAACGTATACTTTATGATACATATTTTATATACTTTTACAAAAAAAATTAATTTGAAATCTGTTTAAGTAAATTTTTTGTCTCGTGTAGGATGCTTCCACGCCCCCATTCTCCCACTACGGACCGAGATACAGCTAATGAGACCGAGGAGATGGTGCGAGGTGAGACGTCTCGGAGCGTCCGTCACCGTACTAGAGGGGACTTACAGGTCGTCCCTGTTCGTCGTCGTCGCACTACGGACCAACACTTCCGTAGATATAACCGTCATGTGATCGAACTATACTCGACATTCCATGCCTACAAAGAGCACGAGGCTTATAGAGTATTCAAAGGCGATGTAAGTTTTTTGGTTTTAATTTATTTGTTAAAGTTATTATTATTAGATGCAATGTGGTATGTGTTATAGTTATAGGTTTATGTTTAAAACATTGTCTATTGAATTGGATTGGTTATTGGTTTGTGTTATAACTTATATTTCTTATAGAATTGATTAGTTTAGGTTATAATGAATTTATTTGTTATTAAATTTATTCGTTATTGGTTTATCTTATATGTTTTATTTGTCATTGGATTTATTGGTTATTGGTGTATCTTATATGTTATACTAGTGATTTAAGTTATTGGTTATTGGTTTATCTTAGTTGTTATATTGCATATATTGAACATATTGGTTATTGGTTTATCTTAAATGTTAGATTCCATATATGTTTATATTGTACTTTTTTATGCAGCCGAGGGTACATATGCGGTGTTATGCTATGTACCAGAATCACCGTGGTTGGGACTTGAAAGTCCGCCAGACACGAGTAAATGAGCAGGTGATGGACACATGTTTTGGACCCATTGTAGGCGCTTTGGGTCGATGGGCTACAAATGTTCCTCTGATATAGGCATTTTTGGAGAGATGGTCTCCTAAGACGAACACATTTCATTTCTGTTTCGGGGAGATGACCGTCACCCTCGATGATGTCTACATGATCACAAGGCTATCAGTTGTGGGTGTCAATTGTGAGACATATGAGTACCATACTGCTGATGAGCGTAATGCAGCATACGCTCGCTTACTTAAGTGCAGTGTTCATGAGCTTGTGGCAGAGATTGGGGAAAACAAAGGGGACGGTAAGAGGAATGTTCGCATTGCATGGCTGAAGAGGAGATTCTGCACTGATCAGTATTACGAAGATGATATCACTGATGCAGATGTTCGCCGAGCTACTAGGGGTTACTTGTTGCACTTTTTTGGCTGTACCATATTGGCCAACAAGTTGGGAAACAACATTAGCCTCAACTACTTACAGTTCATAGATGATTACAGTAGCTCGGACAGGTATAACTGGGGACAGATGATACTCGCGCAGCTCTATTACCAGCTAGGCAGAGGATGCCTACACGCTACTTCCGGTATTTCTGGATTTTTGGGCTTGTTAGAGACATGTATTTACGATCATTTCTCGTCATTTTCAGCTCATCGGTTCCCGAGGTTTAGTATCGCACATCCTACTTTGTGCAAGTATGCGCCTCCACAGTTTCGACAAAGCCAGCAGGCTCGAAATGGTGTTCGAGATTACCTAGCTACCTTTACAGAGCACGATGTAAGTTATAATTAGTTTCCTTTTTAATTATCGTTGATGAGTCAATAATTGTTTGGGAGAATATTTGGGATCTTGAACCAGATGTGACTTAGAGAGAGAAAGTATAGAGAGATAAAGGGGGTTGTCATAAAATAATGTTCAATACCCTTTTGCCAGGCAAGTGGGTCATCTTTTATACTAGAATAAGGTGGACCCGCTTAAGCTCTTAGTGGGCCGTTATTACACATTAACAAGGCCCCTTAACTATCTTTATGTTTACACATTTGTCCTCGAGGGACTTTTAACACCTTGATAACTACATCAAATATCGTTTATTGCAATTTAACCCTTACGACTTATATTGGTGAATTCCACCCTCATCAGTAGCCCCCAGTCTTCGGGAGTATCAGGAGCAGAGACTTGTTGCCGAGCCCGCACCTGTTGTCCGATCTCTCATGCTCTTCGGACTAATTGCCTTGGGCGAGCTGTTCTTTTTCCTCTTGCGTCGGTCGCTTACCGACATTGTTCGTAACGGTCTGACCTTCATTCTATCTTCGGGTTCTGCTAGACTTTCTTTCTCGACGTTCGAGGCTCCGACCCGAGTTGGTTCCCGCGTTTTTTTTTTGTTCTACTTGGGTCTTCAGCCCGGGTCTCCTGTGATGGGCTGGTCTTTCTTACCAGATGTGGTCGTGACGGCCCATATCAGCAGTAGGTTCGTGATGGATGGCTTAGGTAAGCCCTTGTCAGATGGTGGTGAACACGTGTCATCAGCTAATGGGTCACGCCTCTTTCAGACTAGGCTCTTAGGGAGACTCTTCATCTTCCCGCTGTGCTTTTGTCGATTGGTATCCCCCGATCTTTCAACCTTGCCTATAAATACTCCACAATCCTTGGTTTCTCTCAGAGGCATTCTAGAGAGAGGAAGTGCTGTCAGATCATTTCTAGAGAGAGAGAGAGCTCATCAGACCCTTCTTTATCCTGGAATGCTTGTTTTATCCAGATACCCGAAGCAAAAACCAACCAAGAAAAAGAAAAAGTCCGAGTGGAGTTTTGAAGAGTGGTCTAGCATCGGAGATCGAGCAGAGGAATACCGACGTGATGGTCTGATCTGGGGATCTAACTCCAAACCTTTTATTCCCGCTCCGCTTCCTCACGACCCTGTCCTAGCCACCCCGATCCCTGCAGAATCTTTCCTCCTAACCGACCCTCCGGTTTCTCCATATCCAGAGGCTAGTCTTTCTCTAGAAATCGTTATCCTTTCTTCTAGTGGTAGCTCTTCTCATTCCCCTGTAGTTGGGTCGAACGATCCGACCCTATTGCATGTCAACTCAAACGCTCCCCGACGCGCTCGCAAATCCAAGTTCTTGATAATGGGAGAAGATGGTCCCTCTACGTTCCCCGTAGGAGGTAACGATCCTGAAATGGTTCAACTTACGCCCTCGATTCGAGGGTATCGGACCGGTATTAACACTGCGGTCACTTTTTTAGGTTTGCCCAAACGTCAGCTTACGCCCGAGGAAGTGGAAGCGGCTCATCGGGCTTTTTCGGGTGACATAGTCGAGGCCTCCACCTCTCGGGTCCGACCATCAGAACCTGATGCCGCTACTGCCCGAAGTTCTGATCAGGCTCCAGACCCAGAAGTGGGAGGGTCAGAAGCAGACGTCGGAGGTATGTGTCGCTGCTGCTGGCAACGCAGCTAACCCACCTGACGACCCCTTGTCCGAAGAAGTTGAGGCTGCCATTACTACCAAGTATTTTAGCTGGCTTCGGACGAAAGACGTGGTTTCTCTTTACGAAGGGAAGTACCTCTACTTCCCCGAGTCTGATCATAAAGAGCTGCTGATCCGCTGGGGAATTCCCGAATGTGTCAACGTTCGGTTCCCGCTCCCCGGGGAGACCTCTGTTCATGTCCGACCCAGGGAGATTGTGGTGTTTACCGAGCTGTTCAACTGGGGGTTGCGCTTCCCTTTAGACCCTGAAATTTCGCTTTACTTCCGCACCCTCCAAATCTGCCCGTCGCAGCTGACGCCGAACGCCTGGTATACTCTAATGTCTTGTATCATGGCTTCTCGCCTTTCAGGTCGGGTTATGCCGATGGAGGAGTATGTTGCTATGTCGGGTCTGTCCAAATCTCCAAAATCCCCGTTCTTCTACTCTTCCCTTGGAATTAAATGGAAGATCGTAAATGATTTCTTGGAAGGGGACAAAGGCTGGAAGCATCGGTTCGTATTTCTGAGTGGGTGCTGGGAGAACGGTCTTCCCTACACTTCGGAAAATAAGAGGCAGCTGCTGCGGACCTGGGTCCATGATGGTACTACGTTTTTTTTTTATATATTTACCGACCCTTTGCGTAGTATCGAAGGACTGGTTGCAAGGGCTGAAGAAGGACTACTCGAAAGCTGCTGAGGCCACTTTTGAGGTGCTGAAAAGCTACTCCCGGAGGCATTAGGGTCGGGCTATGCATCGCACCTTCATAGATACAAACTTATTCATGAGCAACCTCTGGCGTTGCTCATCCGAGGTTCTGACCATCGAGCAGCTGCGGCAGCCCCCGAGCTTGGAGGACGTGATTGCTAGAACCGGCACTCCTGGGTCAATATTGTATCTACCCAAACGCAACAAGGCGCCTAGCAAGCGCCCGAAGTCAGATGACGAGGGGGGAGAAAAGGAGACCGGAGCCGAGGGGGCTGGTGAACCGACTCGGGTGGAGGTGGTCGCGCTTGAAGGAACGGAGGCAAGCCAGGACCGGGCTTTGGGGCAAAAGAGGAAAGGTCGTGCTGATGCGGAGGGTTCTAAGGTGAAGAAACCCAAGCCTTCGAGGAAAGAGAGTCAGGCAGTTGTTAGCGGGGGGGTGGGCACTGTAGGACCGACGCTCCTGGATCAGGTCGGTAATGCCCAGAGTATTCCAACGGCGGGCGTTGTCGAAATTCCGGATGATGTCGAACCCCCCGAGGCTTCAAACCCAGACGCAGCCTCGTCGAGTGGCCCAAAATTCCCTGTGATGTCGATGCTCGGTAGCCCGCACACATTCCCGCTACAGGGATCAGACGGTCTTGCGTTATCTTTGTATAACTTGCTTGTACCGGCGGCCATGAAAGAGCGTCGGGCAAAGGAGCTAAGTCAGCAGTTGGTCTCAGCGGAGGCAAAGATCGCTAGTCTGACTTCGGAGGTGGAAACTGCCAAGGCGGCTCAGGCGTTGGCAGAGGGTCGGGTTGCTGAAGCCGAGCGTGCCGCTACAGAGGCAAAGACAGCTGCGGAGGAGGCGATGAGGGCCACGGAGGTGGCAAAGAAAGCCGCGGAAGACCGCGCCGCTGCTTTGGCTCTGGAGGTCCAGAAGGTGATATCTTCGAATGTCGCTTTCGCCAACCGGTGTAGGAAGTGGTCGGAGAAGGAAACTGCCGACGCCAAAGCCGCGTATGTGCTGTCGTTCCACAACCGCTTCCCAGACCTTCACCTCGGGTCGATGTGGTTAGACGTGCCAGAGAAAGACCGGCCCGAGGGGGTCGAGTGTGGAGAATCCGACGATGCTGAGGAGGATGAAGAGAACGAGGACGAGGACGAGGACGAGTGATCCGGGAGTTGTGCTTTTTTGTTTTTTTTTGCTTATTTATTTTTGTAACTCTTTGGGGGCCGTGGGCCCCTCTGTCGTTATTTTTGATGAACATCTTTAACTTTGCTTTTGGGGGCCATGGGGTCCCTTGTTAATATATCAAGTTTTCTGGCTATATCTTCTCACACATCGTTACCGAGGCTCCGATAGGATCGGGGATCGTAAGTTGTGAAACAGTTCGGGAACTGTGAAAAAAAAATCTAGGCTCTGCAAATTAAAATAATATTGAAAAATTTCCTTTAGGGTCTGTTAAAGTACATATGTAGATCGGTAAAAACCAAAAAACCCATTAAGGTTCTGTAGATCGATATGTCATCGAAAATTTTCCCAGAGGATCGAGAAAACTATATATGTAGATCGGTAAGAGCCGAAAAACCCATGAAGGTTCTGTAGATCGATATGTCATCGAAAAGTTTCCCAGAGGATCGTGAAAACCATATATGTAGGTCGGTTAGAGCCGAAAAAACCCATGAAGGTTCTGTAGATCGATATGTCATCGAAAATTTTCCCAGAAGATCGGGAAAACCATATATGTAGATCCATTGATATTAATAGGAACGGACGACGTCCAGCTCGTAAGCTGTCCAAAGTCGCAACAATTCAATATTTGGAAGGCAAAAGAATTTTTTCATTAATGTAATCGGTGGTCGGGTTTTTTCGATGCCTCGTTAAAACCTCCTCGCGCCACCGAGGTAGGAAAGAGTGCATCCCCGACCGTTACAATTTTAAACAATGTGAAATACAATTTGAAATACAAGTCCACCACTATTCTAAATACAACTTCAAGTGTTCAATATTCCATGGTAGCCTTAAAAGATGTCCGAGCCTATTCTTCAGGCGGTACGTCCCGCTCTTGATTTTTTCGACAATTTCGTAGGGTCTTTCCCAATTCGGGGCGAGCTTCCCGAGGCTTTTATCTTTTGTGTGAAGGAAGACGCGCCGCAGAACCTTGTCTCCGACCTTAAACTCCCGACGACGGACTTTGGATGCGTATCGACTTCTCATCAGGGTCTGATAGTGCAAAGAGTTTAATCGGGCGCGATTGCGCTTCTCTTCTATGAGGTCGAGCTCGAGTCGTCGGCTGTCGTCGTTCGTCTCCTCCTGATAAGTTTCGACCCTGAAAGAAGGAAAAATAGATTCTGCGGGGGTGACCACGTCCATACCGTATACCAAAGCGTAAGGTGACTCTTGGGTAGCTGTCCGGGGTGTGGTTCGGTAAGCCCATAGCACTTCTTGTAGGTAGTCAGACCATTTTCCGGCCTTTCCCTCGAGGTTCTTTCTGAGGCCATCCAAAATGGTTCGGTTGGTTACTTCGACCTGCCCGTTCGCTTGAGGATGGAAAGGAGCAGAGAAGCATTGTCGGATCTTATGAGTGGTGCAGAATGCTTTCATTTCTACGCTATCAAACTGCGGCCCGTTATCCATAGTCAGCCTCTGCGGCACCCCGAACCGGCAACATATGTTAGCCCAGATAAATTTGACGATATCTTTGGTCTTCGTGGCGGATAAAGGTTCGGCTTCGACCCATTTGGAGAAATAATCCACCGCCACGACAATCGTCTGTCTTCCTCCCGACGCCATTGGTAACGGTCCGACGAGGTCGATTCCCCATCGGGTCAAAGGGCAGCCCTTCGGATATGGATTCTAAGGGAGATGCAGGTACGTTGATGGCGTTCCCGAACCGTTGACATGTATCGCAGGTTTTAACTATGAGCCGCGCATCTGCCGTTATCGTCGGCCAATAGAATCCTGCGAGGAGAATTCTCCTAATTAGAGCCTTGTATCCGCAGTGGGCCGCGCCCTCGCCATCATGTAGCTCGGACACAATCACTTGAGATTCGTGGAACCCTAAGCATCGAAGCAGTGGTCGGCTAAATGATTTCTTGTATAGCACATCCCCTAAAAGGATGTACCCCCGAGCTTTGTTGCGTACTTTTCGTTCCGAAGCGGTGTCATCGGGGAGCCGACCCTCGGCCAGAAAAGAGATAATATCTCGCCGCCAATCCGAGGTTGCAACCGAAGAGATCTGGCATGCGATTTCAGGTCGGTTGTCCAACTCATGGCGTTTGATAATAGATGGGCTTTCTTGTTCTGTTACCCAAGGATAACTGCTAGAGCAGGAGATCGTTGCCAAGGAATCCGCGGTCGTATTCTCACTTCTCGGGACATGTTCATAGGTGATTTTGTCAAATGAAGCAGCCAGAACTCTCAGTGCTGCTAGGTATTGTACCAGATGTTCTTTCCGAGCCTCCGCACTCCCCGAAGCTTGGGTTATTAAAAGTTAGGAGTCGCTTACGAGGCGTACTTGTCTCGCCCCGCACACCTGTGCCAACCGCAATCCTGCCAAAGCATCCTCATATTCCGCTTCATTGTTTGAAGTATGGAAACCAAATCGGATGGCTTGGAGCATGCTAACGCCCGATGGGGTTATGATTTGTATCCCCGCTCCACAACCACTAACGTTCGCTCCCCCATCGGTTCGGACGATCCATTCGCCTAGAGCGGTTTCTCGGGGAGGTACCTCCTGCTCGGGTCGTTCGGAATGGAACTCGACTAAAAAATCGGCCTAGACCTGGCCCTTGATAGCTGTCCGCGGTTCAAAGTCGATGTCGAAGTCCCCTAGCTCTACCGACCACTTGGATATTCTCCCGGACATATCTGGTCGCTGGAAAACATATTTAAGTGGAAACGACGTGCGAACGACGATAGGGTGGGCTTGAAAGTACGGGCGCATTTTCCGCGCTGCTGTCACCAGGGCAAGCGCCATTTTTTCTAATTTTAAGTACCGAGTTTCTTCATCCAGCAAGCTTTTGCTCACAAAGTAAACCGCTGTTGGAGCCGGTCCTGATTCGCTGATTAGGGCTGCGCTGACCGCAAAGTCCATGACCGCGATGTAAAGAAAGAGCGTCTCGCCCGTGGTAGGCTTTGTTAGGAGGTTCGGGGACGATAGGTATTGTTTGATCCCTAAGAACGCCTCATTACATTTGGGAGTCCAAGCAAAAAATTTTGCTTGCCGTAAGACCTGAAAAAACGGAGCGCACTTATCAAATGAGCAAGAAATGAATCGATTTAGGGCGGCGAGACGCCTAGTCAGGATCTGGACTTCTTTGATGCTTCGGGGTGGAGTCATGTCGGTTAGAGCTCGGAGCTGGATAGGATCCGCTTCAATCCCTTTCTCACTGACGAGGAACCCCAAGAACTTTCCTGACCGGACCCCGAAGGAGCATTTTTCCGGGTTAAGTTTGAGATTTATCCCTCGTAAGTTATCAAAGGTTTCCCTGAGATCGGCAAGGTCGGCTATATCGGTTCCGCTTTTGACCAACATGTCATCAATGTACACCTCCATATTCCTCCCGATCTGACCTTCGAATGTTCTGTTGACTAGTCTTTGGTATGTCGCGCCGGCATTCTTTAGCCCGAAGGGCATTACTTTGTAGCAGTATAGTCCCCGGCCTGTGATGAACGTGGTATTTTCCTGGTCCGCGGAGTGTAACTTGATCTGATTGTAACCGGCGTAAGCGTCCATAAACGACAGCAGTTTGTTACCCGATGTCAAATCCACCAGTTGGTCGATTCTCGGCATCGGGAAGGGGTCCTTCGGGCACGCTCGGTTAAGGTCGGTAAAATCCACACACATTCTCCATTTTCCGCTTTTCTTTTTTACTAGAACGGGATTAGAAATCCATAACGGGTATCTTGCTTCCTTGATATGGCCGATGCTGGTCATCCTCTCAACTTCTCGTAGGATTACGTCTGCTTTTTCTGGGGAAAAGGCCCGACGCTTTTGAGTAATTGGTCTGACGTTTCTGTTGATGGTCAACTTGTGAACCGCAAAAGATTCTGGTACCCCCGTAACATCTCCTGAGCACCATGCGAACAAGTCTAGGTTTTCCCGTAGGAGGATCAATAGCTGCTCCCTTAGGGTCGGCAAGAGGCACGCCCCGACCCGCAGAGATTTTCCCGCGGTGAACTGATGCAGTTCGCACTCTTCATCTGTTGTCAAAAGGCTTGGGGCCTCCCGGGGGTCATCCACTGGTAGCGATCCCGGGGGGATCCCCCTTAATTGTTATTCTTGAGCTGGAAACATCTCTTGGTCTTTCTTTGGTGCCAACGCAGCTCGGTAACATTCCCGTGCTGCTTTCTAGCTGCTCCGGACCACACCTACGTTGTTTCCGACCACGTACTTTACACATTGATGGATCGTAGAAGTTACCGCATGCATGCGTGATATCCAAGATCGGCCAAGAATGGCGTTGTGGGAGGCCGGTGCATCCACTACCACGAATAAAACCGTGACCTCTTTCTTGAAAGGACCGCGGCCTAACTGGACCACGCCCTCGAATTCTCCTATAACGTCGGCTGCTGACCCCGTAAACCCGACAATGGTTCGGTCGGACCGCGCAATTACTGGTTGTGTTCTGAATTTGGAAAAAGTTGACGCGAAGATGATATTGGCTGAACTCCCGGTATCCACCAAGATGCGCCGAACCTCCTCTCCCGCAATGGCTGCCCCGATTACAATGACATCCTCATGCGGGCCGGCTATATCCCTCATGTCGTCATCGTCGAAGTGCAGGATCGGAGAAGGAACGCTTCTGGTTTGGAAGCAAGTTCTGGTCTCCAACTGAGTGGTTAGGTTGACTATGTGCCTTTTCCTGGATGAGTGCGTAACTCCCGCCATAGAATCTCCCCCGAAGATGGTTAACGACTCAAAAAATTCACAAAGACCCCGCACACTACCGACGTTCTCCTCTGCTTCCTCCTCAATGATCCCGATGATGTTGCGATTTGCTTCGGGATCAAGGTATTCAATGGAGACATCGAAGTGGTCGGTTACCTCCGAAATGGCCATGGTCGTCTCTGGTTTCGGTACAATTACGACTTCTTTCGAGGTTGCGCCCTGCTGCGCCTTCTTTACATATTCCAATAGGTTCCCGTGTTCTATGAACATCTGTATTTCTTTCTTCAGGGCAATGCAGCCCTTCGTATCATGCCCAACATCCTCGTGATAGCGGCAATAGCGGTTATTCCTTTGTTCCCGAGGCGTTGGGATAGGGAACGGCCTTCGGTATATCCCGCTCTTCTTGGTCTTTTCGTAGATCGACGCTACACATTTCGTGAGGTCCACGAAGTACGCAGGTCGCGTCCATTTGTTGGACATGGATCGCGAAGTCGTCTGACCAACTTGCTTTGGTTTCAGACCGGCTGGGGCCGAAGGCTTGGCCCATGCTGGAGGGTTCGGGTGTATCGTGTTGACCGGTTGGGCCGCCCTTGCGTAGTCCGACCGGGTGCCCTGCCCTATTACGACCGATGCTTGGGCACTTTGCTGAATCTGCGCTGCCAACTCAGACGCTTCTGTCTCCTCGATTAATATCTGCTTTTCTACCTGTGCTAGAAGCACGGAGAACGTGAATGCTTGTTTCTTTGTCACTGCTTGCTTCATTGGCCCCGGAAGCAGACCCAAGCGAAACGCTGTTAGAGCCACGTTCTCTTCGCAGTGATCTAGGTCGGTTTTCGCGTCGATGAATCGCCTAGTGTATTCTCTTAGGCTCTCCCCCAGTTTTTGCCTGCAATTCATGATAGTGTCTCCGTTGGCCCGGAAGCTCTTACTCCCCACAAAGTGCTGCCTGAACATCGTCCAGAACGTCCCGAAGTTCCGAATGCAACCCTGCGGTAAACGGTTGTACCACTTGGACGCCCTGTCCTTGAAAGTCATGGAAAAATCTCTACACAGGAGCTTGTCATCGTTGTCGAAGCTTAACATGAAGTTTTTGAAGGCCTCCAAATGATTATCCGGGTCCTTTTTCCCGTCGTATTTTTCTAGTTTAGAAATGTCGAATCTCTTCGGGAGTTGTCCCGCTAATATCTCATCGGACAGTGGGGAGGCCCTCCAATTAACTCCGAGCTCACAGGCTCCTCCCCCAAGGCCTTCCGTCCGAACTCCATAGAGTCCCTCAACTCTCGGGCTGATAAACTGGCTACTAGTTCTGTAACCATGGTTCTGACTATTCGATGGTTGCCACGGAACTGGCGGCAAAGCTTCCCGCTCTCCGCGGCTGGCGGCATGCATTTCTTCTTTCTCAAAGGATACCGGGGTCTGCTTATCGGTGCTACCCTTCTTATATTTTAGAGGGTTTGCCCGGGGTCCTCGGAGGCGTCGGGAACGATTCATTTGTGTTCGTTGGACTCTTTCCCGACGCCGATATTCTCTGCCCGACGAGTCATCTGAGGGGTAGTCCAATGTCATGCCACGATGGTTCTCTGGGTTCCGCCGAGTCCTAGCAGTTCGCTCGTCGTCGGGGGGAGAGTCCCTGTAATACCTAACGGGTCGGGCTTCTATTCGCGGATCGACGTCATGGCCGGCTGCCTCCCGATCCTCCAAGATAGGTTCTTTGCCCTTTCCTTCCCGGGCTCTTTTCTCGTCCAGTGTCCGCTCTCTTTCTTCTTGTAGCCTGGAAATATCCTCAAGGAGTTGATTTCGGGTCATTATTAAAGTTGACCGCTTGTCCCGACCCCGATCGTGCCATTCCCGACCAGGGGCTCCTTCGCCTTCCGAACCTGAGACGGCTCGGACGACTTCTCTACCGACCCTCTCTATCGCAGCTTCGCTGTTCATCCCGCAAAAATGTGATTTTCAAAGAGCAAAAGATTCCTTTTCGGTATCACTCGATTCCCACAGACGGCGCCAATGATGAGTCAATAATTGTTTGGGAGAATATTTGGGATCTTGAACCAGATGTGACTTAGAGAGATAAAGGGGGTTGTCATAAAATAATGTTCAATACCCTTTTGCCAGGCAAGTGGGTCACCTTTTATACTAGAATAAGGTGGACCCGCTTAAGCTCTTAGTGGGCCGTTATTACACATTAACAAGGCCCCTTAACTATCTTTATGTTTACACATTGGTCTTCAAGGGACTTTTAACACCTTGATAACTACATCAAATATCGTTTATTGCAATTTAATCCTTACGACTTATATTGGTGAATTCCGCCCTCATCAATCGTGATATTTAAATTTAATATAAGTTTCTAATGTTAAATGATTTGTTAATATTTTATAGGTATCATTCATGTTGTATACAAGCATTAGGGATGCTCGAGGTCACTCTGATGTAGTTTGGATAGATGCAACACTGAAGGTGTCGGACATTGTCGAGGTATACTATCCACTACGGGTGGCTAGACAGTTGGGTCGCATCCAGCAGGTAATATTTTGAGATACTCTAAATATTAATATTGTTTGTTTTGTGCATGTGTGTTACATAATTGTTTTTAACATACATGTTCTTAGTGCACTACGTCCTATTCTTACCGGTTCTAGTAGGGTTCGTCGTGCAAACGCTCTCTACAACTGGGATGCATTCACTTGGGACAACTGGGAGTCACACTGTATTCGCATGAGTTTGAAAGGTGGAGAGTATATTCTTGGTCAGGAGGATGGTACCACTTTGATCTACTCTTCATGGGTTACGAAGAACTTGTGGTACATCATATCCGATCCAGAGGCTCACCAAGCTGATGCAGAGTTAGGGGTGAACCCTTCCGCACCCACACATGCCACCAGACTGCACGAGCTCACTACGCACCTACTGGATTACAGGCGTTCGAGCAGAGCCACCCCGACATTAGTTTGGAGGACCTTCGTAAGCCTCTAGACGAGTGCTACCGTCTTGCTCACGAGTACAAGGATTGATTATTATTTATGTTTTCCGGGTTGACAGTTTAAGACTTTTTATGTGTTATGTACTTTACGACTAGTTTAAATTTTGTGTTATGGTATTGTGTTATTATTTAATTATGTGTTATGGTATTTTGTTACATTTGAATGATAATTTTGGTATTTCGTTAAACTTTAAAGATATAATCATTTTGTAACCTCTCCCAAACATTTGTTCAAATTCTAACTTTAAAAACAGCATCAAAGTAGCACAAACTGCAACATAAACTCAAATATAAAATGAAACAGAAACTCAAACATTTTTCGAAACACAAACTCCAACACAAACTCAAACATAAACCGAAACAGAAACTCAAACATAAACTAAAACGCAAGCTAAAACATAGTCTGAAACATGAAGTGTAACATAAGCCATCCACTTGTACAAATCAGAGTTTATCTATCAGGCTAGTTCCATTTCATCAACTTCATTTCTTCTTTCGCATCCTGGTAGTCACGCATTTCCTCTAGCCGGATGTCAATAATGTCAGAACGGACCTGATCCTGGTGCTCCTCTGTTATAGAATCTGTGACCTGACAGTTGAACCGGTTACACGCAACACGATGTTCCAATTCGGTGAGGCCAGAAACTAGGACTGATCACCTAACTTTCACTTCATCAACACGTCTTAAAATTCTAGGCGGCTGAACACCATCCCTTCCGTATAGGAAGTACATCTGGCATAACAATGCCTCCCAATACCTTTTACCCCCTGTAGCATGTTCGTGTTACCAACTTCAACTGATGCCCTCATCAGATATTGATCTTCCAACTCATTCTATGGACAAATTTTTGCAATTGTATATTTTCTATAATTTTTATTGCCTCGAAAACCTCTACTTAAAGGCATTTTATGCTTCAGATTACGTAATCCAAGTAGACCAATCAATAAACGACACTTGTAAGATAAAGATAACGTAATCCAAGTTGACTAATGATTTTGCGACACCTAATACTTACAAAAGTACGCAAATGTTGCAGTGCAATAATAGGGGTCTCATTATAGTGGAATTTCCATTATTAGGTGTCTTGCTATAACGAGACCTCTAAAGAATTCCCACCAAAAACTCTCGCCTTTAAAAAATTCCCGCCCAAACATCCACGAGCCTATAAATAGACGCTAACCACAGCATCAACAAGACAACAACCAAACATTCCTAAACACTCCTTAAAGATAAACAGTTTAACAAATGGAGTTTACCCCTCATGAAGACTACATTTGTTTGAGGCAATGAAACTTGCCCGCCGAGAGTTGGGGGAAGATACTAGCGATGCGTTTTTCGAGAGAGTCCCGTGTAAGATGTACTACAACTACGGCCGTTTAGGAACGGGAGATTTAGTTGTGCACAACCGTGAACAAATCAAACAGAGGTACCTTTTTTGCAAACCGATGGATCATTTGTCGTTTCTACCATTTAAAATTAAGCAAGAAGCAGCCGTCGTCTGGAACATGACGGTGGTAGACTACATCACTAGGGATATGGTAGCGTATCTTCAGGATAGGATTACGGAAAGGGAAGAGGGGATTGACTCTAACGACAACTTGGGATATGACTTCGACGATTGAGCATTATGATTCCTTTGGTTGTTTGCATGTTGTAGTTTACTTATTTTATGTTGTTTGTTTAAGTTAATGTTTGAACTTGTTGTTTTAGTTTTTATGTATTTTCTTTTAGTTGCCTTATTTGGTATCCATTTACCATGATTTAGTGTTGAAGTCCAAAAAAAAAATCCTTCCAAATGTCTTATTTTGTATCCATTGACCATGATTTTGTGTTGAAGTCCAAAAATAAATTTCCTTCCAAATATCTTATTTGGTTATCAACACGTAATTATTGAAATAATGAGGTCGTACATTTTGAAACAATCCAATCTCCGCAATAGGTTATCAACAAATTGTGTATCAAAAACCCTCTCCCAAAGATCACGTTGACTTGAAAGTTCATACATCAAATCCCTTCTTACTTCATCCCATGAATCAACATTGTCTTTAATCGTCAAAGCTACGACCCTAAATCCAAAATTTCTTTCATGAGCAACGTCTTCAACGCTAGTTCTGTAGTTGTGCAAGTACTCGGGAAAACAACTCTCGTACGCGCTCAATCATTTTCCTTTATTTGATTTTCTAGATCGAGTCACTTTCTCATTTTTCGGTGGGGCTTTAGATTTGGACTTGGCTTTGGGTACTAAAAATTCTTTAACCGCCGATGCGGGTGTGCTACCCATCGTACCGGGAGTACTAGCGTCTAAACTATCACCGTATTCCCACTCGGATGGGTTCCACTTAGTTGACTTGTCGGGACCGACTTTTTTCCGACTTTCGTGACAACCGGTTCCTTAGGATCCAAAACATGGCTTCTAGCGGAATCTAGGATTTGCATCATCCTATTTATTATGTGATCTTGAACTTGTGGACCATAACCACGGATGATACTATCTATTAAGGATAGCTTTCTTATAAGCTCATCTTCGGTACCAACGTTATCCCGAGGCTTGATAACTAAAGTACTCCAATAAACATTGGTGAGGTTTGTTTTCGTCTGAGGGTAAGTTTGTAATTTTTGTTTGGAGTTTTGTGGAAGTTTGTAAGTATTTAATGTTTAAGTAGTGAGTAAAGGGAGAATTAAGCAGCCTGGTTGTATTTAATTTTCATTACCCTCATTTAATGTTGGTGGTTGGGTATTTATACCCTTACATCTGGGCTTTATGGGCTTTCGGGTCATGTTTAATGGACCCGGGTCAAGTTCAAGGACCCATGAGCTCTTAGTAGGAGAGCAGGCAGCTTAGTCAAGAAGTGTTTAGGTTTTAAGTACTTTAGTTCTTGTTCGAACAGTCCAATGGGTGAGGTGTTCGAACTTCCCTGTCCAGTTAAGTAGTCTTTGTCTGAACTGTCCCTATCCGTAATGATAACAGACTCCGGACTCATCAGTAGCCCCTTTTTTAGGTATTTGTTCAAAAACCTTTGTCAAAACCTGAAAAACAGTCCGTTGTCAATGACAGTTTCATCCTGACAGGTCTTCAGAATTATGTTATGGTTTTATCCGGACTGAAAAAAGCTCATTGAATCTAAACGGTTTTTTGCCAAAGTTCATGGGACACGTGTCTCTCTTTGGTTCGTTACTTTAGCCATTTTTTCACCTTGAATTTCGCACCCACCTTCTCTGAAAAGCAACCTCTTCATTAATGAAGGTGACATCAGCGTCGTCTCTTAATCATTGCAAATCCTTTCGAATTCTCCTAGGAATCAAAACTTCATTTTGGGGTTTACTATAAATTAAAACACTTTTCTACTGTTTTACTATCACTTTCATTTTCACTTTGCTAATTTTCAGAGCTTTCTCTCTCAAACATAAGTTCTTTACTTTAGTTGTTTATGTTCACGGCTAGGAACGCTTTAATCAGAGACGGGTGGCTCAATCTATCTGAACTAGAAAAAAGCACAAAAAGTTGAAAGGGAGAAGCGCATCGCAACAGGTTTACCTACGTCTCCCATCGACAAACCAGCACCTCAACCACAGAGCCTGACCAGGGTTCATCCTCTACAAAAAGTATCAGACCGAAGAGATTGTTTCAAACCAGCCTTTCCCCTATTATCTCAGGTTCATCGGTTCAAGAGTCAGAACCCACTGTTGAACCAGTTTTAACAGTTACTAGTTTTAAAAAACCTTCCCCATTCTTAGCCATGGGGTCAGATGCTGATACTTCTCCCAACAAACTAGTTGATCGAAGAAAAGGCCGGCTGGTCAAAGGGCATGCTAAAGGCACCCCTTCGAAATCAGGTGCCAAAGATAGCAGTACAGGGTCAGAAGCACCCATAAAAGTACCCAAGGACAGGCTGTCCGGTCCGGAGGCTACTGGCTCAAGCCCCCGAAGAGAAACCTCCACATCAGAGCCCCAACCGGAGGCCAGAGTGCAGGAGAGCGCTGAAGCTCATCAGTCTGGTGGTCAGACTGAACTAACTCCAAACTCCCCCCCTCATCAAGACGACTGAAAACCCTTCCTCAATAATGGAGGAAATAATGGAGGACTATATCGAAGAGGCTCCATTCGAGTCCGAACCTTCCGGACAGACTAGTGGTGCTGTTGCTGCCCAGAAGGATAAAGGCAAGGAGAAGCTATGCTTAAGGCATCTGAATCTGCCGAAGTGCCTCGAAGGAAAAGTGGGACCTTGTTTTCACAAGTTAAACGTTAAATACCTTCTTGCTTTACAAAAAATCAACTATGCCTTCATCCATACAACTGAGTTGGGCCAGATGCGTACGAAGTGGGGAATTCCGGAGAACGTGAAGATAAGAATCCCCATAGACCCCGAAACCCCAATGGAGTGTAAACTCAGTGACATAGTCATCTTTACTGAGCTTTTTAACTGGGGTCTAAGGTTTCCCTTAGATCCAGAGATAGTTAGGTACTTCCACCTTATCAAGCTCTGCCCTATTCAACTGAGCCCCAACGCCTGGTACACACTTATGGCCTGCATTATGGCCTCCAGGCTCTCCGGAATTCCTCTACCAATGGAGGAGTTTGCAGCTGTAGCCAGTCTCTGTAGAAACCACCACATTCCCTTTTATCACTTCAACATGGGTGATGATTATAAAGCAGTGGACGATCTGCTTGAGTCGGTGAGAAATTGGAGGACTCAATTCTTGTTCGTAAGTGGTGCTTGGGAGAACAGGAGGAAAATCAAAGTCGGAGTCAATCCAAGTATCCTCATAAGCAGATGGAAGAGTGATCGTAAGGCTCCTACTTTATATTTTTTTTTCTACTTTTATCGAATTTGCTTAAACTGACTGGTCTTGTCTTTTCTCTTAGCAGTGCTGCCCAAAGACTTTAGTGACTACCTAAAGGCTGGACATATTACTTGCACCAAGATCAACACTTGGGCTGCTGAAAAATGGGGAAACCGGTTTCACGATGCTTTCACAGGAGGCAACTTTGCAAGGTCTCACCTCTGGAACACTACTGGCCGGAGGGACTTGACCTGGGAAGAACTCACCACTCCACCCCCTCCGGATGTAGTCCTCAAGAGAACACACGAACCGGATGGGTTGCTTTACTTGCCAGGCCGGGCCAAGGCCCCGAGTAAAATGAAAGGCAAGAAAAAGAAGGGCAAGAAGGTTGTAGGTGAGGCTAACCCTGCCGAGGTGGAGGAGGCTGCTCCAACAAATCTAGAGGGGCCAGCCTCAAGCCAGATCGATGCTGCTCTTTTAGAAGTAGTGGAGCAGGAGAGTGTTAGGGAAGAGGTAGGATCTCCCAAACTATCAAAGGTTCGCAAGAGAGACCGAAAACGTGGAGCAGAGAGTAAGAAGAGGGAGGCCAAAAGGAAAAAGACCTCTAGGGGTGACGAACTCTCTCTCCGGACTCCGGAGCCTCTCCCCCCTGTAGAGCCTACTGATCCGACAAGAGCAGAGGAGATTCCTGGTGAATTTCACACTGACGAGGTCGGAGGAGGAGACCTTAGCATCGATGGTGTTGATATCACAGGGATCGATGGACTTGGTGACTATTTTGCAAATCTTCCCAGAGACGATTTTGCTGGGCCTTACCTCCCTCCAAGCACTTCGAACACCGTTACTTTTAATGGTAAGACTTTTACTGTTTCAATTGAAAGGGATATTATAGCTCACTCCATATTAAGTATTGTTCAGCCAGTGCTTGTTTTGGAGAAACAAGTTCGAGGTTAGGCAGATATTATCAAAGATCTCAAATCTGACAAAGAGAAACTGTATGATGACCTTCTTACTGCCACTCAACATGCTGACATTCTGAAGGGAGAAAACGAGGAGCTAAAGAAGAGCCAAGAGGGGTGGACTACAAAGGTTGCTACTCTAGAAGACACTATCAAAGAGCTCCGGGAGAAGTTGTCCGGATTAGAGAAAGATCTCACTTCTTCAAAAGAGGAGGCAAAGGCCAAGGATCAAGTCATTCACAACTTGACAAGTGACAAAATTGCGCTCGAGAACACAGTGTCCAAAGCCGCAAAGGAGAAAGCTGATTTGCTAAGGGAGCAGGAAGCCAAAATTCAGGCCAAGATCGATGCTTATGCCAACAACGTAATAGAGACTCAAGAGAAAATGTATGCCAAGGTGAAGTCGGACATGGTCCTGCTCTTTCATGAGAAGTTCCCGAAGAGGAACCTGGGAGATTTGTGGCTTCATGTAGAGTACGAAGACTTTCCCTTCCATACCATGGCTGATGGAGACTTGCATGATTATTCCAGTGCT
This sequence comes from Limnanthes douglasii subsp. nivea, assembly GCA_036936605.1. Taxonomy (NCBI): domain Eukaryota; kingdom Viridiplantae; phylum Streptophyta; class Magnoliopsida; order Brassicales; family Limnanthaceae; genus Limnanthes; species Limnanthes douglasii. The sequence continues at coordinate 185,260,482 of JAUPFV010000005.1, read as the reverse complement.
TCCTCCTCTGACGAAGAAGAAAACACCGGGGAGGGCCCTCACGAAGAGAAAGACGATCCCAAGAAGAAGAAGAAGACAAGTGAGGCTGAGCCATCTTCAAAGGCTCAGTCTTAAACTATGAATTATCTTTTCACTTTTCATGTTACCTGAACTAAATTCCTTGGAAGGCTAAGGCATATTTGTTATTGTGTCCGGCATTTAACCGGATATATCTTTTGTTTTGTTTGACAATTTAAAAGTCCTTGGAAGGCCAAGGCACTTAGGTTATTTTAATGAATATCTTTGTTTTGCATAACTCTTGCATTCTTCCATAGTTTGTTTCAATTTTGGTGGCTAGTGTTTAAATAGCCCTTAGTTATTTCGTAAATATTCTAAAGCGAGAGTGTTTAAACTTATCCGATAACAAATGTTTAAGTAGTCATCTTCAATTCAATCCGGATGGTGTGACAAAAAACAAAGTAAGAACACTTCCATTTTTTTAAGAAGGCATCAAGTTTTATAAAAAGCCCGGACACCTCATCAAAACCTCCCCGCTCCACCAGGGTAGGAAAGAGTATGCCCCCAAATATTTACATGGATTTTTAAACAAGTAAATATTTACATTGTTCCTACTCTAAGTACATCCGGAGATGTTCAATATTCCAAGGGTGATTCAAAACCCTTCCATATTTATCTTCTAGCCAGTATGTTCCAGGTTTGAGTCTTTCAATGACAATATAAGGTCCTTCACAAGTTGGGGCTAGTTTGCCGAGCAGCTTCTCTTTGGTGTGTAAGAAGACCTTACTTAATACCTTGTCCCCCGGCTGAAAATCTCTTCTTCTAACTTTAGAAGCAAACCTGCTTCTCATTAGACCCTGATAGTGTGCAGCTCTAAGGTGAGCCTTAACTCGTCTTTCCTCTATCAGGTCAAGCTGACCCCTGATTGCTAATTCGTTGGCGTGTTCGGAAAAATTGTGAACTCGAAAAGAAGGGAGAGTTACCTCTATGGGAGCTATGGCATCCATCACATAGACTAAGGCAAAGGGTGACTCTTGTGTTGCAGCCCCAGGAGTAGTCCGGTAGGCCTACAAAACCTCTTATAAATAGTTAGGCCATTTCCCAGCAGCTCCTTCCATTTTTTTCTTTAAACCGGACAGTATAGTTCTGTTAGCCACTTCAACCTGAACATTTTCTTGTGGGTATAAAGGTGAAGAGAAACAATGTTGTATACCCCTTGAGGCACAGAAACTCTTATTTCCCTGTTGTCGAACTGTGGCCCATTGTCTGTCGTTATCTTTTGTGGAACACCAAATCTACAACAGATGTTGGATAAAATGAATTTTTTGACAGCTTTCGATGTTGTTCCTGCCAGCGGGGCTGCTTCAATCCACTTCGAAAAATAATCTATAGCAACAATTATAGTTCTGCGTCCTCCGGATGCCATAGGAAGAGGTCCCACCAAATCCAACCCCCATCGAGCAAAAGGTATAGGCTCAGAAATTGACTCTAAAGGGATGGCTGGGACATGAATTTCATTACTATATCTTTGGCATGGATCACACCTTCTCACCAGCTCCTTAGCATCTTGCATTATAGAGGGCCAATAATAGCCAGCCAGTAAAACTCTCCTTGTTAGATCCCTGAATCCGCAGTGAGTTGATCCCTCACCATCATGCAATTCGGAGAGGACTACTTCAGACTCATCATCTCCCAAACATCGCAAAAGAGGTTTACTGTAAGACTTTTTATATAGAACGTCCCTTAGTATGATAAAACCACGAGCTTTGTGCTTCATTTTTCTTGCTAGTGATTTATCCGGAGGCAAGATGTCATCAGAGAGATACTGTAGGAGAGGGAATCTCCAATCTTGAGGCTGTTTCATCTGTACATCGAAAATTTCTTCCTCTTTGCTCATATTGAGTTGAATGGAAGGGAACTCCAACACATGGATCCAAGGATATGACTCAGTGTATGCTATGGTTGCCAAGGAATCTGCTAGTTCATTCTCTGTCCGGGGTATATGCTCATAAACAATGCTTTTGAACTTAAGTGCCTCATTTTTAAGAAGAAGTAAGTACTTCACTAGCTGCTGCTTTTTTGCCTCGGATTGAACTTGCGCATGGTGGATAAGAAGCTGGGAATCGCTCATCAGCTTGACCCTTTTGGCCCCACAAATATAAGCTAACTTTAAACCAGCTATAGCTGCTTCGTATTCGGACTCATTGTTGGAAGCCCTAAAAGCAAAACATATAGCCTGGTACATTTTGTCACCATATGGAGAAGTCAGGCACACCCCTGCACCACACCCCATAGTACTGGATCCATCATATGTTCGGACGATCCAGACCTTTTTGTCTTTCATTTCAGTAGTCTGCTCCGTATCCCTATCATAGTGGAATTCAACTAAGAAATCAGCCACAGCTTGGGCTTTGACTGCTGTTCGAGGAGCAAAATCAATATCGAAGTCCCCTAATTCCACTGACCACTTAGTCATTCTACTTGAAATGTCTGCCTTTTGAAGAACATTCTTTAAGGGAAAAGATGTCTGAACGATAATAGGATGAGCCTGAAAATAAGGCCTCATCTTCCTTGCTAATGCTAATTTTTCGAGCTTTAAATATTGTTTTTCTGCATCTATCAAGCTCTTGCTGACGTAGTACACCGGATGGGGGTAATTATCCACCTCTCTTACCAATACAGCACTGATGGCACAATTTGAAACTGCCAAGTATACGAAGAGTGTCTCTCCATCAACAGGTTTAAATAAAGTCTTAGGGGAGGACAGATGTTTCTTAATCTCATTGATGGCCTCATCGCACTGTGAAGTCCAGTCAAATCCCTTCGCACCCTTTAAAGTTTTAAAAAACGGGCACATCTGTCCGAAGACCTTGAGATGAATCGATTTAAAGTAGCCAACCTCCCAGTCAACTGTTGTACTTCTTTAACATTCCGAGGAGGCTCCATTTGGAACAAAGCATTAAGCTGGTCCGGATCGGGCTGTATCCCTTGCTTACTTATTATATAACCTAGGAATTTCCTGGACTGCACTCCGAACACACATTTTTCTGGATTTAGCTTTAAATTCACTTTTACTAAGTTAGCAAAAGTTTCTTGGAGGTCTGCCAAGTGTAGTTGTTCATCCACACTTTTTACCATCATGTCATCAATGTATACTTCCATATTTCTTCCAATTTGATCAGCAAAGGCTTTGTTCACCAATATTTGATATGTAGCCCCAGCATTTTTCAATCCAAATGGCATCACCTTGTAGCAATGAAGACCCCTGTCAGTGACAAACGTGGTATGCTCCTGATCCTTTAGATCTACTTGAATCTGATTGTACCCGGAGAAAGAATCCATAAAGGATAGTAACTTGTTTCCAAGAGTGGAATCTACCAGCTGATCAATCCGGGGGACTGGATATAAATCTTTTGGGCAAGCCCTATTGAGATCTGTGAAGTCAATGCACATACGCCACTTGCCATTTTTATTTTTCACCAAGACCGGATTGGCAGTCCACAAAGGATATTGAGACTCCTTTATATGCCTTATTTTTATGAGCCTGTCAACTTCTTGAACAATAACATCAGCCTTTTCCTTGGAAAAAGCCCTTCTCTTTTGTACCACATGTGCTATATCTCTCCGAATGGATAGGCGATGTGATATAATATCTGCTGGAACCCCTGTAACATCAGCGTTGCACCAAGCAAAAACATGCTGATGGCCTTTTAGAAACTTTAACATCTTAATCTTCAGTTCGGATGGCATTTTGGACCCTATCTTAACACTTTTTCCTTCTTCCAAAGAGTGTGTTTCAACTTCTTCAACCGGTATCAACACTCCAGGGGTCTCTCTGGGGTCATCAATTTCACCCTCACCCCTAGAAAGCCCCTCAAACTGCTATTCTTCGTTGATACGAACTGCCCCCAACGTCCGTGGAGCCAGTGCTGTAGCATAACATTCTCTTGCAATCTTTTGACTGCTCCGGACAACTCCCACTTGTCCTTGAACAACATATTTCAAACATTGGTGGACTGTCGAGGCCACTGCATGCATCCTAGATAGCCAAGACCTCCCTAAAATAGCATTATAACAAGTAGGACAATCCACCATAATAAAAAGTATCCTGAACATCTTCTTAAAAGGGCCCTTGCCCAATAAAACTTCCTCTTCGAACTCCCCGATCACATCTGCTGAGCTCCCAGTGAAGTCCACAATTGATCTGTCTGAACGCTGAATTACGGCTGGATTTTTCATCTTTTTGTAAGTGTTTAAGAAGAGGATATTGGCTGAACTCCCAGTATCCACCAAGATTCGTCTTATGTCATTGCCCCCAATGGATGCTTTTATGACAACAACATCTTCATGAGGTCCAGCTATATCCCTTAAATCATCTTCATCAAAAAAAATGAAGGGAAATTGAATTTTTGATTGATAGGAGGTCATGCCTCCTTCCAGCTGGGTGGCTAAAGTATGAACGTGCCTCTTCCATGAAGAAGCAGTAGGAGCTGTCATAGTATCCCCTCCGAAAATTGTGAGTGACTCAAAAAACTCAATAAGCCCGGAGACTGTTTTACAACGTTCCTCAATGGCACCCACCCTATTTCAAGTTGGATCAGGATCCAAATATTCTGACTCTACATTAAATCTTTCGATTATAACCATAGCTCCCTCCGGAGCAGCATTGCTCGGACCAACCCGATGAGCATTATCAGGCCTATTTCCTCTTCTTCTTTTGACATATGCCCCCAACTTTCCTCTTTCAATTAAGTTCTGAACTTCTTGTTTCAAGGCTATACAATCGTCAGTGGTATGGCCAGTATCATTATGGTACTGACAAAAAGAATTGTTACGATGTTCCTTAGAAGATTGCAGTGCGACCGACCTTCTATAATGTACTTCTTCCTTTGTTTTGTCATAAATGGTGGTCACACTTTATTTTAACTCTGCAAACCACTCCGGTTGAACCCAAGGCCCCCTTTTATTTCTAGATTGTTGACTCTGGGCAGGCGCAGCTGGCTGAGATTGAGCTTTAGCCCTGTTATGTCCTTGTCCGGTTTCCCTGGCCTTGTTCCCGGACTGGTTTTGGTTGGGGTTTGGTGCAACCGGGGCAGACCTCACTTGCCTGTGCACCCTAGTTTTCTTTGTTTCATCAATATTGATTTACTTTCCAACCTGATTCAATAGACCTCCCCAAGTCATTGCTTTCTTTCTGGTCACTGAATCAGCCAAATTTCCAGGGTTTAAGCCCTGTCTCAAGGATGCTATTGCTACTTGCTCGAAGCAATCAGCCAGCCCGTTTTTGGTGTTCACAAAACTACTTATGTATTCTTTCAGTGACTCGTTTGGTTCTTGGGCACAATGGATTATTGTGTCCCCATTGCCTTTCAATTCCTTACTCCCAACAAACTGCCTTCGAAAGGCCACCCAGAAGGTATCAAAGTTTCTAATGCAGCCTTGTGGTAGGCTGTTATACCACTTTAGAGCACTCCCCGTAAAGGACTGGGAGAATTCTCTACAAAGTAACTTGTCGTCATCATCGAAATTCATCATAAAGTTTTTAAATTGTTCCAAGTGGTTGTCAGGATCAGTACTGCCATCGTATTTTTCCATTTTAGTGCTATCGAATCTCTTAGGGAGGTTTCCGGACAAAATCTTGGAAGACAATGGAAATTGTCTCCAATTCCGGCCACGACTGAACACAGTATCCTCATTGGGAGTTGCAAAGATACCTGGTTCATCGTGGAAGGCGAAAGGATCCATCAGCATCCGGTCTACATGCCTCCAGCTGTGAGATGATCCTTTGCCTATATTCTTCTTCAATTTCCCATGTCTATCCCTTTTTCTTGAATACTTTTTAATCAACTTTTGTTTCTTTTTGGATCGGCCCTCATCACTGCTGGAGGACAATGACTCTTCGAATCCATCCTCATCCGAGGAGCTACCAGAAGACTCTGAGTCTGAATCAGAACACTCCACTGGCTTAGACCGGTGAGAATGTTTGGAGCTAGCATGAGTCTTCTTGGTACTCACATGAGTCTTCGAAGGCTCATGCTCTCTAGGGTTGTCGGTATGATGAGCGACTGATGCTTTTGACTTTTCTTGCATGCCCATCTTAGCCTTCTCTGCCCTCAGAGCTTCTATCTCGCCCTTTAATCTATCACGCTCCTCGATGGTGTACTCATCATTTTCACCCACCACTTCAAGCAAAGCTGGTGGTACTTCCGGGGCGTCCGGATTCATTCAGACTGATTTTTCATGTTGGTTTCAAATGCTTGATTCAGGAACCGTCGTCCTCCCACTATGGTCGCCAATTTGGTGAGGTTTATTTTTGTCTGAGGGTAAGTTTGTACTTTTTGTTTGGAGTTTTGTGGAAGTTTGTAAGTATTTAATGTTTAAGTAGTGAGTAGATGGAGAATTAAGCAGCCTGGTTGTATTTAATTTTCATTACCCTCATTTAATGTTGGTGGTTGGGTATTTATACCCTTACATCTGGGCTTTATGGGCTTTCGGGTCATGTTTAATGGACCCGGGTCAAGTTCAATGACCCATGAGCTCTTAGTAGGAGAGCAGGCAGCTTAGTCAAGAAGTGTTTGAGTTTTAAGTACTTTAGTTCTTGTTCGAACATTCCAATGGGTGAGGTGTTCGAACTTCCCTATCCGGTTAAGCAGTCTTTGTCCGAACTGTCCCTGTCCGTAATGGTAACAGAATCCGGACTCATCAAACATCACATTCACTCTTTTAAATCGACATACCTTCTCTCGCGATCGTAGCACACTCACACACACAAGGTAAATTGTGTGTTGTCCTAATAACACAACCACACTTTGCTGGAGTGAACCATAAATACCCGGCCTTTTTAATAGTTTCCTCTAATATATGTATGGTCGTGCATGAAAGTTTACCTTTTCTGTCGCTAAAGATAGCTCTCCTAGATGCTTGTCTAGGACGAAACAAACTTTGTTCGAACGTTTCAAAGATGGTAAAGTGTTGAATGCGAAACAACGCATGAACTTTATCCCAAAATTGCTCAAACGTGCATAGGCTTGTGCCGATTGCCCGTTTTAGACTAGAGTGAGCACTCTCCGTCCTAAACCATAACCTTAAACTAGTTACAAGTCTAACAATTAATTAAATAAAGTAATGTATATATGTGATAGTATAACTCACCGGTTGCTAGTGTAGTTACCCAAATGTTTAATTTTGTTCGTGTAGATATTAAGGAATTTATGTCCGTAAGGGTCTATCCATTGTTTCATCACGTACTCGAGAACCTTGGGACAATATGCGTACACTTGGTGCAACTCGGCTAGGTTTTTGTTATACTCTTCGATCGTCGTCGAATGTTGAACCACGACATAAAATTCTAAGAACTCTTCACCCATGTCCGCTTTAGGGAAAACTTTCTTAGAGTAGGAGCTAATGTTCCTATTTATATGCCAAGTGCATAACATATGACTTCCATTCGGAAAGACCTCATCGATAGCGTTCATTAAAGCCAACTCTCTATCGGTGACGATAATATTTGGTAATCGCACATGTTTTTCACCATCACTCTCCTTAGAACGCTCATTGCCCACGTGTAGTTCTCTTCTTTCTCCGAGCTCAACAAAGCAAAAGCTATACAAAAGGTTTTTTTCGTCGAAGTTTGGCCAAGTACTTCTAGCAAAGGCATTTTATACCTTGTAGTCTTGTACGTGTTATCCATTATAAGCACTTGAGGAAAAGTGCGCAACAAATCGATACTTGTAGGATATCCGAAAAATAATTCAAGGATCTTGTCAGTTTCTTTGTTTGTTCGCTCCCAAACATAGTACTCGTGCTCTTTCAACTTACTGAACAAGTATTGCATTTGGGGTTTTCCCGTTTTAGCAACCAATTGGTGCTTGTGCCGCATATTGTAGATGGTACGCATACTAGAATACATTTTCCGGATCTTTTAACTTCAATCCACGGTATATATCTCTTGGTCGAGAATCGATTTTTGTGAGTTTACGAACATACTCCTCCTCTTCCGCTTTTAACCTCGCGGCCCGTGAATGACCATCCAAGTGCAAGAAGGGTTGGTGGTTGTGTTTTCTATTTCTAACTACCGATTTCCAATAACCTGGTAATTCTAACACCAGATTGCCCCTAAACATGAATGGACATTTGTATTTTTTGGATGAACAATCTCGTCGCTTCTTCACAATCCACGGTTTCGGCCTCGGCTTGTAAACACTGTGCCTCTCGCACTTGAAATATAGCCGCAGAGTTTCACCGTTTTTACTACCATCGTCATCTTTATCGACCACAACAATGAATCTTATACTCTTACTTTCCTTATCAACTCATGCTATCAATTCCGACTTGGTGTAGAAATTATCCGTAATAAAAATTTGGCTATAATCGGCCATGTTACATGGTGTTTGTCTCGGTTCCTACACAAACAAATATCATTTCACTCACACAAAATCACCATTCTTTCATATAACCAACAACAAAAATAACTCCATCAATTGTAAACATGTATTCACACTTCAAAAAATGAAGACAAACACAATATTCGGCAAAAAACGGGCATATAAAATGTCAAGATTTGGCACAATCTTCGCACACATTGCTGCGAAGATTATGTCAAATCTTGGCATGCAATTGCGAAGATTTGTATCTTCCACGCGTGTTCTTGCGTGGAAGTGTACAATTCCAAGCACGATTTCGTGCGAGGATGTGTTATGTTCAGAAAAAAAAATAAAGTTTACCTCAAGGACACCCTCCATATGGTTAGTAAGCGGCTCCTCCTCGTCCGAAAAGAAATCATCAATGCTGCAGCTGCAATCATCGTTATAGTCACTCAAATCCGTAGTGTGAGTAGTTGAGTTTTTACTTTTAATAATTAAAGTTTATTAAATGTTTGAGTGAGAGTTTGGATTCGTGGGATTTTTGTGTTTTTTTAAAATTTCAGAAAAAAAATAGTAGGGAAAGAGAGAAGAAAAAAAAATAAGTTGATAAAAAAATTGATGGTTATTATATATGGAAGTATTTTGATAATTTAAAATTCACACAAACGATAAAAAAAATTCTTACTATAAAAAAAATCTCGTTTTAGCGGTGCCCATACTTTATATGTATTATGGCCAATAGCTTTATAACTGTAATGGTCGATTCTTACAAATTCCCTAAGAAAATTTACCGACTTATACAGTTTCTTTAACGGATAGAATCATAGAATAGAAGAAAGCAAGACACTCACTTAATTGGTTTTTGCTTAAATGGAGGCTTCAAAATTTTCCTTCCTTCAGCTCCCGCCACCGCAGTCACCACCACCGCTCCCGCCACGAAGAGTCCAGTTTGAACCAGACGCCGAGAAAATCAAACAGAAACTCCTAAAAAAAGGCGTGTACCCTACCCCGAAAATCGTTCGCAACCTCAGCAAGAAAGAAATTCAAAAACACAACCGCAAAGCCAAAAAGCAAGCTGAAACCCTAACGGAACCACCGCTCACGGATTCGCAGATACAAACCCTAAACGAAGAAATTCATTTCCAAACCGTAGAACGCGAGTATAGGTCTTACACCAGAGCAATCGCCGCCAGAAACGGCGGCGCTGATAATACTGATGACCGAGGGACACGGTTGCTGGTCGGGAAACCGTGGGAGAAATTAGAGAAGGTAAAGTTGAAAGAACTAGCTGGTGGTGTAAAAGAAGACCTCGGTGCGAAAGAGAATCTGAGGGAGTTGAGGGAGATACTCGAGAAGGATCTCAATTGGGTTTTGGACGATGATGTTGACGTGGAAGGCGTTGATTTGTCGGGGACTGAGGATCGGGAATGGAGCCCCATTAAACGGTGGAGGAACGAGGGAGAAGCCATTGATGTTCTTGTTAATAGGTTTGTGTGGGTTGTTTCATAAACATTAAAGTTTTAATTTTTTTTATATCTTGAATTGAACTTTGTTGTCTTTATGATTTAGATTGAGCAATAGAGATATCGATGAGAAGCATTGTAAGTTTGTGAGGATAATGAAGCAATCCGGGCTGGAATTCACCGAAAATCATTTGCTTAAGATTGTTCAAGGGCTTGGGGATAAGAGAAGCTGGAAACAAGCTTGGGCTGTTGTCAAATGGGTCTATTCCGATAAGAAACGTAACCATCTTAGAAGCAGGTATTTATCCAACCCAAAAAGTTAAGATATTGCGAAAATTTCGATTGTCTGTTGATGTAGATTCCTTGTTAATTTTTAGAAGTAGTTGCTATTTTGGAACTTTATTTTCTAGTGTGAATAATGTGGATTCCTGCTTTTTGCATTTTATAGGTTCGTTTACACAAAACTTTTATCTATTCTCGGGGATGCAAGAAGGCCCCAAGAAGCTCTTTCCATATACAAGCTGATGCTCGTAATGATATTAATTTAATCTGTTTCCCTTTATCGATTATGTCAAACTCAATTTTGCTTTGGTTGACTCTTACTTTTCAGTTTTTCAGGGAGATCGGCATTTATACCCGGATCTAGCAGCATATCATTGCATTGCCGTTACACTTGGACAAGCTGGTTATTTAAAGGAGTTGCTTAAAGTTATTGAGGGCATGCGGCAGAAACCTTTTAAAATTATAAAAAATGATCACCGGAAAAACTGGGACCCTGTGCTTGAGCCTGACTTGGTTGTATATAATGCCGTAAGTGCCATTTCTACAGTCTCAAACCATTTTATCTTTCTACTTAATCTTCGAGCAGTAGCATGTAGGATGAATAATATACGAATATCTCGAAGTCGGTTTAGTTAGCAAATTAGCTGAACTCAAGTAGTTTATTAAGCTCATTTAGCTATAAGAGCCTAGCTGGAGTATTTGATGCCCGAGCTCGTGAACTGATCAATTATATATTTTAATATACAATGTGTATTTATCTGTAAACATATAAACTGGTGTTTTATGTGGTTTGTAAAACTAGATACGTTGAAAAATTTTAAATTTGTAAATTTAGATACCTCTATAATACGTCGTGGTGAATCTAGTAAACCCGTTGAACCCTAATCGAGCCAACCAAGCTTGAGCTTCAATGTTTTTAACGAGCTTTAGGCTCAATAGTTTAAAGGGGCTTGAGCTTGAGCTCAAACATTAAGTACTTAACAAGCATGAAACGCTCTAGCTCGTCTCAGTTCATCTCAAACCCTACTCTTTTGCCCATTTAGCAAATTGGTAGATTGACCCTGCTTAAGTATAGTTGTATATTTTGATGAAAAAATTGCATGTTGGCTTAACTTTCAACACTGCTCGAATTTTTTCAGGTTCTCAATTCTTGCGTTCCCTTGCGTCAATGGAAGGGTGTTTCTTGGGTGTTTGCGCAGCTAAGAAAGAGTGGTCAGAGACCTAATGGAGCAACATATGGACTTGCAATGGAGGTAAACACTAACTCATGGCTGAACAATGTTTTATTGCTAGTTTTTCTAGTTAATCTGGTAATTAAAGCATAGGAATAATATAAGACGATCTTCTGTTGAAAGGTAATGCTAGAATCAGGAAAATATGACCTTGTCCACGACTTTTTCGGAAGAATGAAAAGAAGTGGTGAAGCTCCAAGGGCAATTACATATAAAGGTAGTTTCCTTTGTCCGCTTACACATGCTTGAATATTTTGGTGGTGCATGCTTATATATATATACGATTTTCCAGTTGTTGTTAGAGCTTTCTGGAAGGAAGGAAAAATTGATGAAGCCATAGAAGCAGTCAGGGATATGGAAAGAAAAGGAGTAATTGGAACATCCAGCATCTACTATGAGTTAGGTTGCTGTCTTTGCAACAACGGAAGGTGGCGAGATGCTATGATTGAGGCAAGTCCCGTTTTTTCATTGCTTGCATTGTTTTTTCTTTTCTTTGGCTTTGGTCCTTTTTGTGAGAAAAAACTAAAAATTTCATTATGAATGCTAAAAGTTTGGCTTGAAATTTGATAGCCGGTTGATTCTAAGACACTTCCGAATAACTTTTTAATGTTTTTAATTATTCTTTTGCTTTAGTTTTTTAGTCTTTAGGTCTCACTTGATTATAAAACTTAATACAAATATTATTAGGTGCATGAAACCTGTCATAAAATTATATTTTTCCTCAATCTGGTAAGAGTTTACATATATATATATACATATTTATATATATGTATGTATATATATATATATACATATACATATATACATATATATATATATATATATTCTCCTGAAAAGGATCAAACTTTTCCTCAATCTGGTAAGAGTTTACATATATATATATATATACATATATATATTCTCCTGAAAAGGATCAAACCGAAAGAAAAATTACTTTCTGAAGGAATCTGAAAGGCCAAACGGTATATGTACTAAATAAACTAAACCCAAAAGGCCAAAAGTAAAGTTTCTCTTAGATTCTTTTGTAGTAAATATTACTGTGTCTAATACAACATACTTGCAGGTGGAGAATATAAAAATGCTTCGGCAGAGTAGACCACTGGAAATTACATTCACTGGGTTTATACTGTCTGCAATGGACGGTGGCCACATTAGTGACTGTATCTCCATATTTCATTACATGAAAGACCATTGTAGACCAAACACAGGGACAATAAATACTATGCTTAAAGTGTACGGCAAGAACGATATGTTTTCGGAAGCTAAAGAGTTGTTTGAAGAGATCAAAAGAGGCACATCTGGTATGGATGCAGACACTACTTTTCTCGTTGCGGATGAATATACGTATAGCTCAATGCTCGAGGCATCTGCTAGAGCACTTCAATGGGAGTATTTTGAGTATGTTTACAAAGAGATGACGCTTTCTGGGTTTAAGCTCGATCAGACAAAGCATGCGTCAATTCTTGTCGAAGCATCCAGAGTTGGGAAGGTAGATATAAATTTGTTCATCCTTGAGTAATCTATGAGTTTTTTTTTTCATTTTCACCATTGTCACTTTACTAGTATTACTAGGCTTGGCATATTTCCGTTATCTGAATCGTAGTCTAATACTCCAGTATCTGAATCGTAATCTAATACTCTAATATCTGATAGCTTTCTTCCTATGTTTTGTTTCTTGCAGTGGTATCTACTAGAGCATGCATTCGATTCACTCATAGAAAACGGAGAGATACCCCATCCATTATTCTTCACCGAAATGTTATGTCAAGCTACTGCTCGAGAGGATTACGAAAGAGCTGTATCTCTCGTCAAAATTCTAGCCCTTGCCCCTTTTCAAGTTCAAGAAAGGGAGTGGACAAAACTTTTCGCGACAAACAATGACAGAATTAAGCAGAAAAATTTAGAGAACTTATTAGACGCTCTATCTCAATGTGATTACGTGTCAGAAATTTCAGTCTCAAACTTATTAACATCATTAAACTCTCTCTGTGGTTTACTTTCTTCAGATCCCGTTGTGGAGACCAAATTGGTCAGTAATGGTTATGATGATATTGGAACAGCCAAGTTTTGCTTGGATAATAAATTGTCAGACTCTGAAAATTATTTGGAGAACGAGCTCTCGATTCTCAGTAATGAGCTTAACCTGCCAATGGACGAGGTTGGTGAATCGCGGGGTTCGAATAAGCCTTCAGCTTTGGAAATATTGGAAGGATGGAAACAGAGTAGAATAAAGGATGGTAGTTTTTTCCGTTGCTAACTAGGTCCTAGAACTTATAAGTGAAACACAATTTCTTGTCTGAAATTACGGTGTTATATGAAGCTGTATATTTTTATTCACCTGGATGGTAATTTATAGCTTTATGTTTCTTGTTTTTAATCAATTGTAGGTCTTCTTTTTCCTTCTAAATGTTGATTGTACATTGCCGAATCAAAATATTTGTTAGCTGTCGGGAACTTGGTACTAATATGGCTTTTGATTATCTGATGGTTTATGTGTTAGCTGTTTCATCATTAATTTTATTTAAAAAATCATGCTTCAATCATCGTTTTTATTATTTTAAAATGACCTTTTTTGGCTGTTTAATTATTTGTTTTATTTTTGAATTTTACTTATCGTATATTTTGTTTTTTATATTTTTATTATTTATATATTACGTAAAACTTATGTTATCGAAACTTAGAAATTCACCCATCTCTTTGCTCTTACCGACGATATCGATTGTGTTCCTAAAAGGTTTTGGACTGGGTTATATGGCTACTGATTGAGGGGAAAAAAGGTTTTGGACTGGGTTATATGGCTACTGATTGAGGGGAAGAAACCGGATTGATGATGTTTTGTTCTTTCTTTGAAGATGGAGAAAGGATTAGAGTTTTGGTTTGGTTTGGGGCTTTCCTAATTTAAGGGCTGATTTTTACTATTTGGAAGATAAATCTAAGATTGGGTCGATGGAGGCTTGTGTTTTGTTCTTGGTGATGTATGTGAGAAAAGCTTGGATAAAAATAACTGTTAGTCCTCCATGTTTACCACTTGTATCAACATAGTCTCTTTCGTTCACTTCTGCATAAAACTCATCCCTTTCATTTTAAAATTTTGCAATTATAGTCCTTCCGCATATATAAACCATTTAAAAACTGACACGTGATATTTAAATTCTAAGTTTTGTATCACTTTTGGTCCCCAAATCCTAAATTTTGTATCACTTTTGATCCCCAGAATATGCGAATGGACTAATAATGAAAATTTTTAAAATAAAGAGAATGAGTTTTATGCATAAATAAACGGAAGAGACTATATTGAACAAACAATCATTTTAGCCGTGAGTTAATAAACTTTGTGGTGGAAGTCGCTATTTACCATTGTATGTGGGGATTATTGTATTAAACCCCTGTGTTTCTTCTTTTGTTTCAATCGGTCTTTCGATCTTTTGTACTCGTTTAATTCAGTAATAAAATGAGTTGTAATAAATGAGTTATTTGTTTAAAAAATATTAATACAAAACATGCAAACTCAATACGGCATTCTTAAAATTCGTCAAAATTTTCATATTTAGCTAAAAAATAGAAATTAGTCGATCAAAACACACAATAACTAAACATCACGTCTGAATTAAATCACACCTTAATAAAATCAAATCAATCAAACAAATTTTCTTACTTACTAATAACATAAGATGGAGCCGAGAAACTCATTAATTGTAGTTAGGATGTATTAGATCTTTAAATTCGTCTCAACTATACTAAGCTCCAAATGGGTTAGCTAAATAAGAAAGAAAATAATTACCTAAATAAAATTTAAGATTATGTGGAAATAGTTGTGTAATTATTTTTTGTGCGATTACGTGGAAATAATTTTGTGGGGAGGTGAAAAAATAATTATAATTGGTTGTGATTATCTGGAAATAGTTGCGATTTTTTTGCGTAAATAGGATTTTAGTTGCAAAATAAATCTAAAAAAATAATTGTATTCTAGTTACAAAATTATATGTAATTTGATTGCTAAAAAATAATTGTGTTTAATTATATGTAATTTTCTAAAAATATCATTCATATATTCTGTTTTCTTGGTTAAAAAAAAATAGGAGTATATGTATCTTTAAAATTGTTTTTTTGAATTAAAACTTAAAAAATATATTATTTTGAAAATTAGTAGTGACCAATTGCTAAATTTGTGTTTGTAATAACCCATTTTTATAGATTTAATTTTTTTTTTCTAAAAAGATAGTTTAGTTCCGCGGCAAATAGTTACAGATTCTTCTGTCAATAATAATAATAATAATAATAATAATAATAATAATAATAATAATAATAATAATAATAGAAGAAGATGTTGTTTAACTCATTTTTATAAATTAGTTTTTTTTAAAACATAGTTTAGTTTCCCGGCAAATAGTTATAGATTATTCTGTCATCATCAATAATAATAATAATAATAATAATAATAATAATAATAATAATAATAATAATAATAAATAAATAAATAAATAGAAGAAGATGTTGTTATTATTCTTATTCTGAAATGTTTAAATACTAAACTTTAGAAGGACCAACATATCATATCTAGCGACATTTGTAGAGAAAGTAAAATCAAATATTATTTCAGGGACTCTTAAAGCAATACAAATAGTGAAATTGATTCCACTAAAATTAGAATTCACCAAAAACCCTAATTTACATTTTCTTAAACCCCCTTTCGTCTGAACATCACATATATGTAAAAAGCTCAAAAAACTATTGAAAATGGCGTCCTCAATCTCCAAGATGCCTTCTAGATTTCTTCTTCCGCTCCTCAGGGCGAATCCTATCGCTACCGTTTCGCGTTCTCTCTCCACAGCTACCGAGTCACGGACTCAGAAACTCGAGCGAATCGCCGACGATCTACTCGACCTAAACAAGATCGAGCGACACGATTACTCGATCCTATTCCGTCTAAAGCTCGGTCTCAACCGCTATGGCCCGGCGGTATCGGGTGCTGCCGGACCTTCTGCCGCCGGTGGACCGGCCGACGCAAAGGCGGCGGCCGTGGAGAAGACGGCGTACGATGTGAAGATTGAGAAGTTCGATGCGGCGGCAAAGATTAAGATCATAAAGGAAGTTAGGGGATTTACTGATTTAGGGTTAAAAGAGGCTAAGGAATTGGTGGAGAAGGCTCCTGTTGTTGTCAAAAAGGGGATTACTAAGGAAGAAGCAGAGAAGATTGCAGAGAAGCTCAAGGAGTTGGGTGCTACTGTGGTATTGGAATGATAAACCAATTTGCTCACTCTCTCCCTCTAGCTGCTGGTGATTTTTTTTTTTCAAAAGTTTCTTTTTTTCTTGTAGAATAATCTGTGTTTGGAATTTTTAACCATTGAAGAAGCGGGTTAATTTCTGAGAAATTAATGATTATAGAACATTGTATTTTCCTGAGAAATCAAATGATCATAGAAATTGTTCTTTTCCTGAGAAACTATGATATATGCTATTCAAAATTTTAGCAAGATTAGAGCTTGTATTTTGTATCATATCTTCGAAACTTATCATGAACTTATAAACTTGTATCAGATTACGATTTGATCTTCAACTTTTGGTTTGTGTATGAAATTTACAAGTTTTTCTTTTTTATTATTATTGAAAGTGTTCAATATAATACTTGCTAATGATTTAAAACATTGGTTCGAGATCATAAGCCTGCACAAGAAAATAAAGGATTCAGTATGATGCCAGTTCATTGTAAATCATATTCTTTAATTCTTGATGGCTAAATGCCTCTAAATCGAGGGAATGGTTCAATAGTGCATCTCAGCAAGGTACGAATGGGCAAGCCCATCTGCTGCAGCAATTCTTTTTTTGTGATCGAAAACTGACATTTTTGAAACAAGCTCAATAGCCAAAGGATCCTCATATGGATACTGTTCATGTAGTGGTTGTACTTTACAAAATGGAAGACTCTGTACCAGGTTCTTAGAATCGTCAGTCAAGAACCTGCATAACTCATTCTCCTTTGGAGTACCCAGTAGCTCTATAGTGTAACAAAGTTGGCATGTGTCACCTTTTCTAGGAAATAGCGGTGTACCGGTCAGAAGCTCCATCAAGATACAACCCACTGATCAAATATCGGCCGCTATAGACGTCTCTGGAGTTCGTACAAACGTTTCTGGGTCGATATGTCGGCTGTAGGTTTATAGCTATCATCATCATTTGGTGCCACATCATCATCACAAATTGGTTCCACCTGACTGCTGGGGAATGGCATTCTGGTGAGCTTCTGTACCAAACTATTAAAATCATTAATGCTAGTGTGGATGACTTTAGGCTCGGGCAAGTAAATTATGCTCGGCTTCAGTGGTGTCAGGATCAACCCTGGCCGAGTCTCTGGTCGAGTAGCAGCACTGGATTCAGTGGGCGGGTAGGAGGTGCACAGCGATGGTGGAATCTTTGAGCAGAGGCCCAGGAGGTGGTATCTTTTGGTGGTGGAATATTGACGCTATGAGAATGTCTTCTGCCTTTGGGGGTACGGTAGAAGTTGTTTGAGGGTGGTCGAAGACCGACCATCTGATGCTCAGTTGTCTCTGCTTGAACAACAGCTTCAGACATCATGGATGGAAGTGGGCTCTTTTGCGCCTTTATCGGTCGACATTTAAGTAGCACTTCTGGTGCTTGGTACATTCCAGGCTAAAGACATTCAGTCCTTAAATTGGTGCTACGGTTGAGATTAGTCATGTGATAGTCACTTATTTTTATGTCCCAGTTCTGACTATCTGTTTGATTCACCAGCACACTATTCATGTTTAATAGATACAGATTAGAGATCAAGCAGTGAAAAGTCGGGAATCTCTTAGGCGTACGCTTTTACTGCCTCGAGGCCTTCGCCTGAAGGCGTACACATTAACTAAAATGGCGTACGCTCCATCTGCATCATTAAATGCGTACGCCTCGGTTCGGTTTATGACCGAACCGATTCAAGGCGCGCCTCAAGGCGTACGCCTCTGACGATTTTTAAAACATTGAATCCACCCAAAATGTAAGTATTTCGATCCGCATAGGATCTGATAAAGAACATTCCTGGTAGATATTATGTGAACCAACTCCACAACGTACTTCAAATCGCTAGTCATTAGCTCATACACAGTAAAAAATTCGTCTCTAGTGTTTTCTATTAGGTGTCGTGGCACTATGTCAATGAATCCAACAACATTTTTATGTTCTTACGGAGTCTCCTTTGCTTCACTAATGGGTTTTTGTGCCAAACATACCTTTGTCCAGTACGGTGAAGCTCCTCCAAAATTCATGTTGATTTTTCTTTATCTTCAAGAAAAGAGAGTTTTCAAGAAGAGGGAGGTAGAAACAGTGTGTTGGTGTTAACTGTTGAAATGGTTACATACAGACTCATATGGAAGAATTTCGCTCAGTTCACTGTTAAGTTGGTTAGTTCCATTTTTACAAGCTTTCCAATTGTCTTTTCCATTAACATACTTATAGGGCGGAAAATATAGGACGATCTCTCTGCAACAAATCACTAACCATGGTGGCCTTGTTTATCCACTGGACTATGTTCTTTGGGTTGAATTTTTTCCACTGACTTGTTGGTCGAGACCGAGGTCAAGCCAGGTAAGGTTCGCGTTGTCTTTGGGCTCTTGAAAAACATCTTCACAGGAAGGTAAGCGTTGTTATTTTAAAATTTTCTTTTGAGTATATTGATTAATCTTCTAATATCATAAATGCTTTCAAGTTTTAGTTCGGTTGTTCAGTTAATGTATAGTTCATTTTCCACTGAATATAAGTGGCTTGTGCTATAATATTTAGGTACCGTTTATTGGTTTAAATGGGTTTATGGTCGACTCAGGATCAATTGAGAGCTTGCTTATGGCAAGATACCCATGTAGCAGTTTAATAGTAATGTTTTAATTTATTTTTAATTCAGAATCGATGGATGGTTGGACTGAACTCCCAAACGAGGTATTATGGGAAATCGTTAAACACTTTGAGCTCTATGAAGATATTTTGGCATTTCGGGGAGCATGTACATCATGGCTAAATGCTGTGAGTAAAGAAGAGTACTTCAAACACAGATCACCTGGAAATAGTCCGTGGCTTATGCTTGCACCATCTAAAGACAAGAACGATCTACAAATATTTCAGAATTTCTCAAAAAAGATTGTCCACCGAGCATGTCTACCAGAAACCCAAAAGGGAAAAATGTTGTCTTCACAATGATGGTTGCTCACAATGGCAAAAGACTTGACTATGCATCTCTCGCATCCTTTTCCAAGAGTTCAGATCGAATTACCATCAATGCAAACCCTTCATAATTGGGAAACTTGGGTGAAGCCCCCTGCCTTAGTACCTTAGCATCTAGATAGTTGCATTGTCAAGCCCGTCATTTTCAGACGAAGAAGAGTGTATAGTCATGATCATTTATGGATCCGGGAGCAAACTTGTTTTTGCAAACCAGGTGATAATACATGGACATTTTTATATATGGTTGGTGTGGTCTCTGATGTTATTTGCCATAATAAAAAGTCTTACTTAGTTGATCGTAGATGAGTCGTTCATGTTTGTGACTTTAATCGAGGGCAGAAATATGAAGTCCCTGTAGTCGGTGCTCTATCAATAGATGATTGTTCATACACAAACCGTTGGATATATAGTATGGTCTACGGAATATGGTTCGTTCAGGGCAGCGGGTGAAGGAGATGAAGCGTTTTTGAAGGAGATCATGTGGATTCGGATGAAGACCAAAGTAAAAATTTGTTGTTCTTTTTTCCTTTATTATCCTATCACATCAATAAAAAATATTTTCACCACCGTCCACTAATGATATACTCCCTTTTGTTCATAAAGAGTCATTTTACAAAAAGTTTTTATTTCATATTAATTGACATATTAATTGACGTTTTAGCATTTTAGTAGAACATTCTTGTTATAATTTAACTAATGCTATCTTAACTACTACCAAGTTAAAGAACTTTATCAAAATCTTCACTAAAATTATATTTATATCAAAACTGTCCATCTTATTGGTTTTCCATTGATCAGCCACAAAAATGTAAAAAAAACAAACAACGGTTGTCAACAGCCGAATAGAATGGCAAAAGACCAATAATAATAATAATAATAATAATAATAATAATAATAATAATAATAATAATAATAATAATAATAATAGATAATAGATAGATAGATAGAAAAAGTGTAATTTCACTAAATATTTTGAATTAAATATTTGAATTAAATGACCAACTCCAATTCCTAACCATAGTTTTTAACCTCTCGTTCCTTGTAGAAATTATTATATTTCAATCTTTCACAATTATTTTCTCTTACTTTATTTAATGATTATTACTTTTATTAATATTTATTACTTGAAGAAATGAAACAAACAAGTTCAATACTTATAGAAAAAATATGATTACCACTACTCCACTAACATCATTAGTAGTTTGTGTCTTTCGCACTTCTAGTATAACTCCCACTACTCCATTAACGTCATTTAATAGTTGGGAACTATTTTGGAGCTGTCTGCTTCTTTGGAAACTTTGGGAACTGTCTGTCTGTCTACTTCTTCTAACTGTAAATACAACATTCTTTCGATCAACTAGACCAAAATGAATATTTGTCACTTGCATATGCCAAGCCAGAGACTGAGTAGTGTGCAAAGACAGCGGACGTAATGCCAGGAGGTAAAAGACCTTCACTCTCATAAGCAAGTGAAACCTCAAAATCTTTATTATGCAGAGTGGACCTGAACATCTTACTGGGTAGTTTCTTCATCCGTTGTGCAAGCAACTGCCTTGTGTTTTCATCTGTTTGAAGACCTGGCCCATCCAATTCAACCACATACCCATATGAAGTACCATCTACTATTCATGACTTACGATTTAACTTGATTCCATCACTTAAATTTGCAGCATGTAGTAAAGCACCAATGCCGATTGCTTCATCAACATCCAGATGTTTGTCCAACTCTTGTTTTCCTAGAAACTCCTGGATCTTGCTCTGTAACTTGGGCACTCTAGTAGTGCCTCCTATTAGCTCCACTGCATAAATGTCATTTGCCTTTAAACCTGAATGCTTGAGAACCTCCTTTATAAGTCCAAGAGATCTATCCCACAAATCTAGACATAATTCTTCAAAAAATTTACGAGTTATAGTGCTCCTGAAATCTCGATCATCATGTAGGGATTCAACGGATATTGGAGCTGCGGCGTTTGCACTTAGAATTTCTTCTGTACGTTTAACTTGTTTTTTTAGTTTAGCCATCGCCTTCGGGAATTTCCTCACATCAACACCGTTTCCAACCTGTTTATTAAACTCATATGCAAAGTACTCGACGAGGCGCAACTCCATGTGTTGACCTCCAAATTCAGGGTCCCACCTAACATTTTAACCTGAAACTGGCTTAGTGAGATGTTATTGTCATACTCTTTACTATTATAAGCAGAGTAGTAGAAAAATGTTGCATAAGTATTACTCATACCCATATCATAAAATATAACATGTCTCGACTCATTTGCGAAATCCTTATCGGTACCATACTATAGGGCTGCGCCCGAATGCTCATTTATCGCTGCCAGTTGTGCGACATTGAGCAACCCTCTTCGTTCAGCTTGTCCAAAATACAGAGGAACAGAAATAACAGTATATTTAACTGAAATTTTAGAATAGAACTCTACTAAATTTAAGGCATAGCTCAAAATCATACCTAACAACTCCTCAACAAAATAAACAGTGTCGTTGTCATCAACCTTAAAACCAACAACACCTCTTGAATCTTCAATAATATAAAAAAGAAAGTACATTGACTTAATAGAACTCTTCACGTGCTTATAGGGTTTCCCTATCATATCCCTGAGCTGTGAATACACCTTCTCAGGATATCGAGCCACTACCCCAGCAGCTTCTTCGCCTTCTTCCTCCAACAATGGAGGTTCTTGTTCTGGATCAACCTGAACGATATGTGATCTCAATATTGCAACCGACTCAGCTACATTTGATTTAAGTTTACTATCCACGGACAACTCTGCCTATCGGAGCTCGCCCGTATCTGTTATTGTCACCAAATCTACATCGTTATCCTTATACTTGATCAATACTGACTTTGACGCTAGAAATCGTGTACCCGCAATCTCCCTCAAAACGTTAAAATTGCAATTAACAGGAATCTGACCAAGCCTTATATCATGCCTATAAACAAGCTTCAATTTTCTCCACTTGATTAGAACAACCATCTCTGTTAGCTGCTTACGAACCGATATCGCGTTCGACTTAGATAAACCCGCTTCAACTTGACCATCATGACATGTTTCCGTACTAATACCGCTTTTAGTTGAGCCCTGCAAAACCTTCATCGTAGTTTTGGACGATTTGATTTTACTCTCAGGCGGACTATTTTTAGTCAGGTTACCATTTTATGTCTTCTCTACCTTATTATTACCACCAGGAAACACAACCGAACCGTTGGGTACCTTCTTCGATACGGGGCGTGCAAGTAGACAAGGCTCGAGTCAAGAAATCGGTGCACCGCGGACAACCGAGGCACCAAAGGAAACTGGTTGATTAATAACCGAGGCAATGTTGTTCGGTTGATTAATAAGCTCAATCGAAAAACAAATTTCCCATTGTTGCTCATTACTATCCTCAACATTATGTGCAAAATTTGCATATGATTTGACGATTTTCGAATGAAAATTTGGTTTAATGTGGCCTGGTTTGCCACACGTCTTGCAAACAAGCTTTGCACGACAATCCGACTTCATGTGTCCAGTCCTTCTATATCTAAAACATGTCAGTTTAAAGTGGTTTGGTGACTCCATCTCATTTCTTTTCTGCTTACCACCATTTTGAAAATGACTTTGTGTGCTTGGCATGTCTTTAGTAAAAAGTGTATCTTCAATATCAACCGAATACTTACCAAGCATTTGTTTAACCAATCCTTCATGGTTAGAGAGTAGGTTCTCTAACTCAACAATTGATGCTTGGTTAACCCATCCTTGTATTGATGATATAAACGGCATGAAGTCAGATCGTAATCCACAAATCAAATAACGTTTTAGCCTTGCATCACTAATAGGTTCATCACTGTCCAAACCTAAAATTTATAAACATACATTCTTCACCTTAAGAAAGTAATAAGAGATTGACATATTACCTTGGGTTAAAGAAGCAAACTCATTCTCAAGATATTGAAGACACATAGTATTTTTCTAGGTAAATAACCTGTCAAGAGTATCCCAGATATCCTTTGGAGAATCCAATGCACGAACATGATCAATAAATTCCTTACCGATCGAAGTTCTCAACGCGAATAGAGCCTTTCCACACCTTACGTTACATTTCCTCCTTAACTCAGTATTTTTCGGAGTATTACTAGGAAATATCTCGGTACCGAAAAAAAGATCCCATAAATCTTATCCTTGAAGGAAGACCTCTCTACATAACCGCCAATATTGGTAAGTGGTTCCAACAAACTTCTCTGTAGACATAGAAGAAGCTGAATTACTTCCAAATTATATCGATATAAAAGTAATAACACTTGACAGGATTTCTCTGGGTAATAAAATCAAACACTTGATATGCAGAAACCTCGCTCTAATACCATGAAACAATTTGAACAGACACAAGCTTGATTTTATTATTTGAAGAAATGAAACAAACAAGTTCAATACTTATAGAAAAAATATGATTCCCACTACTCCACTAACATCATTTAGTAATTTGGAACTTTCGGACTTCTAGTATAACTCCCACTACTCCACCAACGTCATTTAATAGTTGGGAACTATTTAGGCCATCAAGGGTCGAAAATGGTTTATAACCGCTGGTGTCATCTCAAATACTAATCTACCATGGCTTGTTGTTGGAGATTTTAACACAATCTCCAACACTAATGAACAAATAAATTGCTCCACTTTATGCTTTAAAAGTATGGACTACTTTAACAATATGATTTTAGATTGTAAGTTAGAAGATACTTGCTATATAGGAACAAACTACACATGGACAAATAAACACAAATGGAAAAGGCTTGATAGATCATTATATAATGAAAAATGGAGAGAACTTTTTCAAATAACAAGAGTGAATCATCTGGCCGTAACATGTTCTGACCATTCACCCTTGTTAATAACTGTTCTATAAAAAACAACAGAACATAAACCTTCATTTAGATTCCAAAACATGTGGTTGAAACATAATGAATTTCTTAAAAATGTACAAGAGAACCCGTCCTTACCATTAACAGATTCGTCTAATATTTACACATTTTGGTCCAAACTAATTAGACTTAAGAAATTCTTAAAAAGATGGAACAATGACATATTTGGAAACATATTTGAAAGTCTAAGAAAAATTAACTTAAGCATTAACATTGATGAGTCCGAATTCAGCACGCTCCCCGAACAAGGGCAGATCGGTAAAGTCTCTCTGAAAACCGGACAGGTTGCAAGGACAGGGATCGAACAAGTCACTTGGACCGGACAGATTTCTGTAAACACTATGAACTTAGAACAGTTCGGACTATGACAAAAGTACTAAAAAAACCTAATCACTATTTGACTAAGCAGCTTGCTCTCCTGCTCAAAGTCAACAATCCAGATTTAGAACAGTGGCACCAACCCCAAATCAAAACCAGTCCGGGAATAAGGCAAGAGAAACCGGACAGGGGCATGGTAGGGCAAAAGCCCAGTCTCAGCCAGCTGCTCCTGCTCAAAGTCAACAATCCAGAAACAAAAGAGGGCCATGGGTCCAACCGGAGTGGTTCGCAGAGCTCAAAGAAAGTGTGGCTACCATTTTCGATAAAACAAAAGATGAGGTGCATTACCGGAGACCGGCAACCTTGCAGTCTCCCAGAGAGCATCGTAACAACTCTTTTTGCCAATATCATAATGATATTGGCCATACCACTGATGATTGCATAGCGTTGAAGCAAGAGGTTCAGAACTTGATTGAAAGGGGAAAGTTGGGAGCATACGTTAAGAGAAGAGGAGGTAACAGGCCTGACAACACTCACCGGGTTGGTCCAAGTAATGCTGCCCCTGAAGGGGCCATGGTCATAGTTGAAAGGTTTGATGTGGATTCTGAGTACTTAGATCCTGATCCAACTCGAAATAGGGTAGGTGCCATAGAGGAATTTTCTAGGTCGGTCTCCGGGCTCATTAAATTCTTTGAGTCACTTACAATTTTCGGAGGGGACTCTATGACAGCTCCTACTGCTTCTTCGAGAAAGAGGCATGTTCATAATTTAGCCTCCCAGCTAGAAGGAGGCATGACATCTTATCAATCACCAAACTCATTCTCATTCGTTGTCTTTGATGAGGATGATTTAAGAGACATTGCTGGCCCTCATGAGGATGCTGTTGTAATAGGAGCATCTATATGGGGCAATGAGATAAGGCGAATTCTGGTGGATACTGGAAGCTCTGCCAATATCCTTTTCCTAACCACTTACAAGAAAATGAAAAATCCAGCTGTGATTCAAAAGTCGGACAGATCAATCGTGGGCTTCACGGGCAGCTCAGCCGATGTGATCGGAGAATTTGAAGAATAGGTGTTATTGGGCAGGGGCCTTTTCAAGAAAATGGTTAGAATACTCTTCATCGTGGTGGATTGTCCCACTTGCTATAATGCTAGACTAGGGAGATCTTGGCTCTCTAGGATGCATGCAGTGGCTTCAACAGTCCATTAGTGCTTAAAGTATGCTGTTCATGGACAGGTTGGGGTTGTCCGGAGCAGCCAAAAGATTGCAAGAGAATGCTATGCCACTGCCTTGGCTCCTCGAACGCTGGGGGCAGTCCGTGTAAATAATCAATAGAAGTTTGAGGGTCTTTCTGGGGGTGAGGGTGAAATCGATGACCCTAGAGAGACCCCTGGAGTGTTGATTCCAATTGAAGAGGTTGAAACGCACTGTTTGGAAGAAGGCAAAAGTGTCAAGATAGGGTCCAAGATGTCACCAATGTTGAAAGAAGAGATGTTGAAATTCTTGAAAGACCATCAACACGTTTTTGCTTGGTGCAATGCTGATGTTACTGGAGTTCCATCAGAAATGATATCCCATCACCTATCTGTCCGGAGAGATGTGGCACCAGTGGTTAAAAAAAGAAGAGCTTTTTCAAAAGAAAAGGCCGATGTCATAGTACAAGAGGTCGACAGACTCACAAAGATGGGGCACATTAAAGAATCTCAATATCCTTTGTGGACTGCCAATCTTGTCCTGGTGAAAAAGAAAAACGGAAAGTGGCGCATGTGCATTGATTTCACAGACCTCAATAGAGCTTGCCCAAAAGATTTATACCCGGTCCCCCGGATAGATCAGTTGGTAGACTCTACTTCTGGGAACAAGCTGCTCTCCTTTATGGATGCCTTCTCCGGGTACAATCAGATTCAAGTAGATCCAAAAGATCAAGAGCATACCACGTTTGTCACTGACAGGGGTCTACATTGCTACAAGGTGATGCCTTTTGGTTTGAAAAATGTTGGGGCTACTTATCAAAGGCTAGTCAACAAGGCATTTGCTGATCAAATTGGAAGAAATATGGAGGTTTACATTGACGATATGATGGTGAAGAGCGTGGATGAGGAGCTACACTTATCCGACCTCCGAGAAACTTTTGCCAACTTGGTAAAAGTAAATTTAAAATTAAACCCTGAAAAGTGTGTTTTCGGAGTGCAGTCCGGGAAATTCTTAGGGTATATCATAAGTGAGCACGGAATACAGCCCGACCCGGATCAGTTGAATGCTCTTTTCCAGATGGAACCTCCTCGAAACGTCAAAGAAGTACAGCGGTTAACGGGGAGATTAGCTGCCTTAAACAGATTTATCTCGAGGTCTTCGGACAGGTGTGCTCCTTTCTTTCAAACTTTGAAGGGTGCGAAGGGGTTCGAGTGGACCCCGCAGTGTGATGAGGCATTCAGTGAAATCAAGAAACATCTCTCCTCTCCCAAAACTTTGTTCAAACCAGTTGATGGGGAGACTCTTATTGTGTATCTGGCCGTTTCAAGTTGTGTCATCAGTGCTGTGTTGGTAAGAGAGGTCGATGGTTGTCCCTACCCAGTGTACTACATCAGCAAAAGCTTGATTGATGCTGAGAGGCGTTACTTGAAACTTGAAAAACTGGCGTTAGCTCTGGTGATAGCTGCAAGAAAGATGAGGCCTTATTTCCAGGCTCATCCTATCGTCGTCCGGACATCTTTCCCTTTAAAGAATGTCCTTCAAAAAGCAGACATTTCAAGCAGAATGACGAAGTGGTCAGTAGAGTTGGGGGACTTCGACATAGACTTTGCTCCCCGGACAGCAGTAAAAGCCCAAGCTGTGGCTGATTTTCTAGTTGAATTCCACTCCGATAGGGATTCAAAGCAACCTACTGATTCAAAAGACAAGAAAGTGTGGATTGTCTGAACAGACGGAGGGTCTAGCACCATGGGATGTGGTGCAGGAATATGTCTCACTTTCCCATATGGGGACAGCATGTTCCAAGCTATTTGTTTTGCTTTCAGGGCATCTAATAACGAGTCCGAATACGAAGCAGCTATAGCTGGATTAAAGTTGGCCTACATCTGTGGGGCTAAAAGGGTCAAGCTCCTAAGTGACTTCCAGTTGCTTGTTCACCATGCCTTAGGCCAATCTGAGGCTAGAAAGGAGCAGTTGGTAAAATATTTACTCCTCCTCAAGAACGAAGCCCTAAAGTTTAAAGCTGTTGTATATGAGCATATTCCTCGGGCAAAAAATGAGCTAGCAGACTCATTGGCAACAATAGCATATACGGAGTCCTACCCATGGATCCATGTGCTTGAAAGCCCTTCTATTCAACTTAATAAGGGTGAAAAAGAGGAAGTTTTTGAAATACAAGAGAATCGGCTTCAAGACTGGAGATCTCCTCTCATACAGTATCTGTCCGATGGTATTGTGCCTTCAGATAAATCACAAGGCAGAACGTTGAAACACAAGGCTCGTGGTTTTATTATGTTGAGAGAAGTGTTGTACAAAAAATCCTATAGTAAACCTCTCCTACGTTGTTTAGGGGGTGATGAGGCACAAGTGGTCCTCTCCGAATTGCATGATGGTGAGGGATCAGCCCATTGTGGGTTTAGAGCTTTAACAAGAAGAGTATTACTCTCCGGATATTATTGGCCATCAATTATGAAAGATGCTAAGGAATTGGCGAGGAGGTGTGATCCATGCCAGAGGTACAGCAATGAAATTCATGTACCAGCTATTCCTTTGGAGTCCATTTCTGAGCCCATCACTTTTGCTCGATGGGGGTTGGACTTAGTAGGGCCTCTCCCTGTGGCGTCCGGCGGGCGTAAAACTATAATTGTGGCCATTGAATACTTTTCAAAGTGGATAGAAGCAGCCCCCCTGGCAGGGACAACATCAAAAGCTATCATAAAATTCATTATGTCCAACATATGTTGCAGATTTGGTGTCTCATAGAAAATAACAACAGACAATGGGCCACAGTTTGACAACAAAGAAATGGAAAGCTTCTGTGCCTCAAGGGGTATACAGCATTGTTTTTCTTCACCTTTCCATCCACAAGCAAATGGGCAAGTTGAAGTGGATAATAGGACTATACTGTCCGGTTTAAGGAAGAATCTGGAAGGGGCTGCTGGAAAGTGGCCTAGTTATTTACAAGAAGTCTTATGGGCCTACCGGACAACACCTGGGGCTGCAACACATGAATCACCCTTTGCCTTGGTCTATGGAATGGATGCAGTAGCCCCCATAGAAAAGACACTCCCTTCCTTTCGTGTTCACAAATTCTCCGGACACGCTAATGAGATCGCCATCAGAAATCAACTTGATTTAATAGAAGAAAGACGGGTTAAAGCTCGCCTTAGAGTGGCACACTATCAGGGCTTGATGAGAAGTAGGTTTGCTTCTAAAGTTAAAAGAAGAGATTTCCAACCAGGGGACAAAGTATTGAGGAAGGTCTTCTTACACACTAAGGAAAAGCTCTTCGGAAAGCTGGCCCCTACCTGGGAGGGTCCATATATTGTGGTTGAAAGAATCAAGCCTGGAACTTATTGGTTGGAAGACAAAGATGGCAGGGTTCTAACTCATCCTTGGAATATTGAGCATCTCCGAATGTACTTGGAATGACACTTGTGTAAATATTTACTTGTTTAAACATCCATGTAAATATTTGGGGGCATACCTTCCCCTCTTCGGTAGCACAGAGAGTTTTCAATGAAATTTGATGCCTTCTTCAAAATTTTCTAAGTATTTTCAAAATTCTATCTCTTGTCATACTACCCGGACTGAAAGATCTAAGGGGATATTTAAACTCTAGCCGGAGAGTCTCAACATTCTCACAATGCAATAACTAAAAGCTACTTAAACTCTAGCTGTCTAAATTAAAACAAACAATGAAAGAAGATGATGGTTGTGCAAAATAGAAACATTCATTCAACAACTTAAAATTGCCTTGGCCTTCCAAGGACTTGTGGATAAGTCAGGGTACAGCAAAAAAAACCTGTCCGAACAAATACAGACACCATTACAAAAAGAGTGCCTTGGCCTTCCAAGGACTTTAGTTTGAATGAAAGATAAACAAAATAAACCATAAATTAAGGTTAAGCCTTTGAAGATGGCTCACCCTCATCTGATTTCTTGCCTTTGATGTCGCTCTTCTCTTCGACTACCTTCTTGCCCTTGGGGTCATTCTCCTCTTCGCCTGGGCTCTCTCCGGTCTCCTCTTCATTATCAGATGAGGACTCACCGGAAATTCCTTCTTCGACCATGGTATAATATGGAAGGTCATCATCATCCACATAGAGCCATAAGTCCCCCAGGGTCCTCTTTGGGAACTTCTCATAAAAAAGGAGAACCATATCAGACTTCACCCTCTGGATCATTAACTCTTCACTTTTTATCATCTCCCTTGCATAGGCATTGATCTTGGCCTTGATTGTGGCCTCTTGGTCCTTTACCAAAGCAGCTTTCTCTTCGGTATCCTGAGTCACTGCATTTTCTAGAGCAATCTTGTCAGTGGTCAGGTTGGTAATGATCTTCTCCTTTGCAGTGGTCTCTCCCCTTGAGGCGGTGAGATCTTTCTCCATACCAGACAGCTTCTCTTGGAGATCTTTTATGGTTTGTTCTAGGGTGGCAACTTTGGTGTTGCTCTCATTCTGATTCCTCTTCAGCTCTTCGTTTGCTTCCTTAAGCAAATCGGCATTGGTGGTAGCAGTGCGGAGGTCTCCGGACAGTTTTTCCTTCTCAGACTTGAGGTCTTTGATGGTATCTTCTTGGCTCCGGACTTGTCTCTCCAATGTAAGAACTGGCTGCACATTACTAAGCAAGGAATGGGCTATAGTGTCCTTCTCACTAGAAACCATGAAAGTCTTACCGTTGAAATTGACCGTATTGGAGCTGCTCGGAGGGATGTAAGGCCCTGCAAACTCGTCTCTAGGGAGGCCAAGGAAATATTCACCAAGCCCACCCAGACCGGTGATGTCCACTTCATCCAAGTTGAGCTCTCCCCCTTCAACTTCATCAGTGTTAAACTGTCTTGGGATCTCTTCGGCCAACGTTGGGTCAGAGGGGTCAGTGGGAAAAGAGGGCTCCGGATCCCAGAGAGCAAGCTCATCTCCTTGTAAAGTCTTTTTCTTCTTGACTTTCCGGTCAGCACTTTCACCTACTTGCTTGCGAGTCCTCTTGGGAGCCCTTAGAGGTTTTGGAAGCTCTTTTTCTTGCCTCTCGGTCTCCTGCTCCACCACTTGTAAAAGGGCTGCATCAATTTGAACCTGGGCCGGCCCCTTCGGGTCTGTTGGAGCATCCTTCTCAGCATCACTCACCACTTTTTTGCCCTTCTTCTTCTTGCTTTTCATCTTGCTCGGGGCTTTAGCCCGGGCAGGCAGGTAAAGGGTCCCATCCAGTTCGTGGGACCTTCTAAGTATAATGTCTTCATCAGGCTGGGTGGTGAGCTCCTCCCAAGTTAGGTCTATTCGACCTGTTGTGTTCCACATGTGAGACCTTGCTAGGTTTCCAGTGGTGAAGGCCTTGTGGAATCGATTCTCCCAGTTCTCTGCAGCCCATGCATTGATTTTACCACAGGTAGTCTATCCGGCCTTCAGGTAGTCCCCGAACTCCTTTGGCAGCTCTGTTAAAACAAAAGAGAAATTGGTTAGTACAAACTTAACTTAAAGAAAAAAGAGAGAAACAGACAGAAACTTAAAGTAAGAAACTTACGGTCACTCCTCCACCTACTCCTGAGGAGGCTTGGGTTCTCTCCGGCCTTGATTTTCTTGCCGTTTTCCCAGGCGCCACTAACGAACAAGAATTGGCTCCTCCACTTGCTCTCCGATTCCAGGAGGTCATCAACAGCCTTGAGATCGTTCCCCATGTTGAAATGGTAGAAGGGGAACTGATGATGCTTGCAAAGGTTGGCCACTGCTGCGAACTCTTCCATAGGAAGAGGGATCCCAGACAATCTAGACGCCATGATATATGACATCAAAGTGAACCAGCCATTGGGGCTTAGCTGAGTAGGGCAAAGCTTGACAAGATGAAAATACCGTACGATCTCCGGGTCAAGTGGAAATCTGAGTCCCCAATTAAATAGCTCCGTAAAGAAGACTATTTCATTTCGTTTACAGTCCTCTGGGGTCTCCGGATCGATGGGGATCCTTACCTTCACATTTTCAGGGATCCTCTATTTTGTACGCATTCGACCCAGGTCTAAAGTATGGATGAATGCATACTTGGTCTTCTGCAAGGCCAAGAGGTACTTGAACTCAACCTTGTGAAAGCACGGCCCTACTTTCCCCTCAAGGCACTCCGGCAGGTCCAGATGCCTCAAATACAAATCTTCCTTCCCCTTTTTGGCAACAACAGCAGTGGTATCAGCCTGTCCGGAGGACTCGGACTCAAAATGAATCCCTTCAGCAGAATCTTCCATTCTCTCCTCCATAATCGTTGGGGGAGCTTCTGTGACAGTGGTCCGGGGAGGGTTGAAGCTTGGCACAACCTGGCCTCCGGACTGCTGGCTGTATATTTTCTTCTGACTTCTCACCTCAGGTTGGGGCTCGGAGGCGGAGGTCTCTCTTGGAGGAATCGGGCTGCTGGCTTCCGGACCGGTTGGCCTCTCCCGGAGAACTCTAGTGGGCACTCCAGACCCAGAATCACTGTTTTTGCCCCCGATTTAGAGGGAGTATTTTTGGAGGTCAGTCCCTTGACTAACCGGCTTGGCCTCTTAATGACTAGCTTCTCCGGGGAGTGGTCAGAGTCAGACCCCATGGCTATAAACGGAGAGGGTTTCCTGACACTTGTAGCGGTAATTCCTGGTTCAACAGCAGGTATTGACTCCTGAACTCAGGAACCAGATACTATGGGTGAGAGGGTAGATTGAAAGAGTTTTTTGGGTTTGGTACCTTTGGAGGAGGATGAGCCTCGATCAGATTCTGCAATGGAAGTGGTTGGTCTCTCGATAGGTGATGATGGTAGCCCTGCTGCTATTCGCCTTTCCTTCTCGACCTTTTGCGCCTTTTCCAACTCCGAAAGGTTGAGCCAACCACCTTTGATCAATGCTGTTCTTGCTGTAAACATAAACAGCCAAGGAAATTTTTGTTCTAGAAAGAGAAAGCTCTGGATAAGTTTGCAGAGTAAAATTTGAAAGAGATAGTAAAACAGTGGAAAATGAATGTAAATTTATAGTAGATCTGAAAAAAGGAGTTGATTCCTAGGAGAATCCGAAAAGTTGGGCAATAATTAAAAGACGGCGCTGATGTCACTATTGGTAATTAAAGAGGTTACTTGTTAGAGAAGGTGGTGCGAAATTTGAGGTTAAAAAACGGCTGGAGCGGCCAATCAGAGAGTGACACGTGTCCCACTAACTCTGGCAAAAACCGTTTTGAATTTGTGAAACTTAACCTGTCCGGGTATCCTCATAGTTCTGTCCGAATTAAAAACCACTTCTGGCGTCGGACTGTTTTTCAGTTCTTTGACAAGAAAACTTGCTCAAACACCTAAAAAAGGGGCTCCTGATGAGTCCGAATTCAGAACGCTCCCCGAACAAGGGCAGATCGGTAAAGTCTCTCCGAAAACCGGACAGGTTGCAAGGACAGGGATCGAACAGGTCACTTGGACCGGACAGATTTCTGTAAACACTATGAACTTAGAACAGTTTGGACTATGACAAAAGTACTAAAGAAACCTAATCACTATTTGACTAAGCAGCTTGCTCTCCTACTTAAGAGCTCATAGGTCTTTGAATATGACCCGGGTCCATTAAACATGACCCGAAAGCCTATAAGGGCCCAAACATTACACTATAAATACCCAACCACCAGCATTAACTATGGGTAATGAGAATTAACTGCTACCAAGCTGCTTAATCATCTCTCTACTCTCTACACCACCGTTAAAACACCCATACATCACCGTTAAACACCCATATACCACTTTGTAACTCCACTTTAAATTACTAGCCTACCCTCAGGCAATTATTATCCACACCAAACATATTTGACTTAAGAAATATTTACACCTTTTGGAAACAATGACCATAAGTTTATGCACAATCTTAAATATAATCATATCCAAATTATTAATTAATAGACTTGCAAACCTATTACCTTTAATCATTTCTAAGGAACAAGGTGCATTTATTGAAAAAAGATTAATACAAGATAACATCTTAATTACTCGGGAAATGATCAAGGACATTAATAGAAAATCTAGAGGAAATAACTTAATAATCAGTTTAGATATGACCAAAGCCTTTGATAAACTAGAATACAAATTTATATATGAAGTTATGATTTCCTTTGGCTTTAACTTAAAAGTAATAGAACTGATAAAAATTGACAACATTTCATTCTCTATCATAATAAATGGTAAAACACATGGATTCTTTAACTCAAGCAATGGATTAAGGCAGGGGGACCCTCTGTCCCCCATTTTATTCATCATAGCAGAGGAATTTTTAATAAGAGGCTTAAACAATTTAGTTGATCAAAATAATATTTTGTCATTTAATATGAAAGGTTCTTTAAAAATCAATTGCCTAGCATACGCTGATGGTATAATTCTGTATACTAATGACTCAATATCTAATATAAAGAATTTCTCAAAGTTCTTAAATACATATCAATCGATATCTGGTCAACAAATAAACATACAAAAAACTACTTTCTTAGCCTCTAAATATATAAGCAGACTTAAAGTAAAAGAAATAGAGAACCTATTAGGCTTTAAACATACCCATCTACCTATTAATTACCTTGGGATTCTAATCCACTCTAATAAATTCTCTATAAACTTTGAAAATTTAATAGAAAAGATAAGGAATAAAATTAATGAATGGAACTCTAAAAATATTTCCTTTGGAGGTAGAATAACATTAATAAAGTCAGTATTACTCTCTTATCCTAATAATTACATGCAATCTATAAAATTACCTTTAAAAATGACAAATATAATTAACAAGTTGTTGAACAAATTCTTATGGGGTTATAACGAGAGCAATAAAACAATCTTGTGGTGCAACTGAAATAAATTGTGTAAATCTCACAATGAAAATTGTCTAAACATTAGGAAGCTAGATGATACTCAGAAAGCATATTCATATAAGTTATGGTTCAACTTTAGAAACAATAAAACTTTATGGTCTAATCTCATGCATTCTAAATATTGTCAAAACATTCACTCTTTTCAAACATCCTTAAAATTAAGAGACTCTAAGACATGGAAAAGAATGTTTGAAATTAAAGAAGAAGTTGAACATTTGATTAAATAGAGATTAAAAAAAAGGTTAAATTGATTTCTGGTTAGACTGTTGGCACCATGATAAACCATTAATAACCCCAACTCAATTAAATTCACAACATTATACACTTACAAAGGTTACTGAGTTTTGGAACAATAATAATTGGGATATTCCTAAATTGCAAATGTACTTACCTGCTGTATATATTAACAGAATCACAAAGACTCATGTTAACTTTAACATAGATGATTCCATCATTTAGAAGAGCTCCACTAATGGATAATTTAATTTAAAAGAAACTATTAATTTAATTAGACAAAAGGATATAACATCTGTAATAAAAGGTAAAATATGGAACAATATCTCTCCAAAGAAGTGCTCTTTCACTCTTTGGAGAGTATTAAACAACTTACTCATTGTGGACACAGTAATGCAGAAAAAAGGTTTTAATATTGCCTCTAAATGTATAAACTGCCAGAATATAGAATCCATCAACCATGCTTTTGTTACTTGTGAATCTTCTTGGTTAGTTTGGTCCCATTTTTCAGAAAACTTTAGCATTAAGATTAGAAAGCACATGATATTAACCTCTGGTTTCTATCTACTTCAAAGACCATCCATATTAGGACTGTTTTACCTGCATTAATCACTTGGAACATTTGGACTACTAGGAATAAACATAAACATCAAGATGTGTTATATTCTTATAAATAAATTATTAATCACATATCTTTTATGCTAATAACCTTAGATTCTACATCATTGATTAATAGAAAAAATTTAAAAGGTGATCACCTAATATCAAAGGAACTTAGCTGTTTCAACCATATAAAGAATACCAAACCTTTTTTATATATCAAATGAACTGTCCTGTTGTTAATAGATACAAATTAAATTGTGATGGTTCTTCATTAAGAAATGGTGAATCTAGTTATGGCTTTATAATAAGAAAAAGTATAGGTAACTTGATTATTGCTAAAGGTAAAACATTAGGAAAGTGCACACCAATCTTAGCTGAGATTCTTGCTTTATTAAATGGTCTTTTAACCTGCAAGAAGAAAAACTTAAATATGGTAGATATAGAGATATATTCCTTAATACTTTTGAACATGTTAGCAATAGGAAAATATCCGTGGCACCTTGATCAAATTATCAGTTGTTGTAGAAATCTTATAAAGCCACAAATGACTATAAAGCATATATATAAAGAACAAAATAGGGCAGCTGATTATTTAGCTAAACATGCTCTTAGTATTAAAAAAGAATTTGAAATTGACACACGGTATACTTTAAAGGAACTATCTGCTATTATCTTACTTAAATCTCTAGACTTATGATATTTTAGATTCTTTGATTAACCTTGTAATTGCAGGTTCTTAACCTGACCAATACTTTCCTTGTAGGTACAAAGACATATGGAGCTATGACGCAGAGGAAAAAAAAGGAGGAAGAAAGCAACACCAACGCATATAGAAGCTGAGGAGATATATGATCAACAAGAGCAGCAGACTTAAACTATCAACACTTGAAGACTTAAGCTCCAAGCAACACTCAATCAACATTAGAAATAAAAACAAGAACAAGTACATATAAAATTGTTATAAGATAGATTTTTTGTAACTTTCAGATGTAAAAACAACATTTCAATAAATAAATTTATTCTTGGGGAAAAAATAAAATAAAAACTTAATTCATAAATTATTTTAATTTCATAGATTTTTTTACGGATGGGAAATAGACTAATATAATAAAGAAAAAAGTACCACAAAATACATTTTCAAGTATCATATCCCAAATCAGTACCCAAATATTAGACCCTCTCCATTAGTATTTAGAAGCCAAATTTTTACCAAATAAACCTTTCTTCTAGAAGAAAGAGAAAGTAGGTTAATAGTTATTTTTTATTAATTTAATTTTCACTTTCCCCCCAAATCCCAATAAGCTTTAGAAACCCAAAAGACTAAAGAAGAAAGTGACGGTCAGAAATCGTGAAACCCTAAAACAAGTCTGGCGAAGATCTGGTTCTTTCCGAACAAACTCCGGCCACTGTAGAAGGCCTGTCATTCGAATCCATCGGCGAAGTCCATCTTCATCTTATCTTTTGAACCCAGAACCACCATTGCCGGCGAAATTTGTCAGTTGAAACTACCATTAAGGTAGGTCAAGAGTTTTTACTTATTATTTTAATGAAACTTTATTGACTAGTTGTTCGATAACTTTGTCAGTAACCTGTTTTTACCCGTCTGTCTTTGACGGGAAAGTATTGTCTATACATTCGCCGGTCGGTTAACGGGGAAGTGTTCTTTTCTAATTAGTTACATAGTTGCTGGTTTTGTGTGGTTGATTGTGTGTTGTTTGCGAGGGAGAATAAAATTCAAATTAGTTGTTGGTTTGTTTAAGATAGGCGTATCATGTCGTTTCAGGTGTGGTCTCAGGCGTGGTTTGGTTTTTTGTTTTCCTGTACGTGCATGCTTGTTTGGAATTGAAACATGGGTAGTGCATCATGTTTATAGATTATCTCGCGCCTTCTTTAGTGTTTTAATGCATTTGTAGTGTTATGGTGTATAATAGTTTTAGTATGTGTCGCGGGTATCATGGGGTCTGTAATGGAATGTGCATTTGGTTTTTTTTGTGTCGCGCGTATCATGGGGTTTGTAATGGAATGTGTATTGGGGTTTTTTCAATGTATCTCACTTGATCTTATGTGCACATGTCGTGTGTTGTGGTTTTTGTATGTCGCGTGTATATATGTCGTTGGAGTGTATCTCGCGAAACATATTTGTTGTATTGCGCATTGTATCTGTTTACTGATCTATGTTGGGTAGTAGGGTTTGTATCTCGCGCATGGACTCGTTATATCTCGCGTTGTGTATCAAGCCTATATCGCGTACGGTTGTGAATGTATCCCGCGGCTTTGGCGTGGTGCCAAAGCTATACTAGTTTCTGATATTTATGATGTAACTCGCGTAAGACTGTCGCCGTACATCGCGTATAGGGTTTATAATAAGTTCTACACCGCGATATGTATTACTAAAATCTAACATGAGTGTTCTTTTGTGCGTACATATTCTGTTATGGGCAAATGTACTTTTTACGGGTCTGGTTTGGTCAGCATATTAAATTTGCTACAGAAAAACATAGTGGATGAGGAGCATATCGAGGCTACGAAGAACACGTCATTCTATATGTTACTGAAAACTTCATTCATGGTAAGGAACAAAGATCTGCCAAATAAGAAGTTTAACAAAGTTATAGAGGAGATTGTAAAGAGATATTCTGTAAAGAAAGGGTGTTTTAGAAAAGTTTTGAAGAGGGTTAAACTGACCGCCAACGATTTTAAAGTCATCTTCGGTCTTAAACACGGAACAGAAGAAATGCCGATGAATAAAACAGAGGCATTCACTGAAAGATTTGCCGATGGTGCGGAGAACCAGTCTCCACTGATGCAGAAATATTTCTTGTGGTCAAGGGCGAGGAAAAGTGGACCATCAAACCAAAAGGCTGTTTCAAATGCGATGATCAAGGTAGAAATAACAGATTATGAAATATAGGCTGTTTGAGAATATTCAGTCAACTAACGACTATCTGTCTTGTTACAGTAAACAGTAGAAATAGCAGTAAATGATTGGGGGGGGGGGGGGAGGAATCAGTAACCGATGTTGCCAAGCTTTTGATACTCTTAATTTGCTCTACCCTGTTCTACTCTATATCTGGAGATATCATGGGCTGGACAATGGTTTTTTACGTAGAAGACATGCTAAAAATTAATGACTATGATTGGTCAGGCACAATTGTTGAGAAGTTGACGAAGTCTATGGTTAATTGTTTGGAGAAAGGGACACCAGATCACGTCCTCGGCTGCTTAGCAGTCTTATTGGTGAGTATGGTGGTGGTGGTTTGTATTATTTTGTTTTGTTATAAAAGTGATATGACTGTGTCCTGTTTTTTCTCAGCCCTTCATAATGGATCACACCACGTTAGGGGAAGATTTGGTAAGGCCAAACATGATTCCTATGTGCTACAAATGGTGGGGGCTGGAGTGCAAGGAGTCAACTATGGCCCTTGTTAAAAGGCTGAGGAAGCTCCCTGATGATGAGGTAATATATAGCCCTCGCATGATACGTATCTTATGAATCACGTAATATATTGTAAAGCAATCGCGAGGCATATTAGTTGTTAATAACTGAATCGTGTCATACATATCTATGTTGTTATGAATCGCGTTATAAGCTTCAGACTTCTCTCGCGTCGTTGGTATCTTTTTGGCCTTAGCGAATCGCAGCGTATATTGCACAACAATCGCGCGACATATACTTTATTAATAAATGAATCGCATCTTGATTCATTTATCTGTGAATGAATCGCGTTTTAGGATTCAGACTTCTCTCGCGTATGTGGTATATGTTTTTCTTTCGAGAATCATAACGTATATTGCAAAGCAATCGCGCGACATATACTTTATTAATAAATAACTCGCAGCTTGGTATCTGTATCTGTGTATGAGTCGCGTTTTAGATGTGAGTGAATCACGTAAAGTGTTTAGCTGACTAGTTGTTCACTGTTTGTTTCAAAATACCACTGTGTATGGCAGATCTTGGAAGAAGAGATAGAACTAACTGAGGCTGGAGAAAAGGCCTTCGGGTCGGGGGAGACCAGTGGAGGCTCTGGTAGAAAGTTGACAAACAAAAGGAAAAAGACGATGAGCAGTAGAAGTGGGAAGCGGTCGAAGTATTGTACAGGGGGAGGGAAAACAAATAAGATGGAAATTGGGCAAACATCTGAAACAGTGGATTACGGGGGTGTAGATGAGGATTACGGTCAACCACTGCGGGGGTGGTTGGATCAGAATAAAAATACACCCGATAAAGGCGGCAGCTCAAGTACTCTGATGAAAAGGATGAAAGTTTACAAGCCAAGCGCTTGTAGTATTTTATTTAAGAGGATGGAATATATCAAGAAGAGAAGCAGTGGAAAATACAGATACTCGGTAGAAAATAAACGGCTTAAGATTTCTCTAGCACGAAAGAATAGACAAGTAAGTTGTTTAAGAGGTTGTCATTTCAATGACGCATTTTCATTAGTTTGGCTAATACTGTACTTGTTTAATTTCCCCACAGATTGAAGAACTCCAAAGGGAGGTTTCTTCTTTGACTTTGAAGCTTCAAGAGCAAGTTGATCAAGCTGATAAAGATGTTG
Organism: Limnanthes douglasii subsp. nivea; assembly: GCA_036936605.1. NCBI lineage: Eukaryota > Viridiplantae > Streptophyta > Magnoliopsida > Brassicales > Limnanthaceae > Limnanthes > Limnanthes douglasii. Next base: position 185,220,271 of record JAUPFV010000005.1, on the reverse strand, counting down.
GGGTTAATGAAGCACTAGAGAAGGTTTGTGTACTCCCTTTCTGTTCGGTAGAAGAGGAGTCACCAGAGAAAAGAGTGGAGGTATCAATAACAGTGGATGAGGTTTCTAAAACCATAGTTTATGTCTCAACAAAATATGGTTTCAAAAATATAGAGGCAGGAGAGAAAAAAGATGAGAAAGAAGAAGAAGTTGTAGAGGGTTCTACACCTGACGGCCATGAAGAAGACACAGACGAGTGGGGTAGAATATGAAGGTGAAATGGATGATGAGAAGAATGAATCTGGAGCTGCTGATGGACCGAACGATGTTATTGAGACATCTGGTGAGGGGAAGGCAAATGAAAAAACTTTGTATGTTTTGGGTGTTGACAACTGTAGGCTTGTGGCGGCCAATTCTATTAGTGGTGTACCGGCTTTTTCAGGAAGTGAAAATGTGGAAAAAGACGAGGAAGTAACCACGCATGAGGCAGATGTAGGTGTGGGTGTAGTAGCAGAGAAGGTTGGGGTGCAAATTCCTATTGTGCTCCTAGCTGGGGGGGAACCACATGAAATTATGAGAGCAGTAGTTGAACCAACACCCATAGAAAGAGAACCAAATGTTGTTGTAACTGAAACAACAGGAGAGTTACAACCAGATGTTGTTGTAGAAAAAGGGAGTACAAAAAAGAAGTTGTGGAAGAAGAAAATCGTGCACAGGCTGCAGATGATGTACATTGTGGTCAGGGTGCTTGCAAAAATATGGAGGTTGATTTGGCAGTTGGAAATGTTGGGGAGGTAACGAGTGGGACGGAACTGAATACAGTTGGGCAGATGAAAGTGGCAGCAGCTTACCCAAGCCCGTGGAGCAAGGACATGAAGATGTAAGTAGATCTTAAAATATTAAGATTCAACTTCTTATAGTTATCTTATAGTTGCTTTGTCTTTAATTTGGCCAAGGTGTTGTTTTTGAAATTTCAGATTTTTACTATGGGGTTTTAATTGTTGTTTTATTACATTAAGGGATGATTTTGAACTTATAACTATTGCAAATTTTATGTTATAACTATGTCGTTATGAATTTGGAAGTTTAAGACTTTATATTCTTCTTACATCGCGTTAAGCATGTGAAAGGTTTTTTCGTCTCTCAGTCTTATATCGCGTAATGTTAAATACAGTCTTATATCCCGTCATGTTAAATACACAAAATGCCTCGCCAAAACAAATCTTATTGTTTTATCCAAATACGAGAATCGTAAATTATTTGTATAAGAGTCGCAACACCTACTATAAAAATGTATCTCGCTTTACGTGACAAACACCAATCGCTTGTTGTGAATAAAGTAACTTAAGTCGCGTCTGTATAGTATTCATTAAATAAATCGCGTGGTCCTAGGAAGTAGCCAAATCACGCATCATTAGATAACAAAACACGCATCATTGGTTAATTTTTGATAGGTATGTGATGTAAAAAAATATTAAACTAGGGACTGCATCAATGCACACAAAAAACTAATAAGCAACAACCAAAAACTGAAAGTGTAATGGAATTCAAAGCTACTCTAAAATCAACAAAAGAGTTACAACCGAAGTTGGAAGTGCAACGCAAAACAAAGGTTGAAGTACTAACACAACCTGGGATAATAGAAGAAGTACAACCAGCAATGGAAGGGGAAGCAGAATGTTTTGATCTTCAAACCCTAGATGATGCATTCTTACTATGTACCCAATCTTTTTTTGACGAAGTTGATAAGGCGAAGACTATACACTCGAGTGGAGGAAATTTTTTTGGCAATACTTCGTTTAAAAGTTTATTACAAGATGCACCTCCAATGGTAAGTTCTAAACTATACTAATAAACATATACTTAGTTGTCAGTTTTTTCTATTATTTAACACAATTTCTGTCGTTTTACATAACATTTATCCAAATTGGGATTTACTTACACAGTCACAACAGGTAGAAGCTATTTACCAAACTTGGGAAAGAGAAACAGCAACTACAAAGTTAATAGCCATTAGTCAATATCCCAAGGTCCTTCAAATAAAAAGAAACGAAGATCAAATCGACTCGGAAGTATGGTATTTACCAGAACACGAATTTACATACCGGCTAAGTGTTAGTGTGACTGAGCTAATGGCCGTAGTATACAAATGGGAGTTAGATTTCAAGGTAAAATTTAGATTCTTGATATAACTAACAAATATTTGACAACTAATTTGATATAGCTGTGATTTTGCCGTGGTGTAGATCATTGATGCATGGATATATAAGCTTCTTAAAGAATCAAACTAGACTGTACCTTTCAAAGGGCTTGATGACGAGTACAATTGTAGATATAAAGCTATTCAGATTTCAGGGGTCGCAACGGTTAGTATTTAATTATTAAATAGCCATTCAAAGTGACCCAGAAGTTTGATATTGTTTTGTTGTACGCGGGTTTTATTACATAAATTACTAGCAATGAAAAAAGATGTTACAAACGTTATTTGGTGTGGATAATAATCGCCTGAGGGTAGGCTGGTAATTTCAAGTGGAGTTTTAAGGTGGTGTGTGGGTGTTTAACGGTGGTGTGTGGGTGTTTAACGGTGGTGTGTGGGTTTTTAACGGTGGTGTGTGGGTGTTTAACGGTTAGAGTAGAGAGTAGAGAGATGATTAAGCAGCTTGGTAGCAGTTAATTCTCATTACCCATAGTTAATGCAAGTGGTTGGGTATTTATAGTGTGATGTTTGGGCCCTTATGGGCTTTCGGGTCATGTTTAATGGACCCGGGTCATGTTCAAAGACCCATGAGCTCTAAGTAGGAGAGCAAGTTGCTTAGTCTAGAAGTGTTTAGGTTTTTTAGTACTTTTGTCATAGTTCGAACAACTTTAAGTTCATAGTGTTTACAGAAATCTGTCCGGTCCAAATGACCTGTTCGATCCCTGTCCATGTAACCTGTCCGGTATTCGGAGAGACTAGACCGATTTGCCCTTGTTCGGGGAGCAGGCTGAATTCGGACTCATCAGGAGCCCCTTTTTTAGGTGTTTGAACAAGTATTCTTGTCAAAGAACTGAAAAACAGTCCGACGTCAGAAGTGGTTTTCAATCCGAACAGATCTATGGGTATACCTGGACAGATTAAGCTTCACGAATTCAAAACGGTTTTTGCCAGAGTTAGTGGGACACGTGTCGCTCTCTGATTGGTTACTCCAGCCATTTTTTCACCTTGAATTTCGCACCACCTTCTTCGAAAAGCAACCTCTTTAATTACAAGTAGTGACATCATCGCCGTCTTTTAATCATTACCAAACCTTTCGAATTCTCCTAGGAATCAACTCCTCTTCTCAGATTTACTATAAATTCAAACTCATTTCCACTGTTTTACCATCTCTTTCACATTTACTCTGCAAATTTACTCAGAGCTTTCTCTCTCTAAAGCAAAGGTTTTTTGGGTAGTTTATGTTTACAGCAAGAACAACACTGATCAAAGGTGGGTGGCTCAATCTTTCGGAGTTGGAAAGAGCACAAAAAGTTGAGAAGGAGAGACGAATAGCAGCAGGGCTACCTTCATCACCCGTTGATAAACCAGTCGCCTCTGTTACTGAGTCAAATCGAGGCTCATCTTCCTCCAAAGGTACTAAGCCCAAAAAACTCTTTCAATCCACCCTTTCGCCCATAGTCTCTGGTTCCTCAGTTCAGGAGTCAGTACCTGCTGTTGAGCCGGGAGTCACAGTTACAAGTGTTAGGAAACCTTCGCCGTTTATTGCAATGGGGTCTGACACAGAGCACTCTCTGGAGAAGCTGGTGGTTAAAAGAACAAGCCGGCTAGTCAAAAGGTTAGCCTCCAAGAATACTCCCTCCAAATCGGGGGCAAAAAACAGTGGTTCTGGGTCTAGAGTGCCCATAAGAGCTCCCCGGGAAAGACCATCCGGTCCAGAAGCGAGCAAACCAGCACCCCCACAAGAGACCTCTGCCTCAGAGGCCCAGCCTGAGACTAGGGGTCAAGAAGACATCGTAAATCAACAGTCCGGAAGCCAGGCTGTGCCAAGTTTAAGCCCTCTCCGGACCACTGCCACTGATATTCCCCCAACAATCATGGAGGAAAGAATGGAGGACTCTGTTGAAGAAGTCCCCTTTGAGTCTGAGTCCTCCGGCCAGACTGACAATACTGTTGTTGCCAAAAAAGGCAAGGAAAAACTGTGCTTGAAGCATCCGGACCTGCCGGAGTGCCTTGAAGAGAAGGTGGGGCCGTGTTTTCACAGAGTTGAGCTCAAATACCTCTTGGCTTTACAGAAGACCAAGTATGCATTCATCCATACTGCTGAACTGGGTTGAATGCGCACAAAATGGGGGATCCCAGAAAATGTAAAGATAAGGATTCCCATAGATCCGGAGACCCCTATGGATTGTAAGCGGAACGAAATAGTCTTTTTTACAAAGCTATTTAATTGGGGACTCAGGCTCCCCTTGGACCTGGAGATCGTTAGGTACTTCCACCTGGTCAAGCTCTGCCCGAGCCAGCTGAGCCCTAACGGCTGGTTTACTCTGATGTCATGTATCATGGCATCTAGGTTGTCCGGGATCCCTCTCCCTATGGAAGAGTTCGCAACAATAGCCAACCTTTGCAAACATCACCAATTCCCCTTCTACCACTTCAATATGGGGAACGACCTTAAAGCTGTTGATGATCTGTTGGAGTCCGAAAGCAAATGGAGGAGCCAATTTTTATTTGTCAGTGGCGCTTGGGAAAACGACAAAAAGATCAAGGTCGGAGAGAACCCAAGCCTCCTCAGGAGCAGGTGGAGGAGTGATCGTAAGTTTCACACTTCAAATCTTTGACCATTCCTCCTCTTTTAAGTTGGTTTAAATTAACTGATCTCTTTTTTGTTTTAACAGAGCTGCCCAAGGAGTTCGGGGACTACTTGAAGGCCGGACAGGTCACCTGTGGCAAAATCAATGCTTGGGCCGCAGAGAACTAGGGGAATCGATTCCACGATGCTTTTACTAGTGGAAATCTGGCAAGGTCTCATCTGTGGAACACCACAGGTCGGAGAGACCTAACTTGGGAAGAGCTCACCACCCAACCTTCTGCAGATACTGTGCTTAAGAGGTCCCACGAACCAGACGGGACACTCTTCCTGCCTGGCCGGGCTAAAGCCCCAAGCAAAATGAAGGGCAAGAAGAGAGGCAAAAGGGTGGCAAGTGATGCTGAGAAGGATGCCCCAACCGCCCCGGAGGGGCCGGCCCAGAGCCAAATCGATGCTGCTCTCTTGCAGGTACTGGAGCAAGAGACTGTAAGACAGGAAGCAGAACTCCCAAAATCTCCAAGGGCTTCCAAGAGGAATCGCAAGCAGGAGAGTGGTGGGGCAGACTGGACAGCCAAGAAGAAGAAGACTACAAGGGGAGATGAGCTTGCTCTCCGGGATCCGGAGCCCCCTGTCCAGGCTGACCCCTCTGACCCAACACAAGCTGAAGAGATCCCAAGAGAGTTTCACACTGATGAAGTTGAGGGGGGAGATCTCAACCTTGATGAAGTGGACATCACTGGTCTAGGTGGGCTTGGTGAATACTTTCTCAACCTCCCTAGAGACAACTTCGCAGGGCCTTACATCCCTCCGAGCAGCTCCAATACAGTCAACTTCAATGGTAAGACTTTCATTGTTTCTAGTGAAAAGGACACCATAGCCCATTCCTTGCTTAGCAATGTGCAGCCAGTACTCACATTGGAAAGACAAGTCCGGAGTCAAGCAGACACCATCAAGGACCTTAAGTCTGAGAAGGAAAAGCTGTCCGAAGACCTCTGCACTGCTACTGCTAATGCTGACATGCTAAAGGAAGCAAATGAGGAGTTGAAGAAGAGTCAAGAGGAAAGCAACACAAAAGTTGCCACTCTAGAGGAGACTGTCAAAGGCCTCCGGGAGAAGCTGTCCGGTATGGAGAAAGACCTTACTGCCTCAAAGGGAGAGACCACTGCAAAGGAGAAGATTATCACCAACTTGATCACTGACAAGATTGCTCTAGAGAATGCAGTGACCAAGGCTGCTGAAGAGAAAACTGCTTTGTTAAAGAATCAAGAGGATACAATCAATGCCAAGATCAATGCCTATGCCAACCAGATGATTAAAAGCGAAGAGCTATTGCTTGAGAAGGTGAGGTCTGACATGGTTCTTTTATTCCACGAAAAATTTCCGGGTAGGAACCTAGGGGACTTATGGCTTTATGTTGAGCCCGACGAACTTCCATACCACACGATGGCTGAAGGTGACAGGTTTGGCTACTCTAGCGGCTCCTCGGCTGATGAAGAACACACTGGAGAGAGCCAAGACGAGGGGAAGGACGATCCCAAAGGCAAAAAGGTAGTCGAAGAGAAAAGTGACTTAGAGAGCAAGAAGAAAGATGAAGGTGAGCCATCTTCAAAGGCTCAACCTTAACCCACAATCTTCCTTGTTTATTTTTCATTCAAACTGAAGTCCTTGGAAGGCCAATGCACTCTTTTTGTAATAGTGTCCGGAATTTGACCGGACAGGTTTTCGTGTTCTATTTTGACTTGTTTAAAAGTCCTTAGAAGGCCAAGGCAAGTTTTAAGTTGTTTTATTTAATGAATACCTCTGTTTTGTGCAACCATCATCTTCTTTCATTGTTCATTTTAATTTTGATAGCCAGAGTTTTAATAGCTTTTAGATATTGCATTGTGAGAGTGTTTAAATTCTCCGGCTAGAGTTTAAATAGCCTATAGAAATTTCAGTCCGGATAGTATGATAAGGAACAGAACTTTAACACTTAGAAAATTTTTCAAGAAGGCATTGAATTTCATTGAAAACTCTCCAGAAGGCATTGAATTTCATTGAAAACTCTCCGTGCCACCGGAGAGGGGAGAGTATGCCCCCAAATATTTACATGGATGTTTAAACAAGTAAATATTTACACAAGTGTTATTCCAAGTACATCCGGAGATGCTCAATATTCCAAGGATGAGTTAAAACTCTGCCATCTTTGTCTTCCAACCAATAAGTTCCAGGCTTGATTCTTTCAACCACAATATACGGACCCTCCCAAGTTGGGGCCAGCTTTCCGAAGAGCCTTTCTTTAGTGTGCAAGAAGGCCTTCCTTAATACCTTGTCCCCTGGCTAGAAATCCCTTCTTTTAACTTTGGAAGCAAACCTGCTCCTCATCAAGCCCTGATAGTGTGCAACTCTGAGGTGAGCCTTAACCCGTCTTTCTTCTATCAAATCAAGTTGATTTCTGATTGCCACCTCATTAGTATGTTCGGAGAAGTTATGAATACGAAAGGAAGGGAATGTCTTCTCTATGGGGGCTACTGCATCCATCCCATAGACCAAGGCGAAGGGTGATTCTTGTGTTGCAGCCCCAGGTGTTGTCTGGTAGGCCCACAAGACTTCTTGTAAATAACTAGGCCACTTCCCAGCAGCCCCTTCCAAATTCTTCTTTAAACCGGACAGGATAGTTCTATTGGCAACTTCAACTTGCCCATTTGCTTGTGGATGGAAAGGTGAAGAAAAGCAATGTTGTATACCCCTTGAAGCACAGAAGCTTTCCATTTCTCTATTGTCGAACTGTGACCCGTTGTCTGTTGTTATTTTCTGTGGGACACCAAATCTGCAGCATATGTTGGATAGAATGAATTTTATAACAGCCTTTGACGTTGTCCCTGCCAGGGGGGCTGCTTCTATCCACTTTGAGAAGTAGTCTATGGCCACAATTATAGTTTTTCGCCCTCCGGACGCCACGGGGAGAGGCCCTACTAGATCCAACCCCCATCGAGCAAAGGGAATGGGCTCAGAAATGGACTCTAGAGGAATGGCTGGTACATGAATTTCATTGGTGTATCTTTGGCATGGGTCACATCTCCTCACTAATTCCTTAGCATCTTTCATGATTGATGGCCAATAGTATCCGGAGAGTAATACTCTTCTGGTTAAAGCTCTAAACCCACAATGGGTTGACCCCTCACCATCATGCAATTCGGAGAGGACTACGTGTGACTCATCATCCCCCAAGCAACGTAGGAGAGGTTTACTGTAGGATTTTTTGTACAATACTTCTCTTAATACGATAAAACCACGAGCCTTGTGTTTCAACGTTCTGGCTAGTGACTTATCTGGTGGCAAGACACCATCGGAGAGATATTGTAGGAGAGGAAACCTCCAATCTTGAGGTTGCTTCACTTGCATTTCAAAAATTTCCTCTTCTTTACCCTTACCAAGTTGAATTGAAGGGCTTTCAAGCACATGGATCCAGGGGTATGACTCCATATATGTTATAGTTGCCAATGAGTCTGCTAGCTCATTTTCTGCCCGGGGAACGTGCTCATAGATAACAGCTTTAAATTTCAGTGCTTCATTTTTTAGGAGGAGTAAATACTTTACAAGCTGCTCCTTTCTAGCCTCAGATTGGCCTAAGGCATGGTGGACAAGCAATTGGGAGTCACTTAGCAGCTTGACCCTCTTAGCCCCACAGATGTAGGCTAACTTTAATCCAGATATAGCTGCTTCGTATTCGGACTCGTTATTAGATGCCCTGAAAGCAAAACAAATAGCCTGGTACATGCTGTCCCCATATGGGGAAGTTAAACATATTCCAGCACCACATCCCATAGTGCTAGATCCACCGTCTGTTCGGACGATCCATATTTTCTTATCTTTTATATCAGTAGCTTGTTCTGAATCCCTATCGGAGTGGAATTCAACCAGAAAATCAGCCACAGCTTGGGCTTTCACCGCTGTCCGGGGAGCAAAGTCTATGTCGAAGTCCCCCAACTCTACTGACCACTTAGTCATTATGCTCGAAATGTCTGCTTTTTGAAGGACATTCTTTAAGGTGAAAGAGGTCCGGACGATGATAGGATGAGCTTGGAAATAAGGCCTTATCTTCCTTGCAGCAATCACCAGGGCTAATGCCAGTTTTTCAAGTTTCAGGTAATGTCTCTCAGCATCTATTAAGCTCTTGCTGATGTAGTATACTGGGTGGGGATGTCTATCGACCTCTCTTACCAGCACAGCACTGATGGCACAACTCGAAACTGCCAAATATATGAAGAGAGTCTCCCCATCAACCGGTTTGAACAAAGTTTTGGGAGAGGACAGGTGTTTCTTGATTTCATTGAAAGCCTCATCACACTGTGGGGTCCATTCGAACCCCTTTGCACCCTTCAAAGTTTAAAAGAAAGGAGCACACCTGTCCGAAGACCTAGAGATAAATCTGTTTAAGGCTGCTAATCTCCCCGTTAATCGCTGTACTTCTTTAATATTTTGAGGAGGTTCCATTTGGAATAGAGCATTGAGCTGGTCCGGATCGGGTTGTATTCCATGTTCACTTATGATGTACCCTAGAAACTTCCCGGACTGCACTCCGAAGACACACTTTTCAGGGTTTAATTTCAAATTCACTTTTACCAAGTTGGTAAAAGTTTCTTGGAGATCGGACAAGTGCAACTGCTCATCCACATTTTTCACCATCATATCGTCAATGTATACTTCCATATTTCTTCCAATTTGATCAGCAAATGCCTTGTTGACTAACCTCTGATAAGTAGCCCCAGCATTTTTTAAACCAAATGGTATCACCTTGTAGCAATGTAGACCCCTGTCAGTGATAAACGTGGTATGCTCTTGATCTTTTGGATCTACTTGAATCTGATTGTACCCGGAGAAGGCATCCATAAAGGAAAGCAGATTGTTCCCAGAGGTAGAGTCTACTAGCTGATCTATCCGGGGGACCGGATACAAATATTTTGGGAAAGCTCTATTGAGATCTGTGAAGTCAATGCACATGCGCCACTTGCCATTTTTCTTTTTTACTAGGACAGGATTGGCAGTCCACAAAGGATATTGAGATTCTTTAATGTGCCCCATCTTTGTGAGTCTGTCAACCTCTTGTACAATGACATAACCCTTTTTTTTTGAGAAAACTCTTCTCTTTTGAACCACTGGTGCTACATCTCTCCGGACAGATAGGTGATGGGATATCACTTCTGATGGAACTCCAGTAACATCAGCATTGCACCATGCGAAAATGTGCTGATGGTTTTTCAAAAATTTCAACATTTCTTTTTTCAACATTGGTGGCATCTTGGACCCTATCTTGACACTCTTACCTTCTTCCAATCAGTGCGTTTCAACCTCTTCAATTGGTATCAACACTCCATGGGTCTCTCTGGGGTCATCAATTTCACCCTCACCCCCAGAAAGGCCCTCAAACTACTATTGATCATTAATACGGACTGCCCCCATCGTTCGAGGAGGCAAGGCAGTGGCATAGCATTCTCTTGCAATCTTTTGGCTGCTCCGGACATCCCCAACCTGTCCCTGAACAGCATACTTTAAGCACTGATGGACTGTTGAAGCCACTGCATGCATCCTAGATAGCCAAGACCTCCCTAGAATAGCATTATAGCAAGTGGGACAATCCACCACAATAAAGAGTATTCTAACCATTTTCTTGAAAGGTCCCTTGCCCAATAACACCTCTTCTTCGAACTCTCCGATCACATCGGCTGAGCTTCCCGTGAAGCCCACGATTGACCTGTCCGACTTTTGAATTACAGCCGGATTTTTCATTTTCTTGTAAGTGGCTAGGAAAAGGATATTGGCCGAGCTTCCAGTATCCACCAGGATTCGCCTTATTTCATTGCCCCCTATAGATGCTCCTATGACAACAACATCCTCATGAGGGCCAGTAATGTCTCTCAAATCATCTTCATCAAAGACAATGAAGGGGAATGAATTCGGTGACTGATAAGATGTCATGCCTCCTTCTAGCTAGGAGGCTAAATTATGAACGTGCCTCTTTCTCGAAGAAGCAGTAGGAGCTGTCATAGTGTCCCCTCCGAAAATTGTAAGCGACTCAAAAAACTTAATGAGCCCGGAGACTGATCTAGAACATTCCTCAATAGCACCTACTCTGTTTCGAGTTGGATCAGGATCCAAGTATTCAGATTCCACATCAAACCTTTCAACTATAACCATAGCCCCCTCCGGGGCAGCATTACTTGGACCAACCCGGTGAGTGTTGTCAGGCCTGTTGCCTCCCCTTCTTTTAACGTATACACCCAACTTCCCCCTCTCAATCAAATTTTGAACTTCTTGTTTTAATGCTATGCAGTCATCGGTGGTATGGCCAATATCATTGTGATATTGGCAAAATGAGTTGTTACGATGCTCTCTGGGAGACTGCAAGGTTGCTGGTCTCCGATAATGCACCTCATCTTTTGTTTGATCGAAAATGGTGGCCACACTCTCTTTAAGTTCTGCGAACCACTCTGGTTGGACCCATGGCCCTCTCTTATTTCTGGATTGTTGACTCTGAGTAGGAGCTGCTGGTTGAGACTGAGCTTTTTCCCTACCATGCCCCTGTCCGGTTTCTCTTGCTTTGTTCCCGGACTGATTCTGATTTGGAGTTGGAGCCACTGGGGTGGATCTCACCTGCATGTGCACCCTGGTTTTCTTTGTTTCATCAACGTTTATTTGTTTGCCAACCTGATTTAGCAACCCTCCCCAGGTCATGGCCTTCTTTCTGGTTACTGAATCAGCCAGATTGCCTGGGTTCAAACCTTGCCTTAGGGATGCTATTGCCACTTGTTCGAAGCAATCAGCCAACCCATTCTTTGTGTTCACAAAACGGCTTATGTACTCTTTCAAGGACTCATTTGGCTCCTGGGCACAATGGATTATTGTGTCTCCATTACCCTTCAGCTCCTTACTCCCTACGAACTGCCTTCGAAAGGCCACCCAAAACGTATCGAAATCTTTAATACAACCCTGAGGCAGGCTGTTGTACCATTTCAGAGCACTCCCCGTAAATGATTGGGAGAATGCTCTACAAAGTAGTTTATCATCATCATCAAAGTTTATCATGAAGTTCTTGAATTGCTCCAGATGGTTGTCCGGATCAGTACTGCCATCGTACTTCTCCATTTTAGTGCTGTCAAACCTCTTGGGGAGGTTTCCGGACAGGATTTTAGAAGACAGTGGAGACTGCCTCCAATTCCTTCCACGACTGAACAGTATCCTCATTGGGAGTTGCAAAGATACCTGGTTCATCGTGGAAAGCAAAGGGATCCATCAGCATCTTGTCCGTATACCTCCGGTGGTGGGATGATCCCTTGCCAATATGCCTTTTCATTCTTCCATGTCTGTCTCTTTTTCTTGAATATTTCTTAACTTGCTTTTGCTTTTTCTTGGTTCGACCCTCGTCGCTGCTAGAGGACAAGGATTTTTCATTTCCCTCACTATCCGAAGAGCTACCCGAAGATTCTGAGCTCGAGTCAGAACTCTCCACAGGCTTGGACCGGTGAGAATTTTTAGAACTGGCATGCGTCTTTTTGGTGCTCACATGAGTTTTTGAAACCTCAGGCTCTCTGGGGTTGTCGGTGTGATGAGCAACTGATGCTTTGGATTTTTCTTTCATGCCCATCCTGGCCTTTTCAGCCCTCAGAGCTTCTATTTCAAGCTTTAACCTGTCGCGCTCTTGGACAGTGTACTCATCGTTCTCTTCCACCACTTCGAGCAAAGCCGGTGGAAGCTCTGGATTGTCCGGATTCATTCGGACAGATTTTCTTAGCTGGTTTTGAATGCTTGATTCAGGCACCTTCGTGCTCCCACTGTGGTCGCCATTTTGGTGTGGATAATAATCGCCTGAGGGTAGGCTGGTAATTTCAAGTGGAGTTTTAAGGTGGTGTGTGGGTGTTTAACGGTTGTGTGTGGGTGTTTAACGGTGGTGTGTGGGTGTTTAACGGTTAGAGTAGAGAGTAGAGAGATGATTAAGCAGCTTGGTAGCAGTTAATTCTCATTACCCATAGTTAATGCAGGTGGTTGGGTATTTATAGTGTGATGTTTGGGCCCTTATGGGCTTTTGGGTCATGTTTAATGGACCCGGGTCATGTTCAAAGACCCATGAGTTCTAAGTAGGAGAGCAAGTTGCTTAGTCAAGAAATGTTTAGGTTTTTTAGTACTTTTGTCATAGTTCGAACAACTTTAAGTTCATAGTGTTTACAGAAATCTGTCCGGTCCAAATGACCTGTTCGATCCCTGTCCATGTAACCTGTCCGGTATTCAGAGAGACTAGACCGATTTTCCCTTGTTCGGGGAGCAGGCTGAATTCAGACTCATCATTATTGACGCAGTTTTTGAAAACGTGACAGACGACACATTTATCACATTCATTCCGGTATGCAGCATAAATGAAAATGGTACTAACCACTTGACGTTGTTGGTAATAGACATGGAGAATGGTTTGGCAAAAAACTACAATCCCCTGTTTTCTCTTAGCAAATTCACTCCAGATGACACTAGGAAAACAGGCGACACATTGGTAAGTAGTATGAAACCGCATTAGATGATGTTGTATGTTCATTGTTTGCAGGTGAATGAAAGAATCGATGTTCATATCGCGAGATTTTTAACAGTCACGCAATTAGTTGTATATGCGAATCGCGTGTTATGCATGGAACTCGCGTCCTAATGTAGAGTGATTCGTAACATTACGGATTTACATGTTATTTTAAAAAAAATAAGCTAAACTTTTTCTTATCTAAGCAACTGAACTATTGTATGAAGAAGAGATACATACCACGTGTGAAGAATTGATACAAAGTTAGAGCTGTTAGAGAGATTCCCCAGCAAGAAATAGATTCGCTTGACTGTGGAGTGTTTGTTTGTCAGTATGTCAAAGACATTATCTAGTACGGGTTTGTACCCAAGGAATATAGCAAACAAATGCCCGCTGAATCACACGCAGAAATGTTTCACCACTTCTTAAATGATAAGAATACTAATCTAAGAGTGTTGGATGCCTAACTGTTAATGTCAAACCAGTACAGAACTAGAAGGACTGCTTATATAATTTCATTGGGATTGTATGGATATTTATAAGTTAAATCGCGCAGTATTTAGTGGATATATCGCATCGCGAGTTCAATTTATGTCACCTATCATGTGTGATAGTTATCTAGTAAATCGCATGTGTACCACGAATGATAGGTATAAGACATATACTTATCACGCGTGGTAGGTATAAGGCTTAAAGCGTGTTAGATTCATTAGCTTATCCCGCGTGGTGGTTAACCAGCAAATCGCATGCAAGCTTTTCCATATTTCTCTGCATTTTATTTTCATAAACTCCCCCCCCAATTATTAAAAAGTGTTTGTTATTGTCCTGCCAAAACGTACACCTACTAATTATTACACGCCAATTTAGCCACCTACCTTTTCCCCTTATATAAACCTCTAGAATAAAACTTGTACTCTAAACTAAAACAATTTACACACTCCCAATAGGAAAACAATATGAGCTGGTGCGTCGATGAAGACCAACACTTGCTTCAAGCGGTGAAGTACGTTAAGACAAAAATTTCTGATGAAACGACCGATGTTTTTTTCCGATGAAGTATTATGCAGGATTATCTTTGACTATGGGAGGCTTGGATTTGTCGCACCCCATGTTCGCAGCCGCGAAGAAGTCTCTTCGAGTTACAACGAACTAAAATCAGAACCCTTGCTATGTGTGTCTGATCTTTGTCTAGCTTTGCGCGAAGATGCAGCACAATTATGGAAGTGGAAACTTAATGATTGGATATTAAGAGATATAATTGTGTACTTAAAGGAAGCGATTGCTGAGAGAGAAGATGCGATTGCTAAGAGAGAAGATGCGATTGCCAATTGTTCACCGGTTGATGAGAACCGTGGTTGTTGAATTAAGTCTTGAATATTTTGAAATTAAAAATGTAACTTCATTCCAAAAAAATAGTCTTTAAATTGGATGTAATGACAGTGATTTAGTTTATGGTTTAATTGTATTTTACTAATGCCAATCTCGCGTCGTGAATGAATGGACTTTTTAAATAATTGAATTATTTTTTACTTTTGAGTCGCGTCGTATATGATACCTAACTCGTGTTGACCCCTAACTCGCATGAGAAGGCAGTACCAAATCTATATCGCGCGCCCAACAAGGAAGTTATTCAATGAGCTCTAATTGTGTGACCCAGACCTCGCGTAGAAGTGTGGAAATAATTTTCATATCAATCGCGTTATTGTGTAAGGGAGTTATTAAGTAAGTTTAATAATTCTAAAGCGTAACTCGCGGCATACAAGACACATGTATCTTAAAGTGATATACTTAAATGGTTTCTTAGAGATCATTTAAAAATCAGAGGACTCAATTACAACTTATGTACATAAGATTAGGAATATCCAAGTTAAAGATGTTATAACATTTGTTAACCAAGCTTAATTATTGAGTGATGTGTCGAGTACTTAATTAGACATAATTTAATTACAAAACCACTTCCTAAGAATAAAATGTACCAAAAATATAATTATAATTAATGAATCGCACGTACATACCACTAAATAGTTACGTGACGATTAAAGGTTGTTGAATAAATAATTAACGATATAAAATAAGATGGGAGAGTAAAACAATCGCGTCAAAAGGTACTAGTACGCGTTGGTTATTGTAATAAGCATTTAACTAGCGTCATAATTACTGGCTAGTGAAAAGACAATGGGTTATCTTTTCACTAATTGGCATTGGGTTTATTAATGCATGATCTGACATGGGTAGCTAAAGTACTCATTACATGTGCATTAATTGACAACTAGGGTAGTGCTAGGTTTGTAAATATAAATAAGGGTATCGCATGCATGGTTATCCACTAAACTACTCTAATTCAAAAGGCTTTTGGTATTCTCAAAACAACTCTTGGCCACAGAATGAGTGGTTCATCATTCGACTCCTACGACAACCCAGCTTCTGATGGTGGGTATTCCGACGACAGTGATAGGTACTCCGACTACAAGCACTCCACTACAACGGTGTACTCTCCTGACGGATCGAAAGATGCCTTATCTCCCTCGCTTTCAACTGAGCATAATTATGACTCAGAATACTCTTTGTTATGGTCGGACTCGGATTCTGACTACGATTGGAATCCGAAACGACGAAGGACCGTGAAGAAGAAGAAAAAGACGATAAGGAGGAAGATAAATCCTAGAAAGTTTTCCAAGGATTCATCAGACGATAAATACTAGGGCGAGGAAAGTGACGACGATGAAGACGAGGAGGAGGAAGAGTCTGAGAAGGAGTGGGAAATAGACTCTAAGGATGAAGAGGACACTAAAGAGGAGGATAACTATTTTGATAATTAAGAAGTGTATGTGGTTGTTTTTAGGTGTTGTAGTTTTTTGGCATTAGAATTGGTAAACCCTATAATATGTAGTGGTTTTTTTATTAGGGTAAACTATCTGGGCATGCGTAGGCCCATTGTATTTTAGGGTCTCTTGTTAGTTAATTATGTTTTGTTTTCAGTATGTACTTAGTTGGATTTGTGTTCTTTTGCAATGTGAAATTCAAAATCGATTTAAGTTGCAACCTCACCTTAGTTCGATTTGTAGTGCTTTCACTTGAGGCTGATGAATACGGTAGAAATCTATATAAAAACCACTATTCACGCGTTAGAGGCTCCGAGTGACTCGCGCTACTAAAAAACACATAAGTTTAATCTGTTATATTTATTCGATCCATCTCGCGTTATATAACCTGAATATCGCATGTTAGCAGCAAGTTCTTGAATCGCGTAGGAAGACCCTAATAGATGACTCGCGTATGAACACTATAATACAACTCACGTTATACAATCTAGACATCGCATAGTTTTTTTTATCTTGAAATCGCGCAATTACTACGGGAATTTGTACTCATATAAATTGCGTTATAGGTAATGGAGTTGTTACTAACCAGTGTTTTGAATGTTAATGAATAGCGTGCAATCATATAAATCAATATAACTCGTGTTTGAGACAATTAAAGCGTATCAACTCAAAAAATTGGGACAATGAGTAAGAAAGATACAGAACAAGTGGAATCACGTTAATACGTACTGAATAAAACTGATGAAACAGAAAAAGGTTAGGAATGCAAGCTTATAGTGTGATATCACATGTCCTTCGGTTGTGTCCAAATTTCAAACAACTGGCACAACGCAAGTAGCTAGATGTTACTTCTTCTCTAGATGGAATCGTCTTCTTCCTTGGCTTTCCAGGTCGTCTTTTAACATTAGGAGGTAGAACAACAGGTCCTTCACATTCGTTAGAGGATGAACTTTCACCATAGTCGGTTATTGCAGGTATGCTAAACGAATAGGTGGACCTATAATTACTTACAGTGTAGAATGGTTCTAGCAACGTCATAGGATCTTCGTTAACGGATGTTATTGCAACTAATGATTGAGGACATGGAAAAAACTCTTGCTTCCATAAACCACACGAACACTTAAAATCAAGGATGTTGACAACCATAACTAGTAAAGAATAAACTTCGAATGAACTTGCAGAAGACTTAGATACCACCCAGGTTCGAGCGATTTAAACATTCTCCTTAAACTGCTTCTCATATTTGGGGCATAAATTACTGTTCCAGCTTAGCCCTTCTGAATAACGTCTAGAAATCTGAGTCATTAGAATCACTCTAATCTTGTCTATCATTTCAACAATTGGTAGATTGCAAAACTTTGTAATCTCATTGTTAAAGGATCGGCGAAAGATGATGTCATTGCCCCGTAATGTTTCCCAACGACGAATGGCTGGGCGTACTTTTCGGGAGGTAAATTCTCGATGAAAGTCTTAATCTTTTTACCATCTCTACTTAAAAACTTGGAAAGTCTCTCATTAAAAAACTTAAATTGTGGGAGCATAAGCACAACTTTTGAATCGCTTCAACATATTTTTCTTAAACTCGTAGTTAGTGCAATCAAGAGTTGTCCTCAGATAATTCAGGAGATGATATATACAGTAAGCATGAAAGCAGTTTGGATAAACAACAAAAACAACATTAATAATCCCAGAGTGTCTGTCAGAAATAAAAGTGATTTGACGGTTTACCAAATGAGGTTTAAGACATTCCATAAACCACATCCAGTTATCGGAATCTTCACCACCGAAAATACCAAAAGCAACTAGAAAAATACCTGTAATATGCAAATAGGTTAAGGGAGTCCAAAATATAAGGCTATATGAATCTATTAAGGCGTGATTGCTGTTGATGTCATTACCTATCTCGCGATGTGGTACATATAGCATAAGACATATCACGCTATTGGTAGCTGTGAACAAAACATCATCGCGTGATTGCTAAGGATGGACTAGGGAATAACGTGCGAGTCCTATACAATTGGTATATAACAACTCGCGTACGAGATTGGGTAAGAATCACATTGGTAAGAATCACATACTTTTGTCTTATTAACTCGCATCTTGATTTACATTTACCTAAAAACCAAAATGAAAGGAAGGTTTAAAAATTACCGTTATTGTCATCCTTTACCACTGCAGACAGCAATACACCACCATGCTTGCCGTTTAAATGGGAACCGTCCACATACAACAATGGTAGACATGAGTGAAAGGCTTGAATGCATGATCCAAATGCCACAAAGCACCTCCTGAAGACATTCCCAAAACCAACCTTCAAATGGCAATCAGTGGTAATATCTCGACTTTTTAATCTTCTAAAGTAAGCATTGAGCATGCCAAACGAAGTATTACTATCTCCAAAAACTTCTGCCCTCGCCTTCTCTAAAGAATTCCACGATAGACGGTAGGAAATATCTAAACCATAGTCTTGTTTGATAAAAGACTGAATAGTTTTTGCTATTAAAAAATGACTTGTCCTAATTGATTCATATATTTCATCAGCGATGAAATCAGACGTCAAATGCCTACTTTTTTTCTTGGAAAATATCGGGCTACATGTATGGGTGTTGACAAATTTCTTGATCATCATTAAACCAGTGCTAGAATCTATTGATGCATACAGTCGTCATTTGCAACCTGATTCTTTGTTGACACAGTAAGCAGTGATCTTAGTAGATGTATTATGCATGTACTTGAAAGAAAAACCAAGCTCTAAAGCATATCGACATAACGATAACCTTACACCTGAGGCACCATCAGAAAATGTCTGACCAACTCCTGTGATAGCATCAACACAACCCCTAGTAGCAAGATGTCTTTTTTTATGTTGCGAACAAATTAAACCATTACTACTCTCCCCACTTAATAAATGATCATCACAGGAGACTACAAAGCTTACGATAGACTGTTTAGGAATATAATCCGCAACTTTTTCAACTACTCGTTGTTTTATAAAGAAGCTAACGCTTTTCAGACGCTCCACATCGAGATAAACAACTAAACCCATGAAATCAGTCTCGTTATTAAACAAACAATACTTTTGATCGCCACACGAGTAGGTAATAGTGTAGGAACCCCTAACCAGATCATCCCATCTACCTTCAATATATTGTTGAATAGTTTCAAAGTTTTCAAACTCGCTCAAAGGAACGATTGAGGTCTGCTTTGAATATTTGAAATTACAAAATTTTGGCTTAGACATCTAGTCCTCTGCAATGATAAACATAATTAGTCTAGGTGAGAGAGATGCTATAAATCGCATCACAAGTAGTGCGAGATTTGAATTTTCCGTGCCATGAATTGCATTAGTCATATACGAGATTTGAATTTTCCCTGTAATGACTCGCGTTTATATGACATGAGTTGGGTGCAAACGTAAATCGCTTCATACGTCGCACGATAAGAGGAGACTTATGCAGCATCGACACGCGTAAAGCAGAATAAATAGTAAATCGCGTTTATTATATTACTGGGATCGTCTTCAACTCAACGACATGTAAGAACAAAATGTCATTATAGTACAAGCGAACCTGGTTTCAGCTATACTATGACAAAACTTAAAAAACCAAGTTTAATACAGAAAAAACTTAGATAAACTTTAATATAAACAGAATAAAGTTGGAAACTTTAAAAAAACTAAGAAAAACCAGCTTAAACAGACCCATGTATGATAAATGCTTCTACTCGTCGACAAAAAAATTTACAAAACCCAGCTGCCAAGAATAAAATCAACTAAAAGCTTCGAATCGTGTTGAACAAAAGCAAAACCCAGGTATAAAAACTGCTTAAACAGGTCTATAAACAAGCTTTAAAAAAATCGTCAACAATCAAAACAACAATATATATAATATACCTGTAAATGGTTTCGGGAAGAACCAGTTTCAACAAGAATGAGGTATTCTAAATGGTTCCTTCAGAAGGTATAGGTTCATGACAACTTTTAAAAATAGCAGGGTAGGTTGTACTATTAAGAATTCAAAATTTGAATTTTGGTTGGAAAATAGGCTGAGCCAAATGTTGAGGGTACTTCAGGAATGAAAATATAAGCTGAGTATTATAAAGGAATTAGTTTGGTGAGATAGGTGTTTAGTAGGCATAGAAAATAGGTGGGGTATTAGATGATAATAAGTTTGATGAGAAGGTATTTAGTGTGACATTTCCCTATAATAAATTATAAGATTTAAAAGTTATAGATTCATTACAAACTTAAAAAAAAAGTTAAAATGAACAATGTTATCGATATATTTACATTTACCGCGAATAATTCTAGAATATAGATATTAATTTATCGTAAATAAAAATTAAACAAATAAATTAATATATATTATAAAAACTATTAATATTAATTATTAATTTAGGTTAGTGTTATTCATTATAAGTTTAGTAAATATAGGATTATAATGTAAATATTGAGAGAGTGAAATAGAGTGAGAAATAAATAGAATGAGATGAATAGTTAAAAGATAGTGAAATTGTTTGGATTAAATTTTTTATATTAAAAGTCTCTGGAATAAAGTAACGGTTAGAAGCTCTATGACAGATCCGTAAACAAATTAAAGTCTCCGAAGCTGGACTAGGTCTTCGGAAAGACCTACTATTAGAGTTGGCCTTAGGAACTGTCTGTTTCTTTGGAAACTGTCTGGAAACTGTTTGTCTACTCCTTGTAACGATAACTACAAAAATAAAAAGTGCACTAAATTGTGACACCGAAAAAATATATCTATAAACGATTACATGACTTTTTTCCCTATCAATTTGAAATTGTTTTACCCATTCTAAATATCTATGTTTAGGCTAACAAAAACTTTTTATGTTAGTTCATTGTGATGGTCTCAAAACAGTTGTGTGTCCCTAATCTCTCTCGTATGTTTTACACCAAACCCAATGAAAATTAACTTCATGCTAGTCATTTGACATTAAATATCCTAAAGCTCTTACCTCCAGTTCGAACTTGACTACTCTAGATTCTAATGATAACTGAATTAGTCAAGAAACTACTATACTAAATCTCATAATCAAATTGGTTCTTAACTCATAATCATAAATTTATAATGACAACAATGTTATGATTATCTAAAAGGGAAGACGATATAGCATAAACTTGTGTTTATGGTAAAATAAAGTTGATAGTAATAAAGTTTCAAATTTCAGCAATGGTCTGTAAAGCTGGCCTCCATTGTCCTACACCACTATGATACTTTCCTCCGTATCTATTGCTGATGCTGCCTACTCGATCACATTCCACCTTTAAAAAAAAAGAATGATAGAGACGGATCAATAAATTATAAGATTAATCCCACACGACACGGTTCTTCACTTTCTCTTAACATTTCATCAAATAAATACCTATCTACTCCTGTAGGTAAATTGATTGTAATAATATGTTTTCACTTAATATCATTTTGTATAGTTAAATCCTAAAAAAAATTAGATTCTTTTACATCGGTTACTTAAAAGCACATTAGGTTACTTAAAAGAACATTAGGTATCTGTTATGTCGGAATGAACCAATAAAAATTTCAGCTGATTAAATTTTAATGCTTTGTGATTCTATTATAAAAATCGAGATCGATAAAAGACGAACCGATAAAATGTATTCAAACTAAATCGATAGAATGGATAAACCGATAGGATCGATCTTTATAAAACTGATAAACCTTTTGGATCTGAACCGAACCGATAAAATCACCGTAATAAATTTTTCAAAATTTATTTTTATATATTATATTATCAAAACTATTAAATAATTCAACCATTTAATTAAAAAAAAAGACAAAAACATCAACTTTTGTTTTATTAGATCGGATACAAACAAATCAAACCGAACCTAAAATTTGTCCATCGAACCAGTTTCAAAAACTAAAACAACAAATTTAACAATCTCATCCGACAAACCATAGCCAGCCCTATCTGTTATAAGTTTATAACAGGACCTCTTCTGCCATATTTAAATGTGACCTTTATTCTTTTTTATAGATCAATATGAATTCCGAAAATATATAATTATGATTTATGATAATAATATATATATATATATATATATATATATATATATATATATATTATTATATATATATTAATAGTGTTAGTATAATAGATTAAGTTTTGAAAATACGATTATAACTTTTATACATACAAAATTTTACTTTGAATATATGTTAATATAGTAGCAGTAGGATTGAAAACATTTATGTCTATATTATAAACTACAGTAAGTACTAACCGTTGAAGCCGAATTATGTCTCCGCATGGGGTCTGTATTATGATCATCGGAATGTTTCGTTTTCAGTTCAAGACCTTCAATACCTCCTCTGTTTTTTATCAGCTTCCCAAGTTTAACACACTTTTTCGCAGCAAACTCTTTCAAAACATCTAAAGAATTAATAAAAAAATCAGAAACCAGAAATAGGTTTGCTTTAGTGAATTATGAATAACAGTAATATATATATGTTCTGATAACGTACCTTCGAAACTTATGAGGCGATAAACCTGACCGAGAAGCAGAGTATCGTTCGGTCTCAAAAGCTTAAGCTGCTTCAATGGCGTCCCGTTGTCATTCTTCAAAGTGGGTGATGTGACCACCAAAGCAACATAGTGACCTGGGTTTGCGTTCATAGTTTGGTTTGCACTTAAAGAGCAGTAAACCCTTTCGATCTTATTCCCTGGATGGTGGATCACCACTGTCGCCGCATCGGCCGTTTGACAATTTCCCATTTTTGGCGATGAAAAGCGGAGAGATTTGTATTTATAGTTTTATATTTGAAAAAGATAGGTCTTTACAAGTATTGGTTTATGTGAAGTCGATCGAGTAAAGTATGAAAGTTTGGAAGATTTTAAAGCGATGGGGTAGCTTGAAATGTAAAGAAAAAGAAACAGAGTATGTTTGCTGCAGAGAAAGGCGTAATTTATGGGGCTCTTGTTATACTGGTGGATGGACGGTTTAGATATACAAAATGATTTAAATGCTCGAAAGAGAGATTTATCTATTGCAAAAGAAGAAAAAGGGTGACATAGGACTTCATGTCAGACCCGATTATATATCCATCACCCGACCCGCTTAAAATTTTCTAGGCCCCACACCTAAATTTAAGCAAAATCATCCGGGAGCAAGGCAAAGCCTGTTTTAGAACTTGTTGGAGATTTTAGTGATTTTAGTTCTGTACTCGCCAAACCATTTTATATCCAATAATAATAAAAGTAATAATTATTATTATTTATTATATGCCTTTTCTTTTAATTCAGTTTATTTGAAATT
The DNA here is from genome assembly GCA_036936605.1 of Limnanthes douglasii subsp. nivea. Classification (NCBI taxonomy): domain Eukaryota; kingdom Viridiplantae; phylum Streptophyta; class Magnoliopsida; order Brassicales; family Limnanthaceae; genus Limnanthes; species Limnanthes douglasii. The sequence continues at coordinate 185,196,853 of JAUPFV010000005.1, read as the reverse complement.
TTAGAGGCTTTTGTAAAATATGTATTTGATCTTTCTAAAAGTACTTCTATATTAAACCCAATATTAGATATCAAAAGACATGATTATTTATTTTTGAAACCAAGTAGTTATAAAGTCTTCTAATATCCCTACCATTTCTTTATAATATCGTTATTTTAAAAAAAATAGAGTTTTTTTTATGTTTTTTTAAAAATCCGTATCTTTTGAATGTAATTCTAAAATAAAAACCAAAACTATCATTGTATTTAATTTTACGAGACAAATCGAACAAGTGGTCTAAATGATATATTTCGGAAAAAAACTACTAACAAAATTAAATTAAAACGGTTAAAAATGTAATACTGTTACTCAGCAGTATTAGAAAGAAGTAATACTGTTAATTAGCAATATTAAAAAAAGTTTATTGATCAACATAATCGTTGGCATTGTAGATAAAAGTTAACACTACTGATCAACATAATCGATGGTAAAATTTGATACTGAATGTCGCTTACTTTCTCCATATCCATATGTGTCGGGTTTTCAATATTACCTAACAAATGAATCAATGAAAATTCAGTATCGTTGTAAAGAATATTTGTGAAGTTTTGATTTTTGTGAAGTTTTTTTTTAGTTTTAATTTTGGTGAAATGTTTTGGTTTAATTTTCTAACAAAGTCTATTGGCAATGGCTGATTTGATTTGACCAAATACTTTAAACTATGTAAAGAAATATTTGAGGCTAAAATCAACTTCCATGTACTATCAAAATCAATCGTAGGGTGCACCTCCTATAAATCAGAAACAACCTCTTCCAGATTTAGCCAACAAATTGTTTAGCAATTTCGAAAAGGTAACCAAATAGATTTATAGCATCAAAAAGTTAAAAGTTACGTTCCATTACTTCTTAGTTCTAAATTTTATAATATTTATGGCTTCAAGAAGCCACGAATATCAAGAACTCGATCTTTGTTGGCTGCAGTCACTCTACTCCAATCTGTGACATTGTGCTTCTTCAAACACTTCTCCGTCAAGTACTTCAGGTACCTAACATATAAAATAAATAATAAACTCTTTCTTAAGTTACCAGCAACAATAGAAAAAGGCTAATAAAAGGATATAATAAAAAAGTTGCTTCAATGACAAACCAAAACTAGTTGTTGGAACAACCAGGCGTTTGTTTGACCAACGACTATTTTTCTTTTACAAAGTGAACCAAAGGATGTTTGTTTGCATATTTCATTTCGTCCACCAAAAAAATAGTCGTTATCGAAAAAAGAACGTCCGTTTTAGCTTTTTAAATAATCTTCGATTATATTCTTCAATAATCTTCGAACAAATTTCATATCGATCTACTCAAGTTTTGCTTGGTGGTGGTAGAACATTGGTGACTATAAGTGTTTGATATACGTTTTCCAATATTTTTATTTGTTTTATTTTTTATGTATTTTATTTGCTAGTTGTTTCATATTTTTTTATTCTATTAAGGAAATAAAAAAGTAGTCAAAAAATGTTCGACCTTTGGCACCTCTAGACCTAAATTATTATGATTTTAATGATCATAACCTATATATGCATGATTCTTTAGATATTGGTCTAGGAATATCAACATTCAAAACAGATTATTCCCATGCTAGCGGTATTGGTAGCAGGAGTTCGAAGTCTAGGGGGAAAAATCTTAGATATGTGACCACTTTAGAGAGAAACAAGAAGAAAATATAGCTATGTGTAAACATTGTTGAAAAACTGATAACGATACCGGAGATATGATGAGACACTTAAAAAATGACAGTTACGATATTTTCTTGAACGGTTACGTTTTTGCGGTCGTTTAAGATGCAACTAAAACGTTTGCTATGCAATATAACATTAACATTCATATGACCATTTTTTGTATTACTGAACTTGTCATAAATATAAATACAAATAGGGATAAGAATGTATGTTGCCAAGTGGTGTCCGATATTAAAGCAAAATTTGAAAATTATTTTAATCCCATCCCACACACTTTCGCTATTTGGTGTATTTTTTTTATCTTTTTAGAAAATACAGGGAGGTTATCGATTTAGTTGGGTTATTTTATGAAAAAATTTGACTTCTTAATTAACCATATGACCACGAAGATATATTCTAGAAATTTATTGTTATTTTTATTAAATGTATAATAAATATGTTCAGAAATACAATAGAAATAGGCCTACTAGGTCTTCAAATTTATTGGGAAGTAATAGTACTAATACTAATAGGGTGAGAAGCAAAAATAAAAATAACTACGTGGAAACTACACTACACTGTTAATAGAACGAATATAATAACAACTCCTCAATGTGTTAATAAAGTGCCCATATATTTCTCAATATGATTTGAATATGTATGATGCAAAAAACCATCTTGATATCTTAAGGTGGTGAAAGTCTAAAAATACTAATTTTCTATTCTTTCCAGGTTAGCCAATGAGGTTCTCTCTCTACATATGTCTACAATGGAAAGTGAATTTGTGTTTAGTCAAACCATGATGCAATACACAACTAAACGACCAAAACTACCTAACTAACAATGCACTTGAATTATGTGTTACAGTCAAGGACTGGTCTGAGGCGGTCTATAGAATACAAGACAAGAAATATGAGATGGAAAAGAATCAAACAAAAATATTCGATTAACTAAGCGATATTAAACAAAATGTTGAGAATGCAGTTGTTGAAGGACGTGAGGATAAAGAACCGGTTGAATCAGAAGACGAATTTCTGAATGAAGAACATTTGTAATACAAATTTATTAGTGAATTTGTAATATGATAGTTTAATTTGAGAATAGTTGTACAACTCCCGACCCGCAATAATATAAACTATGAAAGGCTTAAATCAATAAAATTTATTTTTTATCTTCATATCTTATAATATAACAACTTATCATAATTTTTTTTACCGCTTATAAAATAAATAAACTATAACAACACTTGGAGTATAATCAAACCTTAACAATCAAATAATAATAATAAAACTGTAATAATTTTATACTAGTTTTAAATTATAATATACAAACTATAGACTCTATAAAAAGAATTTATTAAAAAAATAACACTTATACTTTACGAATCACAAGTATAATAGAAATTTGAATTTTTATTTAAATATTACAAACTTAGCTTTTAAAAATTTATCATATTATAAAAAAATATTAAACAAAAACTATTATGAATTTTGGACGAATAAAATTATGTCATTTTTTATATTACTATGATATTGCGTTACCGTAATTATGATAGAATAAAAAGTAATTTTGTCGTATTTTATCGTGAATGTGATGGGATGATAATTTTACCACGACAAGAAAAAAAATCCATTGTAACCGATCCTGCCATATTTTACCATAACAATTTCACGGGCGTGATACAGGTAACAGAATGGTATATATTCGGTATCGTATTCTATCTTATATCACCCTAATAGAAAAAAAAGTTGGTTATGCAGTTGTGATAAAACAATAAGTAACTAAGCTTGAAAACTTTAAATTGTGTTTTTTAAAGAGTTTTTTTTTTCAAAATAAATATCATGTTAGGATTTCAATATAATTTTATGTTATATTTAGTATTGTATTCGTAGTTTTGTAGTTATTTTATTCAAATTATATTTTAAATAAATAATTATATTTTTAAGATTTGTATGAAAAATTTGAAGCCTATTTTCAACAATGGGGAATATAAAATTTTGAACAACTATGCATTTAAAAAAATCACTTTGATATGATTTCAATAATTCGAAATTAATTTGAACCTTTTTTTAGATTTAATCATAAAAAAGAAAGCAAAAATCATAAAAATTAAAATGGAAGTTAAATTAAAAAAAACAAAAAAACAATTATTATAAAATTTGGTCAAGTAAATCCAGTGAAAATAAGAGATGAAGGTTACCGAAAATATAGTTTTAGGCGTAAGCCGAAGGTTTCATGGTGGTGATCAAAAGATATTTTAGGCTAGAAAAATATCGAGAGTTTGTCGGAAGATACTCAAAGAGGACATGGTTTGTTCGAAAGAAAGTATGAAGTTAGTTAAAGGGAGAACATACTTGAGTAGTTGAATAAGAGGAAGAAGATAATATATTTTCTTAAGAACCAAATGATATTCGTGATGAGAATTTATTATTTTATATAGGTAGGAATTTGTGCTATAAGTTTCAATGGGCTTTATAGCTTTAATTCCTTCAAATTACAGTTTGAATCACATAGGCTTAGCCACACATAGAAATTTTGGCTAAAAGCCTTATTCAATATAAATTAACTTAAATGCGCTTCAAACCTTACATTTAATAACCTTATTAATAACACCCTTAGCCTTACGAGAGAATAATTGAATGAATATAATTTTGAAGTCTTTTATTTGGTCGGAACACGTGTTGTCTACACTTAAAATTGTATTGCTGAAGCTTGTATAACTCATAATATTCAAGTAGAAGGTTCATGTTGAACTGGTTCTCTGTCGAATCGAGCTAATAAACCAATTATGGTTGAATACATTAGAGTATTGAGATATGTTGGCTTTATACTTGCCTCATCTATTGACCCAAATATTTTAAGAAAATAAATTATATTTTGCCTAAGGTAAAATAGTACAAGTATAAGTAACATTTCTTGAAGCATAAGAAAAATAGGAATTATTGAGGACTGTAAAAATTGAGCTTAAGCAGAAATAGAACTGACCAAGAATGTAGAAGATGAACGTGAGTAAAGAGAAGAATTGGTGAAGAAAAAATAACAGTTGAGTTTTCAGCATGTTGAATTTGTAAAGGAGATATAAAGAAGTTGTGAATTAGTCATTGCAAAGGCTGCAAAATTTTGATGAAGAGAATTTGATGCTTGCATTTCATGAAACATTTCCCGAAGTGGATAAACATTTCATGAAATTATATTTTTGTTCTAAATCCCGACCGGTTGTAAACCATAATATGTTGAATGTACACGTCCCTTTAGTGAGGATAAAGTCCGTGCAGATTATGTAAAAGGTGGACATAATGTTTTCTCGCTTTTTCTTGGAGCCGAGACTCAACATATTTATAATCATCCCCATGAAGTTGTTGTTACTGTTATGACTGTTTCTTTTGGTTGTTGGAATAAAAATCGTATTTCCATTACAACTGAAGGTGTAAGTGATCATCATTCTATCAATAAACCTAATGAAGCCAATGAAGCCAATGAAGCCAATGTTACTCATGTTCTTCCTCCTATTATTTATGTTGAATAAACTGGACTCCTTAGTGATTTTTTTGGTATTTTGGTACTTTCTTTATTATTACGTGGTATTTTCTAACCCAATTTCCCCAAATGACTGGAAATTTTTGATATATTAATGTTGATTCTTTCCTTTTGATGAAGAATATTTTGATGAACTTCCTCTTTAAGCTTCTATTTTATGGTAGTGTGTATTCTAGTTCTAAATATGTTACTACATTTATTTCTCTTTCATTTTGCTTTTGTTGGCTTATTCTGATTTGTGACTTTATAATTTGGTTCTATATGATAATCTTAGTTTATGGATATGAGTTTGTTGAGTAGTTGTAACCTTTGAGGTTTGAGATATTGTTTGATTCTCGATTTGTAATAATTTAATGTATAGCCAATAACTTCTACTAAAACTTTGTTAAGGTGTGAGAGTCATTAATATATTAAACGTTAAATCCACAACTTGGAGGAATAACATATATTGCTGAAACTATGTTATCGTAAACGAAATGATCAACTCTGAAGGTTTATATTTTATTTTGCCTTTCTTGGCAGGATTTGTAGGCTTCTTTAGGTGTAGGATTGCATCTAGAATCATCAATACACTTTGTTTTTTTGTTTTTTGAAGGGTAGATGAATTCTTGAAGTGTTTAGTACTACGTTTAGGATCATCTCATACTTAAGTTTTTATTTTTTTAGGGGTCAAGGACTCCCTAAAGTCTTTAGGATTATGATTATAATCACACCATTCATATAGTTTTTTGTTTGTTTGAGGGGTAAAAAGACTCTCTGAAGTGTTTAGAATTATGTTTAGAATCACCACACACTTGGTTTTTGTTTGATGAAGGGGTATAATTGATAGTGTCAGATATTTTTTATGGTTAAGATCGAATTTTCCTTAGACAATATTTAAAACCTATAAAAAAAATATGCCATTTAAACTGAGGTCTTGATGACTAAGAAGTATGTCAGCTTCGAATATTATTGGGCCCGGGGACTCATAAGATGAAACCATATCTAAGATCCTACCCGAATGGGTCTATGGACCTAAAATTTTCTATAAATTGATAAAAATAACATTAAATGGGTTAGAATTTTCTCTCTCTCTCTCTCTCTCTATAAAATTTAATACTAACACCTTTATTATCTCTCTTCCCTCTACCACAAAATTAATAATTTGTTTAACCGCTTATCTAAAATACCCTTCGACAAGATTTTATCATCACCAACAATGACTCCCTGATTGTCCAACAATATGTTTCCAGTAATATAAGACTTAAGATGAAAATTGTAATAAAATAATATCAATACTTGATAGGTCGTTAAAACCTTCGTGCACCACCGAGTAGGAAATAATGTATCCTAAAATGAGAGTTTAATAAATAAACTAAATACTAAATGTATTTACAATATAAAAATTATAGTAGTTGAAGCTATGATATGTTTATGAACAGTGGAGCTTCAGATTCTCTATGTTTTAAGGATGTCAAATCATTGTCCTTCCTCGCCCAACAACATATATGTTTCATGCTTAAATTTTGCATTTATTATGTATGACACTTCCTAGTTTGGACTAAGTTCATTGATAATACTGTCTTTAGCGTGAAGGAACACTCTCTTGAGAACATTTTCTCATAATTTAAAGATTCATAAGCAGAATTTTTAAGTGTATATGTTTCTCGTAAGAGTTTTGTAGTACTTTGATCTTATGCGAGCCTTTATTTCTTCACGTTAATAACAACAAGTTCAACTCTTCTAGATTTGACATTTCTTCCATCATCATATTTTGATATTATATATAAAGAAATACCAATTTTTATTAACAATACTGCTTCTTTGCTATATACCAAGGCATAAAGTGTTTCGTCTATAGTAGTTCGTGAAGTCATAACAATTCTGATAAAAAATGAGGTTATTTTCTAGTTGCACCTTCCACCATCTCTTGATGCCATTTCTTGTCATATGGTTTATGACTTCCACCCGACCATTTCCTGCAGATGGAAGAGAGAAGAGAAGTTTTGTTCAATACGTATTGTTTGGTAGAATATTCATAAATGATCATTATGGAACTTTATTCCATCGTCTGTTATGTGTCCCTCGGAATCCCATATTTACAAAAAGTGTTTCTCTTTCGAAATTTGATAACTTTATTTGTTTTTATTCTTGTCAGAGATTGGTTTCCATCTATTTTTTAAAATAATCTACATTCACTAGTATATATTATCTTCCTCTTAGGTACTTTGGCAGAGGCCCTCCAATGTCAAGGCCCCATATTTCGAATATAATGACCTATGATATGGTCTACAAAAGGTTTTTTGTAACTTGTATTGAGTCGCCAAAGCACTAACATGTGTCATAAGTTCTGAAAAACTTATTTACATTTGCCATAATGGTGGGATAGTAATGACCTTAGAACATGATTCTTTTATGTAATAATTTATAGCCATATTAGACATTTTTTCTCCATCAATTTATTATATTCCACAATAAAGTGGCTTCTTCAAGTCTGAGATATGGAATCAAAAGTGTAGAGAAGGCTTGTCTATACAAGGTTTCGGTCGTCTATAAATATCTTGTTGACCTCATCTTAATATGTTTGGATTTAGCCTTGTCTTTGAGGAGTTTTCATTCTAAAAGGTATGCATTGATAAATGATCTCAAAATTTCCTCTTCTTCATCTCCTTCAACAACCATTAACCCTGATGTTGAGATAATTGTTAAAAATATTTTTGGTAAGGTCATTGAGGGTTTTTCTTGGAGGGTCACCCATGGTGTTGAATTTGCACATGTTGAAGATGCAAGAGCATCAATTGTGGTATTCTCTGCCCTTGGAGCTTACTAACAAATAATTTGATCAAATTATGTTGTCTAATGGTGAAGTTCCTTCACGTATTTAATTAACTAATTACTTTTTAGCTTCTGCATGCCCCAAAACTTGCTTGACCACCAATTGATAGTTTATAAATAGTTTACCATTATAGCCATGCAAATGTTACCTAGATTTAGCCGATATATTGCAACCTCATACTCTGTCTCATTGTTCCAAGCAGAAAAAATAAATTTGATAGTTTGGCTCGTAGTTTCTCCTATAGGGAATATTAATCCCACTGATACTCCAAAACCCATATTATTTCTCCCACATTTGTATGAACCTGATAAGTTGGTTATGGGTGGTTGCCTGATGGTACATGTATTTTTTACTGAAACTAAGTTAGAAAATATTCTAGGGCTTGAGGTTTGATTGTTATCCACGACTCAAATTTAATATCAGAATCTCCTAACTTTCGTGACCATATGTTCAGTATGCATGATACATTAGTTATCTGCCTCACATTTCTTAGAGGAAAATAAGTTTTTACTATAATAGTGTGAGCCTTAAAATAAAGTTTTATCTTCCTAGCCGCAATTACTAGAGCTAAGGAAATCCTCTCTAACTGCAAGTAGTGGGGTCTCGGCGTCTAGAAAATATTTATTAACATAATCAATGTCTCTATATGCATTTCCTTATTCTCTAACTAATACTACACTAACAATATAATTTGACACAACCATATACCAAAATAAAGACTTACACGCCTTTGGATTTTGTAGTACTTCTTGGAGAATCCATAAACTTCTTGATATTGTTAAAAGCCTCATCATAATCAGGGGTCCAACCGAATCTCCCAACTCACTTTGGTATTTAGAAGAAGGATCGACACTTAATTGAATATCGTGAAATTAATATGTTGAGTGCACCTAACCTTCGTGCCAATATCCTAACTTCTTTAATGCTTCAGGGAGTATCCATGACAGACAAGCTTCAAAGTTGTGCATGTTTTTCTTTTATAAACTTTTGATTGACCATTTACCCTAGACACGTTCATGATCTTACAACAAATGTGCAATTCTCTGGATTAAGATTTAAGTTGATTCTTTTAAGGTTGAAAATATTCTAGCAAGGTCTGCCAAATGATATTCATCATAGGTGTAGGTGACCATTATGTCATTAATGTAAACCTCTAAGTTTTGACCAAGCTAAGTTAAGAAAGTTTGTCAGTCAGCCTCTTATAGGCGGCCCCAACATTCTTGAGCCTAAATGACATAACTTTGTAGCAATATATTCTATTCTATTTGATGAAGGTGGTATGTTTTTTATCATCTACATGGATTATTTAGTTGTGGCCTGGATATGTATTTATAAAGGATAATATTTTATTTAATGTAGTTTCATCCCACCAACTTATCTATTCTTGGAGGAGAAAAATGATACGGGCAAACCTTGCTTAAGTTTGTGAAGTCAATACACATCCTCCACTTGTCATTTTTCTTCCTCATCGATAATGGGTTGGATGTCCATACAAAGTAAAAGGCTTCTTTGATGTGGCCCATTTCAATGAGTATCTCTACCTAAGCCATTATTGCTTTAAATTTTTGTTATGAGAATGATCTCCTCTTTCGTATGATTGGAAACACCCTGATATTTATATATAACCTATGATACATTAGTTTAGCTGGATTTCATGTTATATATTTGAAAGTCGATGAAAACCTATCCAAGTTATTTGGCAATGAATTAAGTAAATACATGGTGTTGGTTGGTATGTCTCGACTAAGGTGAATGATTTTTTTTCCTTTTATTTTTATACATTTCACTTTTTCTATTGGCTTGATTAGGTGAGATATTTCTCTAAGTTCATGTATATTATCAAAGTTAACCACCCCTTCTTGGTTTTCATTTCTTAAGAGATAGGTAGGATGCATAATACTCTATTGATGTTCTCTGAATTCTCCTTATTACATTCACATTTTCGTTCACTATATAACGAATACATTGATATATTATAGAAACTACGACATGCATCTGGTCCACCAAGACCTTCCCAAAATGCATTATATGACAAACGTGCATCTACTATCATGAATATGCATGGAATCCGTTTCTCAAATTTTTGACGTCATTAAGCTACATCCTTGAAAAATTGTCCCACAACTGGTGTATCTGAATGACCGAACCTAGTGAAAACCCTCTTAGATGGTGTAGGGATAATGACACATTACCTCTCATCATATGTGCTCTTGAATAATATATTGATTGAACTGTCGATGTCTATCATTACTCTCTTAACGGTTAGCTTTACTATCTCAAATATAATTATTACAACATATTGGTTTGGTGCCGCAATTCTTCTAAGGTCATCATCAGTAAAACCTAATATTGATACGGAATTATATATATGTGCGTGTGTATGTATATGGCCGAGGTTTAACCTTGATATATATATATATATATATATATGGCCGAGGTTTAACCCTGAAATTATAGTTCTAGATCATGTATATGTCTCTTCTTAAACAACATTGTGATGCCTAATAATGTGTTCTCTATTTCTATTTTGTCAATGATTTATCGATTCAGGATAACCATGTTTTCCAAAGCTCTCGGCAGTTCAATAACTTCATCAACTTACGGTTGTTTACGCCTTATTGGATGTTGAGGCTCAGTCACACCTTATCTTGGGTCATATTTTGGTTTCTTCTATATAAACTCTAGAAGTTTTCCTACATTAATAAGATATCATAATACATCATTCAAGTTATAAAAATCTTGGGTATAGTATCCATTATCATTGTAGAACTTACAAAACTTGTTCTTATCTCTCATCTTCTATAAGACCATATTTTCTCAAAATGCTGTAACTTCACCACATCTTTAGATCTTTCAAAAATTCCCATAAGCTCTTATTAAATTATCTGTAAGGTCCTTGGCTGAAGTATTCCACCTTTTGGATATTGTTATAGTTGTTTCTAAAATTCCCATTTGGTTTCCCGTTTAATCCTTGACTTTGATTATGATGTCTCGGCCTCACAAGAGCTTCTTCACCTATGTTAGGTTTGAAAGATGGAACCTCTAACGAAGGATTTATTGTATAAACTTGCGCCACAGTAAGAGTCTCATTGGATTTTTCTATGAGATGGTAGGAAGGATATGAACTTAAAATCCATGCTATACTGACTCTTATAGTCTTATCCATTTTGATTTTCCCTTACTTGAGCCAGTAAGTCTCTAAAGTTTATGACCTTCTTATTCATGATATTTTTTATTATAAATCTCATAAGAAATCCTTGTTTGTAAGCTACAACTACCACTAATTCATGATAATATTTCTGTCTATTTTTTGTTTGAATAAAACATTGAGTATAGTCTCGAATACTCTTTTTCAGTAATTGTTTGTAGTGATTTTTACACAGTCACCATATTACTTGATAAATTTAACCCAATGAAATGGTTTCTGAATGAATTTTATAACATGTTAAAGATTCATATATTATCTTAAGAAAGATGATTAAACCACGTCAGAGCACTACATTTTCAAGTCATGGAGAATGTTCTACACATGAGCCTATAATCTCCTTATAAACATAACATTTTATTCGTAAACCTCTGTATTTAGTGTTATAGGTCCCATGCACCATCATACTTGTTCATCTTGTAGTGAGTGAACTTAAATGAAAAATCTACATACAAGATTTATGGCGCAAATGAGGATTCAATAAAGTCAAAACCTTGAGCATTAGAAACAAGACGAAAATAATCTGAGGCACTATCTAGCGAAATGATATGTTTATTTTTGTTTACCATGAAACTGCGAAAGTGAAGGTATGGCAATGAAACTCCTTAGTTTTTTTGGCTAGTACTCGTGGGGTAATGTTATTGGTGTTGGACCTGCACATAAAGAATCGGATGACTTGTTAGAGGAACCAATGAAGGGTTATGTTAGGTCATGGGTGGAACCTAAGGATTTTTTTATATGCTTGGTTTATTTGTTAAATTGAAAGAAGTATTGGTTAACTAGATTGGTGTACTAGTGTGATCTTAGAGATAATTTGTTGAGGTTGTAAGTTTGTTGGTGGAGCGGATAAAATGATTAAATTGGTATCTTGTTGATGTCACATCTGACAAGCCTCAAATTTGCGTGCATTCCTTTTCTTTTCATTGTAGTGAATAAAATTTGCTATTCTACTCCTCTTGTTACTTCAAAAACTCTCGCAATGGTGATGATGCTTTAAAATCTAACCACATGAATCCTTATTAAAGTTTCCATTCATATCATCAACCTTTGAGCGATTGGGATAGTGAATGCCATTGTGCCTGGTGATGTACACATAACGTTCCCTTAACATAGAGGATATATCATAATCATATTACTCGTTGTTAATTTATTCACGTAAGTTGAACTTCAGAACACATATGTGGGCCACCGATACCTATTCAACTGTAAATATTCTAATGTGCTCACCATATTCTTCTCTTCTTTTGTCCAACTGTTATTTAAAATCTACAACATGAGCAGTGGGTGCAGCAGGAACATCCAATGACTCTGGAATATTGTTGGTTCTGAGCTTAGTGAAGAAAGTGACACTTAAATATTTTCTAAATTTTTGAGTTTTGTGGATTTTTAAGAAACTTGTTAGAATTATGAGTGCTATTTGATGGAGGTTTTGAAGAACTCGTCTTTTTACAACCTTAGTTTTCCATGTGTGATGCTAATTTAGTGAGGCAAATTCATACTAGAAAATTATTGTTGATTAATAAGATTTTGAGAGATTAAGGTGACTGGATAATGGAGATTTAGAGACTAGCCGCAGGTTTTATGGTGGTGAACGAGAAATATCTTACAAGGGGAGAGACAAAGAGTTAACATTAGAGATATTAAGAGATGATTAGATTTATTAGAGTAAAATTAGGAGGTTAGTTAAAGTGAGAAGATACTTGAATGTCTGAATAATGGAATGAAGTTCAAATATCTAAGAAAAGAGAATATCTTTGCTTATGAGTCGGATGATAGTTATGATGAGAATCTGTTAGTACTTATAATATAAGCAGGAACATGGGCCAATAATTATAACAGACTTCTCACTTTCAATCTGAATTACATGACTTTAGCCTTACAGATCGAAGTTCCAACTAAATTCCTTACAATGTATTCTACTCATAGTTGTCGAATTATTCTAGATTTTTTTCTATCTCTCACTTTTTAACTAATTAATTTTCATTCTTTGTTTGACCTTTTTTTAATATCTTGGAAAATTATATTTTTAATATGTTTTTTTCATTTAAACTTATTCTAAACCAATATGGGCCCGAGATATTTACCAAACTTACCTTTTATTAATTAAGTTTCGGTCAAATTACATATTTTTATTTTATCAATATCTTTACAACCAAATTTATATCAGTAACTAAAAAAGGAGTATATGATTATATCTAACAATCATTGATAGCTGAATTGCTACTTTAAAAATAGATTATTTTATCTACGTTGTTGGTTTGAGTATTATTTGTCTTTTACCAAACAAAAAAGAACTTGAAATTATTTTGTACTCTCGAACCTCTTATCTTGCGGTTACTTAATGTGAATGATCGAGTTACTAAGTTTTGGTATAATTGGATGGTCGATGCTTTGGAGTTTTTTCTAATTTTCTAAACTTTATGGCCAATTTTTGTGAACTTTTGATTGGGATTGATATATGAACTGAGCTGAGATCAGACTGAATTGATCCAAAAAAAATCCAAAATTGAAACCGAGCTAAGTTGAGGACGTTTCGAATTTAGTCGAGGTCGATTTGAGCCTGTGCCAAACTAGACTAAAAGCATACCAAACTAAATTGAAACTAAGCTAAATTTGAGACAAACTAAAATTAGGGTGAATAAAAAATAACACTTAAATTGTTCAAGCCGAGGTGGTCAAACTACATCAAGAAAATAATTACAATGTGTTGAGTTTTGACTTATATAACCAGAGTATAACAAAAATATATTCTTAATATTTAAAATTAGGTATGTTGTATTTAATTGTATAATAATTTATTATATATATAATATTTATTTATAGTTTTAGATTACACAAAACATGATAATTAACTAGGACAAAAGATTTGATAATTATCTCTAATTTTTGAAGGGTTTAGTACTATTTAAGACCCAAATACCATAATACTATCCATTTACCACCCATATTTTCATGTATTTCTGAGAAAGATTCGTTTTACTTAAATATTTACCATTTAAGGTCCACTAATACCCTAAATTCTCTTAGTTAATTATATAAAAGCCTATTTACTTTCCAACTCAAGTTGCTTTTCTCCTTTTCTTTCTCTCTCTATTTTACGTGAGCCTACAATACCATAACAATAACAGGTTTGATTCCTTGTTTTCGTATGGTTTTGATTGTGTTTTTTTATTTCAACGTTTGATTTTGGATTTATGTTTAGGTAAGTCGATTTGGATATTTAGTTTTCGACCTTTTATTTTATTTTAAAATAGGTTACTAGATTTCTATTTTCTTCGTGTTTTTGGAATTCATCTGGTATTTCTTTGACTTTTTAGTTGAATTTTTGTATTGCAATAATGTTTTGATCATTTTTTATGTATTTTTTTGTGTTTCTGGAAAATTTGGTTCGAGAAACAAGCTTCAAACGAAGAAGACGATATTTTTGAAGATGTGAAACACGTCTGTTCACTGGATTGCGAGATGCGAAACATGTTTATTGTCTGTAGTGGTATATGCAAAACATTTTTATTTTTTGTAAGATGCTAGATGCTAGATACGAAACCAGACACAAGACACGTGCGAAACCATGTAAGATAATGAGAAACCAGTGTAAAATATTTTTTTAAAAAAAGAATCAGAACATATCATGAGTGGTACTAGTTTTGTTTGTCTTAAAAAAACAAAACCAATAGTATTTTCAGATTTTTTTTTCCGATTTACCGTTCAAAAGATACTGCATTTTTAAAGTTTTTAAATTTACAATAGGAACGAAGAAGATGACTTTTTTGACGAAGATGTGAAACCTTGTTTCTTTTATAAATGCAAAACATATTTAAATTTGGTTATGCTAGATGCAAAACGAGACTCACTATGATAGATGCGAAACCAGACCCACTATAATAGATGCGAAATCATGCGTATGATAGATGCAAAACCAGGTAATAAGAAACCAGTGTAAAATATATATTTTTTTAAACAAATTCAAAACATATTATGAATAGATCTAGTTTTGTTCGTCTTAAAAAGCAAAATCAATGGTATTTTCGGATTTGTTTTCCTGAGTTATGGTTTAAAAGATACAAACTTTTAAACTTTTAAATTTATAGAATAAACGAAGAAAATGTGAAACCTTCTTTGTTTTTCTAGATGCAAAACACGTTTAAATTTTGTAGATCCAGGCTCACTATGATTGCTAGATGCGAAACCATACAATGAGAAACCATTGTAATTATTTTTTAAATTCAAAACATATCATGAGTGCTACTAGTTTTGTTCGTCTTAAAAACACAAAACCAATGGTATTTTCGATTTTTTTTCGAGTTATGGTTTAAAAGATATGAACCTATAAAATGTTAAATTAAAAAAATAAAAGAAAAAAATATTTCGGGTTGTTTGCTGGATTTTATATAGAAGGGTATTTTAGGTATAAAATCTCCTAATTTTTTTGGGCATTTATCCTTAATAGATTTGATGGATGAGTCTTAAATATTAAGTTTCCTTTCAATTAATTATTTTTTATTTTTTAATTATTTGGATTTATTATAGTTTAATTTCTTTTAATTTGTTTTACCATATACTTTATTTTATAAGTTCTAAATTAATATCGATTCAAGATATTTACTAACCATATTTTTATTTATTAAGTTGATTTAGTCGAGATTACCATAATATATTTGGAGAGCCTGAGTCGAGGATATGTTTGTTCTAATTCTTAAAAGTTATAGCTGTTAATTATCTCAGTTTCATTGTTCTAACTTGGGCTAAAGCCTGTTTCTTTAATATTGGTTAGCAATTTATTTCTTGACTAGATTCCTAGTTTACAGATACAGGTTTTCTTGAAGATTAATCAAAGCATTTAAGATGAATCATTCATACTTGTTGATTCTCTATTTCGGAGATTGTTGTTCTTCTTTTAGGGATGAACGAATCTGCAAAGCTATATTGAGATTGTCTTCGTCAATAATCATTATTCATTCATCCTCATTTATTATAGGGAAGCTCGTTCTGTTTTCCCCAATTCTTCTCCTTATTTGACCTAAAACTCTCGTGAAGATTCTTCATTTTTCCTTACTGCTACTAGAATCAATGTTAGCAACCAATCTTTCTCTTCTTTCGTCATGGAATATAGTATTTAGTACTGCTTTCGTTGGGATTGAGAATCAGAAAATTGGAAGCTGAAATTCGATATCGAAGAGTCTATGAATTGAAGTTCCAAGAGAAGATTGATTATATTTTTTTAATTTTGGATTTAGCGCCTTCATTTTTGTTTTGGCGCTAGTATTTTTATCTAACACTTGATCCTTGCTTTTCTTTCGAATAAAAGGTTCTCTTTGATTGAAAAAAATATATTGTATGATAATATTTTTTAGTTATTTTATCTAAAATCTTTAAAAGAGTTTGAGAAATACCATATAATTAAAAAAGTTAGTAACTCAAGTTATCACAAAAATGAACTTCTATAAAACTATTACATGATTTTAAAACTATTGATCTATTCTTTTTAATTACTAAATATGAATATTTTTACGATCAAGATAAATTTAAACCAGTTCTCTAAAGTGTATTTTGGAGATGAAATAATCATATCAACAGATAAAATTTGATCCAAAAATCCATAATTATTTAAATTATTTAGTTTTCTATTATAAAATATCATTTATTAAATTTATTTATAATTTAATTTTATATTCACTTTAAGGTTATGTACGATGATTCTTATTTTATTTTATAAAATCATCGTCAAGGATTTTAAGTTTATCAATCATACTTATGATTATATTTTAATGCGGCATGATTTCTTTTGGATCAAGTTCTATATTTGTTCAAATTTTAACTTAATTTCAAACCTCTAATTATTTGAACCTTTTTTATATATAATAAATTTTAAAATTAATTTGAACTTTTAAGATCAAAATTTTAAACATATGTTTGTGAACTGACACGACCAAGTCGAAATACTAAATGTTTGAAGCATTATTGTTAGACATATTTTGATTTTTAATTTAAACTTAAGAAAAACATGAGTTAAATCATCCTATAACAAGCGAAATATTTATAGGATGAAAAATATATTTTAATTTTCAATTTTTTATTTAATATAGATAATATTTGACCCTTTGTTACTATGAAGTCGTGTTTAATTTTCAAATTTTGATTGGATATAGATAATCTTTGATCCTTTGCTATTCGTTACGATTTTCTAAGAGATGGCAACCGAAACTTGTGATTAATTCATATGTTTTTATCTGTGTATAAAGTTGTAGTTTTCAAAAGTGAGAAACTCACTTCCTATAATATTATTGTGAATAGATTGTTCTTCTTCTTTAAAAAAATGCTA
This sequence comes from Limnanthes douglasii subsp. nivea, assembly GCA_036936605.1. Taxonomy (NCBI): domain Eukaryota; kingdom Viridiplantae; phylum Streptophyta; class Magnoliopsida; order Brassicales; family Limnanthaceae; genus Limnanthes; species Limnanthes douglasii. The sequence goes on along the minus strand of JAUPFV010000005.1, from coordinate 185,179,286 downwards.
GTAACTTCCAAATAGTTACTTAATATTATAGGTTTGAATTTTAAATTTAAACCTAAAGACTACACCTTTTAAGTTGTCACTTTTATTGACCATAATCCGGTATTATATTGTCATACAAAATAATCTCAAAACCTTATGTTTTGGTAAGTTGTTTATTTCTGAATCCAAACCTTCACAGTATTCCAAATTATACTTAGTATTTATACAATTACATTTATGATACATTAACGATATTCTGATACATCGATAAAACATGTGACGGTCCAACTCAATGGAGAAATTCCAACAGTTATAACTTTGGTCGTCTAATTTTTAAATATGAAAAAAACACTTTATAGAAGAATAATTCTAAAAATATAAGGACATTTTATAATACAAATACCATTAACATATTGTTGAATTTTGAAAATATTATGTAAAGGAAAAGGACGACTTTATCTTTTTAAATTATGTAAAACTTACATTTAGGCTACATGAATCCCTTATGATGGTAGAAATATGATATGTTATGTTAGGAAATTCATTCGTCCGGGGTAAGAATTTGATATACCAATTTTGTTCAGAATAAAAAAATATATTGTTCAAAATTAGCAACACATACAAAAAAGGTAAAATAAAACCAAACACACAATTTTTTTTAATGTAGTTAGGATTGTTGAAACAATCTTACATCCACGGGAAACGAATAGTCTTTTATTAAATAAGTAGGGTACGAAAACACTCTCATACACGGAGAGTTTAATCACTATTTGATAAAAAAAATAACACGATTCACAGAACTCTCTATTCAATTTTTATCTCTCACATCACTTCTCTCTCAAAAGCCCAAGAGTTGTTTCTCTCTTAGAAAATATATTGCTCACATTACTCGTCACATAACACTCTTGCATTGCATATATTCTTCTATTTATATGTTTTAGAAAAATTCTAATTCTTCAATAGAAGCTCCACCTTAAATCTCATTAACCAAGGGTTGTGATAAAGTTATAATCTCTTAAAATAAGAAATCCAAATTAATTAGAAGTGTAGTTAATATAGAAGACTCACTTAATAGGAAAGCCAATTAATATCAGGAAGACCAAAATATGAGACCCAATTAAATAAGGAACTTAAAAAGTAGAAGAGTCCAATTTGGTCCATCTCTCATGATTTTGTCCAACATGCTTTGATCTAGCTTATTTTGGACTAGACTGTTTCGGACCAGCTTGTTTCGGACCAACCTGCTTCGAATCAGCCCATATCATTTTTGACTCAATAGTCACCATTTTTGACATCTTATATCAATCCTTAGGTTCCAGCAGACGTCTAGTGATTGCTTATACATGTAATCAACATATTCAGTAATACCCATGTAGTCCTTCAAAAACACATATGTTGACGAGTTACTTCTAGTTTTCAACTAGCAATTCTCTACATAGGCTTATAGTAACTTTGGCATCCGTTGCACCCAATCTTATACTCTTTGGAGACTAGTTCACCTACATCCAAAACTTACACCAGTCTGAGCTTTGAAATCGAAAATACCTTAATAAGAGCATCTGGAGGGTTTTCCTCACTATAAATCTTAGCTACCTTTAGTCTCTCTCTCTCTCCATTACGTATTGAATGAAGTGCAGCTTGATAATTACATGTTTATTTCGCTTATGAAACTTCATATTTTCCACCAAATAAAGCGAACTAGTGTTATCACGGAACATAACCACGTCTTGTTCCACACTAATGAGTTCAATTAACACTCTCTTCAAACAAATGGCTCCCTTCATGTCTTCTGTAACAACCACATACTTGACTTCTGTAGATGATAGCTCAACAAACTTTTGTATACAATACTTCTAACTAATCATTCATCCCAACACAATAAACATATAAGTATCGAGGCTACATACCCTCTTAATACTATATCAATCGTATCATTCTGATTGTAACAAAACCCTACAATAACCAAACCAGTTCAAGTATCAATTAAGCCACTCGAGTGCCAATGAGAATTCTTCGGATCTAACATGAATTTGGTCAAAACACTTATGGTGTGGAGAAGATCGGGTCTCTTGTAAATCATACCATATATAATGCTACTAATCACATTAGAAGTTCCAACCACTTTGACTTCAGACATATAGAACTTCCTTAAGACCTTTTGTATATATTCTTGTTGAGATAAGAATAAATACCCTTTAGCATGTTCCTCATGATCTCAATACCAATTATCCTCTTAGCTTCTCTCATATACTTCATTTCAAACTCTCATTTCAGCTGAGTCTTTACCACTTCAATCTTCCGCATATCTCTTCCAACTATTAGTTATCATCCACATACAACAATACTATGGTTTGTCTCTCCATGTGTGTTTCTCTATTAAAATGGAAACAATTTTTATAGTAGCTACATGCATACTGGATTGATCTCATATAAGAATCAAATTTTCTATTCTAATGCCTCGACGACTATTTCATCCCATAGAGGGCCTCTTCAACAAACATATATCACTATCCTTCCCTTCTTCAAAATCCTTTGGATGATACATGTAAATTTTATCTTCCAATTCATTATATAAGAAAGTAGTAAGTAACACCTATTTGATCTAGCTGAAGATCAAATCTATCAACAATTGACAACAAAACCCTGATAGGTTTGTCTCACAACCAATAAGAATATCTTATTAAAATAGGACATCTCATTTTAAGTAAATATTCTAGTCATGAGCCTAGCCTTATATTTGGGTAACTCAATGCCAAAAATAGATGGATTCCTCTTGAATATCCATTTACTCCCAACCAACTTATGATCATTCGGCTACTTCACAAGAAGCCAGCTGTTCATCTTCTTGAGAGATCTTAGTTATTCGCTTATTATCGTAAGATACTTCTTTTTATCAATTCTCTTGATAGCATTATGATATGTCTAGAGTTCAAGAATTTATCTTTGTATTTCAATAGATAAAACATAACTAATTACATCAATAAAACCATACATTTGTTGGTTGATTGTTTGGTCTTCATGCTTTATACCTCGTCAGTTGATAACTGTCAATGTCATATTGTTCTCCTGTTTGATCATCCGAAGGCCATAAAATACCAAACCCTCGGCCAATTTCGGACTTCATGCAATGGTTTAATTTCTTCAATATGACCTAAAGCTAAACCATGTTCAAAATCATTTTCGACCTAAATGTCTTGTGTTTCACTTTATAGATCAGACTTATTCATCAACTTCATATCTCTTCTCAAAAGTACTAGGTCGAGTCTCCACCTTCTTCTTCAATAGTATATAATTTTCATTGAAACACATGTACCATAACTTATACCATTTTACTTCTTCTGGTTAGCCGAGAAATAAATATTTCAGTACTTCTGGCCTAAGCTGATCGTGTTTCACATGTGTGTAGGCAACACATCAAAACACTATTAAATATTTCATCATAGGTTTCTCTCCAGTCTAGGTTTCTTGAGGATAATAAACATAAGCGTTTTAGATTGACTCTTCTTAATGATATATGTAGTCATTGTCACGATTTCTCCCTAGAATCTTCAACCCATACCAGCTATATGAATCAGACAACTAACATGTTCGAGTAGGATTTGATTTATTTTTTCTGCAAGCCTGTTTTGTTGGAGAGTACCACTTACAGTTTGGTATCTAAAAATGCCAAGTTTTGCACAAGCTAGTGAAATCTATGTTTACATATTCTGTGTTATTATCAATCCAAAGCTTCCTCATCACTTTTCTAGTTTGATTCTCTACTAAAGTCTTCAAGTTCACAAAGACATCAAAAGCTTCATCATTGGCCTTCAAAAGTATTACCTTCATAGAATAGTCATTAATAAGCGATATAATATACTTTACATCATCTATGGTAGGTTCCTATATCGGACCCCAAAGGTCTAGATAAACATAATCAAGTACTTCATTGGTTGTTTGGTTGTTGGACATAAAGTTCACCCTTTTGCTCTTACCCAATACACAACTTAATCTCAGCTTTTGAACTATGGTACCAACTAATAACTCATGTTTTCTTAGTTCACCAAGTCAATTCTCACTTAAATACCCCAACCAATGATACTACAACCTGGTACAATCCTTCACCACACTAGACACCACTTACTAATACAAATCCCTCAAGAGCTAATACCCCAGCAGTCCTATTCTCTTTCATAACAATAAGATAATCTCCACCCCATATGTAAACTCTTATTCGTCTAACATCCCAATAAAAAGAAGGCTACGTTTAACTTTGGGTACATATATTTAATCACTCTCTCAAGTCATGTAGAGAACTTTAGCCAAACCATTTCAATCTTTTTAACATCACATGATTTGTCATTGTCAAGGGTGGACCTTCCACCTTCAAGATTTATTAATATAAAAACCAATACTTATTGGAAGTCACATGGAATGAGGCACTCAAATCCAAAATCCATCTATCATTGTACGTGCAAGAATAAAAAACTATTAACCCATCAAAGTATTCACATTCATCAGACATCATTGCAACATCGTGTTTTGGTCTGTTGACAGTTGTTTCCATTTACTTTCTTTAGGAAGTTCCTAATCATATGTTCTTTCTTTTTTGCATACCCAAAAAATTACTTTAGAACTCGCCCCCGCCCCTTTTGGACTTTGACTCAGAATTTCCTTCCATCTTTTTGAATATCTCTTTACTAACCTACCCCTCACACTCAATTTGTTTCATTCAGCGTCACCATTTAAAATCGTATTCCTTTGAAGATCTTAGGAGTTCAAGGTGTTATAGAATTTGACCATCATAAGGTATTCTTTGTCGTAATGCATAATGTTCATAAAGTGTTTATACTCCTTCACATAAAACTTAGGAGGATGATTGTTTGGTCCTCCTTCTTCATATTCACACCAACTGCATTCAAGATGAGTATGAATCAATTGTAATTATCTTGATACTTTTGGATCTTTGTGCTACTATCTATAGATAGAATGTAAAAATATTTCTTCATATATAATTTGTTTGCCAAAGACCTATTCATGTAAATCACTTACAATCGATTCTATATTCCTAGTATCGTAGGATCTTCAGATACCTCTCGTATTACTTCATCTTCCAAACTCAGTATGAGGGAACTATGAACTTTAGACAGTACCCATGATATCTACATGTATAGATTGATCATCTATAACAACAACAAATCCCTTATGTATTACGTAACCTTTAATTTTAGTTCTTTGTAATTTCTTACACTCTTTACGGATATAATGATCATGATTACACAATTAAATAATTTATAATATAAGTTTTATGAATATAATATATGAATGTCATTAACCCATAACATGATTTTTGGGTAGACAAATGTGTAATTTTCGGATAGACAAATGTGTTTAGTGAATTATTAATCATGACATTTAAATCACATAATCAAAGCACAAGAGAAATACATTATCCATATCCATATAAAACATATTACACCAAGATGATATTCTTATAAAAGCACACAAGAAATACATTATCCATATCCATAGTTAAGCCTCCCTTCTATTGCATAACTTAAAAAAGCTATAAGAAAAGTAGACGGATGATGTATCAGACTCGACCTTATATTTTGTAGCATGCAAGATTCCTCTCTTTCTTTCTATCATATTTATTATTGTAATGAATAAAGTTTTATTCTATTTAAATAGAAATGTATCAAAATACGTATTGCATTAATATAATATAGAATAATTTACTATATGTATATGTATCTTTCTATTTATAAAATATGTACATTACATATTTTATAAATTGATAGTCTTTGTTTGATCTATTTGATTTGGTTTGATTCCAAGAACTTTGAATTAATTGAAAGGTAAATTTTACTCTTATTATTTATTATTTTCTAATTGTTTTTCATATTTTAAAAATAAAATTGGCCTAAGATGTTTTCCAACGAAAGTTGGTCTACAACTATTAAATTGTAGGCCTAAGAAGTCTTCGAACAAAAGTTGGTCTACAACTATTACATTTCCTTATGAAAGTTGGGTTTCAACTATTAAAATTTTGGACTTATAAGGTTTTCCAACAAAGTTGGTCTGAATTATTCGAAGCATAGTGAAAGCATAAGCAAAAGATAACATTACGTGAATTGAGAAAACTTTTACGAAAATGCCTCAAAGTTCAAGAGGACTTTTACAAATATGCCTCGAAATTTAAGAGGACTTATACAAAAAAATGCCTCGAAATTTAAGAGGACTTATGATTTTCTTTACTCTGAAGATTCAAAAGCACCAATATTTTCAGATTATGACTCTTCGCTTTCACTTTCACTCAGTAATATCCAGGAGGACGAAATTTGACAGGGACATGTCCCCAAAACTTCCCAAGCAGCGCACACCTAACAATTGTATCCCTCGAATTTAATTTGTCAACATACTTTACATCATAGCTTTCCACAACATCGTATTTCTATTTTTCAGCATTGGCTAAAATGACCTGTTTCTCTTTTACGACTTTTTCAAAATCTTTGAAGCATTTATTGAAACCATCTATGGCTAAGCTGTTTGAATCCTTGTAAGCTGCAATGAGCCTTTCTTTAGCGTTATTTTATTTTACGTAAGATCCCTTTCATTTTGATAACATTTTTCGAGGAGGATGACATAATGTCCAGATGCAACGAGTTTTTCAAAGAACACATCAGCTTGTTGTTCAAGGGTTAAATGTTGTTATTTGAGATCTTTGAGTTTTGATTTAACCTTGGAGAGTTCATATTTGTAACGGCTCTTCTGATCCTTAAGATAATGCATCTGTTTCCCAATAGAGACAAAGGAATGGAGAAGTCTTCGAAGACGAACATATAACTCATCCTCCAAAGGAATTTCAAAGGAGCTGGATGGGGATCCCTCCTTAATAATATTCAATGGTGAGGAGTTAGATGGTTGAATATTTTCTTGAAGCTCTTGAGAATTCATTTTAGCCAGTGGAAGTGGATTAAGTTTAGGCCCAAGGGTCACTTTTTCTGGGGAAGTGTTGACTTGATCATTGTTTTTGGTTTTCGGGGATCCAATGTCACCAGAAGCTTCTAGAATATCCTCGGAGATAGTCTTCAATTTTATTTGGACCTTCTTCTTGGGAGAAGTCTGAATGGGAAGCTTCTTTTTTGAGGGGATAGAAAACGTTTTGAGTTTATCAGCATTCCCTGCCTCTGAGCTCTTAACTGTGCCCATTTCTTTTTATGCTTTCTCACAAGCCTCTTCCATTTCTGAAAGGATATTTGATTCCTCATCAAGATGAATTTTAGCCTTCTCTTTTGTTGGAAGAAAAAAGATCACGTCTTTCTCGTCTAATCTATCTAACACGTCTTGTTGCGAGTGGGAACCATGAGTTCCTCTAATGATAGCATTTCCGATGGATTAAACCTCCCCAATTTGTTTTTAGCGAGATTCGTGGGGGTAAAGCAAAGTCAAAATTTATTGAGCCAAGCAGTCTTGGCCCACAGACCCAATTCGAAAAATATATATTTTGCGCGAGGGACGAAGTCAACATAAGGCTTGTATATACCACCCATTACTGATTATATGTAAAAGAAGTATAAGAACTAGTAAAGAAAAACAAAGAATTTTTTTGAAATACAATTGAAAGAAATCCATACCTTTGTTTGTTCATATAAGTGAAAGTTTGTGAGGGTTAATGGTAGTGGCCTCAGACTCCATCTCTCAAAGCCTCGAGAAAAAAAGGAAGCATTGTTTCCATTTTTTATCTCCTTCAAGCATATTTTTAACTACATTTTGATCACGTCCGAAAGTAAGAGAGTAGAATGAGAAATAGGGATTTTTCACCAAGCCAGAAAGGCCAATCAATCCTCTAAGAAAAAAGGATCCCCAAAATCTTGGATTTCATGATGCAGGCCATAAGGGTGAACTAAATATTAGGACAAACCTGGGTAGGACATAGGTCAATCTTGGAAAAATATTCTACAAAGAAGGGGTCCGGCAGATAGTGAAGTCTCCAATTCATTATCTCAGTATATACTATCAGTTCATTGTCCTTAACTGATAGTAGAGTTTCTCCGACGGTGGGGAAGTGAATGAATATTGATGAAGGAACCCCTCATCGAAGTCTTAACAATTTTTCTTCGGACGGATCCAAGTATTTATATTGGATTTTATGTAAAGCCAATAAATTCCTATTTTCGACGGTTTTGAGATTCTTTCCCACTAAGACATTGATTTCTGGGGGGAAATGGGATATCTTCCTTTGATTTATTCTTTTTCTGTGGGGAAGAGTTATTGTCCTCAATTAAAGAGCCAACAAGCTCGAATATACTTTCAGGAGACCCACAATAGTAATGTTTTCCTTAACGTTTTGAGGGACAGCGGAATGGGATGCTTCTTCAGGAAGATTTCCAGTAGTAGTCTTATATTCAGAGATCGGACAAATAGTAGCAGTTAGATTCTCCTTGGTAATGATAGTTTTTTTTTTTTGGAAATTGTTTGGCATTTCTCCTCCTCTCTTGGAAAATTTATTTCCGGAATGGCCTCAAGAGGTTGCTGTCATCCGAACGACATCGACTCTTATTAGTTTTCATGGGGGTATTTCAAGTGTTGGCATTGGGGTTCCTTGAGGTGTGGCAGATGGCATGGAAGGAATTTCCAATGGAGATTCTTTAGAGAGTTTGGAATGGTTATGTTTGTTGTCTTTATGGTGCATTTTTCTCTTCGAAGAAGATCCCTTTGAGTGTTTATCTTTTCCCATAATTCTGGAGTTACTCTTGTAAATAGGTAAACAAGAACGAATAGGGGGCTGAGAGCAGATATTTGAGGGTATAATAGCAGTTGATTTTTTTGGGGGAGGCCAAGTATCGTAATAGAAAACTTCCGGGTGCTAGGGCTTAGGTGCGACGTACAAACCATCAGCTCTTATTTTTTTCGAATTTATGGCTAATACTTAACCACTCTAGTATACAAAAACCTTTTGGAATAAACTACTCTCTCTCTAGACTAATTTTTTCAGATATTTCTCTCTCTATAAGTGTTGAGATGATATATGATGAGCTAACGATATTTATAAGCAAAGAATGGGCCTAAAAAGACAGAAGCCCAAGGAGATGATGAGATGTTTTCCTAGGGGTAACCTATCCAAAATATGACTAATGAGTGCCTATGGAAGCGTCACGCTGCCCCTAGACTAGATCGTGTCAAAACGAAAAGCACACCAAAGGATTTTTCAATCGACATTTGTCATGAGAGAAGAGTTTTCATTGGTCGTGTCAGAAAAAGGTGTGACGTCACAAGTGTAAAATTTGAGAAACGTTTGGTATGGATATCGAAAATTCCTGGTTAAAATTTGAAGGAAATTGATTTATTTTAGAATTCGAGGGATAGAGAATGATGTCAAAGATCCAGGGAAGATTTATTATGAACAAAAATATTTATAAGGACAGATTCGTTCTGGCTATGAGGGTTAACCTAAATCCAACGAGGAAGTAACGAGCAAAATCCGACGAAGTTAAGGGTAATTATACAACAGCCCTTGTCTCAACATTTTTACAAGGACTGAGGGCTACTGATAAGGGAAGATTAAATATCTAAGAAAGTTAGGGGTGTTTTATTAACAAATAAAGTTTTTTAGGATAAATTGATAATTATATAATAGAAAATGACTAATTTATAACAAATAATAGACTTGAGGATAGGACCACAATTAATAAATTGTTAGACTTGTGGGACCTGCTATTTATAGTATAAAAGCACCACATTTTTCTTAGAAATTGTTGACTGATAAATGATTGAACAATTATTATTTTTACTTTATCTTCCTAAAAATATGCCTTTCTCTCTCTAAAATATTGGTTAAGTAATCTGAATAACACATTTAGCCTTCTAAACATTATTCTACTCAAAAACCTCCTCCAAAGATTTTTGGAATGATCATATTTAACATAAAATCACTTATTTATTTATTTATTTGCTTAAATTTAACATATTATTATATGAATTATACAGAACATGTTGAACTATGAATATATATATATATATAAACTTTTTTATAGAAGAGCCTGAGTCATTGTGTGATCTCGTTACTAAGGATAATACTTGAATATTGTGTATGGATAGTCGAGTAATAAAATATATCACATGAAAATATCAATATTTTTATCCACGTCTTAACACTTTAATGGATATTATAGTGAAATTTAACATATTCACAAAGATAAACTTTTAAATAGATATTATCAGATTTATATATTTCTTGAAGATAATTAGAATTATTTTTTGAAACAAATATAGATGGTCTAAAACACCAAACATGTTCATGCAACTAATGATCTAAGTACTTAATCTATTAATTTTTTTTATAATTTAATTTATAAGATTCTCATGTATAGAAAGCTCAAATATGTGATTGGTTTTTTGACTATGATAAAAAAAATTATATAGTTCTTTGAATTCAAAATGTCTAGTGAGGGTCAGTCGACTATGAACTTTTCTTCCATAAAAACTTTTGACTTCAAATTTCCAATTAGCGTTTCTCGACTATGATGATTTTGATAAATTTAGTCATGACTCTCGAGGAATGAATGAATAAATTTATTAAAATCATAAATACTAAATTTATCAAAATTATCATAGTTTAAGGATGCTCATTAGACAGTTTAAAGTAAAAAAACGAGATTTATCGAAATCGACAAATCGAAGGATCGTATCAGACGTTTTGAAGTCAAATGACTCTATTATGAAGAAACTGTCATATCAAATTAGAAATCAAATATTTAAGTATTTATAGAAATATATAGTAACAACAATTATCACACATTTAATATGTTTGTATAACGCTAAAAAATAAAACTTCATAGTATGTAAATATTAAAAATGAATATGTTTATCATATTTTTCTTATTTCTTATATGGTATAAATAGTTATCGGTTTATCCCAAATATAACAAAGTCATTATCGAATATTAGAAATCCATAACTATTCATAATGTATGAAGCTTGATGAACGCATTATTATTATCATCATTTTGTTAAAAGGTTCGACATAATATAACCAAATGTTTGAAAATTGTGATTTTTATTGGAGTAAAATGTTCTTACATATTTTCGTAATGTCAATGTTAAGATGACAAAATATCAGATTATGAACCTTCTAAATATGTATATATTTGTTGTAATAGAAGACGATATGGTGTTGGTATTTATGGTGTTTTGAGTTAAAAATAACGTAAAATATATTTAGTGAAAATAAAATGCTATCGAATAATTTATATTACTAATAAAATATTTGTGTAACTCAATATGAAAAATTTAAGATGACATATATTATCTAACATTTCAAAAATATAACGCATCACATGTTGGATGTTTTTATTTTGATTATATTTATATGATATTCATAAAGCCATTGTTTTATATAGAAATTCGATTTTTGAATTTTTTTTATACAAAATTATGATATGGTGTTCAAACAAAACTTAAGGTCCTCCATAGTGATTCATCGTTAAAGAAATGATTGAACCAATATCGTCTAACACAGTTTAATAATTTTTTTAAAACGTCTTGTATAAAAGTTAGGATACAATCTTTTTTATAGCTCAATTCACATACAATATCTAATCAATCGATTTTTTAACTATGTTTTTAAATATATTGCTAATAAATAATAATAAATCTATTTATGAGAGCTTATAGTTGAGTTTCATAATTTGTCAATGTTTTTGTCGGATATTAGAAATGAATCTAATAATTCGTCTCGTGAGAAGATAAAGTATGGTTGTCAATTAGCACCCAATACCCGATTGAGGAGAGCTGGAAAGAGAGGAATTCCTCCTATTCGTTAGCTTATCCAAATTACAATGATTCTGCTTCCGATAAATAAAAGAAACTTGTTATTTTGATTTGTCTTATCCTTCGTTCCTAGCTTTTTTTTTCGGGTGCGCTCTGTCTACCGAGCAGGTTAGAAAGTAAATGACCTTACCTTCGCTTCGCTCTCACAGTCTTTTGTTGCTCAGGCGACACCCGGATTTGAACTGGAGAAAAAGGATTTGCAATCCCCCGCCTTACCGCTCGGCCATGCTATCCAAATTATACAAACTCTATTAAAATATTTCATCTCTTTTTTAGAGAAAAAACAGTGCAAAATAGGCGCTCTATTCAGCAATACAGGATGCCCCTACATAACTTTTTAAAGTATTTTCCATACAATTAGCCATTTTTTTCCATTTTACGTTTTTATGACTTACAAACAAATATTTGTAGAAAAATCCACACTAATAATGAAAAATTATAAATCTCATCCTAATCTATGTAGGAATAGGTGTATTATAAATTTTATGATTATATTAAGATTTATATACATTTTGAATACCTTTTATTTGTAACTATATCGAAAACTATTAAAATTATATTGTTTAAACGTTTGAGTTGAATTTCTTAAACAAATAAATGTATAAATCAATAGCATTGATATTTATTATGTTTATAATAAGTTCATTTTTATAATACGAGTGTTTATTTTTAATTTTATATTTTTAATAACGATGATATGATTTTTTATATTAATTTCATGTATATTTATGATTTTTTATACGTATCATCACATTTCAATCTTTGTCGTTTTTATTTTAATTTTTTTAAATCTAATTTAAAAATATAAATATTATTTTGGATGATAATGTTTTATACGAAATATAAAACCAATGATTTTTAATTTGATGGTATTAGTATTTGAAATTTTATTATAAATAAATCCATCCGGAAAAATTTGACGTGTTTTATATTTGATTTATTTAAGTATGACATTTATGATTAATATTTGTAGGAATACTTTTTTATTTATTATGCAAACAAAAAAATAATTAAATTGGTTTTTCACAATTTTATTATATCGGTAACAATTTTTTTAATATAAAACGACACAAACTAACAACAAATCATTATGCGTGAATAATTTTAATTTTTATTAATATTATTATATTATTATATTTTTAGTTAAAATTATTATTTATACTTAATTGACATATTGTTTAAAGATGTTTGCACGTATATTATAAGTTTTTGTTAAATTTAATTTTAACTCTATTTAAAATTTAAAATCAAATTGTAAAAAATATCAAATTAATTAAAATTAATTAATTAGACACAAGACGAAAAAAGAAAAAAAGAAAAAATAAGTTGAAAAAAAAACTTTCGGAAAAAAAGTACCTCAACCTACTGAGGTATATTTCTCATCGCATCTATCTCGATCATAATCAATGCTCTATTTAATCTGATACAAGTTTTATTCATGGAGAAAACTATTACCAAGCATTAAATCTCTCGATCTTCAAGGTAATTTCCATTTCAACTTTTCAAATCAAAAAAGGTTTTTAGATTTTTTAGATTTAGCTAGATTGACCTATTAAAGAAGAAAGAGATAATTTGATAGAATATTATTGAAGATCTTTTAAAAATTGAAATTCTTAAGGTATCAACGAATTCAGGTTCTCAATTGGAAGGGGATTCAATCAGAGTTAGCGAAGTAAATTATAAGGGGCTTCATTATATTCAGGGCTGTGTTTATCAGAAAATTGATTAATATAAATTCTCTTAAAGAAGATCTTTAAAGAAGTTCAGAATCTATTAATGAGAAAAAAGTTCTCAAGGGTTTCATCTTTGGTTTTAAAGACAACCACTCATGAGAAAAGATTTGAGGGTGGCTTATGCTGGAAGATTCCATTCTATGAACGTAACAAATGTGGGTTACGTATCAGAATCAATTGATGTAGCAATTTAACATGAAGAATAAAAAAATGGAACTTTATCCTAAATTCATTGCATAATGAAGTCAAAAGGGACAAGATTATAGAGAACCCAATTGATAAAGATATGAACGATTGTTTGCAGAGATATGAAGAACAGTTCTGAGCTCTCATCCAGAATACTATAACTCTTCTCCCACATAACAGTAGTAGGAAATCTTACAAGGAAGCTGTTATGCAACCGACTATCACCAAGGACATACATCATGAGGAGGTGCTTATCACCAACAAAGGAGATCATAAAGCAGTGTATTTTAATGCCAAAAATAAGTTGCTCATACTAGATTCTTCTGGATACATACTTGTAGGAAAAATTTCCTTAGGTAGACTTGATTTGTATATTATTCAATTATTCTTAGACAAACTCAATAAATATGGAGAAATAAACCTATATATGGGATAAATGGCATGTTTTCATAGATTTAACTCAATTAGAATACCTTAAAAATTCTCTGGATACGGAATGTTTGGTCACTTGGCAAATATTCCACGAGACTTGTTAAATGGGACCCTAATTTCGCTACAAAAAAGAATATTTGGTAACCCCTGTGTGGGTTACCTTTCCAAGATTAAGAGCGCTCTTATATAACAAGGATAATAAGTAATCCTTATATATTTGGATTCCCCAACAAAATATTGCTAAATATAACTACTGCCAGGCTTGGATAGAAATGGATATATACAAGCTGTGTAGTAGAAAAATAGGGTTAGATCCCGGTGAACAAGATGGACAATGAATATTTTATTGTACATGAGAACATGCCATTATACTGTCTAGACTAATTTCATATTGGACACACTAGTATTCAACGTAAAAAAACATTAAAAAATCTGATACTTCTCAAGACAAATAAAACTTTAGGACTAGAAATTGACAATATTAAGTTACCTTCCAAAGCAACTAAAAATGGATTAATAAACAACTCAAATTAGTAATAATCAATGAGAATATTCAAGATTCTTCTAATCAAATGTTGAGAGCAATAAGACCATTAGCAGCAATACTAATGATGACAATTTTGAAAGACACGAAAACTATCTCATAGGATCAAACAAGAAAAAACTTTTTGAAGAAATCAAATATGAAATTATAGAAGCTCTTTAGTATATAAAGTTTGGTAATAGGTTAAATTGCATTCATCACTCATCTGATGATGAACATGAATTGTAATCCCCAAAATATACTTTAACATGAAGCCTTTGATCCTCCTTAAGACATAAGAAGATTAAAAATAATGATAATGAAACAAGAAAGATCCCAAAATCTAAGAGATGATTGGTTGGCTCGATGAATGCTAAAGTGTAAGATGAAAAGTGATCTCGATAATAATCAAATTTCTATCCCTCTTAGAGCAATAATTGTGTTAGAGACTTTAGGTTTAGGTTACTTGAGCTCAAATGAATAAAATTTCAGATTTGTTCATATAATATTTTCTATGTTATTATGTTCAATTTATGCTCTTAGTATTACTTGTTCAGGGTTAAAGCTCAAGTTTGGAAGCACTAATGTATCATGTGATGTCGGCCGAATTTCTGTTTTATTGATTTTTTTAGATATTTGAATATTTGTTTTTAATAGCTAATCAAATCTATTTATATTCATATTTTATTAGACTATAATTTAATTTTTCTTTTACTAAGTTTGTTTAGGGTTTTTGAGTGATTCTTATTTAAGGCACTATTAACCCTTCTTTGGAACGCGGTTATTTTTTTTTAAGTGAATGAAATTTCAGACTTTATATCTAAGAGAACCAATGTGTTTTATAAACCTCAGGGTTTTGTTTATCCGTTTGTTCTTCTACTAATTCCGTTTCATTAGTTGGTATCAGAGCACAAAAATCCTACTAACGTAGATATATGAATTATGTTACGGTTACCTCTTTATTTGAGGACTATAATAGAGAATGTCATCTTCTAGTCTACCTGCACAATTGGAGGAAGAATTTGTAAGTTTATAATCGACAAATAGTTATGAGAATCTGATTTCAGAGGAAGTTGTTCATAAACTAACGTTGAAGACTCAAAACTCTTCCATACCCATACATACTGTCAGGACTGATAAAGTACACTAAGGTAATAGTTCTGAATGTTGTTTAATTTCATTTTATATTGGTAATTACAAAGATACAACATGGTGTGACGTAGTTACGATAGATGTTTGTCATCTAGTTTTAGGGCGTCCATGACGATTTAAGAGAAATGCGGCTTATGATGGTAAAACGAATCGATACAGTTTTGTGAAAGATGGTTGAAAGTTTATATTATTGTCATCTAGAATAGTGTCTCCAAAACCACCACCAGTTAAGGAGTTTCATGCTCATACTGCACCAACTACCGATCTTAGTTGTGATGTAAAAAATGTGTATCAGCTCGGGTTTGACAAACCGATCTACGATAAATATGATGATGAGGTCGAGGAGAAGAGCGTTAATGAAAAAAAAATTAGAACTTTCGAAACCAATTTTTTCATTTGAAAAAAAAAATGAAATTGATTTTTTCAAATATAAGTCCTTCTACTATAATTAAATTAATGGATAAAAGTCATATTATTACAAATATCGAGTATAACCTAAAATCTAGACGATAGAGAATCAATGTTATCAAAAAGAAAAACTTAAAGAGGTTTGCTAAATTAGCCAACCCAATCCAACAAATTGATTTGGTTGAGGACCGAGCAAAAAATATAGGGAGCCGAATTAGGTTTGAAAGCGAAGAAAACGGATTGACTCTAAGTCTCTCTGGGGTGCAGAGCGTGATGTTTATTCAGTTGATCGTCCAAATAATGGTTTACATGGTCATATTCGACAAAAGATTGTTCGCTTAAAGGGTGGCTGAACAACCAATTCGAATCACAGGTTATGAGGGTTTCAGTTGATGACACCAAACAATGGGAAATGCTGTGTGAGGAGAATAAGCTCATTGAATATTTTATTAAATATAGTGTAATTGATCTAAAAGTATTCTTATTAGCTCCTATTCAATATCTTATATTAAAAAAAGTGTTCAAATACGAAAAACCACTTATTTTTTGTTAGGGTGGCGACCAAAGTCCCACATCCCACATCGGTTAAACATGGGAAAGATCAATGGTATATAA
Organism: Limnanthes douglasii subsp. nivea; assembly: GCA_036936605.1. Taxonomy (NCBI): domain Eukaryota; kingdom Viridiplantae; phylum Streptophyta; class Magnoliopsida; order Brassicales; family Limnanthaceae; genus Limnanthes; species Limnanthes douglasii. The sequence continues at coordinate 185,162,447 of JAUPFV010000005.1, read as the reverse complement.
GTAAGAACATACCTCAACTAGTATGAGGCCTTTTGGTAGTGGACCAAATGCAAAGCCGTGAGGGCCTTCGGGTGCCAAAGCGGACAATATCATACTAGTGTCGAGACCGGTTGTGTTCTTACTTATATACGGAGGCGGAATATGCGGACCAAACCCCTAATTCACAACAAATCTTCCCCTTGAGGCGAATATCCCTTTCTTCACTATCAACAAAGAATCTTCTCTTCTTCTGACTCACCAAATGCCCTTAAGGCATTCACTCTATACTGCAAACACCGATCCAGTTTAGGACTAATACTGCCTTGGTCATTATATCTGCTGGATTATCGTGTGTAGACACTTTCTTCAAATCAACAATTCCCTTTGATATTATATCACAAATAAAATGATACCTGACATCTATGTGCTTTGTACGCTCATGGTACATCTGGTTCCCCGTAAGGTGTATGGCGCTTTGACTGTCACAAAACACTTTTGTAGTAGTCCTATCCAAGCCCAAATCTGCCACCAAACCTTGCAACCATATTGCCTCTTTAACTGCTTCTGTTACCGCCATGTACTCTGCCTCTGTTGTAGACAAAGTTACAGTAGCTTGCAACTGTACTTTCCAACTGATTGCACTCCCAGCTAGAGTAAATACATATCCTGTCAGAGATCTTCTTTTATCCATATCACCTGCAAAATCAGAATCAACAAAACCAACCAATGATCCTGCAACATCATTCAGCGATTCACCAATATCGGTTTTGTTAAAAGTTAAGCTAACGTTCACAGTATTCTTCAGATACCGAAGTATCCATTTCACTGCCTGCCAGTGTTCTTTCCCAGGACATCCCATGTACTTGCTAACTACACTAACCGCATGTGAAATATCAGGACGTGTGCATACCATAACATACATGATACTACCAACTACACTTGCATATGGAACCTTCGACATTTGTTCCAACTCAGCATCGTCCTTGGCCGTTTCTACTGCAGACAACTTGAAATGAGTAGAAAAAGGAATGTTAACTGCTTTAGCATCAAACATGTTGAATCGTTTTAACACTTTGTCAATATAGCTTCGTTGAGACAAGTGTAATGTTCCTAAATTTCTGTTCCTGATAATCTCCATACCAAGAATTTTCTTTGCTCTTCCCAGATCCTTCATCTCAAACTCGGCACTAAGCTGCTTCTTTAACTGGACAATGTGTGACATACTACAAGCAGCAATAAGCATATCATCCACATACAACAACAAGTAAACATAAGAATCATCTGACATCTTTTGATGATACACACAACTATCATATGGACTCCTCGTGAACCCTTTTGACACCATGAATGTATCAAAACGTTTGTACCATTGCCTAGGTGACTGTTTCAAACCATACAGTGACTTTTTCAGCAGACAAACTTTGTCCTCCATATTAGGTTCGATAAATCCCTCTGGTTGTCTCATGTAGATTTGCTCCTCCAATTCACCATGTAGAAACGCAGTCTTCACATCCAACTGATCAAGCTCTAAATCTTGCAAAACTACTATGGCTAACAAAACTCGAATCGAACTATGCTTCACTACTGGAGAAAACACTTCATTGAAGTCGATTCCTTCCCTTTGAGTAAAACCCTTAGCGACCAGTCTTGCTTTGAATCGAGATGCCTCAACCCCTGGATTACCTTCCTTTTTCTTGAACACCCATTTACTGCCTACTATCTTCTGTCTTTTAGGCAAGTCAACAAGCTTCCATGTTTGATTCTTATGAAGAGATTCAATCTCTTCTCCCATAGCACCAATCCATCGATCTGCCTCTGAACTTGCTATAGCTTCTTTGTAGCTACTAGGTTCCTGCATCTCAACTTCTTCTGCAACTGACAGAGCATATGCAACTAGATTCACATACCTTTTTGGAAGTCTAATATCTCTTCTTTCTCTGCCCAATGCTATCCTATAAGGTTGTTATTCTGGTTCAGGCGCATCATCGTCACTATCATCTGATGCTGACGCTTCACCTCCTGATTCTGGATCCACCTCAGAACCACTTGAATTATTGGACCTGCTAGGAACTGATTCTACTTCAAGCTCCACCTGTTCACTCACAACCGATCCTGATTCGACCATTTCTCCTACTTCATTCTGACTGTCTATCGAAGCAAACTCATTAAAAGTAACGTCCCTACTGATGAGAAAACCTGGAGACTTTGGAGAGGTACACCATAACCTATATCCCTTCACTCCAGTAGCATATCCTAGAAATATGCATCTCTTTGCCCTCGGCTCAAGCTTACCATCTCTCACATGAGCATACGCAGGACAACCGAACACCCTCAAATATTCATAATCAGCCGACGATCCAGACCAAATCTCAAAAGGAGTTTTACAATCAATAGCCGTTGATGGAGATCGATTCACCAAGTAACACGCTGTATTGATAGCTTCAGCCCAAAAATCCTTTCCCACACCGGAATATGAGAGCATACTTCGTGCCTTGTCACAAAGCGTTCTGTTCATTCTTTTTGCGACTCCATTCTGTTGTGGTGTTCTAGAACAAGTGCGATGGCGCACTATTCCCTCAGCTTCGCAGAACTCGTTGAACTCACGACTGCAATATTCTAACCCATTATCTGTCCTAAGACGTTTGATTTTTCTTCATGTTTGATTCTCAATCATCGTCTTCCATTTGACAAAGGTTGAATATGCCTCATCTTTCGTTTTCAGAAAGTAAACCCACACCATCCTTGAATAATCATCAATCAAACTCATGTAGTATCTGGCTCCGCTCTTGGATGGAATTCTGTTTGGACCCCAAAGATCTGAGTGAATGTATTCCATTGTGCCTTTAGTCTTTCTTACAGCCGATTTGCTAAATTTGACTCTAGTTTGTTTACCAAACACACAATGCTCACAAAATCCCAATGATTCTGCTTTATACCCTTTCAACAAATCTCTCTTTCCCAAAACAGCTAATCCTCTGTCACTCATGTGACCAAGACGCCAATGCTACAACTTATTTTGATCCTGCCTACTTTGGCTATTACTCCCTGATGATGCTACTGCAGCATCACCCATAACAACACTCGCCTGGAGAATGTAAAGACCCTTCTGCAAACTACCTTTCATGCATACCATTGAGCCTTTTGTCACTTTGATTACACCATTTTCTGCATGGTACTTGTAACCCCGAGAGTCTAGAGTCCCAAGAGAAATCAGGTTTCTTTTTAACCCAGGAACATGCCAGCACGTCAAGATTCTAACAATCCCGTCAAACATTCTGATTCTGACGTTACCAATACCACCAACAGCCAACGAATGATTGTTCCCTAAATAGACAGTTCCCTGCATTGGCTTGTACGTATCAAACCACTGCTTGAACTGACACATGTGATATGTAGCGCCAATATCAAGTACCCAAGAGATTTGCCCAAAGTCTGAACTCACGGACAATACATCTCCTTTACCACTGTTTTCACTATCGTCGGAATCGTTCACACCTTCAACAATGTTTGCTGCATTTTCCTTTTGATTTCCCTTCTTACCATTCAGTTTCGGAAAATCTCTCCTATAATGGCCCTGCTCATCGCATTCATAACAGTTTGAGTGCTTCACCCTTGACTTGGACCTCAAGTTCTTGCTTCTTAAAGAACTCGCTTTGCTTTTAGATCTTCCCCTAGTCATAAGACCTTCCCCTTCAGCTTGATTGTATGGCTGCAACTGTCTCATCTCTTTTGATTTCAGTGCCCCTTTGACATCTGCTAGCGATAACTTATCCTTACCATACATAATGGTATCTGCGAAGTTTTCATAGGGAGCTGGTAACGATCTCAATACAAACAAAGCTTGATCCTCATCCTCAATATTGATATCTATGTTCTCCAAGTCCATTATAATTGATTTAAAATTATCTAGGTGCTCTGTTATGGACATACCTTCTTTCAATCTGAAATCATACAAACGTTTCTTCAAATATAATCGGTTTACTACTGATTTCTCTAAGTAAAGATCTCTTAGCTTTCTCCATGCGCATGCAGCAGTCTTCTCACCACTAATCTCGCGAAGCACATTGTCTTTCACACTCATTAAAATCCAGCACAAAGCCCTTTCTTGAAGATCTTGTTTCTCCTCTTCTTTCATCTCTTCTAGTAACTTATTCTCCAGAGCCTTCCACAGCCCTTGTAGTACCAATGAAGATTTCAGTTTAATCTTCCACAACGCAAAGCTGGATCCCCCATCAAATTTTTCAATCATGTATTTTGTTGCTGTAGACGCCATTGTGAAACCCTAATTGCAAAAGCCCTAATTTCACCACGTGGCTCTGATACCAACCAGACCCCTAATTCACAACACACATATTCCCAACACGTGGTATCAGAGCGTCAGGCCCAGACGGAACGCGATGGTGGTGAAATTCTCGGAGGTCGAACATGATGAACCAGTAGCCATATGATCAAGGTGATCTGCTCTAGAGATCCTAGTTCGGAGTGCTAGTGGCTCATCAAGCAGTGTGGCTTGATTGGAGTGGCGCTAAGGAACAAGACAGTATGGTCTAAGAGGAGGTGAGCAGTAACATCCGTAGTGCCTGTCAGGTAGTCTCCAACCTGATTAGAGTGGGCGGATGAAAGTCAATTGAGAGGAGGCTAAGTGGTACTTTGTTCGAGAGGAGGATTTGTTAGGGTGGCGACCAAAGTCTCACATCCCACATCGGTTAAACATAGGAAAGATCAATGGTATATAAGTAAGAACATACCTCAACTAGTATGAGGCCTTTTGGTAGTGGACCAAATGCAAAGCCGTGAGGACCTTCGGGTGCCAAAGCGGACAATATCATACTAGTGTCGAGACCGGATGTGTTCTTACTTATATACGGAGGACACCCATATTCCCAACATTTTTAATATAATGCGGCAAACTAATCTTTGATCTAAAATAGTTTGATATTTATCTTTTAATTCTTTAAATTTTTAAATTTAAATTGATAGAGATAATTCAGCTTTCAATTCAATAACATTTCTTTTGAAAATTTTATTTTTTTTATATTATTTTAACACAATAAAACTGTATTTAGTTTAAATTTTATTTTTTTTATATTAATTCAGCTTTCGATCCGAAAGCTCACACATATTTTTTTTTTGTTGAAAATATGTGTACCGCACATTCCACTTCCGTATATAAGTATGCACAGCCCGATCTCCGCACTGGTATAATATTGTCCGCTTTGGACCCGAAAGCATACCCAACTTTGGTTTTGGTCCATTTCTAAAAGGTCTCATACTTATATACGTAAACAAAATATGCGGTACCCATATTCCCAATAATATATACAAATATTCTAAATCTATATTATATTATATTATATATATATATAATTTACATATATAGAAATATTATATTATATGTTAACTATTTTAACATTTTGTAACTAGCATTATCATTATTGATACGACAAAGATAATTCTAAGCTATACTATCCAAGTAAAAGAGCAAGTTAGATAACCGTGTGCGACATTGCACAACTAGAAAGGACTTGGCCGGAAAGTCAGCACAATCGAGTGTGCTGGCCGAACGTTCTTAAGCGACCAATGTAGCCTCCTAACCTAAAGTGACATACATTGTCGCTAAAGGCATATGCGACCAGCTTGGCCATTTGGCCTTAAACGACCAGCTTGCTGGCTCATCCTCGACAACCATCGCCATGAAGCCTAGCCAATTTGGCCCAGCCTCACTTGGCCTTTCGGCGTGCTCCAAAAAGAATGACTCGTAGACCCGCATGCTAAGTCCGCAAGGGGCATATATTCGGTACCCCTACAATCATTAACCAATTAGCACTTAGCTTCTGTCAATATCCCTTCATCCAAGCATCGCTGAAGTGTACATAAATCATTTCTGACAACGTATGGACACCATGTCTGACATTGTACGACAAATCACCCCCAAGGACGTACCTCCGTTTAATAAAGCACATAAAAGGCCAGAAAAGGCTGCACCAATGAGAAGGCAACAACCAAAGACCCCTTCAAGTCAAGATCATTGTATAATAAAGTAGTGTCTCATTTGTAAGTTGGGTGAAAGTTAGAGATAATAGTAGCAACAGAAAGTTATAGCATTTGTAATCCATTACACCGAAATAATATAAATGTTCTTCACATAATTATTCAAAGTTCTTTCTATATTTTTACTTACCAATTCTTGTTTATCGAATTTATTTAAATTTTAGAATTTTTGGTAATTTTTGCCTCACCATTTTGGTTTCATTGTCTGAAATCAACACAACCATATATCCCAACCAACCAGGTAATAATGATGATGGAGACCTCTCGAGAAGTCGTACCATTGTTCCTATCTTCAAGCAAGGACATAGGAAACGTTCAAGTAAAAAGTAATGTCAGGGGCAATGGGCTACCATAGAATATCTCAAGAGAAAATGCAATATAGTTCCACAGAAAAAGATTAAAGAGCATAACATCTATTTCACTCAGAATGACTTGGAGAGTGTAACCAACCTTCGTCAGGATATCCTACTGATTCAGGCCTAGGTAGAGAGGTGTGATATGACCTCTCGAGAAGTCGTACCATTGTTCCCATCTCCAAGCAAGGACATAGGAAAAGTTCCAGTAAAAAGTAATGTCAGTGGAAATGGGCTACCATAGAATCTCTCAAGAGAGAATGCAATACAGTTCCATAGAAAAAGATTAAAGAGCATAACATCTATTTTACTCAGAATGATTTGGAGAGTGTAACCAACCTTCGTCAGGATATCCTACTGATTCAGGCCTAGGTAGAGAGGTATGATATGTCAAGGGTGTTTGTAGACCAAATGACAGTGGGAAACTTAATTTTCATCTCCCGGAAAGGTCGACCCTTTTGAAATTATTATCCATGTTACCTCTAATCCGATAATAGGGGATGATGGGAAATCCTTAACCCCTTTTGAGAAAAGTTTTTTTGAAATTTTGGTAGGGAGTGAGAGATGGACAAAAACCGAGATGACGGAATTTCCAGTGCTCTCACCATTCCCATACATTTCCTGTTATTGCTCGTATACTTGCTTCTATTTATCTAGAGTGTGATCCAAGCGGGTTCCAGTGCTTCAAGAGAATATATGCCGAAACAAATCTGCAATGGCAAAGACCCTCAATTTTCCACTATCTTCTAGCTTGACTCGGCTGCAGATGGTGGTCGTTGTAGGTTCGAGGATCTTATGCGGCGGAGCGAACTCATCTACCCTCTTCAATTTCTTCAGGAGGCGTAGCTGAACCCCCTCCCTCCATCGCACTGGAGCAAAGATCGGCACTCGAAGGCTTGAGAAGCAGCCCGCAAAAGGGAAAGTCGTGGAGAAGACATCTACATACATCAAGTGTGTGATAGTCCTTGCAGTCCTAGAACACTGAAAGGGACAAATTTTCAATTATTCATAAAAAAAATGAAATAAAGCAGTTTATCCCTTTTTTGTTTAAGGTGCATTAAAAATAGTTCGAATTGTATAATCGTTAAATACTGATGCAGTTATATCAATTTTGCTAAGTTTTCAGTAATTCCTTTTAGCAATCGTCTAGTTTTAACTGATCTCAATATTGGTATTTTCAACCTCGTCTTGGGAAGACCCTGGCTATTTGATTTCAACATAACCCTCTCACTTATCATTAATGCATGAAATATATAAGGTTCATTTGGGGATACCACAGAGTAACGTATGAAGAAGCAAATGAGGATCTGCAGAAATTAGCACAGACCCAACAGTTGTAAACACTCGTACGAACATGAATAAGTTAGCATATAGCCTCAAACACTCCTTTAGTCATGGACGAGCCAAGAGAGCACCAACACAAATTCGAAGAAACGAAAAAATTAGAAGAGGTATTCCTAGGAGGAAAGACTGGTCGAGTAGTTAGCATCAAGACGAACTTGGCGAAGAAAATAAAGGCTAACTTAATATTCATTCTAAAGGAACACGAAGATATATTTGTGTCGGATATAGCCTCGATAGCAAGTATCCATGAATCATTTACAACCGATAAACTTATGATAGACCCCCAAGTAAGGCAGGTATAACAAAATAAGAGGCATTTGGCATCCGAGTGATCGGAAACAATGGAAGAGGAGGTCGAACGGTTATTGGCCATGGGCCACACCATGGAAGTCAGGTACCCCAATTGGATGACAAACCCCGTTATAGTAATAAAAAAAGAACGGGAAATAAAAAATGTGTATTGATTTCACTAGCCTCAACCGAGCATGTCCTATGACCCTTTTTTCCCACCATAGATTAACCAATTCGTGGATACCACCACCAGTCATGAAATGTTATCATTCATGGATGCCTACTCAGGGTATAACCAAATCAAAATGGACCCTCAAAATCAAGAGAACACATCTAAGACTAACAATCATGGATTGAATTGTTATATAGTAAACAAATCGTTCAAAGAGCAACTAGGATGGAATATGAAAGTACATATCGACGATATGTTGGTGATAAATGAGTAGAAAAAATCCAATCTTGAGGATCTGTAGGATACCTTTTTCACATTGAAGCAATATAACATGGAACTAAACCGCACGAAGTGTTTATTTGGGCTGACCACAGAGAAGTTCCTTAGGTTCATCGTTCACAAATGGGGAATTAATGTCGATCTAAACTAGATCACAACATTGAACAAGATTAACCAATTCCAACCCGTGAAGGAGGTCCGAAGGTTGAATCGAAAAGTTTCCACACTTAATAGATTCTATTCGAGAGCGGCATATAGGTGCATTCTTTTCTTTAAAACTTTGAGAGGGGTTGGTAAATTCGAATGTAAAAAATATTGCGATGATGCCTTCAATGAGCTAAAAGTCTACCTCGCATCGCTTTAACTACTGGTTGTTCCTACAAGGGGTGACACTTTAATTGCATACCTCGGGATATCCCCATGAGACGTAAGTGTCACCTTAGTAATGGAAATATAAAATGTACAACATCCTATTTATTATGTTAGCAAAGCTCTGTTAGGGGCTGAAATAAGATACTTCGCTTCATAAAAACTTTATTATATTTGGAAACAACCAATCAAAAGCTACAAAGGTATTTTCAAGACCATACAATTCATGTGCCCATGACCCTAACCATCATATCAATCTTAAAATGCTGGAAGCTTCGGGAAATTTAACCAAATGGGCCATTAGACTAGGATAATTCGATATCAAATTTCTACCCCGAGTACTATAAAGAGATATGTATTGACCAAATTTATTTCCGAAGGGGTATGAGAAATGCCTCCATGGGTGGGGAGCGCCAATACCGAATGGTTGATGTACAAAGATGGGGTTTCTAACATGAGAAAATACCGATTTGGAGTATACATTGTAACTCCGGAAGGAGAATAAGTAATGTTGGACATCAACTTCAGTTTCAAAACGTCAAATAACGAGGCTGAATACGAGGCTATGATAAGGGGATTGTAAGTAATTAAGAAATTAAGCTCAGGAAATATCAGAGTAATAAGTTTCTCCCAATTGGTCGTGAAGCAAATCCTCTGGGAGTACAAAACAAATGAGGACTAGATGAGATGATATTTAAAACAAGTAAAAATATTGAATGGTCAAATCACTAAGGTCACTTTCGAGCAAATCATTTGAGAGTTTAATATCGCGGTAGATCACCTTACTTCAAAAGAAAGTGTTAGAGAAACACAAAAAATGGCAATTATAAAGACAAGATGGGTCATGCCTTGTAAAAGAAGAGGTAGAAGAGGTCACTGCAATCACAATGAAATTACCGATGTGGATGGCCGAAATAATGGAATAATTGATTAACGGGGTGTAGCCAACTAAAAAATTAGAGGCGAGGAGGTTGAGGTTATGAAATATGCGATATGTAATGGTGGATGGAAAGATGTTCTGCATTGGATACCTTCAACCTTTACTAAAATGCTTATATCAGCAGAGGGTAAGTGTTGCCTCAAAGAAATCCACATGTAGTCGTGTGGTAAAAACTTGCTGGCTTGAACTCTGGCCTATAAATCCTTGACTTAAGGATATATTGGTCTGGCATGCGCAACAATACAAATAACCTAGTAAAAGAATTCTATAATTTCCAAAGGTGGTCTAAGTTTCAACACCAGCCTATGGTCGAGCTAAAGTTGATATTAGGTGCATATTCGTTCGATTAGTAAGGGCTAGACTTGGTAGGTCATTTACCACCCGGACCGGGTAACGTTAGGTTCGTAATCATTGCAGTCGACTACTTCACCAAATCGATGGAGGAGGAGATCAGGAAATTCATATGAAAGCACATTGTATGCCATTTCACCATATATAGAACCTTTATCTCCGATAATGAATTGTAATTCGATAACAAGAAAATGAAGAAATTATGCCTTGATTATGATATATGACACCCATTCTATTCGCCCTATCACTCGCAAGAAAACGACCAAGTGAAGCTCACTTATTGAACGATCATGGAAAACCTAAAGAAGAGCGTGGGGAAATAAAAAGGAAATTGCCCAAAAATGATACCACAAATAGTCTGGACATACCAAAAAACATCACGAGGCCCGACAGGTGAGACACGATTTGAGCTCACCTCTGAGGCTAAGGTCATAGTACCAGTAGAAATATGGGCTTCAAGCTCCCACATCCTATCATACAACCAATAAACTAAATAAATAGGACGACGAGCAGATCTAGACTTATTGGAAGAATGTCGAGACAAAACACACTTGAAGGAATTCGTCATGAAGTAGAAAGTTGCGCTACATTATAATATGAATCTGAAACCTCAACCCATCAAGGTCGGGGAGATCCAAAAGGAACAGCTCGTAGTCCTGCGCACTAAGTCTACAACGGGAATTCATTTGGTACCCTACGATCATTAGGAAGTTAGCACTTAGCCTCCGTTGGTCTCCCTTTCTCTAAATATTGCTGAAGTGTACAAAAATCATCTCTGAAAATGTACAGAAACCAAGTCTGACATTATACGATAAAGCAGTCTCCAAGGACGTACCTCTGTCTGATAAAGCACTTGGCGGGCCAAAAAGTGTTGCACCAATGAGGAGGAAATAACCTAAGACCCCTCCAAGTCAAGACCATTATATAAGAAGTTAATGTCTCATTTGTAAGATGAGTGATAGTTAGAGAGAATAGTAAATATATAAGGTTATAGAATCTGTAATCCATTACACATAAATACTACAGGAGTTCTTTACATAATAATTCAAAATTCTTTTTTGTCTTTTCACTACTGATTTTCGTTTATCGAATTTATTCAAGTGTTAGAATTTTAGATGATTTTTATTTCACAAATTATTATTACAAGTTTATTTTAGAGTCAAGTATTTGTAAATACTTAAAAGAAAATTTACTTTCATTATCATATATTAGCAAATACCCATATAACTTTCATATTTACTATCTGATGAGTCCGGAAACATTTACCACTGCTCACTGAAAAATCCGGACAAGGGCGATTCGGACAATAAGTTCCCACTGAACTATCCGGACAGGAAAAAAGTAAAAAATGACTAAACACCTTTTGACTAAGCTATATACTAATCAACTTAATAAATAAATGGGTCCTTAAACTTGACCTGGTTTCATAACTTGACCCGTTAGCCCATGGGTCCATAATTAAGGGTATAAATACCCAACAACTTTCATTAATGAGGGTAATGAATATTTAATACAACTAGACAACTTAAATCTCTCACTACAAAACACCCAAACATTTAATACCCTTAAAACTCTCCAAAACACTTGATGAAATTACCCTCAGCTTGAAATAAAGCACACCAAATTGGTGACCACAGTGGGAGCAGAAGGTGCCTAAATCTAGCATTCAAAACCAGCAAGAAAAACCAGTTCGGATGAATCCAGACGAGCAAGCAGTGCCACTACCTTTGATAGAGGTGGTGGGAGAAAACAATGAGTATACGACCGAAGAACGAGACAGGCTGAAAGATGAAATAGAAGCATTGAGGGCCACTAAAAAGGCAGAGATGGGTTTAAAGGAAAAGTCAAAAGTGTCAGTCATTCACCATACTGACAACCCAAGGGAGAATGACCCATCAGCAAAGACTCACTTGAGCACAAAAAAGACTCATGTCAGTTCCAAGAAATCTCACCGGTCCAAGCCGGTGGAGAGATCAGAATCTGAATCCTCTAGTAGCTCCTCGAATGAGGATGGGCTTGAGGAGTCCTTGTCATCCAGCAGTGATGAGGGAAGATCCAAGAAGAAATAAAAGTTGGTTAAAAAATATTCAAGAAAGAGTGATAGGCATGGGAGATTAAAGAGGCATCTGGGAAAATGATCGTCTCACAGCCACAACCATAGTCGTAGGCATATGGATCAACTGCTGATGGATCTTTTTGCTTTCCCTGATGAGCCAGGTATTTTTGCAACACCTAATGAAGACACGATATTTAGTCATGGTCAAAATTAGAGGTAATCGTCATTGTCCTCCAAAATACTGTCCGGAAACCTTTGTAAGAGGTTTGATAGTACTAAAATGGAGAAGTATGATGGGAGCAAAGATCCGGACAACCATCTGGAATAGTTTAAAAAATTTATTATAAATTTTGATGATGATGACAAACTTCTTTGTAGAGCCTTCTCTTAATCCTTTACGAAAACTGCTTTGAAATTGTACAACAACTTACCACAAAGTTGTATCATAAACTTTGATACGTTTTGGTTGGCCTTCCGAAGGAAGTTTGTGGGGAGTAAGGAGGTGAAGGGCAATGGAGATACTATTATCCATTGTGCCCAAAAGCCAAGTGAATCACTAAAAGACTATATAAGCCGATTTGTAAAGACAAATAATGGGTTAGCTGATTGTTTTGAGAAGGTAGCAATAGCTTCTTTGAGACAAAGATTAAACCCTGGGAATCTGGCCGATTCGGTAACCAGGAAGAAGGCCATGACCTGGGGGGTTTGCTAAATCAGGTGGGAAAACAAATCAATGTAAATGAAACGAAGAAGACTAGGGTACACATGCAAGTGAGATCTGCCCTAGCTGCTCCAAAACAGAACTAGTCCGGATACAATGCCAAAGAAACCGGACAGGGGCCCAACAGGGCCAAACAGACTCAATCCCACCCAGCTTTAGCTCAGAGCCAGCAGTCCAGAAATAAACGAAGACCTTGGGTCCAACCAGAGTGGTTTGCTGAATTAAAATAAAATATGGCAACCATCTATGACAAAACAAAAGATGAGGTACATTTCAGGAAGCCGGCAACACTTCAATCTCCCAGGGAAAGTCGTAATACTTGTTTTTTCCAATATCATCATGATATTGGCCATAACACAAAGGATTGCATCGCTTTGAAACAAGAGGTGCAGAATCTGATTGATAGGGGGAAGCTGGGAGCTTATGTCAAGAGAAGAAGTGGAAACAGGCCTGCCAATGCTCACCGGACTGGCCCAACGAACAATGTAGGGACATCTGCTCCAGACGGGGCTATGGTAATAATTGAAAGATTTGATGTCGAATCAGAGTATTTGGATCCTGATCTAACCCAGAATAAAGTGGGGGTTATAACAGAACATACTAAGATAATGTCTGGACTCATAAGCTTTTTTTAGTCACTTACTATATTCGGAGGGGACACTATGACAACGCCAACTCCTTCTTCAAGGAAGAGGTATGTTCACACTCTAGCTACTCAGTTGGAGTGAGACATGTCTTCCTATCAATCTCAAATTCCTTTTCCCTTCATTGTTTTTCATGAAGATGATCTAAGAGACATAGCTGGGCCTCATGAGGATGTTATGGTGATAGGAGCTTCGATTGGGGGCAACGACATCAGGAACATTTTGATTGACACTGGAAGCTCAGCCAATATTCTCTTTTTAAGTTCCTATAACAGATGAAAAATCCAGCAGTGATTCAGCGTTCGAACAGATCCATTGTGGGCTTTACAGGAAGCTCTGCGGATGTGATCGAAGAATTTGAGGAGGAAGTATTGTTGGGCAAAGGCCCTTTCAAGAAGATGGTCAGGGTACTATTCGTTGTGGTGGATTTCCCCACGTGTTATAATGAGATCTTTGGGAGGTCCTGGATCTCTAGGATGCATACTATGCTTCAACAGTCCATCAATGTTTAAAACACGCAGTTCAAAGACAAGTGGGAGTTGTCTGGAGTAGCCAAAAGATAGCAAGAGAATGTTATGCAACTGCACTTGCACCTAAAACTCTGGGAGCAGTTCAGACTAATGAAGATTATAATTTGTTGGGGCCCTCTGAGGGTGAGAGTGAAATTGATGACCCCAGAGAGACCCCTGATGTTTTGATACCAATTGAAGAAGTTTAAACCCACTCTCTAGTTGAAGGAATGAGTGTTAAAATTGGCTCCAAAATGGCACCAGAATTGTAGAAAAGATTGTTGTCCTTTTTGGAAAATCACCAACATGTTTTTGCTAGGTGCAATGCTGATGTGACCGGAGTATATGCAAGTGTTATATCACACCAGCTGTCTATCCGAAGAGATGTTGCGCCTGTTGTGCAAAGAATGAGAGCTTTTTCTAAGGAGAAAGCTGATGTAATAGTTCAAGAAGTTGACCGGCTTACCAAGATATGACACATAAAGGATTCTCAATATCATTTATGGACAACCAACCCAGTGTTAATGAAGAAGAAGAATGGGAAATGGTGTATGTGTATCGACTTTACTGACCTCAACAGAGCTTGCCCAAAAGATCTCTATCCCGTTCCCCGGATAGATGAGTTGGTAGACTCCACATCTGGAAACAAGTTATTGTCTTTCATGAATGCCTTCTCCGGTTATAACCAGATACAGGTAGATCCGAAGGACCAGGAACACACTACCTTTATTACAGATATGGGTCTCCATTGTTACAAGGTGATGTCTTTTGGGTTGAAAAATGTTGGGGCTACCTATCAAAGGTTGGTGAACAAAGCATTTGCTGATCAGATTGGGAGAAATATGGAAGTATATATTGATGACATGATGGTGAAAAGCTTAGAAGAAGAATTGCACCTAGCTGATCTTCAAGAAACTTTTGCCAATTTGGCAAAGGTTAATTTAAAATTGAATCTAGAAAAATGTGTGTTTGGGGTGCAATCCAGAATTTTTTGGGGGTATGTGATAAGTGAGAAAGGGGTACAGGTTGATTCGGACCAGCTCGATGCCTTATTAAAAATGGACCATCCTCGAAATGTTAAAGAAGTGCAAAGGTTGACAGGAAGATTGGCTGCATTAAATCGTTTTATTTCAAGGTCTTTGGATAGGTGTGCCTCGTTTTTTCAGACTTTAAAGGGTGCTAAAGACTTTAACTGGTCTCCACAGTGCGACCAGGCGTTTAATGAAATAAAAAAACATTTTTCTTCCCTCAAAACCCTTTTCAAGCCTGTTGACGGAGATACACTGTATATATCTTGCATGCAGACTACTGACGAAAACAATACATACTAAGGGGGAAGAGTAAGAAAAAATAATGTAAATGGCTTAGCTGATCTTATTACTACAGACTCAACTTGAACAATTAAAACTTGACCCGATTTTAGGTGTGGTCCATTTTTGGCTATACATTAATTTTCACAAACCAATTGCCAAAGGCTAATTATTGTGGATGTTTCTTCACAATAATTATTATGATAATAGTTTTGTTGGACATTCAAATTGAATGGATTCAAAATGGTATTACTAAAAGACCAATCTCAGGGCTGACACAACCGAATTGGTTGAGGAGAAAAAGAAACCCCAGCGACCAAGCACTCCCGCACCCAAAAGCGGGGACCGAACACTGCCCACCAGGTTTTCGAGGACACGTCTGAAGAGTGCCGAACAGTTTGGGCCAAATCCTAAAGAAAACTAAAAAGCGCTGTTTGATGAGCCTGCGTAGTATTAGGTAGTTGGTCAGGTAAAGGCTGACCAAGCCAATGATGCTTAGCTGGTCTTTTCGGATGATCAGCCACACTGGGATTGAGACACGACCCAGACTCCTACGAGGGGCAGTAGTGGGGAATCTTGGACTAAGGTTTTTGATGACCCATTTTTTTGTTTCGTTTAAAACAACAAAAGACTTAGTTTTAGTTTTTAGAATGGTTTTTTTCAATTCTTTAAAAATAGGTTAAAACAGAAGTATGTTTTCGGGGAGAATCCGTACCTTCTTTTCTTCTTAGTCTGCTCTAAAGGCAGCCAGTGACTCGAGGTCTTCTGGAGTGAAATCACTCCCGGGTAATTCTACTTAGCTGTTTCAGAATGTGCTATAAGTGCGGTACTCGTAAGAGAGGTGGATAATTATCCTCGTCCGGTGTACTACATCAGCAAGAGTCTGATGGATGCTGAAAATAGGTATTTAAAGCTTGAAAAACTGGCATTAACCTTGGTGATTGCTTCCTGAAAAATGAGGCTGTATTTTCAGTCTCATTCTATCATCGTCCGGACATCTTTTCCTTTGAAGAATGTTCTTCAGAAGGCAGATATTTCAAGCAGGATGACCAAATGGTCAGTAGAATTGGGTGATTATGATATTGATTTTCCCCACGAACTGCAATCAAAACTCAATCTATTGCCTATTTCTTGGTAAAGTTCCATTCAGATAGAAATACTAAGCAAGTTACAGATGAGAAAACTAAAAAAGTGTGGGTTGTCCGGACAGAAGGTGGATCAAGTACAATGGGTTGTGGGGCTGGGATATGTTTAACCTCTCTGTATGGCAATAAATTATACCAGGCAATATGCTTTGCTATTAGGGCTTCTAACAATGAATCCGAATATGAGGCCGCTATAACTGGTCTAAAGTTAGCTTTTCTGTGTTGGGCTAAAAGAGTCAGGTTGATGAGTGATTCACAGCTTCTTATCCATCATGCTCAAGGTCAATCTGACGCAAAAAAGGAGCAGTTGATCAAATACTTGTTTATCCTTAAAGAAGTAGCAGCTAAGTTAAAAAATGTTAGCTACGAGCATATTCCTAGATCGGAGAACACACTGCCAGACTCTTTAGCAACCATAGAATACTCTGAGTCCTACCCATGGATTCATGTACAATAATGCCCTTCCATACAACCAAATCAGAGAAAAGAAGAGGAAGAGAGTTTAAGTGTACAAGTAGTGCAACCCAAAGACTGGAGATTTCCCCTTCTTCAATACATCTCTGATGGGATTTTGCCTCTGGAGAAGGCTATGGAAAGGAAAATGAAGCATAAGGCTCGTGGTTTCTTAATCATAAGAGAGGTCCTTTATAAGAAGTCGTTTATTAGACCTCTCCTACGTTTTTTGGGGGTTTAAGAGTCCTAAATTGTGTTATCTGAACTACATGATGGAGAAGGATCATCACACTGTGGCTATAGAGCTTTAACCCGGAGGGTTTTGTTGGCCGGATACTATTGGCCATCCATAATGGCAGATGCCAAGGAGTTGGTGAAGAAATATGACCCATGCCAATATATGGTAATGAAATTCATATCTAAGATGTTCATATGGAATCGATTTCTGAGCCAGTGCCTTTTGCTCGTTGGGGACTGGATTTAGTTGGGCCTCTACCAATGGCATCCGGAGGGTGCATGACTATTATAGTAGCCATTGATTATTTCTCAAAATAGATAAAAGCAACCCCACCGGCATGAACTACTTCGAAAGCTGTTATAAAATTTATCTTATCTAACATTTGTTGCAGATTTGGGCTTCCACAAAAGATAACCACAGATAATGGACCACAATTTGATAACAAGGATATGGAGAATTTATGTGCCTCCCGAGGCATTCGGCATTGCTTTTCTTCTCCTTTCCACGCATAAGAAAATGGTCAAATTGAAGTGGTAAACAGGACCATTCTGTCCGGTTTAAAGAAAAATTTAGAAGGGGCTGTAGGAAAGTGGCCAAGCTATTTGCAAGAAGTGTTATGGGCATACCAGACTACTCCTAGAGCAGCTACACAAGAATTTCCTTTTGCCTCGGTATATGGGATGGATGCAATTGCTCCTATAGAGGCAACTCTTCCATCATACAAAGTCCACAATTATTCCGAACAGACTAATGAAGTGGCAATCATAAGTCAGTTAGACTTAATAGAAGAGAGAAGAGTTAAGGCTCATCTTAGAACCACCCATTACCAAGGCTTGATGAGGAGCTGATTTGCTTCCAAAATCAAAAGAAGGGAATTTCAGTCAGGGGATAAAGTATTAAGAATGGTTTTCTTGCATACTAAGGAGAAGTAGTTTGGAAAGCTAGCTCCGAACTGGGAAGGCTCTTATGAGGTCTCCGAAAAACTTAAGCCTGGGACATATAGGCTTCAAGACAAAGATGAAAGAATTTTAAAGCACCCATGGAATATTGAACACCTCCGGTTATATCTGGAATGAAAGTTGTGTAAATATTTACTTGTTTAAAATCCATGTAAATATTGGGGGGGCATACTCTTTCCTACCCTGGTGGCGCGGGGAGGTTTTAATGAGATGTCCGGTTTTTTTAATAAAATATGACGCCTTCTTAAAATATTCAGAGTGGTTTGATTACAACTCATTTCAAGTCTTCAATTTACTAAGGATCTTTGACAGATCAGATTAATTTGGTTAAATGATGACCCTTAAACACGTGTCATCGGAGATTTTAAACACTCTCATTTTTAATATTTGTAAAATAAATATGGGCTCTTTAAACATTATCCATTGAAATTAAAAGCAAGTATAAAATAAAACAAAAGTTGAATAAGATAAACCCGTCTGGGTAAAAACCGGGTGATAATATTAGAACACAGAATATGCCTTGGCTATCCAAGGACTTTAAGTTTTAAGAAAGTAACCGGACTCAGACCAGACACGAATACAAAAATGTCTTGGCCGTCCAAAGACTTTAATGGTTCACAAAACTAAGAAGATAAGTAAGAAAAAATAGTTAAAGCATCAGGGCTTATTCCCTTCGGATGTTCCTGCATCATCTTTTTTCTTAGGGCCATTGAGCTCAGCACTTGAACTCTCCCCGGTTCCTTCTTCTTCGTCAGTAGCCCTAACCTTTTGCTCCCACTCTGGTCGCCAATTTGGTGTGGTTTATTTCAAGCCGAGGGTAATTTCGTCTAAAGTGACCTTTTTCTTCTAAGTAGCACTCTCATCGCCGTTTGCCCTCCTCTTTCAGTCCTTTTTAGGAGGCTTTGGTGGATTTTTCAATTCTCCTTCCTCCTTAATAGTTTCGTCTTTGACTACCTTGAGAAAGGTAGCCTCGATCCCTCATGTGTTCCCCGAAGCGGCCTCTTCTGCAGCGACCCGAACTGCCTCTGCTGCAACCTTCTTTTTCCTGCCCTTTCCTTTCATTTTACCATGGGCTTTGGCTCTTGAGGGCAAGGCCAGTTTGCCATCTTTTTCCTCCGTTCGCTTGAGAATTACAGATGGGGTAGGTGGTGTGGTCAATTCCTCCCATGTGATATCTCTCCGCTCCATGGTGTTCCACAAATGGGATCTCACCAAGTTGCCAGAAGTGAAACAGTTGTGGAAAGCGTTCCCCCAACGTTCTGCAGCCCACGTATTCAGCTTGGCACATGTGGTATGCCCCTCCTCCAGATAACCGATGAACTCCTTTGGTAATACTGACAAGGAAAAATGGGTGGTTCAGGAGTGGAATGTTTGCAAAAATAAGAAAGAGAAAATGAAAAACAAAATTAAAGACTTACTTGTGTCCTTCCACCTGCTGGTAAGCATGCTAGGGTTAACCTTAGCCTTGATCTTTCTCCCATTCTCCCATGTCCCAATGATGAATAGGAACTGAGTTTTCTAGTTCTTCTCTGATTCCAACAAATCATCCACCACTTTGAAGTTGTCTCCTATGTTATAGTGATAGAACGGGATGTGATGATTTTTGCACAGGCTGGCCACAGCGGCGAATTGCTCCATAGAGAGAGGGATACCGGATAGCCTCGATTCCATTATGCAGGAAATGAGGGTATACCAAGCGTTTGGACTTAACTGGCTTGGACAAAGCTTGATCAGGTGAAAATACCTGACGATCTCTGGGTCTAAGAGGAATCTGAGCCCCTAGTTGAACAGCTTGGTGTAGATGATAACCTCATTAAGCTTGCAGTCCATCGGAGTCTCCGGTGTGACTGGTATCCTCACCCTTCACTGATTCTGGGATCCCCCACTTAGTCTGGATCTGGCCCAACTCAACAGTGTGAGTATAAACATAGTTGATGTTCTGTATGGCCAACAGATACTTCACGTTGACTTTCTGAAAGCAAGGTCCTACCTTGCCCTCCAAGCACTCTGGTAGCTCCGGATGAGCCAGTCTCACCTTTACTTTGCCTTTCCCTTTTCTGTCAGAGGCAACGTCCTTAGTTTTCCCAGAGGCTTTAGTTTCGAAAGGGGCCTCTTCGATACTATCTTCCATCATTTCTTCTATCATTGTGGAAGGTTTGTCAGTTGTTGAGGATGTAAGAGTGTCAGCTTCTGGCTCAATGGTTTGTCCGGATGGTTGAGCACCAGTTTCTTCTAGAGGTATGATGTCCGGTTGGGGCTCAGCTCCGGAGGATTTGGTGTGAGAAGCAACTTTGGATGCCTCTGATCCAGAGTGCTTATTTGGAGGAGCTCTTGTGGAAATATTTGATCCGGAGGGTTTGTCTTTACTTGCCGACTTAGAGACCCTCGGTTTGGAGGACTTTGATTGGGAGCCAGTCGCTTGGGCTTTCACCAAGCATGTTGTTCGGCGTGAATTGGTTTTCTCTGGGGATTTTTCGATGTCAGATCCCATGACTATGAATGGAGAGTGTTTCCTAACACTTGATACTAATTTCTCTTGGACAGTAGAGGGTTGGGACTCCTGAATAGAGGAGCCTGATGGGATTGGTGAAAGGTTTGGCTTGAATAGACGTTTAGGTTTTGGATTTTTGGTAGAAGACGATCCTTGATCAGCTTCTAGAGATAATTTATCAGACTTATCTCTTGGAGAGACTGGAAGACCAGCAGCAATGCGTCTCTCTCATTCAACTTTCTTCGTCTTCTCTAGTTCAGAAATATTCAACCAACCGCCTTTTACAAGAGCGTTTCTAGCTGTGAACATAAAACTATCCAAGAAAGGTTTTGAAAGAAAAGGTGAAAGCTCTAAAAAAACGATTTGTAAAGTAATGAAGATGGTGAAACAATAAAAGAAATTAATTTATATATTAGTAAGGGAAAAAACTACTGATACCTAGGAGAAGACGAAAAGATTCGAGCAATGATTGAAGACGGCGCTGACGTAGGAGACATTAAATGCAGAAGTTACTTTTTAGGCTGAGTGAGAGCGCCATTCTAGAGAAAACAACGACTGGTAGGTCGAATCAAGGTGCGACACGTGTCCCACGATCCAAAGAAAAACTCTTAGAATTCTGATAAGGAATCAGTCCAGACAAACCTCGAACTAAACACACGAGTGTACCAGAAAAAATCGTTACTGACTAAGCAAGTTTTTTAGTCTTGCCAAAGATTTTTTGACAAAGCCTAAAAAAGGGGCTACTGATGAGTCCGGACAAATTCACCGCTGCTCACTGAGAAATCTGGACAAGGTCAATTCGGACAATAAGTTCCCACTGAACTATCCGGACAGGACAGAAGTAAAAAATGACTAAACACCTTTTGACTAAGTTATATGCTAATCAGCTTAATAAGTAAATGAGTCCTTAAACTTGACCCGGTTTCATAACTTGACCCGAAAGCCCATGGGTCCATAATTAAGGGTATATATACCCAACTACTTTCATTAATGAGGGTAATGAATATTTAATACAACAAGGCAGCTTAAATTTCTCACTAGAAAACACCCAAACATTTAATACCCTTAAAACTCTCCAAAACATTTGACGAAATTACTCTCAGCTTGAAATAAACCACACCACTATCTACTTACCAACTATTTTTTATAATACCAAAATACACTTAATGAATTATATAAAAGACCTAATATATTTTCATTTTTTCTCTCTCTAAAATATTTCTATTTTAAGATATATTTTTATTTCTCCATAGTCATTTTTCTACATTCAATGCATGTAATATGACGATTCATATCCCTTTCAAATTTTATTTTATTTTTCAAGTCAATTTCTTCGTATATTTTGATTTCTTTTTTAATTTTTAGTTGATTTAATCGTTAATATAGGATTGATTTCACTATTAATATAAACTCGATTTTATCTTATTCAATTTTATATAAACGTAAGTTTGAATTCTGATTTCTTCAATTTTTAAGTTTTGTCACTCTGTAAGCAGACATGAAGATTTAAATCTCACATGTGGAACTTTAATTGTTTCTATGATAGATGCGGGCCTTTGTTAATTCTCTTCTACGAGACTTTTGATTATTTTTTCAACGATAGATGCGAGATACATAATTATTTTTACTTTTTGAATTATATGTACACGATGTCTAGAAGCCGACTTAGTATTTTTAAACAAAACGGTGAACTTGCAATCCATGATCGTGGTCTATTACTTTAATGATATTATTATATGTATCTTAAGTAAATATGAAACGTTAGTCCGAGGTAAATTCAAATGAAGATATTGTTACGGTGATATCAAGAATGTCATATTAGGTTGTGATGATTATTTAGTATCATTGCTATCAATTATTCATACTTTGGAAGTTTCAACTATTACTATTGATATAGAAATTGATGATGTTGTTAGTGAAAATGTTAGAGAAACTGCTCAAAGTTTATTTGTAGCTTCAAATCAAATTTTATTTGTGGAAAAAGTAGTTCTGATATGGATTCCATTGGTGATAATAAAAAATAGCTTGCTCTTATTGGTAGGGTGGATGGAATTAATGGTGGTAGGCAAGTGTTTGAAGAAGGCGTAGTAGGTTTAATATTAACTATTAGTAACTTTGTATAAAAGAAGGTCTGAATCTCAAATATTTGCATAATACTATAATAAAAATAATTTTTCATTACAAGAAAAAAGATTTCAAAAGGTTTCCATTAGAGACTTAATGCAAATATTGATAAGTTTACTGGTTTTATGGTTGTTAAGAAGTATGTCCAACCTCACAATCATGGAACTGGTTTTTGTAAAATAAAATAAAATAATTTATCTTCGAATTTTATTGATAATGAGATATATGATTGTATTAGGACCAACGTTTATGTCACAGCCGCATGCGTACCATCATTTTTTAAACTATAGTTTAGATATCCCGTATCTTCTTTCATAGATTTTTTTAGATAAACCTAAGACGGGTGTTTGTGGATATAGTTCTTCTTCGTATAAACTACTTAACAATTACTTCAAAACATTGAAGATTATTGATAGTAGCAATGACTAGTTAACAAAATATACTTCGGAACCCAATGTTTCCAAGTTTTGTTTCATAACATTTGGCTCTTGTCTCCATGGTTTCCATCCTTGTCATATGGTTTTATTTATTAATTGAACCTTTTTTACGAGGAAATATAAATAGGTATTATTATATGTTATAGCTAAAGTTGGTACAATATTGAGTTTTGTTCTAATATATTTTTAATTGGAAAACATGTTATTTTCTTTATGAGATACAAAAAATGCGACACAAGCATATGAAAAATGAATGACTAGGCATAATCAATATGATAGATGCGAGACTCGCTATAAAGAATATGATAGATGCGATACTTGGTATAACCAGTCTGATATATGCGAGTTTAGTCATACCAATATGATAGATGCAAGATATAACATAACAAAAATATGATAAATATGAGACCATGCATAACCAGTATGATATATGTGAGTTTAGTCTTAACAAATACAATAGATGCGAGACTAGTAACCGGTACGATAGATGCCAGACCATGTATAACCAATATATAATAAATATGATAGATGTGAGACAATGAATAACCAATATGATAGAGCGATAATTTAACATAAAATATGATAGATGCGAGACTAGGAAAAACCAATATGATGCTAGACACCTCATATGATAGATGCGAAACTATTAACATGCGTGATACACTAATAAAATTGTGATTTATATTATATTTTCAATATCTTTTCGCAGATATATTTCATGTTGCATTTGATATTGTTAGGGTAGAAGATTATAAAAACTGGTTATAGTTTCTGGAGATGTTGAGACCATATTTGTTGGATTACAGAATCATATTTATTAGTGATCGTTATTTAGGCATTGTTAGTGTTGTTACTGCTTTGTTTCAAGATGTTATCATGCATATTATATTTTTTATCTTATAAATAATTTGAAGTACTATTTGAGTGATACATCTACATAATTTAAGAATAAAATGATTTACATGTTTAAGATATGTTCTTATGCCAAGAATCAGAACTTGTACATTCAATATATGGAAGAAGTTATTAAAGAAGAATGTCATAAAGTTATTTGTTTTTGCGAGAATTTACTTTTGGACAAATATGCTTGTGTTTTTTTCTAATTCGAGCATTATGGTTCTATGGGTTCTACTCGAGTGGAGTCTTTCAATAATCAGATTAAATTATGTTGTATTTTACCTATATTACAGTTAGTTGATAAGATTAGAGTATTACTTATGAGTCTAATTTCAAGACGTTATGTTGAGGTTGAACGTTGGACTAGTGATTTATATCATGAATTTGAAAAGAATTTTAAAGCCAATGTGGAAAAAGGTCGTCCCTAGATAGTTCATTCGTCTACACTCGTTTTATACGCAGTTTTTTGTGATCCTGTTATGCATGTTGATCTTAGTGGAAATAGGTCGTCCATTGATAGTTCATCGCCAATGGTATAACAATTTGCATGATAGATGCAGGACAAGTATAAGGGTAGTGATATATGCGAGACATGTTCATAACAGGCTCATATGAGGTGATAAATGCGAGATCAATATATAATTAACTTTAGCAGACTAACTCATAACCAAGTGCATATGTGGTGATAGATGTAAGACTAGTTTATAATAACCTCATTTGAGGTGATAAATGTAAGACCCGTGTATAATAATTTGTTATAGCAAAACAATTTATAACCAAGTACACCAGTGGTGATTAATACGAGGCCAATATATACTATAGTGTTATGAGATACTTTATAACTAACGAGACAAATATATGCAATGCCACTTTATTCAAGAATTATAAATAGAATAATATTAGAACATAGATTTAAAGAACAATTCAAAATTCAAATTAAAAGAAATAACAAATAAATTTATCTAAGAAATTGGCTTAGGAAGCCGAGTCCTTATATTTTGATGTTTTCCCCTCTAGTTCCTTATAGAGGAGGTCACACCTTCGACATTTTTATTTTTTCTAGTTCTAGATAACTGTTTGTTGTGAGGTTTTTTAATGGATACTGGGATGGAAGTGATGATGGATATTTTTAGAAGATCAAATTTTACCTCTGGGAATTGGGTTTTGTTAGGACGAATCATGGATAATTTCATACTAAGACTGACTAATTTCAGATGAAGTCTGTGTAAGTTTAGACTGGGCATAATCAGGATAGAGCCCTCACATGATCTTAACAATATTTGGGTCTTCATCGCTATGAATTAGAGACAATACGTCTAGAAGTGTATTGTAAACGAGGTTAGTTTCAGGAGAGGAGTTTCCAAAGTGGGTTTGTTGTTTGACCATTAGGGTTTATGTGAAGTTAGATATAAATAGTAAACGAATAAAAGAAATATTAAAGTTAGATGGTAAAAATGATCGTTCTATAATTAGTAAGAAATGTTCCAAGATGTGATAGATGTGATACCACTATATACTATCTCTAAAAGATAAATTCACAAAAAAATAATGCCTAATAACCTCATATGAGGTGATATAATTCTTTGTATCATACTAATTTATAATTAAGTACATCATTGATTTAAAATTACAACATTCATACAACTCTTATCGTCTCAACATCATTAAGGAAAATTACAACAAAACATACAACTTTGATTGTGTTTACAACATTAAAAAACTATACATAAGGATCCACATAAGGATTGCACCAGAATATATTAGTGTTTTGATCATTAAAAATCATGAAAAACATATTTACTCTGCTTAATGTTACAATATTATCAGGTTTATTTGTTTCAAATCTGCCCATTTTAATATAATCTTTAGTGTAATCGTAAACCATTACGCCACAGTCAAGTGTTCCCCTTTTTTGTTGAAGGATTTTTCTTGGACATAATAACTTTATTTTTAATCTTCTAGGTAAACTATTATTGTTGTGGATGCATTCAATCTATAAGTTATAAGCCTAATCAATACAAAAACTCATAGAGATATGCATATATTACATAGCATGCGGGACAAATATATTACATGAGAGATAAGGGACAAAATATAATATGCGGGACAACAAATGACAAGATAGATACAAGATAATACATTAAAGGTGAGACACCATATAACCAACGTTATGAAGACCATATAATACCAACCTTATGATAGATGCGTAAAAAAAATATGTGAGACCGTGTATAGACAAATTCATGCGAGACATATTCATTACCAAACCTACTATATAAATTTAACTAAGTAATACTTTCAAATCTTTCTGCAATTTTTTGTGTTCTATCTATTTTTTTACCTTTTGGTGCCGACGAGTTTTTATTTACTGCTTGTATTTTAACAATAAGTTCATTGCCGAATGGGAACTAGATATACAAATAAATTCTAAGTAAACTTTACATTTACTTAATATCTCCCTAATTATACTAACATAATAGGACATGTTAAGTTTGGAACCGACCATACTCCCAGATTTTGTTGTTTTCTTCTATTTGAACAATTTTTTATTTGTAGTATTGCTCGAGTTCAACTATTTCTGTTACTAGGTATTCAAATGATCACTCTTTTTTATCGATTTTAAAGTCAATTGGTTCAGATATTTGATATCGAGTAAGATAAAAAAAATGAAAATGGAGGCCCTTCTTCCAGTTCAATCTAAAAACGTGAAACCAGTATATTAGTAAATGCACTAAGATGAAATGTAATAGATGTGAACATGAAAATCTATGAGAGATGCGAGACATGACATTAGATTAGAAAAGTGAGACAAAATTATCCATGCGAGGTAAGACACAGATGATCCATGCAAGGTGATCCATGCGAAGCCAAGCAATGATGAAACATACGAGATAATAGATGATGATAGATTAGAGACCATATATAATAATAAATGAGAGATAATATGGTAGATGAAAACAAAGATGATTCACTTACTTCTTTCCGTTTTTATCTTTATCTGTTCGGATCACCCCTCATTTATAACATAATTCAATTTTTCATTTTCTTCTAATTCTTGATCAATAAAAGTCGCATCTTCTAAGACTTTGTGTACAGTAGAAGTTTCCTATATAAAAATTGGAATATTGGTAATTTAAGACCAAATAATAACAATTTTGCGAAACAAAGCAAAAAACATACGAGAGATTGACAGGGGCAAGAAAATATGAAAAATGCCAGACAATATCATGTGAAACTATATAATGAGATACCAGACATTACAAACTTTATGCGAGTTATATCATGAGAGACAAATTTATGCGATACCAAAGTATTACAAGTTACATATGTCCAAAAAATATAAATAAATACCTTATGTCCAAAATTACACTAATACATAGGTTTTTAAAACATTTTGTCAAGATTTAAGAATTTAAGTCACCTTTTTATCCAAAACAACATTCTCTATAAAAAATTATATAAAAATATCTCCATAACAACATTCTCCACAAAAATATTCTTCACATTAACATCAATAGATTTATCACTGGTTTGGTACATTCTCCACAACAACATTAATATGCTTCTCCTTGTTTGGAACCACATTATATATTACTTATTTCTCTTGGATCGCCTCTATAGTAAGAGGGTCTCGGTTTTCCATTTTATTAGAAGGAGGGTCATGTACAACCATTTATTTATCATGAGTTTGTTTCATGTCAATATGATATTGTATCATTGTAGTATGAGAGCCTTCAATACATGATTTTTTATTAGGTGATGTTCTAATTTTTCATTTGTTTGTTTTTCCTTGCATACTATATATATATATATATATATATATATATATATATATATATATTAAGGTGTTCTTCCATCTCTGTTTTTACTGTCAACATAAACACTTCAAGTATGTTTTCATGTTCCACCTATTGCTCTCTCTACTTCTTCTTTTTTTTACCTTTCTCTATCTGTTTCTCTACTTCTGATATGACCTTTTTTTTCTTCAGTGAGTGACAGTTTTAGTTCTCCAATCTCATCTTTAAGATTTTTATGAGCAATTGCATCATTATCTATTTGATCCATTGTTGTTAAGTCAATATTGTGGCTTGACATGACTTCGTTTGTCATTGGTGTTTCCATGTTAATCCTCTATAAAATAAATGAACCTGAATATTAAAAACTAGATAAAAAAATTAAAAAAAATGATAAATGCGGGACCACATAATGATGATAGATACATGGCTAGTCGATGATGATAAATGCGAGATAATGTAATGCATGTGAGGCATGACAATGATGATACATGCAAAACCAATCAATGATGATTCATACGCGATCTTGTAATGATGATTCATGCGAAACCATGAAATGATGAGAAACCATATATGATAATAAATACGGGAGAATGTAATACATGTAAGACAAGAAAATGATGCAACATGCGAGTGTTGGGAATATGAGGGATGCACATTCCGCTTATGTATATAATTATAAACAACCGATCTCTATAATAATATGATATTATCGCTTTGCGTTTAAAGGCACGCACATATTTCTTTTGGTTCACTTTCAAAAGGCCTCATACTAGTTTAGATATTCTCTTACTTATATATCATTGATCATTCCCATGTTTAACCGATGTAGGATGTGGGACTTTGGTCACACCTTAGCAAATTCTCCTCTCAAACAAAGTACTATTTTGGCCTCCCCTAAATTGATTTCTATCCCCTCACTTTAATCATGTGACTCCAAGATTCTGCACCTGAGCCATATAGCTTTACAACGGATCTATCTGATCCCTCATATTATCATATTGCATTGTGCTTTAGCGCCACTCCAATCAAGTACCACCGTCTTGATATAATCTAACAAGTACCACCGCTTGACGAGCCACAAAAACTCCAAACTAGGTCATACTAGTGATCTGTAGATCATACTATTACCTTGAACATAGTTGATGGTTCATCATGTTTGACATCCGAGAATTTCACCCACATCGCGTTCCGTCTGGTCGTAAAGCTCTAATACTAATTTTTGGGGATTTAGGGGACGCACATTCCGCTTTTGTATATTAGTATGAAAAATGATCTTCATATAAATATGATATCTTATGCTTTGGGGCCGAAAGCCCGCACGGCTTTGCTTTTGGTCCACTTTTAAAAGGCTTCATACTAGTTGAGATATGTTCTTACTTATATAAAATGGATCATCCTTATATTTAATCGTTGTGGAATGTGAGAATTTGATCGCACCCTAACAACGAGGTTGTACAATGATGATTTACACAAGAATATATAATGATATGAGGCCATTTATGATGGATATTAGGCCATGGAATTATGATAGATGAGAGATTACTATATTTTACTTGTACAATAGTCTCTTTAGGCATTATTCTCTACTTTTAAATGGTAGTTTTTATCAGCTATTTTCTTTGAAGATTTATTTTTTACCAACTTTTCAGGTTTCTTTAGATTCCTAAGAGTCTGAGATATTATTTTTATTCACTCTCTCAACTAGTAACAAGTTTTCTTGGTACCAACTTATGTTTTTATACACTACCAGCTTGTGTTGCATATTCAAAATATTTTATTGGTTCTACAGCATTCCTTGATGTAATTTTCCTTTGATGTGAATTTTTTTTTGAACTTGTATAAACTTTTTACTTGCATTTTTTTAACAAATGCATTTATTGTTTTACCTACAAGTAGAATCATTTCCATTACTATCTTGTTGCATATCCTAATTTTCACCTCCATCATCATCGTTAAGATTAACTTGTTCCTCTACGGAAACATCTTCTTTTGTTCTTTTCCCCATCAAATTCTTCTTTTTGTTGGTCCTCCCCACCAAATGCTTATTCTTCTTCATCTGTTATGTCCAATTCTCTTTCTAAAATTTACAAAATTTAAAATATTTAAGTAAATGATAGATATGGGAAACTATTCTACAGAGATAAGTGCGGGATAATATACTAAATAATAGATGCATGATACTATAATAGATGACAGATGCGAGACTTTTCATAATATATAAAATGACGCGGGACAATGTAATACAAGATAGATGTCAGACATTTTATTATATGATAGATGCGAAACTTTATAATACACGATAAATCCATGATATTGTAATATATGGTAGATGTTGGGTAAGTAATAAATTAAATATGTGAGACTGTCTAATAAAGACAATATTATGTACAACAAAATGATGTCAGATATTATAATACGTGATGGATGCGGGACATAATTGTACACGATAGATGCGAGACAGTGTAATGTATGATAAATAATGGAAAAATAATACATGAAAGATGCGAGACATGTAATACACGAAAGACACAAGACATCATATAGAGAATTGGAACAGGATACCATATAAAAAGTATGTACATGACATTATAATAGATGATAGATCATGTATTATAAAATAAAAGAAATGCGAGATTATGGATTAAATATACAGGTTCACTTGCGATCTCTTTTAGAATTTGAATCAAATTTAATTTCATTTTTCCTTCAGTACCCAACCATTTGTAGCATTTTTCCTCGATAAATAGTTGTGTGTTCCATGATGAATGATTGCATTTTAAGGATGCTTTCGATATAATAATTTTACTATTTTTAATGATGTTTTTAAAATAGACTAAAAATACTAACCAATAATAGAGCAACACATCCAACTACTTTATCACGTTTTGTTTCATGATAAAAATTTACTGAATTCATCATATTTTGTATTATTTCTTCATTCCAATCATAGTTATTTATTTATTTTAGGAATTTTATGTAATAAAATATTATAAAATCTAATACATCTCTAGATGTAAAGAAGAACGATATGGAGCAAGCTAGCTAGCATGATGTACAATATTGCAACATCTTTTGTTGCTTCATCTCTCGGTGTTTTAACTACTTTGATTATTGTATCCTATAAATAAGTGAAACATTTAGTTAATATAAGTACATGATAGATTCAAGATAGTGATTACCTATGAGACTAGATAAAATAATCCATGTAATCCACACGAGACCAGACAAACATGCTCCATGTGAGGCCAATTAAAGATCATCGATGCAAGACAAGTGTAAAATTATGTATCAAACCTAGGAATTGCATACCTTTAATATTTTATTCTTAATTGACTTTGATTGGTTTGTTTTAACTTTTCTTTCCGTATCATCGGAAAATTAAGTCTTCATTATGTTTGATTCTTGTTCTTTTTAATCAAAATATATTGGTTCGAATTTTTTTTGTTTAATGGCATGTGTTCATTTTCATGCTTTAAAACAAAGATATGCTTCGTATCTCTAGGTGTAGGTGGTACCAACTTTGTCCCCAATCTGGAGCCTTCTTATTCAATATTTTATGTTTTTTATAATTTCAACCATAAACTTTCAATATTTTATAGGAGTGTTCTTTCCTTATATCATACGTACCTTTAATAAAATACTAAAATAGTTTTTTCTTCTCAGTTTCTAGGTGAATATTTTTTTATTTTTTGTTCTTTCATCTGATTAATAATCCTATTAAGGTTTGATCTGGAAAAAAAAAATTTGGTGACATGTTTCCTCTAAGAATTGAGAGATTAGTGTTAACTGAATAATACTGGAAAATAAAGATAGTACAGCATATGATAACTGCAAGACAATGTATCACGTGGTAGATGCGAGACTGTACACTACATGGTATATTCATGATAGTACACCACATGGTATATGTGCGACAATACACCATACGTTATGTGCGAGACAATACATCACTTGGTATATGCAAGAAAGTACACCACATGATAGATATGAGATACTTACAAAGGAGCTCAAAGATGCATGACAACTTACATAAGTAGATGAGGGCGAGACAATACATCACTTGGTATATGCAAGAAAGTGCACCACATAATAGACAGGGGATACTTAAAAAATGAGCTAAAAAATGCATGACTATTTACATAAGTATATACGGGGTAGTAATAGATGTATGACTAGTCTGTAAGTAGATGAAGGATAATATAAAATTTAATACGAAGCCATGCATAAATGAAAGATGGCGGACTAATTACAAATGGGTAATACGTGTCTTGTGTCTCGATTTGTGAGACACGAAAAAGCTAAAGACTAGAAAACTAATAACTAATGGCGATGGAATTAAGTGATAGGTATAAATTGTGGAAGGCGGAAGAATAAAGTGTTTATCTTATTGCTTAAATAGAAAAACCTTACTTAGTTTTAGGATACTCTTTCATTTATATAATATATTTTTACAATACACTAATTCACTATCTCATAATAGTTCTCCACTTTCTGTTAGGTTTGGTCGTGGGTTCATGCTTCATTTCCACATCTTGAGTTTTACTCTATTATAGCTCTTACTAGACTTATTTCCCATAACCACTATTCAGCATCGGCCAAGGTACCGGCCAACCTTTACCTGTAGTACTGCTCAGAGTTGGCCAGAGTACACGTCTGCTATCACACACGATGATAGTCTTGTTTTCATATGGGCGTCACCTAGCTCTTCTATCAATGTCTTTGTCTTTGTATTGTTCCGCCGAGGGTGTCTTTTTTTAATTAAATATTTTATGGTTCTGCTTCGTATAATATCCTTCAACTTTAATTCCTCTTGAAGTATTACCCCTTGATTATTAATTTATTATCAAGGGTACCTCAGATGGCGATGTGTATAACTTGGTGACAATGTTATTCCTTAGCATGGCTCCTTCTAGTACTTGTAAAAGGGAGCAGTTATTAGAAAGTTACCTTACTATGCTAGATGAGGTACGTATTCTTCCATTAATTGCACCATTTCCACGTGGTTGTTCCAATTTTTGTTTTGAAATCGTCATGTGCACTATCATTGTTGTTAGCCTCTTTTCGCCACGTGTCTTAATTTTGTTTCTTATGTCTGACAAACGCCATTCCTAGTTGCGTGTTTGTAAAAATGACGTTTGATATCTCTCCTTTTTATCAAAATGGTGTGTCATTCTCTCTTCATTTAATCTATAACTCGTAAGTTGCCCAATTGATACTAGTTGGTTTACTAAATATAAGTCAGCATTATGAACCATTTCTTTCTTTTTTCGCTTAAAGTAACCTCGAAGACGCATGCTTTTCCATGTTTAAGTGTTCATATGTTGTTTGTTTGCTAACGACAGATATCAATCAAAGTTAAATGTCACAATGCTTTTATTTTATATCTTTTCGTTGTTGTTATACTTATTATTTTGTCAGTTATACTATCGTCGTCAGTTTCCCCAACCCTCTGCTTAGAACCCTAGAATTTTGCATTATGGGTTTCAATTCTTCTGACATCAACTTATTTGTGTGCCCCAGAAATGACTCACAAAGGATCGTTAAGTAGTCTAAAACCACCGGTAAAACTGTTTCCAGTGCCCCACTAACAGACACGGTAGAAGACAGAAAATTATTGGATAATTACTTCAATCGCCTCACACACCTCTATAAAAAACCTAAGCCCCGAAGGGATTTTTAGGTTTATATTAGTATATAAATTCTCTAACTCTGTAATACTAGGCTCTTCAAACCCGACGAACATCCCCGTCATGCAAGAGAGGGGGAGACCTGTCTATATACTACATTATACGATTAAGGGCTTCGACTACCCTTGCCCAGGTTGATAAATAAGTTATTTTGGTATATCTCAATATGTCCTACATAATTGACTGCCAGCGGATGGCTCTTTTTACTTAGTGTTGTACTAAGTTCAAAATTGTTAGATAAAGATATTAGCATAAGTGACATGGTTTCTAGTATTAATGTATATAACCTTTTAAGGATCCCATACTACTACATATCCACCTATAGTAAGATTGTTATGCTTCTATATTCTGATAAACATTGGAAGCATTCTTTTATGTTTGTTTCTGAGAATTGGGAACATCATGTTGCCAAACATTACCTCCAATAGAAAGACGATGGATGAGCGTACGTAAGGGTTGGGTTGATTTGTTCGTTTTTCTGCCTTTATCAATATCTTTTTTTGTTATTGTTTATCTGCTTCTACCTTTTATTTATTGAAGGTACAGATGTTGGGAAGTACCAAGAGTTATGGAGGAAAGTATACGGTGATCGGGAAGCCACCCCATTGGAATGTTTGTCTGCTGCTGCCTATACTCATTTGGATTTGGAGTATCATCACATGTTTACACCCGTTAATTTTATTATAACTGAGTTGTGGCCCTTATGAGAGACGCAAATATCAAAGGATGGAGATGTGACGCTTACTTCCACTAGGGCACCTGTTACTGTAGAGGTTGCGGGGCTATCCTAGCGGATAAAGTGTATGCTGATATCCCGATGAGTGTTGTGTTGGACCTTCCCCCAGGAGGCTCAAAGATTTAGAGACAACTACCAATGTTGCTGCTGGACAGAAGAGGGCCTTTAAGGATGGTGAGAATAATGAAGTTAAACCTAATAAAAAATAAGTTAGTCTATCTTATCATCACCACGTATGCATCTCTCACCATTGGTATTGCCACCGCTCTAAATATCGTGATTCTAATGATTGCGTTGTAATATATTCGTTGGGAAAAGAAGGCGAGATCATAAGGCAGAGCAATCTATCTATTGGAGGCTTTGTAAAAAAAATGGTGCTCAACAAGAAAGGGACCCCTATCAGCAGTGGTCAGGATGAAGTTGAGAACCAGTCCCTTACCGGGCTGGAAATTTTAGCTATGGTGGTTAGTGCGACCCCTCTTTCTCTCAATGAGCATACAAGTTCTAAGACAACTGGGATTGGAGGTACTTTTATGGGTGGTAGTAAAGAGCATACCCCACCGTTGGACTCGACCAACCACAATCGAGCTATATTGGGGTACCCTTACTTCTAAAGAAATGAATGATCTTCATTTAACCTTATTTCCTATGGGTCACAATGATGGTCAATATTCTTTTGATC
This sequence comes from Limnanthes douglasii subsp. nivea, assembly GCA_036936605.1. Classification (NCBI taxonomy): domain Eukaryota; kingdom Viridiplantae; phylum Streptophyta; class Magnoliopsida; order Brassicales; family Limnanthaceae; genus Limnanthes; species Limnanthes douglasii. The sequence goes on along the minus strand of JAUPFV010000005.1, from coordinate 185,127,432 downwards.
TTATCATATTTGACCCTCCAAACACTGTTGTATCTGGTAGTCTAGGTGTTTGAAAGTCTTCCTCCCAAACCAAATTGCATGACCGACCCCGTGCTGTAAGTATGCCTAAGTCGTCTACACTTATGCTTCAGCAATTGAATAACTGCCCTGAGATGACTTGTATAATAGCATGAGAATATCAGATTTCTTGCAGCGTCAACTGGAACTATCGGTAGAGGTACGTGTTTCTGTTTTTGCCAATCGTTATTATGAGGTGATTGTTGCAGTTTTATTTCTTTGGTTTTTCTAACATTTTCTTTTCTGCAGAATTACCACAAATCGATGGTACTTGCCTACCGTAGAATCAAACCTGTGGATGCAATGATCATGGATGATTTCCGGCCCGAGCCTCTATCATTTGGCTCTATAAAAACTATTTTTGCTGAACTTTCTGCTACAATAAGGGATATAACACTTCGAAAGCAATTTGTAAAACGTTTCTAAAAGGAGAAGTCTGATATTCGTAGTCGTCTGAAAACTGCTACCACTACTAGAGAGGAGTACACTAAGACTGTAGCGGGCCTATCGGGTCAAAATGAGGTTCTTTCAAAGCGTGCGACTGAGTTTGTCTGTCAAAATTTTGGGCTTTTGGCTAAAATTTAGAGTCCTCTGTTACCGACAACAAACTCATGTTTGAAAATAATACTATCCAATCTAAGGCAACTCGTTTGAAGCTAGAGTTAGAGCATACTCGGAGGCGGCATAATAAAATGGTCACCAAGGCATATGCTGATGGTCAACATGATGCATTGGGAAGAATGAAGCCAAACCTAGAGTGGGTTCAGAAAGAAACTATCATTGAACTTTGGAGACTGAATGCCGACATGGAACTGAATCAATTTAGGGCATCCATGTCAGATGAAGAGAAACCGTGGGTTACTGATGATGAAGGAGAAGAAGAAGAGATAACACAAAAAGCGACGGAGGTTGCCACCCTCCTTGTTAAAGAAATTCCCTCATCGAGGGGTTAGTTGCTGATCCATCAGCTACTTTCCCTGATGCATTGCCACTAACGCTAGATTATCGTATGGTAGGTCTGGTAAGGATGGCCATACTGGTAAAATGCTCTCATTAATCATAATATCAACTATCACCTAAATGAAATTTTACTTCTCATGAAGTGTATCATGAAAATGATATAAACCGGTAACGATTACCTATCACTTTCCAATCGTTCCTACTATACTGAATTGAGATCGATAAATTATACATAATATACAATAGATATAAGAGAAAACTAAGCATTGTATTGGTTGGATTTATTCATATAAAAACTAGAAAATAAACACAATACAATCTAAACTTAAACTAAATGATGAATTACACATAAACTACCACTGAATCTGAATATATTTTTGAATAAGAATACCCACATAAATATTGTGTTCATGAAATGATTTAGGCGTTGAAATCTTACTACATAGAGATAAAAGAGAAAGATGAATCTTTCTAAAAGTTTAAAAGTTTGTTGCATGTTGAAGACAGTTTTGGGTAATAAATACACATACAATAAAAAAATAAAGACCAACTGAAGACCATACCACAGTTTTGGGTTATAAATAGGGCCTGGGAAAACGGAAGATATATCAACTATCAAACAAATCCATCTCAACTAACTAGGTATTGAAGGAGCTCAGGTTATGCTTTTTAGGATCTCCATTTATATTTAAATTCCGTATTGTTTAGACTGAACTGATTATTGTGTCTTTTTGCAGTACTTTCAAAGATGGTTCCTGAGCATTTGTAGGCAGGAAAATCTAATTTTCAGAGAATCCTGAATGGATAAATGTTGTCGTGTTAAGGGCTCACATGTGGAACACTACTGGAAGCAGAGATCTCACCTGGGAACAACTGACTACCCCTTCCAGCAGATGTTATACTAAAAAGGATAGAGGCAAAGGATGTCAAGCTTTACTTACAAGCCTAGAGTAAAGCTCATAGCCATCTGGACAAAATGAAGAAGAAAAAGAAGAAAAAGATGAAATTGACCCATCTCATCTGAATACCGAAGAAGCCAGTTCGAAGAATCCCGAAGGGATAAATGCTGTCGTGTTAGAAGCAGTGGCTGCAACAGTTAAGGAATCCGAGGAATCGGATCAGCCGCTTCAGGCTAAGATAAAAAGTCACAAGAGGCCCAAGGAAGGTGATGACTAAAGAGCCAGAAAGAAGAGCAAGAGTAACCTAGGGTCAGAGGTAATTCTACGCCCTCATGTCGATAATCCTTCTATTCCAACTGATATTCCTCTATAGGTAGAGGCACCAACCGACCCTCCTTCTCTGATATTTCCCATAGTTAACCAACCATCTATTGAAGGATAGGTCAACCTAGATAAGTTTCGTAATATGTATTTTAGCGATCTTGATGAGGATGAGTTTGTTGGGTCCTTTCCTCAGGCCACAATTGCCAACGCTGTCACTTATAATGGTTGAATATTTCGAGGTATCAAGTGAGAAAGATACCCCAGGCTATGCAGTTTTGGGCTTTATTAGGCCAATAATAGAACTGGAAAGACAGGTCAGGGAACAGGCTGGGAACATCGAAACCCTCACCATAGAAAATCAAAACTTGAGAGGGTATCTTTCATCCGAACAGTTGAAAGTGAAAAAATTGAGTAAAGATAAAGAGGAGTTGAAATCTGAGTTGCAAGAGGCTAAGACTACCCAAGAAAATCTTCAAACCAAACTCTCCGAACTAGAAACTAGCACTTCTACCAAGATTAAGTCTTTGCAGAAACAACAAACCACCAACTCAAACACCATCAGCACTTTATCTGGAGAGAAAAAGACTCTAACAAAACTTCTTAAAGAGAAGGAAGAAGAAAATGACTTTCTAAAGAAGAATCAAGCTCAAAAGATAGCAGCAACGATAGAGAAGTATGCTGCCAGTTTTGTGGATTCCTTGGAAAAAAAAGACAAGGGAGTTAAGTCAGGCATGGTTCTGTTATTCCATGAGACCTTTCCAAAGAGGACCCTTGGATCTTTGTGGAAATATGTACCATACGAGGAGATACCCTTTCACAGCATGCTGAATGGTGATAAACATGGTTACTCAAGTGAAGATGACTCTAACGAGGAACCGGTGAAAGCTCAAGTGCAGATACTAAGAGTCCCAAGGACGATGTAGGTAAGGAAAAACCGAGGGGACGAACCCCTAAGGTTATAACGTTTACTTTTATGTTCAAAACTAAAGTCCTTGGAAGGCTATGGCATGTTGTTGTCCTTTTTAATTCTTGTTTTGTGAACCAAAGGCCTTGGATGGCGAAGGTATTTTTGCTGGGTTAGATCGGTAATATTTTGATCAGGATATAATGCCAATTTTTCCCTTCGTATAAACTTTTTTTTCTTCTTCTGACTAATCTTTAATTAGTATTATAATTTCGCCGACTTGTTTAATAAGTTTTTAATTTATTGAATCATCTCAACAATGTTTCATTTGAAGGATGAAAGTGTTGAATAAATCCTATCATGGGTGTTTAATAAATCTGATTATGTGTTTAATGAAATCGATCACCTCAAATATATCACATTTGAGGGCCAGGGTGTTTAATAAGTATTTAATATATTCGATCTCATCACATTCACAAAAATTCTTGAATAAAGGCATAAGATACCATTGGTTGAAAACCGGACACCTCATTAAAACCTCCCCACGCCACCAAGGTAGGAAAGAATATGCCCTCATAATATTTACATCGAAGTATGAGAAGGTAAATATTTATAAGACAATTTTACTCTAAATACAACCTGAGGTGCTCAATGTTCCATTGGTGCTTTAAAGCTCTTCCCTCTTTGTCTTGAATTTCATATGTCCTTGGCTTGATTCTTTCACATACCGTATAGGGGCCTTCCCAATTTGGAGCCAACTTCCCGATATGTCTATATTTGGTGTGTAAAAAGACCTTTCTTAATACTTTGTCTCCTAACTGAAAATCTCTTCTTTTTACTTTAGATGCATATAACTTCTTATTAAACCCTGATAGTGTGTCGTTCTTAAATATGCCTTCACTCTTTTTTCTTTAATCAAATCTAACTGATTCATAACTGCCATATAATTAGCTTGTTTGGGATAGCTTTGAATCCTAAATGATGGAAAATTAGCTTATATGGGTGTGATTGCATCCATCCCATAAACAAGGGAAAAATGAGACTCTTGGGTTGTCGTTCGTAGAGTAGTTCGGTAGGCCCACAATTATTTTTGCAAGTAATTCGGCCACTTTCCAGTAGCTCCTTCTAGATTCTTTTTCAACCCTGTTAAAACTGTCCGATTAGCAACTTCAACCTGCCCATTAGCCTGAGGGTGAAAAGGGGAAGAGAAGCACCGTTGAAGTCCTCTGGAAGTTGAAAATGCCTTCATATCTTTATTATTAAATTGTGGCCCATTATCTATGGTAATTCGTCGGGGAATTCTAAATTGACAGCATATATTGGATATAACAAACTTTATAACCGCCTTAGAAGTGGTCTAACTAGTGCTGCAGCTTCTATCCACTTTGAGAAATAATCAGTTGCCACTATTATCGTTCGAAAACCTTCGGATGCCATGGGGAGAAGTCTAACTAAGTCCAAACCCTATCTGTCAAACAGGATAGGTTCGTATATCGACTCCATAGGTACTGCTGGCGCATGAATTTCATTCCCATATCTCTGGCAAGGGACACACCTCTAAACCATATATGTTTCCTCTGCCATGATGGTAGGCCAGTAGTATCCTACTAGCAAAACTCTTCTGGTTAAGGCTTTGTAGCCACAATGTACTGATCCTTCTTCATCATGCAACTCGGATAGGACACTTTAAGACTCTTCAAACCCTAAACAACGGAGGAGTGTCCTGCTGAAAGATTATTTGTAAAGAACTTCCCTCAATACTAAGAACCCACGAGCCTTATACTTGATCTTTTTAGCTGAGGCTTTGTCTGAAGGTAAAACCCCATCGGAAATAAACTGTTGTATTTCAAACCTCCAATCTTTGGATTGTGTGGCAGATACACTCAAACTCTCTTCAAATTCATTCTCGTTCCCTTGAATTGGACTTATGGAGGAACATTCTTGCATGTAGATCCATGGGTAGGATTTATAATAAGCTATGGTGGCTAAAGAATCCGCTATAGTATTCTCTGATCTAGGGATATGTTCATATCGTATAGCCCTTGAGCCTGGTTGATAAGAAACTAGGAGTCAGATACCAATCAAACTCTCTTTGTTCTACATATTTGAGTTAACCTTAACCCAACAATGGTCGCTTCATATTTTGATTCGTTATTAGATGCCATGAAGCCAAAATATACATCCTGATTCATGGTATCACCATAAGGGGAGGTTAAACAAATTCCAACCCCACATCCCGTTGTACTAGAGCCACAATTTGTTCGGATTAACCCCTTTTTTTTAGACTTGTTCTCATGTTCTTTCTCGTGAGGCCTTTCAGTATGAAATTCTACCAATAAATCAGCTATAGCTTGAGCCTTGATTGCAGTTCGGGCACAAATTCTATATCATAACGCTCAACTGACCACTTAGTCATTCTTCATGTTACATCAGCTTTTTGGAGAACATTCTTTAAGGGGAAAGATGTTCAAACCGTAATTGAATGTGCTTGAAAATATGGCCTCATTTTCATGGCTACTATTACTAATGTAAATGATAACTTCTCTAACTTTAAATACCTTTTTTATGCTTCCAACAAAGTCTTGCTCACGTAATAAACCGGGTGGGGGTAATTATCCACTTCATTTACCAAAACGACACTTACGGCATAGTCTGATACTACCAAATATATGAAAATTGTTTCCCCTTGATTAGGTTTGAACAACATATTGGGTGAAGACAAATGTTCTTTGATTTCAAGAAAGGCCTGATCACATTGGGGGGACCAATTAAAGTCTTTAGCATTCCTCAAAACTTGAAAAGACTGACCACACTTGTCCGATGACCTTGAAATAAATCTGTTCAACGCGGCCAGCCGTCCGGTTAATCTCTGGACTTCTATAGTACTACGAGGAGGATCCATAGCCAATAAAGCGTTTAACTGATCCGGATCATCCTGAATCCCTTTCTCACTTATGACATACCCCAGAAACTTGCCAGATCAGACCCCAAAAATACACTTTTTGGGGTTTAACTTTAGATTGATGGTTTCCAAGTTAGAAAAGGTCTCTTCGAGATCAGATATGTGATCTTCCTCTTCGAGGCTCTTTACCATTATATCATCTACATATACTTCCGTGTTTCTGCCAATCTGTCCAGCGAATGTTATATTTAAAAACCGTTGATAAGTAGCTCCAACGTTCTTCAACCCAAAAGGCGTCATTTTATAACAATAAAGCCCCTTACCAGTAATAAAAGTAGTGTGATCCTGATCGTTCAGGTCTACTTGTAACTGATTGTACCCTGAAAAGGCATCTATGAAGGACAACAAATTGTTCCCTGATGTAAAGTCTACTAACTGATCTATATGAGGCACGAGAAAATGATCTTTAGGACATACCCGGTTAAGATCAGTGAAGTCAATACACATGTTCCTTTAACCACAATTTTTCTTAACTAAGGGTTAGCAATCTACAATGGGTATTGAGATTCTTTAATACGACCTATCTTGGTCAACCGATCCACTTCTTATACTATCACATCAGCTTTTTCTTTGGAAAAAGGACCTTCTTCTTTGAACTACTGGTCCAATATCAGATCGAACTGAAAATTTGTGGCAAATTAATTCAGTAGGTACCCCGGTCACATCATCATTGCACCATGCAAACATATGTAAATTTTCCGACAAGAAAGACAGTAGCTTTTGTTTCAAACTTATTGGCAACTTAGTACTAATATTAACACTTTTTCCTTTTCCTATGTAATGGATTTCAACTTCTTCAATAGGTATTATAAGACTAGGAGCCTCTCTTGGTTCATCAATTTCATTATCCTCGGTGAAAGGCTCCAATAGTTGTTATTCTTTGTTAACTTTGATCGACTCCAAAGACTTTGAGGCAAGAGTTGTTACATATCATTCTCTAGTTACCTTCTGACTGCTTCAGATAACACCAACTTGTGTACCCACAACATATTTCAAACACTGATGGACAATAAAGGCCACATCATGCATCCTGGAAAGCCAAGATCTCCTAAAGATAGCATTGTAAAATGTTGGGCATTCAACCACAACAAACAACACCTTAACTATCTTCTTAAAATGTCATTTGCCCAATATTACATCCTCTTCAAACTCACCAATGACATCTGCCGAACTTCTCGTATAGCCATGTTTGACCGTTGAATAATTTAGGGGTTCTTCAACTTCTTGTAAGCATTCATAAATAATATGTTTGCCAAACTTCTTGTGTCAATCGAGATTCAGGGTACATCATTTCCACCAATTGATGCCCATATCACCACAACATCTTCGTGTGGCCCTACAATATCTCTTAGGTCATCTTCATCAAAGATAATGAAAGGAGTTGGAGTTTGGTATAGATATGTTGACATCTTCCCATCCAACTGAGCGGTCAAGCTGTCGACATGACTTTTTCTTGAACAACTTGAAGGTGCTGTCACAGTATCTCCCCTAAATATGGTTAAAAATTCAAAATATTTTATCAGATCAGACACAGTAGCAGTCTTATCCACTATCACCCCTACCTGATTGTGATTCGGGTCCGGATCAAAGTATTCAGAATCCACATCAAACCTTTCAACAATCACCATAGCATCCTCTTGTTTGGAAGTTCCAGGGGCTGCTGAAGGAGTCATTCGGGAAGCATTGGTGTTGGATTATACATTATGTGGCCTGTTGTCCCCTTGTTTTATAACAAAAGTTCCCAATTTACCTCTTTCAATAAGATTCTTCACCTCTTGTTTCAAGGCTCTGGAATCATGGGTATCATGCCCCACATGGTTATGATATTTGCAGAAACAGGTACTTCGGGTCTCTTTAGGAGACTATAGTGCGGTTTGCCTTCTAAAGTGTATATCATTTTTAGTTTTATCGTATATATTTGCTACACTTTCCCCCAACTAAGCCAACCATTCAGGCTGAACCCAAGGTCACCTTTTACATCTAACCTACTGTTTTGGTTGGATTGATTCTGATTGGGCCAATGAGACCCCTGTCCGGTTTCCTTTAATCTATAACTGGATTGGGTTGTTGTTTGAGGAGTTGACACCATGGTAGTGATTCTGTTCTGATGAGGCAGTCTAGATTTCTTAGTACCTTCAACATTAATCTGCTTCCCGACTTGATTCAACAGTCCCCTAAAGATCATAGCTTTCTTCCGGGTTACTGAATCAGCCAAATTACCCGGACTGAAACCTTGTCTCAGAGAGGCAATTGCAACTTGTTCAAAATAGTCGTCCAGCCCATTCTTCGTATTCAAAACCCTATTAATGTATTCTTTCAATGACTCATTCGGTTCTTGGGAACAATGAATAATTATGTCAAAGGTGATTGCCTCCAATTTTGACAAAGGTGATTGCCTCCAATTTTTACTTGCGACTAAAAATGGTATCTTCATTAGGAGTAACAAAAATATATGATTCATATTAGAAGGCAAATGGATCGATCAAGAAACGATCAATATGCTGATCGATTGTACCCTTCATTTTTGCCTTCTACTTTTTGAGTCTGCCATTCTTATCCCTTTTCTTGAATGCTTCATGGTCATTCTTAATTTATTCTTCAATTGACCTTCATCACTGCTAGATGAGAATGATTCCTCAAGCTCTGAATCATTAGATGAACTGCTACAAGAATCTGATGTGGAACTCTTCATTCGTTAGGATCGATGCGTTTTCTTGAAGCTGAGATGAGTATATATGAACTGCTCATTCTCACTAGGATTATCAGTAGGGTGGAGCGCTGATGCACGAAACTTTTCTTTAATTCATTTTTATGGTTGTTTTTAGCCCTTAAAGCCTCAATTTCAGCCCTTAGTTGATCACGTTCTTCTTGCATGAATTGTTTTTATTTCCATTATGATTCACATGAAACACAATAGTGTGCTTATTATTTTCTCTTATCCCTTCCACCTTCGGAGGTGGATCGTTTTGTAAATTCGGATTCATCCAAACTGGTTTTTTTACTGGTTGCGAATCTGAAATTCAGGCACCGTCCACTCCCACTGTGGTCGCCAATTTGGTAGGGATAATTTATAGTCGGTGGGTATTTTAGGGAGTTTGTAAGTTGAATATTAATTTATGAGTAAGGAGTAGTAAGAGAATAAAAGTGTATGCTTGTATTTAATGTTATTCAAAAGGTTCAACATATTATATGAAGTTGGTTGGGATATTTATACTGATTTTGTGACCTATGGGTTTCCGGGTTGGATTCTAGATTCGGGTCAATCATTAAAGCCCAGACCTTAAATAGTATTAACGTACAACTGAGTCATGATTGATCAGATCAGATTGTTCATGATAAACTGTGTAAAGTATACCCAAACTGCCTCTCCGGATAAAGCAGTAGCGCTCTTCCAAAAATATCTGAACCTATCAATGATCATTATCCCAATCAACATCGTTATAGGCACGTAGTTTAAGTGAAGAGTTCAAACGAAATAAAATGATATGGAGCTGAGTGCCACAAAGATATCTCAATATTCAAAGAACAACTCCCCAATGGATGGATGTAGGAGCAATAACAAACTGACTGACCACATGAACATCATAAGCTATATTTGGTCGAGTAACTGTGAGATAGACAAATCACCCTACAAGATTTCGATATAGAGTTGGGTCTGACAAAAGAACATCATCACTCGGAGAGTATTGGGCATTTTTTTCAAGAGGGGTATCTACCGTCCTGTTATCAGAAAGTCGCCCTCGTTCGAATAAATTAGATATATATTTTTTCTGAGAGATAATATAACCTTTTGGAGAATGAGCCACCTCAATACCTAGAAAATAACGTAATAGTCCCAAGTCAGTCATCGCAAACCGCTGAGCCAAATCACGTTTTAGTGCCTCAATGCCATCAATAGCATCCCTTGTAATGATCATATCTTCTACATATATGGATAAAATAATTTTCCATGCACGCGTACATTTGATAAACAAGGCTGAATCATGATTACTAGCAAGGAAACCAAGTGAAGTAATAAATGTAGAGAATTTTTCAAGCCAAGTAGAATGAGCTTGTTTGAGACCATATAAAGCTTTCCTAAGTCGACAAACTTTACCTGGTTGGTGAGTAAAAACTGGAGGAGGAGTCATATAAACCTTCTCATGAAGATCACCATTCAAAAATGCATTTTTGACGTCTAGTCGGAAGATCTACCATTGGCAAACAGATGCAACCGCAATAAGAGTTCCAAATGTTCATTTTTTCCAATGGGGAAAATATCTCATCATAATCCATACCATACTTCTGTGAATACCTTTTTGCTGCAAGACGAGATTTATATATTTCAACAGACCCATCAGACTTTATTTTAATTTAAAAACCCAACGAGAACTGATTATATGCTTACCGAATAGAGGTTTAACTATATCTCATAAATGAGTATGATTAAGAGCAGTAAGCTCTTCGACTGTAGCATTTTTGCCAACGAGGATCACAAACAACTTCTTTAACGATTGAGGTTCATACAAATCATGTATCGTTTCTATAAAAGAATCAAAATGAGTTGAGTAAAAAAAGTATGCAAAATCTGGTAGTTTAGTAGACGTACTTATACGAGCAAATCTCTTGAGAGGTGGAGGATCTGTTGGTCTACGAGAGATAAGAGTTGGCTTAGGCATTGATGAAACTGACTCAGGCATTGATGGAGCAGAAGTAGTATCAATTGTTGTAGATATCTCATGAGCTAGAATATAAATGTCAAAAGATGTATCACTATCAGTTTCATAAGGATCAATAACCTGAAAGCCTGTCTTTATTGCATCATGTGATTTTGTCGGAATCAAATAAAATAGGATATGCTCAAGAAATGTGACATGGCGAGAATGCTAAAGATAAAACTCAGACGATGAAAGATTCAAATGAAACGAAGACAAACCAACACTAGAGGCATCAATATCAGTCAAGTATGTTTTTTCACTATCAACACCATATACATCCACATTTGTTACTTCGAGTTTTTCTAAAACATAGAGTTCTATTATTTTAAGACTTGTCCCAATCACTTTACGAGTCTGTTGATTTTGTATAGCATAAACAGAATTAGAAACACAAGACCCAATAACCAGATTTACACAATTGACTAATTGAAACAAGATTCAAAGCAAGGGTGGGAACGTAGTAAACATTAGATAACGATATATGAGGGGTACAAATAGAGCCAATACCATCAACTGGCATTGTTGTAGCACTAGTAGACGAAACAAATATGGGTGAAACATGAAACAACGAAACAAAGTTCGACATGTGAGGTGACATATGATGAAACACACCCAAATCTAAAACCGGCAATGATGAATCAATAACTGAAGTGGAAGATGAGGACATACCTGAATGGTATGCAGATGTAGAAATAATAAAATTCTTCTTATTCAATTTGTTACTAGTATAGTGTAGAAATCATATTTTCCTATCATATTCGTAATAAGATGCACAATTTTCAATCAAACAAAATCAAACGATCAAGAGATACCAAATCCAAATCTGAAAAATCAAATCAAAATCAAATCAAAATCTTAATCAAACCCCAAATCCAAAATCAAACCAAGTCCAAATTCAAAATCTCAGTTGTCCAGCAAAATCAAATCGAATACTCATTCAAATCCAAATATTAATTTATGTTTAAAATTAAACCTCTTTTACCAACAAAAAATATTGCACTGGTCCAACAATGATTTATTCTAAACTGTAGCACAAGATCACAATCCAGCCAGTCATATTGAAGGATTGGATGTCCCGAATACGTTCTCCGAAATTCAGCAAAAATGGACACTGTTTTCCTTTTGATCGGACCGTTTGATTGGAATTGCACACAACAGATCCGAAAATCGAAAACTATATCTCTGCTAATGATTTCACGACCCGCTTATTGTACAAACAAATACTAAATTAAAGCACATTAGTAACATCAAACAAATCAGATCGAAGCACAATAGTGATAGATCTGAAACAAAACAACTCCAACCAGCTTTTAAACCCAAAATGAAATCCAAATTTCTAAGCAATATTGGTCTGAAATAACATGAACCAAACCAAATTAAAACATAGTTGTAATAGATCTGAAACAAAACAACTTCAAACAGCTCATCCTAACCCCAAAATAAAGTCCAAATAACTAAACAAAGTAGATCCAAATAAAATCAAACAAATTAATTAAAATACAATAACCGACGAAAAAATCAATTATATTCATCCAATAATCGAACATATTCTCATGCTAAATTAATAAACAAAAAATTAAAAAAGTGAAAAATAGCAGTCCAAAAAACGACAATTTTTTTTTATTTATTTAAAAAATGTATCTGATAATATATATAATCTTATTTATAAATAAAAAATATAAGCTAACGAGTTTGAACTTTATAACTAAAACATGTTACATGGATCAGCATTATTTTAAAAATAAATAATGCTGTTGTCGAAAGAAAAACTCGACATCATGTCCTCAATACTATCGAATATACAACTTATTTGAATTATTTTAACTTATTGGCTGTAATAATGACTTTTATTTTCAAGTGAATCGTGCCGTTTAATTTATAATGTGTTATGTCACACGTGCATTTTCTTTTAATTTTAAATTTATGGAATGTTAGACATGCGTTTTCTGTTAAAGCTAAATGAATTGGTACAAAGATTGCTTGTCCAAAAGACTCAAATTGTCAAAGATAGCTTGAAGGGTGAACATCCACCAAATTAGTGGATTTGGCTGGAATCCATTTTATTATCAACTAATTCGTTTGGTAGCCACCACCTTTTATCATCAACCTAAACAAACTTACGCTATCCATTGCTCACATATTTAGTATATAGATTCTCAGAACTTCTTTATTCTTTGGATCTGCTCAAAGAGGGTTAGACCGAATGTATTTTTATTTTCTTTTTCAACGGAATGCGTTGACTTAAAAGAAAATATAATTTTTTTAGTACATATACACAAAGCATCTCCGACAGTCGGTTTAGTATTAAAAATGACAGAATACAATAAAAATATTAACGCGTTGAAATATATAACACAAACTCGAATTAACTTTTTAAGATAAAAGAATTTTATTAAATTTGTGTAATAACACAAAGTTTTTGTCTTCTAATAAACTTTTCGTACCAATTTGGATCTTCAAATCCATTAAAGAACATCTAAAATTTAATATTCAGCGCATGAGTTTTCAATTTCCGCCTTTTAAACCTTTTTTAATCTAAATATGTGTTCTTGAGTTTAGTGAAATTCGATTTAGCTTTCTTTCTTTTGGGAAAGGATTTGATTTTGAGTGGTTTCAAATTACTATCTTCAATTCCAATATCGATTGTGTGTGTGAGAGTTATATCCTCTACGGCTAAGTATTATTTTGTTCATTTTTTAATTCTTTGTTCACTTTTTAATTTATCAGTTTTTTTATTTGTTTTTTATTTTTGGTTTTGGGCTTTGTTAGGTAGGGCTTATTTCTATTTTTGATTCCAGTATTTTCAAAGTGTTTTGAGCATCATATGGTGTGAAGAATAAACTTCATCCCATAGAGGACCCCCAATCCCACATTGCTAACAAGGAACATAAATGAGTGTATATAAGTGTGAGCCCACCTCAACTAGCAAGAGGTCTTTTGGGAGTATACCCAAGAGCAAACCCGTGCGCGCCTATGAGCGCAAAGCGGACAATATCTGGCTAGTCCGTGAGGTCGGTCACACGCTCACACACACAATTCTAACTTGGTATCAGAGCACAGCTCTTGAGTCTTCAATGTCTACTCCAAATGATTCACCATCCTAGCAATGTTAATAAACATTCGCTTATATAAGCAATTATCTTCTATGGAAGACTGTTGTGTTGAAGAATGGGTTTCAAAGGACCAGCTGCTTACTTGGATGGCTCTACTCTACTATGAGTCCTGAAATAACAGCTCAACTCATGGAAGAACAGTCAGCTAAAGGTCTTTGGGATGCTGGTGGCAAATTGTCTGGTTCACAGACTAGAGCAAGGGTGACATATTACAAGGCTGAGTTTCAAAGAACTCGTAAAGGAGCCTCAACAATGTTTGACTACTTAAACAAAATGAAGCTAATTTTTGACAATCTAATTCTAGCTGGTTGTCTGACATCTATTGATGATCTATTGACACAAGTACTTGCAGGTCTTGATGCAGAGTATACACCAATTGTAGTCAATCTGGCTGACAAGAAGGGACTAGGTTGGCTTGACCTTCAAACAAGTCTGCTCACGTATGAAAGCAGACTTGAGCAACTCACTGGGCTACAAAACTTAGTCTCCAACATTAACATCTCTAGTGCTAATGTCACTCACAGGAGTGACTCAAAACAACAGCCTCCTAACTCAAACCAGAGAGGATACTTTCAGAACAACAGAGGTGCTAATCAAAGAGGTTTTAGAGGCAGATCTGGTTATAATTACAACTATGGTGCTAGAGGTAGAAGTGGTTTCTATAGAGGCAGAGGAGGAAGGTTCTCACAGAACAAACCAACCTGCCAAATCTGTGGAAAGTTTGGTCACTCCCTGTTGTTTGCTACTACAGGGATGATCCCTCAGTAATGGGATCTACATCTTCAGAGCAAGCTAGATCAGAAGGAGATCAGAATGCTCTAGTTGCAACACAAGACTCTACAGGAGAAGGGGTCTGGTATGCTGACAGTGGTGCTAGTCACCATGTCACAGGAAGCACTAGTCAAATGACACAGAGGACTGAGTACTCAGGTAACAAATCTATCCTTGTTGGTAGTGGTGAGAGACTCCCCATTTCTCACATTGGCCATTCTACCCTACATTCTCTAACCAGAAAACCTATCTGCCTAAATAATATTCTTCATGTACCTAGATTAACAAAAACTTACTGTCTGTCTATCAATTAACTAATCATAATAATGTTTTTGTTGAGTTTCATAAAGGGTTTTGTCTTGTGAAGGACAAGGTAACAGGGAGTATCCTGCTCAGAGGGAGGTCTGAAGATGGTCTTTACAAGATTGATATCTTTTCTAAATCACAATCTGGTCCTAGGCTAGGGTTTCCTACTGCTTTCTCTACTAGTATCTCTCAGTCTGTCAAAGATGGATGGCATAGGAAGCTTGGCCATCCATCTCAAAATGTTTTAAATTCTGTTCTTAAGTCATGTAAGTTGAATTCAGTGTTGAGCAATACAATCTTTTTTTGTGAGGCTTGCCAGTTAGGCAAGTCTCACAGTCTACCATATTCTATCTCTAGCTCTCATGCTGTGAATTTTCTTGACTTAATACATACTGATGTCTGGGGTCCTGTTCCTATTCAATCTAGTAATGGGTGTAGGTACTATGTTTTGTTCTTAGATGATTTCTCTAGGTATACCTGGCTGTATCCTATTAGAGATAAGAGTCAAGTGTTTGAAACATTCAAAACCTTTAAAACCCTGGTTGAAAATCAGTTTGACAGATCTATCAAAGTTGTTCAATGTGACTGGGGGTGAGTTTAGGCCTTTGCTTTATCTAGCTAAAAACAGTGGGTTCTTATTACGAAGGTCTTGTCCACATACCTCAGCCCAGAATGGTAGGGCTGAGAGAAAACACAGACATATTGTGGAGTCTGGTCTCACTCTTCTAGCTCAGGCACACCTACCCTACAAGTATTGGTTGAAGCTTTTGAAACCAGTGTCTATTTGATTAATAGACTTCCTACACCTATTCTTCATGATAAGTCTCCCTTTGAAACACTTTTTCATAAAAAACCTAACTATCTAAGCCTAAAAACCTTTGGTTGTTCCTGCTTTCCTTGCCTAAGACCCTACCAAACACATAAATTTCAGTTTCATTCTATCAAATGTGTGTTCCTAGGATACAGTCAAAGTCACAAAGGTTATAGGTGTCTTAGCTCTAATGGGAGGTTGTTTATTTCTCGAAATGTAGTGTTCAATGAAGAGGACTTTCCTTTCTCTACTGGTTTCCTAAATACATGTCAAACTGAGTCTGTTTCTATGTCCTCTGTTCACTTATGGTTACCTAGTTTTCCTACAGGGTCTATGACAAATGATAAGGTATCATGTGAGGGGACTAACTCTTCTACTTCAACTGAACAGCCTACTTCTCTATGTCCTAATCCTTTGCAGCACCAGAAATCTACATCCAACTCTCCATCTGACTCTTCTAAGACAACCAGGTTCTCAAACTCACAACCTCTATCTACAGCTAACCAAAATATCCTTAACTCTCCAGCCTTCACTGCCTACACCTACATTGACTATTGAACTACCCTTTCCTAACCCTAATCCTGCTGACTCTTCCCAAAACCTACAAAACACTCACACAATGCAAACTAGGCAGAAAAGTGGCATTTCTAAACCGAAAATTCCTGATGTGGGGTCTCTTGTTACTACTGATAAAGATTTGATTGAACCTACAAAGTTCTCTGAAGCTATTGGGAATCCTAAGTGGCAGCAAGCTATGGTTAGTGAATACAAAGCACTTTTGGCTAATCACACCTGGTCTTTAGTGCCAGTGACTTACTCGTCTACAGTTATTGGCTGTAAGTGGGTTTATAAGCTCAAATATGGTCTGGATGGGTCTATTCAAAGACACAAAGCACGGTTGGTTGCTAAGGGTTTTCATCAAACACCTGGAGTTGATTTCTATGAAACCTTTAGCCCGGTTATTAAGGCTTCTACTGTAAGGGTCATTCTTACTATTGTTGTGTCTAAGGGATGGCCAGTAAGGCAGCTTGACATCAATAATGCATTTCTCAATGAAGTCTTACAAGAAACTGTGTACATGACACAGCCTCAGGGCTTTGTTGATCCTGCCTATCCTACACATGTCTGCAAACTACACAAAGCCATCTATGGTCTGAAGCAAGCCCCTAGAGCTTGGTATTCCAAACTACAGGATACACTTTTGAGTTGGGGTTTTAGTAATTCAAAGGCTGATTGTTCATTGTTCTTTTTGGTCTCCAAGACTACTGTCCTACTCATTTTGGTCTATGTTGATGATATTCTGGTCACTGGGAATGGGGTCACTCCATCTATTCACAATCTTAATTCTGTGTTTGCTCTCAAGGATATGGGGTCACTCCATCTATTCCTTGGAATAGAGGTTCATCGTGACCAGAGAGGCTTTTATTTGACACAGCATAAGTACATAGAGAACTTACTTTGTGCTCAAGGACTTTCCATGTCCAAGCCCTGTCCGTCTCCAATGACATCTGGTACTCAGCTTTCTGCTCATGATGGCTCGCCTCTAGTGTGTCCTACACAATATAGAAGCCTGTTAGGAGCTTTACAGTATCTGACTCACACTAGACCTGACATAGCTTATGCTGTCAATAGTCTGAGCCAGTATCAACAACAACCAACTTCTATACACTGGCAAAGCTTAAAGTGTGTGTTACGTTACCTCTCTGGAACTCGCTGGTTAGGTCTTCACATTAAGCCCTGTTACCAGCTCCAACTTTATGGCTACTCTGATGCAGATTGGGCTTCGTCTCCTGATGATCGTCGAAGCATTGGAGCGTATTGCGTCTTCCTTGGCGAAACTCTCATCTCCTGGTCATCAAAGAAACAAAATGTTGTGGCCAGATCCTCAACAGAGTCAGAATATCGGTCATTAGCTAATCTATCAGCAGAATTGATTTGGCTGAAATCGTTACATACCGAAATTCGAATACCTCTCATTCCACCTTCAGTCATGTGGTGCGATAACCTTGGGGCTAGCTCCCTTGCCTCCAACCCGGTCTTTCACGCTCGCACCAAGCACATCGAGCTCGATGTGCATTTTCTTCGAGATCAAGTGCTTCAGGGACTGGTCCAGATTCGGTATATACCCTCACTCGATCAAATCGCTGATTCTCTCACAAAGGCTCTTCCTTCCTCTCGGTTTCTTTACCTACGTGACAAACTCGTGCTTTCGGTGTCGCCTCTGCGTTTGAGGGGGGATGTCAGTGAGCATGGTGGCTCAAGGTTTTCTGTGGAAGAGAGGAAGGCTGAGGAAGAAGAGTTGTTCGAAGACAACTCTAGACTCAGCACTTCACTAAAGCCCTAACTCTAAACGGTACTCTCTTGTGTGGTTTGGTGTTGGACCGGGTTAGGCCTTTGGCCTTGTTAGCTATCAAGACCAAGCAACTTAATCAAGGCCCAGTTCTATTAGAATGGATTCACAAGTATTGCTGTAACCAAACAATGGCTAACTGTCTTTTATTCATGTAACCAATCAGTATCCATTACTCACTAACAACCTCACATGGGAATATTCCCAAGGTTGTTAGTGACTCTACTTGTATAAATACACCTGTATGTGATGCTGAAAATTTTAAGGAAAATACATTAAAAATTACAAATCCATTTATCCTTCTTTCTAACTTGGTATCAGAGCCATAAATGGCTTAACCGCCGAATTTCCGGCAAATTACTGGGATAAAGTTTAAGGGGGAATGTGAAGAATAAACTTCATCCTATAGAGGACCCCCAATCCCACATTGCTAACAAGGAACATAAATGAGTGTATATAAGTGTGAGCCCACCTTAACTAGCAAGACGCCTTTTGGGAATACACCCAAGAGCAAACCCGTGCGCGCCTATGAGCGCAAAGCGGACAATATCTTGCTAGTCCGTGAGGTCGGTCACACGCTCATACACACAACCGGTCACATGCTCATACACACAATTCTAACTTATGGATTTCTTGCTCTACTAATATAGTTTGTATCGTGAGAATGAATTATGGAAGAATTTCTATTGTTCAGGATATTAGTTTAGTTCTTTTTGTGTCTATAGAAACAAAATTTCTTTAAGAGGTTAATATCTAATATTTGAAATCTAATAATTGATATAATGTGAAAATGATATAAAATAATAACT
This sequence comes from Limnanthes douglasii subsp. nivea, assembly GCA_036936605.1. Taxonomy (NCBI): domain Eukaryota; kingdom Viridiplantae; phylum Streptophyta; class Magnoliopsida; order Brassicales; family Limnanthaceae; genus Limnanthes; species Limnanthes douglasii. The sequence goes on along the minus strand of JAUPFV010000005.1, from coordinate 185,108,469 downwards.
AAATCAAAATTTTAAACTTTTAAAAACAATTGGATTATTTTTTTTAAAGCCGAACTAAAATAATTTGGTCGTTGTTAGACCGTGAAAAATATTAATAAATATATTTTAAAATGATAATCAAATAAACTTATGCACAAAAGTTTTAGAATCTTCATTCATGAAGTAATATTCAGATAAAAATATGAATAAAAAATAAATATAAAAAGGCGAAATATAATAATACGTAGAAAGTAGAAAATAGATCATCTCTTTATTTATAAAATAAATTTTGTGTAGGGTAAAATAAGTATGATTAATAAAGATGTAATAAATATATTAAAATGCCATCGTGTAATACACGATTAAAAAATATTTATTAAACCACTATTTAATAAATTTTATATTTAAATGAATCCGTTAAAAATTATCGGATAAATTATATCTTTATCGAAACAATATAACTCGTTACAAATAAAAAATATACATTAAAAATTTATAAAAAGAATTATTTCGCCACAATCTCTCGTTTAATTTTATTCACCTAATTAATTTTAACTGATTTTAGATCTTAAATATCTTTAAATCAAACAAAATATTGTTGGAAGTAAAATATTTTTAAGAGAAAAATGTAAGAAATAAAGCTATGGACTAACTTTTGTTTATATATATAATAATTAAATGAGAAGAAAGTGAGACATGTTTTTAAGAAAAAAAGTCACCATTAGTCTTCTCATATGTTGCGTTTGTATAAACTAGATTTTATGTTTATTTTTGTTTCCCATTGTCTCCTATGTTTTATAAATTTGTATTATTAGTCATTTCGTATATGTGAGTACTGAGAAGCTGACATGTGGCAGTCTAAACATCAATATATTGTTGGCCCCCCATAAATCTAAAACCCTTATTCGAGACACATAGTCTTCTTCCTAAATCCCTAATTCAAGTACCACATTCTTCAAATTTTTGGGGGACCAATAGTGAGATAAAATATTGATGTTTGGGGCTGCCATATGTCATCTTCTTAATACTCACATGTGAGGGGAACTAATAATACAAATTTTTAAAACCTAAAGAATCGGTGGGTGAAAAAAAATAAACATAGAAGACTAGTTTGATACAAATGCAAAACATGGAGGACTAATGATAATTTTTAACCATCTTTTAGTAAAAAATTGGACGGTAATATTAAAAGAAAGTGAATCCGGAGAATGTACAATAAATTTGTGGGAAAAAGCCTTACGCATTTATATAGAATGGTAATATATAGTTCATATTCTATCGATTTAAAACCCACTCCAATGAATTTGACTCTGAACGATCACATGTAATTGTGATGTCGCATTTAAATATATTATGACAGATAAAAACATAATAAGCGTGGTAGTAATTATGCGATCGATTTGAATATAAAATCCATTTAATAATAAGTTGGTAAGCAAAAAATAAATTGAACCATATAATCACACGTTAGTAATTCGATAAAGTCGTGTATGGAAATTAAATGTGTGTGTATTATTTGTCTTTATTCGTTACAAAAAAGATTGTATCACTGTTGAGGTTTGAACCCTAAAAACTCAAAGTTCCTACCTTTGATTTTCCATTGAGCTAGAATCTATCTTGCTTTTTCTTTATACTTATTATGTTATATATAGAAAATGATGGGTTTATGAGCCCCCACATGCACCCGTCCAGCTTTGCCCCTGGTTTTTACCATCATCGACCGATGACAGATGTACGTAAAATTTGGAGTCCAAAAGACGAAATTGTCCCTTTAGTCGTCGATAAACAACTATGCATCCAATGAGTTTTCACCCATTGAATGAATAATCTAATTTATTTGATCATTATCATGTATTATTTTTTATTTGTCTCTACTGGTTAATCGAAACCTTAATCCTCCAAATGGACTTCAACTGAATATAAGATAAAAAAAACAGATCTTGAGGGTAAAGATGAAGTGGAAGGATCCAAACCCCAATAAGTGTTCTGCTCCAACCGAACATACAAATATGTAAAGTAAAAAATGAATATGAATTATTCGAACCCCATTTATCACTCCGCTTCATCCAAACGGACGTAATAGAGGGCAAAAATGAAAAGAAATTAACCAAACCCCAACAATCGTTCGGTCTTAGTCGAACAAATGAATCTGGAGGATAAAGATAACGAAGAAGGAGACAAACATTAAAAAGTGTTCCATTTCAACTAAATAGACGGATGTGGACGGTAAAGATGAAAATGAGTTATGAGAGATGAAAGCTATCAATTTTAAAATTTTGTAGGTTGTATGAGAGAATCTTGTAGCATGAGTGGAAGACACTGACATCGTCAAAATAGCAGTGGCTTAGTCTGGCCCAATCTCAACTCAACCTCAGCAGGCCATGACTAAGCCTTAATAGGCCACAAATCAACCTCAACCAGATTGGATTCAACCTCAATAGTCCACCAATTAGCTTTAGTAATATTTGGCTCAGCTGCAACAAACCATAGTTCAGCCAAAACAGCCATGAGTCAACCTCAACAGGACACGACTCAATCTTATCAATATTTACCTCAGCCATAATAGGTTATAGTTTGGTCTCAACATAATTTAGCGTAACCACGGTTGTGTCTCAATAATATTCTCCAGTACAATCATAAATCATATCAAGCTATTAATAAGCCCCTTGTAGAAAATCCGTAGTAGCAATTTTAGTAGATTTCAAAATTCGAACATTTTATTGATATGAAAATGACGATCGATCAACTTCTCTCTACAACTGCTCCAACCACCCCGGCCGCACCATTCTTAAAAGCCTATTAGTTGGTGAATGAGTTAAAAGAAGAACACGTTATTGAATTTGAAATTTTGCAAGTCATGTTACCTACTGCTACTAGTCGCTTAAGATTTGAGATCTGACCCTCTTAAAAAAGGCCGAATAGTAATAAAAAGAAGATAGAGACGATATCACTCGCTCCATACTCGGAGAGAACTATTTGAATATCAGAAATATGCGCAAATTTACCTTTGAACTAATGTCGATGTCCCAAATAAAATTCAAATTGATGATCTTCTAGTAGGAGCGAGAATTGTTAACATCACCGCTATTAAAAGAGGATGGACATGACCCTTAAATCAAAATAAATTAGTGATATGAGAAAAAAGAACTTGACCAAAAGCTTCAACAAACTCCAACTTTAAGTGCATTACTTCAGTCAAGTAGCCAACGCGCTACTTCACCATAATTGGGGATCTAACCGCTCTAAATCTGAGATCGAGCATCTACAGAATAAGAAGAAATAGATATGCAAGATATGTATGGTAACTTTAAAAAACTTCAAGAGATGTTTTCCACTTAGGATCTGTGAGTAAGATCGGTTTTACACCATCCAAGAGAAGATGAGAAAGAGGAACGCGTCTGAGAGATTGAGTCGTCTAGCGGTTCAGGTAGTCAAACATCCATCTGGATCAAGAACTTAAGCCATCCAGTCATCGAACCAAACTATCAAGAAGTCATGGCCTAGACCCAACAATGTTCAGCTTAGTCTCAACAAGCCATGAATCAACCTCAACATTATATGGATCATTCTTAGCAAGAAAATGATTCAGTTTGGCCCAGCTATGGCTCAGCCTCAGAAGGGTTTAGCCTAGGCTTAGTCTCAGCAAACTTTGGCTCAGCTTTAAAAATATTCAACTCAACCTCAGTAAGTTTCTTCCTAACATTGGCTTGGCCTCAACAAGTATTGTCTCAACTTTAGCAATATATGGCTCAGATTTTGCTCATCCTTAACAAACCTTGGCTCAGCTTCAGTAAGATTCAAATCAGTCTAAAAAATATTCGGCCCAATCTTGGCTCAGCTTCAGCAAGTTTTGCCTTAAATTTAGTAATATTCAATTCATCCTCAACGAGATTCAGCCTAGTTTTGACTCTGCCTCAACAAGCTTTGGCTCAATTTCACCAAAATTTTACCCAATTTTGGCTAAGCCTCAGCTTGGCCTCATCAAGATTCGGCCCAAACTTAGGCTCGGGTTTTAACAAGATTGGCCCAGACTTGGCTCAGGATCAGAAAGCCTTGATTCAGCTTCAGCAAGATTTGGCCTAGCTTTGGCTCAGTCTCAGTCAACCTTGGTGTAAATTCAGTAAAATTAGGCTCAGTCTCAAAAAGTATTGCCTTAGCCTCAACATGATTTATCTCAATCTCAATAATATGTGGTTTAGTTTCAACAAGATTCAGCTTAGCCTTTAGCAATCATAGGCTCAGTCTAACCATGTTATGGCTCAATTCAGCAAAGCCCTGAGTCTGTTCAGTAAGGCCTCGACTCAATTCAGCATAGTCACAACTCAGTTCAGCGAGTCCTCGACCTGCAAAGGTAAGTTTTTCTTTATCAACTATTTTTTTATGGGATGAAAATATAGTGCGTATCATTCCAAAGAGTTTATGGACACCTCTTACAAATCAACATCAATGAGTCTAGGATGAAGAAGCATTCATCAACACTTTAAGCTTTAAGAACCATCACAATCAGCAACAAAAATCCCAAAATTTTGAAAATGTTAAGGGTGACGACGCTACAAATATTTAAAGCAACAATATTTTGCTTTGGTTCGCAATAACAACATGATGATATGGGGGTTGATAAATTATATATCCTAAAATAGTTCATATATTATAGAGAAACATCCATACTACTTATTTGATTTTTATTATCTTTATCTTGTCTTTACGAGCCAAATATATGTATACAATAAAGTTGTAGAAAAATAACACTCAAGATATAAGCTTCGGTTCTATTAAAATTAGACGACAATATGTCTTAGTGAGCTGAATATTCAGAAACAAAATTGATTAGCTCGTACATCAAACAATTTTTTTAGTTCTTAATTCATTATTCTAAAGGATTATGGAGTGCTATCTCTACAACAACACTTTTCATTTATTACATTCCGCCATTTTATTTAAACAAAAACTTTAATCCCGATAAGGTACCATTTTAAAATTCTAATATCGTTGGTTATCTCTTAACTCTATAGGTATCCATAATGACTCTCTCACAAGAACTATGGGTTTACAAATAAGGGTAAAATATATATGATAACAAACTTTATGACCCACTAGAGGAATAAGACACATTGGGAAATGACTTGTTGAGCAATTGATAAGTTAAATAATGTTATCACATATTAGTAACACGATCAAGTTTTGTATGAAGAATTAAGTAGGTATATATTAATTATCTTTGTAAAAGATATCATATCACCATAAATATGAGATTTACTCCAAGAATAAAGATCTCATATATCATATTTTCTCTTAAACAGATTCGTATCTTTTTAACCAAATTTTACATCACCTATATTAATCAAAATTTAAATAAAAAATAATGATCCAATAAAACTAAACAGATTCGTATCTTTTTAACCAAATTTTACATCACCTATATTAATCAAAATTTAAATAAAAAATAATGATCCAATAAAACTATCGAGCGTTATATTATTATGAGACTAAATTGATCACTAAATAAAAATATATTAATGTATAAACTATTATATTTCTATTTAATGGACATGCATAATATTATCTAATCTTATTTGGAATAGTATTCTCTAATTAATAGTAGATACTCTTGTATCTTACCTAAATTTATGTCTTAACTATTACTTCCATCTATATTCATTTTAAATTATGATTACTAAATTTAATTTTGAGATACATTAATATTTTCTAAATATAATGAAGTTTAAAATTCTTATACTAGAATTTTTGTAGGGAGAGTAAAATAAAAAGAAATTGACAATTTATGTTAAAAAATAGTGGACTGATTACCATTACTTTTTAATCTTCGAAAATGTTTTATTTTTTTGATAAAATTTAGATAATCTTTTTTAAACTAGTTATGTTTGACGATTAAAATACATTATTCGTCAGTTTAATGAGTTCAAGAATGGTATTTTTTCCGATAATGGAACAAAATTTACAAAATTATCACTAGGCATAAAACCCTTCAAAAATGCTATTTTTTTCCATAATAGAACAAAATTTACAAAATTATCACTAGGCATAAAACCCTTCAAAGTCTAAGTCTATTTATATTTAATTATCACTCATGCCATGCCATTAACTACTCCATGAAGTTGCAACAAAAACCAATCATCAAATTGTAATCGAACTTCTCCAAACTAACAAAAACCTCAAAACACTAAATCCATAACCCTATTTTTCTCAAAACCTTCAAAATCTTTAAAACATGACCGAAATGAAATCGAAACCAGTTCTCATGCAGACCAGCATGGACAACAAGGAGGTACATTGATTTCCACCATTTTTAAAAAAAAAATGTAGAGTTTTAAAAAAAACACATATTTTAGTGTTCTTCTCCATTAAAAATGCAGGGTTTTAAAAAATTATATAAGAATTAGTTTATATATTTTCTATAGGTTGGATAAAATCTTAACTAACCAGTTGTAAGATAGCTACGTATCATATTATATTTTTAAGGATTGATGGTGTAGCAATTTGTAATGAAAGTTATAAGTTTTTTTAATTGCTTATATCCAATCTTAGCTGCTGATTTTGTTCATATTTTTGGTTTATTGTCAAAGCCATAACATCATCATATATGGAGAATGACAATCTTGAGCATACATATAAGATCAATAGTACAACCACATTAGTTATATATTCTTCTCCATTTGTTAAAGAAACTCTTATATTTGAATCCTTATATTAGGTGGAGCTAGCTGGATTCGTGTGGTAAGGCATGAATCCACTCTTTATTGGAAAACGAGAACCCGATCATGCTAATTATGTTCAATAAATTACGGACATAATTACATCAGGTATAAATTTCGGTACAATTATATTTAAACTAATATAAGTATGGAAACCAAATATTATACTACCAATTATATTTAAATTAATATAAATATGGAAACCAAATATTATACTTTTAACTGAATTTTTAGTACATAATAATTATATCCAATAAATTCAGGACACAATTACATAATTATATTTAATATAGTATAAGTATAGAAACCAAATATTATAAATTCGGTAACGTTTTGGTACATATGGCTAGTTTTAATATTATATTACATTTAATAAATTAAGGATACGTCAATTATATTTAAATTAGTATAAATATAAAAATCAAATATTATACTTTAACTAAATTTTTGGTACATATGACTAGTTTTAGTATTATATTTTGATTAAATTTATATTGTATAGGATGAGTCTTGACTAAATGTTTATTGTATAGGGTCAATTTTTAATGAGTGACTTCAATATAGTTTTTTTTATAAATTTTATATAAAAAAATATAGATTTAAAATGTCACTAAAAACATATAAGTTGTCGAAACATAAATCAAAATAATAATAAAAACTAAACAAAATTTTATAAAACTTATTCAAATTTTTAACAATTTATTGGGAGTCTCAAGAATCAATACTATTCTTTTGAATTTTTAGGAAAAATAATGCTATATTCTATGCATGTTAAATCAATTATAACGTTTGTTACTGGGAATAAACAAAATATAATAGATATTCGGAAGTCGCTATAAAAAAATAACTATAAATATTCCTAATTTATAATTTATTATTATAAATTTTGTAATTTAAATATATAGAAGTTATAAATTAAATATAATTTAAATATTCTAAATCATATAGTTTAATTTTTTTAAAGATATTCTTAATTGTATAATTAATTCTCAAAATTTTAATTGTGGTCTAAGTCTTATTTTATTATTCACTAGTTCAAAGATTAACATTGGTTGATTTATGTTTTTTTCTTAGATAGAGAGTTGTATAGTTTAATTTCATAGTAAATAAATCTGCATAAACCATAATGTTCTTTTTATTTTGCATTGCTAAGTTGAAATTTTATTGTTACTGAATTTTTTCTCTTTGTCATTATATGATGCACATATGTTTTAAAACAACTCCTAAATATAAATGAGCAAATCTAAATCTCTCTAATTTAATAACCAAAGTTACTCGAGGAGAAACACAATATGAAATTATTATTACAGATTGTCAATAATCCATCCACAACTTCAAGTCTAGGACACCATAAAGTTTTGGTTCTCGCTACGCCTCTTCTTAATGGTAAAACATAAAATAATTATGAGATGATAAAAAAATACGAAATGCCAAATTTGCAAAACATGGTTCGTTTTTTTAAGGGAAATTGTACCAAAAGTACCTACTCAATTATTTTATTGTCATCTAGTACCCAAGGTCTGATCAATTGTCACTTAATACCCAACTCAACTACCTAATTATCACATAGTACCTAACTTTATTTTAATACCCTAACTACCCTCACCATGAACAGCGTAACCAAAATCTCTCTTTCCTTCTCTCTCCTACTTTTCCTTTAATTTTATTTTTAAAAGATCCGTATCTTTCGAACCGGAGCTCGAAAAAAATAAATGAAAGTACCATCACTTTTGTTTTTTTAAAATGAACAAAACTAGATCCATTGATGATATTTTTTAATTTTTTAAAAAATAAAATTTCACCAGTAACAATTCGCATCTTATCATGAGAATCGTTCAGAAATCCTGAGAGTTTGCAAGCAATTCGCATCTTATCATGAGAATCGTTCAGAAATCCTGAGAGTTGCAAGCAATTCGCATCTTATCATGAGAATCGTTCAGAAATCCTGAGAGTTTGCAAGCAATTCGCATCTTATCATGAGAATCGTTCAGAAATCCTGAGAGTTGCAAGCAATTCGCATCTTATCATGAGAATCGTTCAGAAATCCTGAGAGTTTGCAAGCAATTCGCATCTTGAGAATTGTACCCGTTTTTTATTTTTTTTGCAAGTAATTCGCATCTTATCATGAGAATCGTTCAGAAATCCTGAGAGTTACAAGCAATTCGCATATTATCATGAGAATCGTTCAGAAATCTTGAGAGTTGCAAGCAATTCGCATCTTATCATGAGAATCTTTCAGAAATCCTGAGAGTTTGCAAGCAATTCGCATCCTGAGAATTTGCAAGCAATTCGCATCCTGAGAATTGTACCAGGTTTTTTTTTTTTACCAGCGCGCCTATATTTGGTCGGGGTATTTTTGTCCAAATTTCAGTTCGAGGTACCAAGTGACACTATCCAAAAACGGGTACCGCCGGGTAATTACATAGTTGAAAATGTATTTACCGGTACTTTTCACTTTTTTTAATTGCAAATTCAAAAATTTGAGAATTATTTAATAACTATTTTCACAATATCAAACTTATGAAAGTCGATTCATTTTTGAATTGTGAAATTCAAAATTTTGAAACACAATTTATTTCAAAATTTCAAAATAATCAATAAAAGGGTTGTATTTATATGATTTAATACTTTTAAAATTTTAATCCTTATTTGTGAAGATTCTGGAGGATTTTGTCTTATAAAGTAATTTTTGAAATAAAAATAGTTTTATAAAAGACGATAACTATGTTTGATAATTTCGTTTTTTAGCATTCACGTTATACTCTTTATATGTAAATTTTCATAAAAATTTGAAGTTTATATATATACTGGATTTTTTTATAAAACTATTTTCACTAACAAAAATATAATTTTAATTTTAAAATAACTAAAATTTATAAAATTTTAAGTATTTTAAATTATTATTTATATAAAACCAAATTTAAATTTAAAAATTTAAACAAAATTCAATAATAAATTATTATTTTTTTTAAACATTGAGTTTATTATAGTAAATTAAATCTTATGGTTTAATTTTAATTTAATTCTAACATAAATAATTATTATTTTTTGTTGAGTCTAATACAAATGCTCTCAATATTATTATATTTAATATTTATTTTCATTTTTACATGAAATTTTGAATAATTATATAAACTTGGACACCACAACTTAATTATTCAAATAAATATTTTATGAAGAAAAAAAAAGGTAAGTTACCAATGAATATTCAAATGTTTTTTAATATAATTTGATACCAGCAAATCCAAGTTACTAATAAATACTTGAATCAAGTTGTATACTACAAATATATATTTCGTATAAAACAATTTAAAAACATTAGTTTAAGTTTTTGCTTTGGTTTCAATTTCTAAATACCAACAAGCATGACTCTCTCTATATTAAAATTCTGTGATGGTCAGGCTACCAACAAACGCGACTCACTCCGACAATTGTAAGACTGATTCGATAAATATTATGTTCCCTTCTGCAAACCATGATCTCTCATTCCCTTATAATGGTTTGCCATCTTTTTTTTCATTCCTTTCAAGCACTTTCACGATAGTAACATATGAGTTTTCTTCTATTTTCTATAATTTGTGATGATATTTTGTTAGTTCTTTGGGTTTCGATGGTGTTTTTTTTAGTTTTTTTAGATTATATTATGAATTTTATTGTACCGTAATATAAAAATACAAAATAATTTTTTTAAATATAATAAAACCATATTTTAGTATAAAATATTACAAATTCCTTTCCTTTATATCAAAAATACATATTTTATGTTGTATTATTGTTTAGTTTTGGTAATATGTTTGATACAATAGCAATTTGATTCATGTTTCATATTTTTCTTCTCGCGTCATATTTAATGCATGTCTTGTATTTTGTAAATACTTTTAATAGATGTATACATTTCGAATTTCGCACTTGTATTTAACATATGTTTCATATTTTGCAACTCACAATTTATTTTTATTTATATTTTATATTTTCACTGCTCGCAATTATTTTGATGCATGTTTCGCATTTCATACCTCCCAATTAATTTTCATGTATGTTTTGCAATTCGCAGCTCGCATATATTGTTTACTCATATTTTCCTAAATGATACAAGGAAATATGGCAAGATCGCAATTATATTCCTTATTAAAATCATGAAGGAAAAATTAAGAAATGAATCAAACGTGCAAGAAACTAAAATAACCACATTCCATTATATTTAAGATAATATTTTACTTGAAAAATGATAAAAGTGCAACTATGAAACAATATGACTTAATTGTAGCTTTAATCAAGACATATGATATTGATAAAGTATATTTCAAATTGGGGTCAACATTCTTGATGTTTACGCCAAAAGATGTAAAGACTTTATTTGGAATAAAGTGCGGTAAATAAACAATATTGTTTCTGACAAACACATTCAAACCCATGATTTAGGAAAAGGAAGAAAGATCAAGAGTAATCAAAACATATTTATCGGTAATGCTTTCACGACTAAGAGGAGGAAAACTAGCTCAAAAAAATCAACAAATAAGAAACTGAAGGTATTGTATCGTATTTTGAGACTCAATTACTACAAGTTTCACATTTTGCAATCCATTTATTATATTTTTTGTATTTTTTGACTTATTACTCATACTTTGTATTTCGTAATGGTTCCTGTTTTTTAGTTTACTAACTAATATTATATAACTTATGACTTAATCATAAAATATGCTAAAATTAAAGTATATTTTTTTAAGTGATAGCGATATAAGGATAATCTTATTTACCTTCTCAATGTTATTATCCTCAATATTTGGTGATTGCATAGCTTTAAATATGGTTTACTACACCAAATATTTGGAAAAAACTTAACAACAACGATTGGGCATAAGCAATCATACAGAAGATTATAAATTCCATAATAAACTGTTGCAACAATAATCCTGAAAGAGTCATTGAATGCATCGTCATGTTGGTTGTTAGTATCTTACTATTTTTCTACACATATATAGGTATGTATATTGATTCTTATAAAAATTATTAAATGACCTGCATTCATCTATGGAACACATAACTATTGGAACAAAAGCAATAAGAGATGGTTTGATTCCATGATATTTCAAATAGCTTAAAGTAAAAGAACTGAGAGTTGTCTTTAATTTCATTTTTAGAGAATATCAAATATGATCAAATATGTTAATCATTTCTTGAATTTTTCATTCTGCAATTGTATTGAGGGATATTTCGCATCTTGTATTTTTGTTGATTAATATTTCACAATTCGTAGCTATTTTGATGTTTGTTTCGTAGCTCGTAATTATTTTGATGCATGTGTCATATTTTGTAACTGGTTTTGATTTATGTTTCATATTTCACAAATATTTAAAGATGATCAAGTAGGTTAATTATTTTTTGCATTTTGCATTTCACAATTGTGTTGAAGGATATTTCACATGTTGTAATTGTGTTGATTGATATCTTAAAATTCGCAACTATTTTGATGTTTGTTTCGTAGCTCGCAATTGTTTTGATGCATGTTTCATATTTCGTAACTGTTTTTAATGCTTTTTTTTGTATTTACACGTATTAAAATTTTAAACATTTTTTAATAATGATTTTAGGTTTTAATCAGGGCACCGACTCTATAATATTCGCATTTCTTATTTCGCAACTCGTAACATAATTAATGCATGTTTCAGATTTTACAAATACTTTTGATACATGTTTCGTATTTTACACTTGTATTTAACATATGTTTCTCATTTTTCAAGCTGTAATTTATTTTCAATCATGTTTTGTATTTTCACTACTTACAATTGTTTCAATACATGTTTTGTATTTCATACTTCGTAGTTCATTTTTATGTATGTTTTTCATTTTTTAATTGATGATTTTTTTTACTCATGTTTTGCGTTTAACAAATGATACAAGTAAGAAAGATCATGAAGGAAAAATAAATAAAAGAACCACATTTGTAAAAAAAACTAAAGAACCCTCATTTCACACTTTATTTAAGATAATGTTTGAGTTGAAGAACGATAAAAGTGCAACTAGGAAATAATATGAATTGTTTGTAGGTTTAACTAAGACTTATGATAGTGATAATAAAGATTTCAAAATAATATAAACCTTCTTAAAGCTTACGTTAAAAAAATATAAAAAAACTTATTTGCATTAAAATGCAGTAAAAAGACAATACCGTTTACAATGAAAACATTTAAACCTAGGTTTTTGGAAGTTGAAAAATGATAAATAATAGTCAAAACACATACCTCGGAAACACTTCAATGAACAAAAGGAGGAAAATAGGCTACACAATTAACAAACAAAGAACTGAATGTATGGATATTGTATTTTATAATTTAATTACGACATGTTTCACATTTTGCAAACCATTTACTACATGTTTTTTATTTTGCAACTCGTTACAATATATTTTGTATTTCACAATCTTTCATGTTTTATAGTTCACTAACTATATTTTTCTCTTAACATTTTATGTTTTAGTACTCAATAATGATGAGTCCGGAAATGTTCACCACTCACTGTAGAAACCGGACAGGGGTAATCCGGACAATAATCACCTACTAAAGTATACAGACACGACAAAAGTATTAAATAACTAAACACCTTTTGACTAAGCTAGTTGCTAATCTGCTTAATAAACTAATAGGTTTTTGAACTCGACCCGATTTCATAAGTTTGACCCGAAAGCCCATTTGGCCCATAATTAAGGGTATAAATACTCAACCACTTTCATTAATGAGGGTAATGAACATTTAATACAACCATGCAGCTTAAATCTCTCACTACAAAACACTCAAACATTTAATACCTTTGAAATACCATAAAACATCTGACAAAATTACCCTCAGTAAAAAATAATCCACACCAAATTGGCGACCACAGTGGGAGCAGAAGGTGCCTGAATCTAGCATTCAAAACCAGCAAGAAAAACCAGTTCGGATGAATCCGGACGAACAGGCAGTACCACCAAAGTGGTGGGAGAAAACGATGAATACACGATCGAAGAGCGAGACAGGTTGAAAGCTGAGATAGAAGCCTTGAGGGCTACTAATAAGATGGATTTAGGCTTGAAAGAGAAATCAAAAGTGTCAGGTATTCACCATACTGACAATCTAAGGGAGCAGGACCCATAAGCAAAGACCCATTTGAGTAATAAAAAGACTCATGTCAGCTCAAAGAAGTCTCACCGGTCTAAACCGGTAGAGAGCTCGGAGTCAGAATCCTCTAGTAGTTTCTCGAATAAAGATGGAGTTGAGGAGTCCCTATCATCCAGCAGTGATGAAGGCAGGTCTAAGAAGAAGCAAAAGTTGGTCAAAAATATTCAAGAAAGAGGGACAGGCATGGAAGGCTGAAAAGGCATCTAGGTAAAAGGTCATGTCATAGCCACATCCATGGCCGGAGGCATATAGACCAACTGTTGATGGATCCTTTCGCTTTCCATGATGAACCAGGTATCTTTGCAACTCCCAATGAAGATACTGTGTTTAATCGTGGCCGTAATTGGAGACAATCTCCATTGTCTTCTAAGATATTGTCCGAAAACCTTCCAAAGAGGTTTGATAGTACTAAGATGGAAAAATATGATGGGAGCAAAGATCCAGATAATCCTCTAGAGCAGTTTAAAAACTTTATGATGAATTTTGACGATGATGATAAGTGGCTTTGTAGAGCATTCTCTCAATATTTTACGTTGAGTGCTCTGAAGTGGTATAATAGCGTGCCACAGGGCTGTATCAGAAATTTTGATACCTTTTGGGTGGCCTTCTAGAGGCATATTGTTGGAAGTAAGGAGGTGAAGGGCAATGGAGACACTATTATCCATTGTACCCAAGAGCCAAATGAATCATTGAAAGAATATATAAGTCGGTTTGTGAACACCAAGAATGGATTAGCTGATTGCTTTGAACAAGTAGCAATAGCTTCTCTAAGATAGGGTTTAAACCCTGGCAATCTGGCCGATTCGGTAAATAGGAAGTAGGCCATGACATGGGGTGGTTTACTTAATCAGGTGGGAAAGAAAATCAATGTGGATGAAACAAATAAGACTATGGTGCACAGAAAAGTGAGATCTGCCCCAACTGCACCAAACCAGAACCAGAATCAGTCCGGATACAATGCTAAGGAAGTCGGACAGGGTCCTAACAGGGTCAAGGCTCAATCTCACCCAGCACCAGCTCAGAGCCAGCAGTCCAGAAATAAGCGAGGACCTTGGGTCCAACCGGAGTGGTTTGCCAAATTGAAAGAGAATGTGGCAACCATTTATGAGAAAACAAAAGACGAAGTGCATTTTAGGAAGCCGACAACGCTTTAATCTCCCAGGGAAAGTCATAATGCTTGTTTATGTCAATATCATCATGATATTGGCCATAACACGGAATATTGTATCGCTTTGAAACAAGAGGTGCAAAATCTGATTGAAAGAGGAAAAATGGGTGCTTATGTTAAAAGAAGAAGTGAGAATAAGCCTGATAATGCTTATCGGACCGGCCCAACAAACAATGCAGAGACGTCGGCTCCGGACGGGGTCATGGTAATTATTGAAAGATTCGATGTGGAATCAGAGTATTTGGATCCTGATCCAGCCTGGAATAAGGTGGGAGTTATAACAGAACACACCAAGACGGTGTCCGGGCTCATAAGCTTTTTTGAGTCACTCACCATATTTGGGGGGACACCATGACTGCACCAACTCCTTCTTCAAGGAAGAGGCATGTTTACACCATGGCTACTCAGTTGGAGGGAGGCATGTCCTCCTATCAATCGCACATTCATTTTCCCTTCATCGTTTTTGATGAAGATGATTTGAGGGACATAGTTGGTCCACATGAAGATGTTGTGGTGATAAGAGCATCAATTGGGGGCAATGATATTAGACAAATTTTGGTGGATAATGGCAGCTCAGCTAATATCCTCTTATTGACTTCCTATAAACAAATGAAGAATCTAGCAGTAATTCAATGTTCGAACAGGTCTATCGTGGGTTTCACCGGAAGCTCTGCGGACGTAGTCGAAGAGTTTGAGGAGGAGGTTTTATTGGGTAAGGGCCCTTTCAAGAAAATGGTCAGAGTAATTTTTGCTTTGGTAGATTGTCCCAAATGCTACAATGCCATTTTTGGAAGGTCTTGGCTCTCCATGATGCATGATGTGGCTTCGAAAGTTCACAGTGTTTAAAATACGCTGTGCAAGGAGAAGTGAGAGTTGACCGGAGTAGTCAAAAGATAGCAAGTGAATGTTATGCAACTGCACTTGCCCCTAGAACTTTGGGGGTAGTTCGGATCAATGAAGATTGGAAATTGGGGGGTCCTTCTGGGGGGAAAGGTGAAATTGATGACCCTAGAAAGATCCATGGTGTTTTAGTACCGATTAAAGAGGTTGAAACTCACTCTATAGCTGAAGGAAGAAGTGTCAATATTGGATCTAAGATGTCATCAGAACTAAAAACAAAGTGTTATCTTTTTTAACAAACCATCAACACGTTTTTTCTTGGTGTAATGCTAATGTAACCGGAGTGCCTGCAGATGTTATATCACACCAGCTATCCATCCGGAGAGATCTAGCAGCTGTTGTGCAGAAGAGAAGAGCTTTTTCTAAGGAGAAAGCTGATGTCATAGTTCAAGAGGTTGACCGACTTACTAAGATGGGGCACATAAAGGAATCTCAGTACCCTTTATGGACAGCCAATCCAGTGTTAGTAAAAAAGAAAAATGGGAAGTGACGTATGTGCATCGACTTTACTGAGCTTAATAGGGCTTACCCAAAAAGACCTATATCCAGTCCCACGGATCGATCAGTTAGTAGAGTCCACATATGGGAACAAGTTGTTGTCCTTCATGGATGCCTTCTCCGGTTATAATCATATTCAAGCTGATCTGAAGGACCAGGAACACACTACTTTTGTTACTGACAGGGCCTCCATTGTTACAAGGTGATGCTTTTTGGATTAAAGAATGTTGGGGCTACCTATCAGAGGTTGGTGAACAAAGCATTCGCTGATCAGATTGGAAGAAATATAGAAGTCTACATTGATGATATGATGGTAAAGAGTGTGGAAGAAGAATTACACCTGGTAGATCTGCAAGAGACTTTTGCCAACTTGGTAAAAGTTAATTTAATATTAAATCCAGAAAAATGTGTTTTTGGAGTACAGTCCGATAAGTTTTTGGGGTATGTGATAAGTGAGAAGGGGATACAACCTGATCCAGACCAACTTAATGTTTTACTGCAGATGGATCCTCCTCAGAATATTAAAGAAGTACAAAGATTGACAGGGAGGTTAGCTGCTCTAAACCGTTTTATCTCAAGGTCTTCGGATAGGTGTGCCCCGTTTGTCTAAACTTTAAAGGGTGCTAAAGACTTCAACTAGTCTCCACAGTGCGACCAGGCTTTTGATGAAATAAAGATATATTTATCTTCCTCCAAAAACTTGTTTAAACCTATTGATGGAGAAACATTGTATATATATTTAGCAGTCTCCGAATGTGCCATAAGTGCGGTGCTAGTAAGAGAGGTGGACAATTATCCTCGTCCGATGTACTACAGCAGCAAAAGCCTGATGGATGCTGAAAAAAGGTATTTAAAACTCGATAAACTAGCGCTAGCTTTGGTAATTGCTGCCAGGAAAATAAGGCCCTACTTTCAGTCTCATTCTATTGTCGTCCGGACATCTTTTCCCTTGAAAAATGTTCTTCAAAATGCAGACATATCAAGCAGAATAACAAGTGGTCAGTAGAATTGGAAGACTATGATATTGATTTTGCTCCTCGAACTGCAATCAAGGCTCAGTCTGTTGCTGATTTCCTAGTTGAATTCCATTCGGACAGGAGTACTAAACAAGCTACAGGTGAAAAAACTAAGAAGGTATGGGTTTTCCGGACCGATGGTGGATCAAGTACCACGGGTTGTGGTGATGGGATATGTTTAACATCTCCGTACGACGACAAGATATACCAGGCTATATATTTTGCTTTCAGGGCTTCTAACAATGAGTTCGAATACGAAGCTACTATAACTGGTTTGAAGTTAGCATTGCTTTGTGGAGCCAAAAGAGTTAGGTTAATGAGTGATTCTCAGCTTCTTATCCATCATGCCCTAGGTCAATCTGAGGCAAAAAATGAGCAGTTGATTAAATATTTATTCATTCTTAAAGAGGTGGAAGTTAACTTCAAAGAGATCAGCTATGAGCACATACCCAGAACGGAGAACACACTAGCAGACTCCTTGGCAACCATAGCATACTCTGAGTCCTACCCATGGATTCATGTGCAAGAATACCCATCCATCCAACTCAATCAGAGCAAGGAAGAGGAGGAAAGTTTAATTATACAAGTGGTTCAACCTAAAGACTGGAGGTATCCTCTTCTTCAATACATTTCAGATGGCATTTTGCCTCCGGAAAAAGCAGTCTCAAGAAAAATGAAGTATATGGCTCGTGGTTTTTTAATCATGAAAGACATCCTTCATAAGAAGTATTTTAGTAGACCTCTCTTGCGTTATTTGGGGATTGAAGAGTCCCAAATAGTGTTGTCCGAACTGTACGATGGTGAAGGGTCAGCACACTGTGGTTATAGAGCTTTAACCCGAAGAGTTTTATTGGCCGGATACTACTGGCCATCCATAATGGAAGATACCAAGGAATTGGTTAAGAAGTGTGATCCATGCCAAAGATATGGTAATTAAATTCATATCCCAGCTGTCCCCTTGGATTCGATTTCTGAGCCAATACATTTTCCTCGTTGGGGATTGGATCTGGTGGGACCTCTACCAATGGCGTCCGGAGGGTGCAGAACTATTATTGTAGCCATTGATTATTTTTCAAAGTGGATAGAAGCTGCCCCCTTGGCAGGGACTACTTCAAAAGTTGTTATAAAATTTATCTTATCTAATATGTGTTGCAGATTTGGGGTTCCACAAAAGATAACCACAGATAATGGGCCACAATTTGATAACAAGGATATGGAGAATTTATGTGCTTCTAGGGGCATTCAGCATTGTTTCTCTTCTCCTTTTCACCCACAGGAAAATGACCAGGTTGAAGTGGCAACCAGAACCATTCTGCCCGGTCTCAAAAATAATTTAGAAGGGGCTGCTGGAAAGTGGCCAAGCTATCTACAAGAAGTACTATGGGCTTACCGGACTACTCCTGGAGCTGGTACACAGGAATCCCCGTTTGCCTTGGTATATGGTATGGATGCAATTGCTCATATAGATGCAAATCTTCCATCATACAGAGTCCATAATTTTTCCGAATAGGCTAATGAAGTGGAAATCAGAAGCCAATTGGACTTAATAGAAGAGAAAAGAGTTAAGGCTCATATTAGAGCCACCCATTATCAGGGTTTAATGAGAAGCAGTTCGGCAAGCTAGCTCCAAACTGGGAAGGGCCTTATGTGGTCATTGAAAAGCTTAAGCCTAGAACATACAGGCTTCAGGACAAAGATGGAAGAATCTTGAACCACCCATGGAACATTGAACACCTTCAGATGTATTATGTATCTAGAATAAAAGTTGTGTAAATATTTACTTGTTTAAAGTCCATGTAAATATTAGGGGGCATACTCTTTCCTACCCTGGTGGTGCAGGGAGGTTTTAATGAGGTGTCCAGGTTTTTTAATAAAATTTGATGCCTTCTTAAAAAATTCGGAGATGTCTGATTTACAATTTCGTTAAAGCCTTCTAAGTATCTCTGACAGGTCGGATTGATTTGGTGAAGTGATGACCATTTAACATTTTTCATCAGAGAATTTAAACACTCTTATCTTGAAATACTTGTAAAACGAATAGGGGCTATTTAAACACCAACCATTAAGATTGAGCGAATATGAAACAAAGCAAGAATTTGGCAAAGTAAAACTGCCCGGCCAACACCGGAGGATGATATTAAAACATAAAGAGTGCCTTGGCCATCCAAGGACTTTAATTTTAAAAAAGAAAGAGCTTGACCGGACTTAAACCGGACAAAAATAACAAAATGCCTTGGCCATCCAAGAACCTTAGGGCTGGTTTCCCTTAGACGTTCCTGCTTTATCTTGTTTCTTCTTTGGATCTTTGGGTTCATAATTGGAACTCTCTCCGGTCCCTTTTTTCTCGTCAGTGGTATCGTCAAAACCACTGGAGTAGTTGTGCTTATCACCATCTGCCATAGTGTGGAATGGGAGGTCTTCGTATTCCACATGTTTCCACAGAGTGCCAAGTGTCCTCTTCAGGAATGTTCGATGAAAAAGCAATACCATGTCGGATTTAACTTCGGCATACATGTCTTCTAAGGAATCTATCACCTTGTTGGTGTATGCATCAACCCTGGCTGGATTATCTTCTCCTGCTCTTTTATCAAATCTTTATTTTCTTTGGTAACTTTTGACGCAGCACCTTCTAGGGAAGTTTTATCACTGGACAGGGCTTGGATAACATTATCATTGGCCTTCACCTCCTCTTTCGAAGCGGATATATCCTTCTCCTTGCCAGAACACTTGGTTTAGAGTTCTGTGTTAACCATCTCCGAAGTGGCCAGCCTGGTGGCCAAGTCTTCTTTCCCCTTTTTCAACTCCTAAAGCTCTTTCCTTAATGCTTCAATACTCTGATTGGCGTTAAGGAGATCATTAGATAAGCTCTCTTTGTCTCCATTGAGTGTGTTGATAAGGGTAGATTGACTTCGTACTTGCCTCTCTAGGTTGAGCACTGGCTGAATATGGCCCAGCAAGGAGTGAGACACCGTGTCATTCTCCCCTGAAATAGTGAAGGACTTACCATGTGTGAGGAGCTTGGGGGGAGGTAGGGGCCAGCAAAGACATCTTTTTCAAGATCATCAAAGTAGAGACCAATATTTTGGAATCCACTGATGTTAGCTCCATCAATATTGATATCCCCTCTGGTACCCTCTCCAGCTTGTAGACCACTTGGGATTTGCTCTGCCAAAGTGGGGTCTGTTGGGTCGACCGGAGGAAGAGACTCCGAAGGCTGGAGAGCAACTCCCAAGCCTCACTGATAAACAGAAATTGGGTCCTCCAATTCTTCTCTGGCTCGAGCAAGTCGTCTACCACCTTAAATTTGTCTCCCATATTGTAGTGGTAGAATGAGATGTGATGGTTCTTGCAGAGGCTGGCCACAGCATCAAACAGCGCCATTGGAAGTGGTATTCCAGAGAGCCTAGAAGCCATAATATAGGCCATAAGAGTGTACCATGCGTTGGGACTCAGCTGGCTTGGACAGAGTTTTATCAGGTGAAAATACCTGACAATTTATGGCTCCAAGGGAAATCTGAGCCCCTAGTTAAACAGCTCCGTATAAATGACTATCTCGCTGAGCTTGCAGTCCATTGGGGTCTCCAAAGTGACCGGTATCCTCACCTTAATAGACTCAGGGATCCCTCACTTTGTTCGGATCCGACATAACTCAGCTGTATGAGTGTAGACATAGTTGATATTCTGCATGGCCAGCAGATACTTCACGTTCACTTTGTCGAAGCAGGGTCCCACTTTGCCTTCCAGGCACTCTGGCAGATCCGGTTGTTTCAGGCAGAGTTTCTCTTTGCCTTTGCCTTTTTTATCAGTAGTAGCATCTCCAGTCTGCCCAAAGACGTCGGTCTCAAATGGAGCATCTTTAATACTGTCCTTTATCACCTCTTCCATCACCATGAAAGGTTTATCAGCCGTTGTTGGTGGGGGAGTGTTGGTGGCTGGCTCAGTAGGTTGTCCGGACGGTTGAGCATCACCCTCTCTTAGGGGTCTAGTGTGCGACACGGGCTCAGTTCCGGAGGGCTCATTATGAGAGCTAGTTCTAGTAGCCTCCAGACCAAAGGATTTGTCTTTTGGGACTCTGATAGATTCTCCTGATCCAGTAGCTTTATCCTTTGTCCCAGACTTAGAGGGCCCTGACTTTGGGGACTTGGGTTGAGAGATAGTTGCCTGACCCTTTATTAGACGTCCTGTCCGGCGAAGAGTAACTTTTTCTGTGGATTTCTCAGTATCTGACCCCATAGCAATGAACGGAAAGGGTCTCCTTGTGCTTGATATTGCACCTCTGATGGAATGGGCAAAAGACTTGCTTGAAACAAACGCATAGGTTTGGAACTTTTAGTAGAGGATGAACCTCGATCAGCTTCTGAAGACGGAGTTTCGGGCTTATCGTTTGGAGAAACTAGAAGACCCACAGCTATGCGTCTCTTTCGCTCAACCTTTTGTGCTTTTTCTAACTCTGAAAGATTAAGCTAACCTCCTTTCACCAATGCGTTTCTTGCCGTGAACATAAACCTACACAAGAAATTTTTTGAGAAGAGAAGTGAAAGCTCTGAAATGGAGAAATGGCAAAGTGATGAAGATGGTAAAACAGTGAAAAGAATTAATTTATACTAGTAAGGCAAAAAATTTACCAAATACCTAGGAGAAAACAAAAAGGCAAAAGTAATGATTGAAGGCGGCGCTGACATTATAAGTATTAAATACAGAGGTTGCTTTTTGGGATTAGTGGGAGCACCATTCTAGGAAGAAAATGGCTGGTGAGGCAAATCAAAATGTAATACATGTCCCATGATATATAGCAGAACTCTTGAACTTCTGAGAAGTATTCAGTCTGAATACATCCTGAGTTGAATACATAAACGGTCCGGATAATGTTGCTAGTGCCTAAGAAGATTTTTTGGTCTTGCCAAAGGCCTTCGAAAAAACCTAAAAAGGGGCTACTGATGAGTCCGGAAATGTTCACCACTCACTATGGAAACCGGAAAGGGGTAATCCAGACAATATTCACCTACTAAAGTATCCGGACAGGACAAAAGTATTAAATAACTAAACACATTTTGACTAAACTAGTTGCTAATCTGCGTAATAAACTAATGGGTTTTTGAACTCGACCCGATTTCATAAGTTTGACCCGAAAGCTCATATGGCCCATAATTAAGGGTATAAATACCTAACCACTTTCATTAATTAGGGTAATGAACATTTAATACAACCAGGCAGCTTAAATCTCTCACTACAAAACACTCAAACATTTAATACATTTGAAATACCATAAAAACATCTGACAAGTTGTAACTGATGCAACTATATTGTTGATCTTATTAGCATGCTTGATATTATTACTCTCAACATCTGGTAATTTCATGGTTCCAATAATGGTTTACTACACCAAAGGCATAGATAAAATTAACAACTACGACTGGACATAAGCAATCAGAGAGAAACTTATAAATTTCATGATAAATTGTTGCGGCAACAATCCTAAAAAAACCGTAGGATGGGAAAGCTTAATGTCAATATGTTTCAAATGACTTGACATATATATATTATATAGATTATTAAATGGCATGCACCATTTATGGAATATGTGATGATTGGAATAAAAGTAGTATGAGAAGGCTTGATGCCACTATGTTTCAATTGACTTGATAATGAAAGAAATAAAGAGTTTGCTTAAATTTCATTTAAAAAAAACAATCATGTATATTATTTATTTATTTTCATTTTTTATTTTTTAATTGTGTTGATTAAATATTTTGTAATTCGCAACTATTTTGATCTTTGTTTCGTTACTCGCAATTATTTTGATGCATGTTTCGCTTTTCGCAACTATTTTTTACGTATATTTAACATTTTGTAAATATTTAAATACTTCAAACATCTTATAATTATATTATATTTTGTAAAGAGTACTGGTTCTAAAATAAAATATTATGTCGGGGGACCCCACATCCCCCCATCTCCCCGCATATTACAACTTTCATCGTATTTTTCTCTTCAAAGAATAATTTTTCTCAAAATTTCAAAAGGTGATGAGTTTGAATCCCGCTCATACTAAATATGATTGTGGTTTTAGAGGATCCAACCACATGAAAACGTGTACACAGATTTTCCCCCTATTATGCCAAAAGAGAGAGAGAGAGAGAGAGAGAGAGAGAGAGAGAGAGAGAGAGAGAGACATTTTGCAATGTGGATTCTGAGGAAGAATGTAACAATAAATCAGTTGAATAAAACATTTTAAAAGAAGAAATACTACATTATGGTGGGATGGAATATTAGATGAACAAACAAATGATATGGGTAATAAGGTGGAGGAATCTGGAAGAGTTATACAAGAAAATGATATGGTTTGATCACTATGTTTTGATTACTTTTTAACTTTCATAACAACCGCAAACATTGGACACAACAACCTTGGACCTAATATAAAGTTTAAAGCCTGAAAACACTAAGTTTGTAAA
This sequence comes from Limnanthes douglasii subsp. nivea, assembly GCA_036936605.1. Classification (NCBI taxonomy): domain Eukaryota; kingdom Viridiplantae; phylum Streptophyta; class Magnoliopsida; order Brassicales; family Limnanthaceae; genus Limnanthes; species Limnanthes douglasii. The sequence goes on along the minus strand of JAUPFV010000005.1, from coordinate 185,084,586 downwards.
AGAAGTTGAGGAGATACAAAAATAAAGGTAAGTGTCTAAAAGATGAGGTCACTAGACCATAATAAACAAATTATTCCATATGACATTCACTAGTTGAGAAAGAACACAACCATAAGGAAGTAGAGTTGATGCAGTGTAAACTCAACAAAAATCTTGACTTGCATATATTGGATTCAATTATAACAATAAACCAATCTAATTTGAATCCATCATCAAGTAAATAAAAAGAAGTAGATAAAACATTACCTCATGTCTAAAATAAAAAATCTCATAACAAGAAAGAACCTGAAGTATTGGAAGAAATAATATAATGTGAGGTGATTTATATTGTAAAATATAAGCTGATTAAAAGTTTACAAGATGAGATGAAGAATGCATAAGAAGGGGTGAATGATGCATTGAAGGAGGTACAAAATGTATAAGATGATGTAAATGATACAGAGGTGGAGGTGAATGATATAGAGGAGGACCAACAAATTGTAGAAGATGAATTAAAAAATGTAGAAGACCAACTGGTGAAAGACGTAAAAGATGTGGAAAATGAATGACAACGTGTTCCAAATTTAAAGAAAGAAAAAATTGACATAAAGTAGCATGAGAAATATGTTTCATTTTATATATTTTAGAATTTAAAAAAAAAACTATATTCTAATTTTAAAACACTATACTTCACAAAATATAAAATAACTACATTTCCTAATTATGTCAAACATTTTACTTTGCAAAAGGTAAAAACCCCGACGCACCAAACACACTGACTAGAATTGTAGAAGATAAATTATGAGAAGAATGTGACCATGAATAATTTGATAAAATCATTTATATACACACACTAAACAACTCTTTCATTGATTATTAAACGAATTTGTTTGATTAAAGGCCATAGAACTGTATCATTTACCTTTAAAAAATGCACATACATATTTTTCAGGAGGCAAATTGTTAAGAAAACTAATAAACTCTTAACTTCATTCTCCAATTGTTCTATATATAAATTGAACATGTTCTCAGTAAGGGCATAAGCACGTTATTTTAATTTATAAACCATCGGTGTCTTAAATATTCTAGTTGTACGACTTAATGCATACTTACGCATGATAGCAGCGAAGAAACAAAACAGAGATAAAATTAACTATACATAGGTGACGATATGAAATAAATTTGATTTGACAACCCAAAAGTAATATTTTAATAGCTTAAGAAAACATAGTCAATTATCAATATTTTTGGACATAACATTAGCAAATGGAATTGGGAAAATACATGCACAATATATAATTAGAATTAAAAACTCGATGTTTTATAGTTCCAAAATAAAAATGTTTTACAAATCACATTTATATAAGTTTCGCAGTTCCAAAATAAACCATGTTTAATAAATGAGAGCTTCCAATGTGCCTCACAATCACTAAACAAACTATGTTTTGCAAATCAAATTCATATAAGTTTTTCAATTCAAAAATATAGCATGTTTCACAAATGAGAGTTCCTCATGTGTTTCGCACTTACAGTGGAAGCCTTGTTTCGTAATTCGCAATATATACCTAACCTTGTTCTGCGTTGTATTTATTACATGTTTAGTAAATTAAATTATAACTAGATTTCATAATTTATATCTATGTTGCATCGGTTTCAGAAAATAAAAATCACAATTTTTACCCTATATAGTTATGAAATATAACAAAACTCCTATATAATTTCCCATAAAAAAAGTTTCATCGATAAATAACATTGAACGAAAAGAATGAAAAGTTTAAAAACAATACCCAAATGCAACAAATTGACGTTTGAAAGATTTATTTAAAAACGTTTTTTGAGTGATTAGTCAATTGTGATATCAAGACTCAATAATTTAAAGTTCCATTTAATTAGATTGAAAGAAGTAAAATATCTTCGTAAACTCTCCTCCCATATTTCTCTATAGGAATGCATGAAATGCAAGATGAAATATTTAAACCATAGTCGTACTTAACCATATATTGTACGATCTTGGATGTCACATTATGTTTGGATTTAAGATATTCAGATATCTCTTTAGCAATCAAATCCGATGTGAAATACTTCTTACTTTCTTTCGACCAGTCCCAAAAATATGTTGGCTAGCATACTTCTTAATGATTATGAGGCTAGTTGAGTTATTAATTGTTGCGTAAAGTCTTCATGAACATCTGGTTGAGATTATATTCTTGTAATGAGCACTTATTATTATCAATATTATGCATAGGGTATGGCTATATATACCCAAAACGAGTTTAAGTATACCCAATTTTGAGTATACCCAAAGGTGATCTAAGTATACCCAATTTTTTCCAAAAATGCCCTTTTGTGGGTATATAAGCCATTTTTTACTAACTTCATCCACTCCACTTTCTCTCACTTCACTCATACCTCTCACTTCTCTCTAGAATTTCACCTCACTTATCTCTTTTTTTTTCCGGCGAACCACCACCACCACCACCACTCTTCCTCCTCCTCCTTCATTATGGTCAAGAACAAAAACCCTCCGCCGCCTCCTACGTAAGTCCTCAAATTCATTTTGTTACTTAATTTTGTTAGATTTAGGTATGAATTTTAGTTTTTAGGGTTGAATTTTGTGTTTAGGATAGAATTAGGTAGAGAATTAGGGTTTAGGGTAGGATTAGGATGAGTTTTTGGGCCATTTTCCAGCCAACTCGCCGGCTGGAAAAAATGGCCGGCGCCGCACCGGTGGTGCGCCTTGGGCAGCACCATCGGTGCGTGATGGTTTGCCGCTCGATACACCAGTTGTGTACCGAGCGGCACACCATCTGTGTGCCGAGCGGCACAATAACCTGTGTCGCTCGGTACACAGTGCCGCAACCGAGCGGCACACGGCACCCGTGCCGCTCGGTTCGTCCTCTTTGGTACCTATGGTACCCGAATTTTTTTTTAAAAAAACTCTAATTTTTGGGTTTCTAAAGTTCTGGTTTGGTACTTTTTTAAAAAAACTTCAAATTTCACCATACGTATAGGAGTGTTGTTGATTTAAATTTTATATGTTAGTGTTATTAATTTCTTTCTTTGTTTTGTATTTTTGTAGGTCAGACGCAGTGGAGGAGCGACGTCTTCCACGATCCAGGGCGTACCCCCCTGGGTCACGTCCACCACCGCCAGGCAAGAGTATTAAGACTGCTCGCGCGGTTGAGGATGAGCGGGTCCGCGATGCCAAGCGCGGACGAGATACTCCTGATGACTCTCAGACTATTCGTCTTCGGGAGGAGGAGGAACGGATACGGACTGATCGGTCTTTGCGCCGAATCAAGCATGGCCAGAGGAAGGAAAAGGCCATAGTTTCTGAGGCGATTGATATCAGATGTGGAGGGTCCTCACGACGAGAGACGTCGTCATCGCATACACATAGATCACCACCTCCCACTGCTAGTGATCCACCACCTCCCTCACTTTCTCGCAGAGGTGCGTCCCCTGCGCATACTATTACGCATCCACCACCTGTTAGCGACAGGGTGGATGCCACTGGGGACCCTGAGCAGGACACGATTGACGAGGAGCACATAGATGCCATCCACGCCGAGGAGCAGCGAAAGACGTTTGCATTTCTGAAATGTAACAAGATCCCTCTATTTCCTGACTACAAGGAGCATGAGGCGTACCACGTCTTCATCGGACAGGTAAGTACCTAATTATTAAACGTCTAATCTATGGTTTTGCTATTATTATGTTCTGACTTTGTTTTTAATTTATAGGGTCGCACTACACTGGGCGTACAGGCACATTATAATGTGCTACGTATGTGGGACTTGACTGCTCAGCCAGATGTGCAGCGATTTTTGGCGCGGACTCCTTTTGGTCCTCTTATAGCCCACCTGCCTCAGTACTTCACACATTCCGTCTTAGACGAGGTTTTTGTTGAGCGTTGGCATCAGGAGACCAACACTTTCCATTTCTCATTTGGAGAGATGACGATTACGCTCGATGATGTCAGCTGCATTACAGGTCTCCCTGTAGTTGGTCGGACACTTGATGTAGTCACGGCTCCACGTGACGAGGCATACAGCTACTACGCTAGTATGTTAGGTCTGACAGTGGATGAGGTCCGCACAGAGATACAGTCCACCAGAGGCGTTGGCTTCAAGATAAAGTGGCTGAGGGAGACTTTCACCAGGGGGCGCTACATCGAGCAGACTGATGATGAGACTATCCGCCAGGTATCACGAGCATACCTTATGTTCTTATTTGGTTGCACTATTTTTGCGGATACTAGTCAGAAGAGTGTGAAGGCTGACTACTTGTACGGGTTAGCCAATATGGACTCTGGGTTGTGGGATATAGCGTGGGGTACGAGTGCATTGGCATTCCTGTTCCGTGGTTTGGGTGATGCTTCGAAAGCATCGAAACATAACCTTTATGGTTTTGTAGCTATGCTTGATTGTTGGATCTATGACCACTTCCCAGCGTTTAGTGCCTCAGAGAATGCTGACCACGTATCGAGGCAGCCTAGGATTGTGAAGTGGCTGCCGAAGCGGATTGTTGGGCAAAATATCCGCCCCAAATCGGTCATTCGTACTCTCCTTGCTGATCAGAATGAGTCAGATGTAAGTTGGTAAATATTTGTTTTACATTACAATATTGATATTAAGTGTTAGGATTTTAATTCAATCTATTTTTTTTAATGTTTTGTAACAGGTGCTATTTGAGCCATACGAGGACATTAGAGTCCAGTTTCCAGTCCAGGAGATCCGCACTATTGTTTATCCTTTGCGGATGATGAGCACGGTCGAGGGCTACATGCCTGATCGGGTTATGCGCCAGTTCGGACGGGTTCAGGATGAGCCCCAACTCCCACTTGTACTACGACCTGGTTACAAGAAAGGAGATCTGGCCAGGTACACGTGGCGGGAGAGCGCATGGCTAGATTGGCGTCAGCACTTGCTTGCTGAGGATCGTTTGACAGTTACCATTGCCACATATAGACAGTCAGCGACGAATACCTACTGGAGGTACCTGGCTGACTATGGTTGGCATACTATCACTCCCCCACCGCGTACCACGGGCGATAGACTTTTAGACGCCGTTCGCTCCATTGTTACTATGCCTATCGAGCGTGGGGAGGCGGGTGCGCTGAGGTGGAGAGATCAGGTCCTGCAGCTATTCTCTCCATGGTTGTTCGTCCTCATCATCGGACTTGTTCTAGCGTTGTTATGATCTTTCATTCATGTGGACTTCTTAGTTGTTTCATTATCTTGTTTTGTATTATGACTTATGACATCTACTTTGTAATACAACTTATGACTTCTACTATCTACGGTTTTCTACCTTCGTTCTTATTGAGTTTTTGTACTTAACTTGATCTAACATAAGTCATACCATAACTTGAAAACACCATAACACTATACTAGTAATTCAACATTTTTTGTACTTCACTTCATATTAAATTCGTCAAAAACTAAAATTATTATAGTAATTAATTCACTTAAAATCCATAACAGCAAAACAGAATAACATTCGGGTATAAACTTGTCAAAAAAACCCCATAACACCGAAAACATATTTTTTTTAAAAATACAAGTTAAATTGCACCATGGGTACGCAGTCAGTGGTACCTATGGTGCACACTACTGCGTACCCATGGTATTGTAGCCCGTGCACCATGGGTACACAGGAGGGAGTACCGATGGTACATGGTACCATCGGTACACATTGTGGTGTACCGGCGGTACACTAGACTGTGTACCGATGGTACCATGCACCGGTCGGCACGTTACGTACCGACCGGTGCATGGGACCATCGGTACACAGTCTAGTGTACCGATGGTACACCACACTGTGTACCGATGGTGCACGCAGTTTGCACCATCGGTACACAGTGTGGTGTACCATCGGTACACCAGACTGTGCACCATAGGTACACAGAAGACAGTACCTATGGTGCGCAATTTTGTCTTGGATTTTTTTTCCCGGTTTTTTTTCCCGCGTTTTCTTTTTTCGCGCTCTAGAATTCCCGCCAATGTAAACTCTCATTCTTCTATATAAGAAAGCATACCTTACAACACGAAACACACAAAACTCTCCTTTTAACATAGTTGAAGTCCATCTTAATGGGTTGGAGTGTGTTTGATGATGCTCATCTGCTCAAGGCTGCGAAAGCTGTGAAGTTCAAACGGCCGGACGATAATACCGATGAGTTCTTTGATGAAGTTTTGTGTATGATGTATTTCATGTACGGCGAAATGTCTACATCAAGACAAATGCCTCGATCCCGTACTCGTCAAGAGGTAGCCACTAGGTACAAGGCTATAACTAGTGGACCGATGTTCTTGGTGTTTAACGAGCCCCCAGAAGTTAGGAATGAAGCGTTCGACTCCTTTGGTCTAATGATCACAGACTATATGTCGTTCGAAATGGCACAATACGTTCATTCTCAAATTGCCATGAAGGAGGAAACAGTGCGTATTCTCAGCGACAATGGAGGCTATGATTTCGACTAACTGTCTGTTATATATCAAGTTATGTACTAATGTTTAGAATATGTTGTTCTTGCTTGTTTGTGATGTTTTATTTTAGTTATGAAATGATTATTGGCTTATCGTTATTAGTCGGTACACAGAATGAATAAATGCAATAATAGAGAAAATACCAAAAGAACCAAAACGATGTAGTAAAACAAAGTTCTAAACAACATAAATCCTCACAAATGACGTAAAGCGACCAAGAGACACAGAAGAGTTTGAAACAATAAACCCGAACGAAACACATAAACCTACTAAACAAACTCGTCAAGATTAGTTACTTCTGGGAATGAACTAACTGGCTTTCTACCTTCGAGTTCCGTATATTTCTGGCAGCGACCAACTAATGGTAGCTCCCAATGCGTAGCCTCTTCGCTCTTCAACTTCTCCCAATGCGTAGCCTCTTCGCTCTTCAACTTCTGCCACCCGACATGAAGGCAAATGCCGCGCAGAAAGTCAATCCAGTACACGTCACACCGACTATCTCGAAAAATGGCATACCATATCGTATCACTTTATATGTACTATCCATAATCAAAACTATAGGAAATGTGCGCAAAAGGTCAACACTGACAGGATGGGCAAAAAACAAATCTGTAATGATTTGTCCATCGTCTTCACCAGATTTATGCCATTCATAATAATTGTGTGACTTAAGCTCACCCTACAAGAACTGAAGTTGTGACCTACCCGCCTTCTTTAGAACCCGATTTTTTTGTCGTGCATTGTAGATCGTCCGCATGGTAGAAACATTATCTTCGTTCAATTTCTTCACACCATTCAGTATATCTCTGGGGTTAGTACCAATGAAGGTCGCTCGTTCAACATACTCCATCTCTTCATCATTCAAACGGCCAGCAAAAGAATGACCATCTAGATGTATAGAAGTGTCATGGTTATGAGTACCACATTTTACTTCTAACTTCCATTGATCTGGGGCAACCATTGACCCGAGAAGCTCAAATGGGCAGCCAATCTTTTTCGTTCCTGTAGACTTCCGTTTGCGGTCTTTTTCTGCAACCCTTGGAATATATTCCCCCCCCCCCCTCTCACACTGGAAATAAACTCTCGGGTTTTTTCTGCTGTTTACTTTGTCGCGCCGACTTATGTTGATAACCATACCATAAAGTTTTCCGATCTTCGTAACCCATTTCACCAACGCGTCGTGTGTGTAGAACTCGGTAGTGAAGAACAAATGACTATAATCGGTAGCGGAAGGTGCATCAGTCCCACTTGCGACATCCGTCCCCTGTTACACAACAAAAAAGCACAATAAACATTCAAGTATAGTTAACAACATAAAAAAATCAGGCTTTTTTTCGAAAAAAATGCGCAAATCCAAGGTTCTGAGGCCTAAAACCATTGGTTCTAGGCCTCAGAACCGGCCGGACAAGGCCATCAGCACCACCGGTGCTGAGGCCATGAACCGGTGGTGCTGGGGCCTCAGAACCGAGCGGACTGAGGCCCCATGTCCACCGGTTCTTGGCCTCAGCACCGGTGGTGCTGGTGCTGTGGAACCGACCGGCTGCGTGGCCATGCACCATCGGTTCCAGCACATGGAACCGATGGTGCATGGCCAGCCGGGTTATTCAATACCTTCGCCGGCGACGGTGGTGGCGGTTCCGGCGACCATGGCTCCTTCTCCGGCGACTCAATCTCGTTTTCCGGCGAAAATTCATCATTCCTTCTCTCCAGCGACATCAACTCCTCCACGCTGATCCCTAATTCTGCTTCCGACATGATCGATTTTGTGTTTTAGTTTGAATGTTCTTGATTTTCTTAAGAAGTTTGAATTAGATTTCAAAATTTTTAAGAAACTATACTATTTGGATAGTAAATTCAGCAAAGAAGAGTGTTTGTTTGGGTATACATAGCGAAATAGGACTTTTGGTGAATTGGGTATACTCAGGATACACTTAGTAGTTTTTTTTTACTTAATGGCAGTTTTGATATTAATTTTCTGATGGAGGGTAAAAATGTCAAAAAAAAGTCAATCCAAAGTCAACTGTTGTTTTGGGTATACTTAAACTCGTTTTGGGTATATATAGTCATACCCTTATGCATATACTTAGAGAAAACATCATTCTCTACAGCAAAACGAGATAAAACTATTCTTAAATATGCAGCCATTTCTGTAAAAAAAAATGGCCAACACATCTAACTCCATCAATCTAACTAACAGTATTGACCTGCTTCTTGTTATGGCCAAAATAACTAATATTATAACTAGTTTCACCACAAACTAAATTATCATCCACAACTTGAAATAAAATTAGAATGGTATATTTAATTTTTTCTCGAACAACCACATCCTCAATTATGTTAATATTAATCATTGGATCACCTAAATGATCAAAAAATGATAGAGTAGCTGTAAACTCTTCATTATTAGTTAAGAACAATTTTTCAGATCACCACAATAGTAGTTAATCTCAAAGTTTCCACTAACCAACTCCTCTTATTTAGTGAAAACAAAATTGATCATGTCTCCAAAGTTTTCAAGCTGATCAAGATGACGGACTACAATTTCATCATTCAGTTTGATATATCCAATGCACATTTGGACATTGGATACCTGCATAAATGATTTCACAATTATCAACATGTCACGTTTCACTATTATCGAAATGCATGTTTCACTATTATCAATATATTGTGTTTCACAATTATAAAACATATATGTTTTATAATTATAAAAAATACACGCTTCATAAATACTTTGTTTTGCAATTTTAAAAAAAAATTATGTTTTACGAAACGAGATATCGTATTTTGGAAATTCAAAATGTCATGTTTAGCAATTATAAAAATATATTGTTTCGTAATTGGACATATTTTATAATTGACGAAGTGTCGTGTTTTACCTTTTATATTTTCGCAATTGAATTATACATATACTTTATTTTGAAAAAGCAAATCGAAAATTTCAATAATAAAACTTTGTTATAACACGCATGAATCAAAATAAATCATATTGTTTTATTTATCTATTTTCCGTAAAATTCAAACTCAATATATTTATTATCCAAACACACGTCAATTCGCTTAATCCTGCCGATTTGAAAAAATAATATGAATAAATACGCTATTTTTATAAAAATATATGAAAATTTTACGTCAAAAGATAAAAAAAAAATTAGGTTTAAAAAATATAAACCGAATTAAAACAATACATTTGTAGGTTTGTGGTTTTAGAAAAAAAGACAAAAAATAATAATAGAGAATATAATTTTGTTTTATATGTTTAGAGTACAGATATCGAAGATATTGCAAAATAGCTATAAAGTCCTATCTTAAATATTCGACGATTATAAATTATTTATTAGACATTGATTGAGAAATAAATTTGATTTTTATAATGAATCATACACTCTAAACAAATATATAATATAACTTGTTCACTTGGTCGTTTAAGTAATCGATCTTAGCACAATTCACCTGTCTGGGCTTTGAATCCATAAAACATGGAGTATGGGCTAATGTTTTATATCGTTTATAGGATTAGCAAGGCTTTACCCACAAAGTTATTGTGTATATTCGCCTAATATACAATGTTTATTCTTATTTTTTATATTGTTTATAGAAAAAATTGTGTATATTATTATTATTATTATTATTATTATTATTATTATTATTATTATTATTATTATTATTATTATTATTACAATTAACCTGACTGGGCCTTAAATCCATAAAATATGGACTATGGGCTCATGTCTTATATCATTTATAGGATAGGCAAGGCTTTGCCCATTGTATATTATTATTATTATTACGAGAATTGTTAAAAAGGAGAAGCCAAAATTATTGGTAAAGTGGCATTATTAGAGTTCTCAATATTATTTTATTAAAAAAATAATTTTTATTTACTTACGTTTTTTATTATTTATTCTTTGAATTTGCATAACATAAAATCAATTAAAACTTCATATTTAAAAAAAAAAAACTTACTAAAAGTAACAAAAACTAAAATTAAAACTCTAATTTTAAAAAAAATAAAATAAAAAATAAAAATTATGGCCAAAATAAAAGGATAATTTGTTCGCTACATACCATCATGGACATGAAAAATATATACACTGATAGTACTATTTGTTCAAAAAAAAGTTTTAAAAAAATCCAAAAAACTTGGATTCCGTCCGACGATGACGCTTAGGTGGTGTTCGTCGCCCTCGTCCTGGTGGAAAATATGATAATTTTTGCTAATGACGGATACCATCACATAAGCGTCATAGAGTTGGCAGACACCAACACCTGGGAGCGATGGCGTTGACGGACTGGGTACAAACTCCATTATGCTATGTCAGAATGAGCACCAATTCTACCTTGGTTTTGGCAGAATGGCCTTACGAAATCCAATTTCCGGGTTAGATTGATTTGTTTGCTTTATATGTATCGTAGGAGGTTATCCAAGGTGAATTATCAACGGTTGTGGACTGTGCTCACCATTTTATAACTTACGAGGAGTATAGTTTCGACTCGATGACCGAATGAGTCAAAGAAAATGGCAAAACACTTGGGTTCTCGCTTAAAATAACATCTAGGAAAAAGAAAACGAAGGAAGAACACCTGGAGTAGATTATGAATGGGGAAAATATGGTATCATTAAGTCTATGTGAAACAGTCTGATCGTAAGCGGAAGGTATACAGTAGTAAAAAAATCAATTGTCATTTTCATTTGGTTGGTAATCCGTTTAAATGTGATGATAAGCGGGCCATAAGTGTGACTTCCAAAAAAAACAAACCATGATCTGATTGTGTATTTATAAGGACATATGTAATGGGAAAAGTTAAAGCCAAATAAAAAAGAACTTATCGATATTTTGGCGGTAAACAAAACAATTTTACGTCAAATATTTGGTGCATTTAAGTAAGCTGATCCGCAGAATGTGTCACACATCCATCATATATACAATGACCATCAAAGAAAAAGGTTGGTTAAAATGGTACTCGGATGTAAATGTAATGCTTGTTAGAAAAGTTACAAATGCAGAAATAGATTCAATGACATCACGCATATACTAATAAACATACACTAACAAGATCATGCCTTTTACAATCACACATCGAATAGAGCAGAAAGCTCGCACGCTACTTTAAAAAACAATTTGGTCAATCCAATTAAATTTTAAAGGATTTTGGGGGAAGGTTTATGGTTTGAAACATTCAACCATAAAATAATATATGGAGTTAAGCAAGTGTCTTTTATTCATAAATTTAAATATTTCAAACCTTTCAAATTACTACAGGGGTACGTATGGCTGATTGTTTTGACGAGAGTATGCGATAATTATCTTGAAAACATCAAGAAGTCCAAAGATAAAAAATTCATATATGATTGTATCATTTGTACGACACACAAGCTACCATGTACCCACGAACTAGAGCCCATACGAAGAGCATATTGATATGTTCCTACCCAAATTATAGACGAGTATTGGACAATACTAGGGATAGTCCATTGAGTTAAACTAGGGAAAAGGATGTCAAAGCTAACTTTGCAAATTTAATTTCAAAACTATGAGAGATTTATGTTTATGAAGAAAGTAATTGAATTAAAAAAATTACACGTATTTTGGATAATTTTACTTCTCTTCTTTGTGAACCCCTACAAAAAGTGAAAACCCACGGTCGTATTCCTGACTGTGGTCGTGGTCACAATAAGGGAAATAAACCTCATCTTGATGATTCTACCAGAAAATATCATTCTATGCAAGAATCCACTGAAGAATAATGGATATAATCCCATGCAGATAATACAAGAACTCTGAAAATGGGAACATCGGTCGTTAGTTATGGAACACCGATCGGTACTTTTGGTAGTACTGCTAGAATGGTCGTTGGATAAGTCCGTACTAATTCTGGAGTAAAACCCCCTAAAATGAACACAAGCACAAGTTGCATCTAACTATAAATTATATTTGATTGCGGTGAATAACGTTAAAGAAAAACTGCCAATTACCGTTAAACCAACCCCAACAAGGTTTCCTAATGTTTGTAAAAAAATACTTAACATACCATACACGAGGACTACATTGGACATACCACAAATTATACGTCCTTCTATAAACAAATTACCAACGTTATGCCCGACGAAAAATGGGGGCTTAAAGTCATCACACATGGTTTGTTTGGCATCAAAAGTGAAAGACGACTAATAAGAAAATCATTAGTACACAAACTAAAAACCCATAAAGAGTTTTATTTAAGTAACGTATATTTTAAAGAAGATGTTTTTATCGACGAAGAACTACATCAGTTGAAATATTATAAAGATAATGCACCATTAGCAAATTGAATGTCATTACCAAGTTGCACCAAACTAATTGCGACCACTTTCATATGTGTTTTCTATTTCTTAGCACCCGAAGGTCGTACAACTTATTTACTAGTTAAATATGCACCACAAAGTACGACCCTCTAGTAAAGCGCAATGTTATTTTCATGAACGGAGATTTATGTTCAATGCTTTTAGTTATTTCAATGATATAATTGTTCTATATAATTTATCTTAATTTTATAGGTTGATATGGTTAAAGACTCACTTTTACCAACGATAGATCCTTCAATGGATGCACATTACTAGAGAAGCTGTTAGGCCTTGGTCGGTGTCATTGTTTGAGAGATTGATAGCTTTATTTTGACTATAATATTCCACATCGGTACCATCTGGTGCACAATCCAAAGAATGTGAGCCATTAATAGTAGACTTAACAAAAGATCTATAATGTTTTGTCATTTTGGAAGTTGTATTAGTTTTTTCATTTATATGGAATTACTACTTGTTTTTTTGTTAATCATGATTCTTGTGCGTTTTTTGCTTATAACTGGATTATAAATCGGAACGAACGTTTATGAATTGTTTGGAAGTATAAAACATGCATCTTGTTTATTATGTATATGTTTTATATTATTTTTTCAAACTTGAATTTTTCTGCCTATTACCGTTAGTCGTTGGCGTATGAAATGACCTAAGCTCTAACGATTAGTGCCTACGCTTCCAAAGACACCAATTCAAGGTGGCCATGAATTCTTTTCCGCCAATAGATTGGCGTAATATTTTAAATCTTCGTTAAGATTCCAACGAATAAAAAAATATAAGGTTGCTTAAAGTATTTGCCTATTGCTGCCATCTTTTGGTATAATCCATCCTGCTTCTGCCAAAGATTGCAGCAATAAGTAATTTTTGTAACAATTTCAAAAAAAACATTATAAGTAAATACGATGTTATAAACATTTGGGCTACGATTCACGATTGGTTTAACGCATAAAAAATTGATCAACCTCTATTTTATATTAGAACGAACATTTATGAACTATTTAAACACATATAACATAAACTGAAAACATCATAAACCGAAAGATACGTTATAAACTTTTAAACAAGAAATACATAGAACATAAATTGAAAGATACATCATAAACTGAAAAATATTGGAAGTGAATTCATAGAACAAAAACAACATAAACATAAAACATATCCTGAAAAAAATCATAAAATGAAATGTGGGAACCAATAGATTCTGACGTTGTTCGAGAAGGTGATCGTTCAAAATCTAATTATTTCAGACTTGTTCAAGAAAATAATCGTTCACTGAGTGAAGCATATGTTGTTTAATGGAATCAGAAATGCGGGAACCAAATATCATATTTGACGTACCCTTGGCATCCTCTAAGAAGTGAGAAACTGGAATATTTGGAACCGAATTCAAATTATTGTACTTGGTTGTGACTTATCCACGACTGCTTGGGGGTTGATGGGGAGCTCCATCACGATCGTACTTGTAGTAATTTTTACAAAGAATTTCATTGAAAAAATTTGTATGTATTATGTTCATACCATTTTTTCTTAACAACTTTGACGGCTTTCAGTAATTGGTGGACTTTTCATTTACTTAATTCTATATCTTACAAATTAAAACTTCGAGTATATATCATATTAAGCAGATAAAGAATTGTGTTACATATGTAAGGCTAATTATAGCAAAATATATCTTGGCAATAACCTAGTTGCGGGAAAATATAGATGGTGGGAAAATATAGATTTCAGAAAACTTTAATCGATACTTAATAGGTCTCACTTAAATATTACCCGTTAATAATAAGTCCCGCCTAAATGTTACCCCGTTAATAATAAGTCCACATAAATGTTACTCGCCAATAATAAGTCTCTCATAAATGTTACCCGTCAATAATATTTTTTGACTAAATTTAACCCATCAATAATAAGTCTGGCTTAAATGTTACCTCATAATTTCATAATTCATTTCTCGTCTTTGAACATGAACTCATCCTTGGATTGTTGAATTTAGTGACAGACAGTCCCTAGAATTTCAAAAGTCCGTTATTAGTCCCTCAACTATCCAGTTTGGATAAATTTAGTCATCCTTTGTGTGTTGACTATCAATTTTTGTGACAGGTAGTCCTTAGACTATTCATTTTTGATAAAGTTAGTCCTTTGACTTTCTATTTTTGATAAACTTAGTAATGACGCGACAGAAATAAAAGAAGAAACAATGATAGATGAAACCCTAATTCAAGGTTCACATGATGAAACCCTATTCTAAGGGTAACAAAGATTGAAAATTTCAGAGATAAAAAATATATTATTCTAAAAATTTAAAATAACTTAAGGCATGTGAGGATTTATATAATAGCTGCTAAAAACCCTAAATTATAATACAAGGAAATAAAATAAATTTTTTAATATATAATAAAATAAAATAAAATCTTAATACATTTAGATTTGATTTAAATAATACATGATATTCGAATAAAATAAAATAAAATTAAAAAGGCTTTTGTTTAGACTTTCTGGGCTACATCATCCTTCTCTGGTTGACAAGAATTCGTCCTCGAATTCACAACATCATCACCATCAACAACCAATTTTTTATTTCAACTGTTACGTTAGAAATTATAATTGTTGACCTTATCGGAATAAGACAAATTCTTCTCGAGTGTTCCTTATACAAAGTCGCATTGAAGCCATTTAGTTGATGAAAAAAATTGGTCGAAAACCTCTTCATAGCCCGAGACAGCATCTCGATGAGCAAGTTTTTCATTAATCCGACGATTAGTAGCCAATTTAAACTCCTCCAGTAACTGGTTAATATGATCGTCTATCGAAATGCCTAGTGTGTCCCCGTATACCAAACGATCTTCGAGATCTGCATGACCATAAATATTACTAACTCCTTTAGACCTTGAATCAGATGAAATTAGGATTCAGAAACATGCTTGTCCCATAGCAGGAACTGAGGCTCTGATACCAAACTAATGACACAGCGAAAATAAAAGAAGAAACAACGATAGATGAAACCTTAATTCAAGGTTCACATGATGAAACCCTATTCTAAGGGTAACAAAAATTTAAATTTTCAGAGATAAAAAATATATTATTTCAAAAACTTAAAATAACTTAAAGCATATAAGGCTTTATATAATAGCTGCTCAAAACCCTAAATTATGATACAAAGAAATAAAATAAATGTTTCAAAATAAAATAAAATAAAATCTTAATACAGTTAGATTTGATTTAAATAATACATGATATTTAAATAAAATTAAATAAAATTAAAAAGGCTTTTGTTTGGGCTTTCTAGGCTACATCACTTAGTCTCCTTAATCAACATGTGCATGGGACTAACTTTATCCAAAATGGATAGTCCAAGGACTACCACCGGATTTTTAAAAGTCTATGGACTATATGTCACCAAAATGGATAGTCGAGGGACTATCATTGGACTTTTGTAAGTCCATGGACTATCTGTCACTAAATTCAATAGTCCATGGATGATTTACTATTCAAAGCCTTCATTTTCATATATAAAGGTCCCAAATAATATAATTATGAACACACAACTACATCTACTTAAATACATTTTATAACGAAAATCATATTGTGTTCGATATTGAATAAAATATCAGTGAAAACTCTCATCTCATGGAATTCGTCAAATATATGAAAAGAACAAAGTTAGATGATAATACCGAAGGATTTATTAATGAAGTGTTATGTGTGATGCACTAAATGTATAGGTACATGTACGGGGGTCAAGAAGCAAATTCCACGCAATCTCAACAGAGTCGTGAAGAAGTATCTACCATGTACATTTTTTTGAAAAATGAACCAATATTTTGGATGTTGGGCCTCTCATACGTAATTAGAAACAAGGCATTTAACTTTTACAATCTAAAATAACTCATTTTATGACAAAAGATACGCTAAGTTATATGGATGAACAAATCGTTGAAAAAAAAGAATCCGCTGAGGAGTTGCACTTTTAACTAAGGATATGACTTTGAGTAAAATTATATTGTTTTATGTTCATGTGTAATATTGTTTTGTGTTCTTTTAAGTACTGTTGGAGATTGTATTTATTTTATGTTCCTTTGAGTCTTTTAATTTATTGTACTTATTTTATGTTCATGTTTAATGTTGTTTAATCGAGTTAAGTTTGATGTCTTCAAAATGTTAACACAATAACAATTATTAAAACAACTATTACGCAAACATCAAAATTATAGGCGTTGAGATAATCTAAGTAAAAGTAAAAAACAACAATTGTTACAAACTTAACTACCAAACGTCTAATAAAAACAACTATAATCCAAATGAAATAACAAGAACTGTTATAAAATCAACAATGTAAGACAAATGAACAATATTTACAACAAAAAGAAGTAGAATCCTAATAAATAAACATCACAACAAAATGTCTAACCTAATCTCCTCCTAATAGACATAACATTCTCATACATCTATCCTAGTCTATCGATATCCCTTCAAACTCTGGTAGACGTGAATATAATGCAATCTAGTCAAACCCCGCGGGTAGATGTTGCATAACGAAACCCTCGCGGTCGTCCTGCATGTAATCATATAGTGGATATATACGATTAATGAAGTTTTACCAACTAACCTCCTGATGAGCTAAGATATACTCTGAAGTGTAGAATGACTATGTATTGTCTCTAACTATAGAGCCCCTAAATACATGATTCAACATATAATCTGACCCATGCTCCCAATCAAACTTATAGGTGAGAGACCTGGGTTTCATTTTACCCTTGTTTTGCGTCATGTACAGCAGAAATGATGGAGTGCCCTGGACGTGTCTGAACTACCGCGAAGATCGATCAATATAGTAGGCTTGGATTTGCTCCATGCTGGCAATGATATCACGGAACCAGACTATTGGCTCCAATGAAAAATGCCTATGTATAGGGTGGTAAGGTTCAAAACAGACCTGCAAAACAAAATGATGCAACAATAAGACAAATGAGGTTTTCTATTTTTTTACCATTTATACTTTATAACGTAGTTTCCAACGAGAAAATACCCAACAATATTTTTATTTTATTCTTATAAACCTAGAAGTCAATAAGCTTATCGACACCATACAATCTATTAATTCATGATACCAACATTTTTAAGCAACAAATAACAAGTCGAAAAGAGTCTGACTGCATACCAAGCATGTATATTATTCCTATATTAAATAACATTTCATTATATTATTTCTAGTAGTAATTGCATACCTAGTCGAAAATAGTCTAACTGTATACCAAACACTTTAATATATTGAAATATTAAGAAACTAATCATCATCTCATGGTAACTGCAAACAAAGAATATATTGATGGGATCAGATTTCTTTGGGTGCGATAGTTAGCAGTTGGGTCAGATTTCTTTGAGGGGAAATTTAGACCC
The DNA here is from genome assembly GCA_036936605.1 of Limnanthes douglasii subsp. nivea. NCBI lineage: Eukaryota > Viridiplantae > Streptophyta > Magnoliopsida > Brassicales > Limnanthaceae > Limnanthes > Limnanthes douglasii. Next base: position 185,066,385 of record JAUPFV010000005.1, on the reverse strand, counting down.
AAAAACAAATATCATATTTGCTCAGCATTTTTACATTTTGACTCAGTTGTGTGCTAGCTATATCTTTACTGGTTAAATATGTAAAATTAATATTGGTTAATGGGCTTTAAGGCTTGTAATTTTGACCCATATCCATGGGCAAATTCGGTTGGCCCATTAACTAAAGTTAGTCCATAAAGGCTTAAGAATAGTATGTAAGAGGGTTGAGAATTTATTACTATAAGCATTAAGCATAACAAATATATTATATATTTACCTTTCATCCTAAATTTAATATACCACCTAAAATTAACCTAAATACCATTCGGTCAAGATTTATCTTCACTAGATTGACGATCACAGTAGGAGCAGAATGTACCCGAATAACACCATCTGGAACCTAATATACAATTTTACCTTTAGATTTCTTTTAGACATGGATCATGATATGCAAACGGATCCTCCTCTTGAAGATGAGGAGGTCAAAATCAAAGAGGAGCATGTGCACACGATTCGTGTGAATCAGGATACTAAGGAAAGACTTTTTATGCAGGAAGAGCAATATCGGTTACGAGTAGAAATTGAGACGTTGAGAGCCCAGAGGCAGGCTGAAAAAGATCTAGAAGGAAAACATCCGTCAGAGTATCCTAAATTTGATGGGCCAGATAATAATCCACATCATAATCTGAAGCAAGGTCTAAATGACAAGTCTTATAAATCCCACCAAGATTCTAAAAATGATCATCAGATTAAACATTGTTCAAGCACCCTGTAATCTACTGAGGGCTCAACTACATAATTGGAATCCAAATTTTCATCTTCCTCTTCGAGTAGTGATCATGGTCATAAGAAGAAAAAAGGGAAGCTAGCTAAAAACATTCGAAAAAGTATCATAGATCAAGTAAGTAGGATTCTTCAGGGAAGAAAAGGGACCAAAAGGGTAAAGGAAAAAACAAAGAGTATTGGAGAATGGTAAAAAGATCAGCACACCATAACATAGATCACTTGTTAAGTGATCAATTCGCAGTGCAATCTGAGCCTGGGATTTTTGCCATTCCAAAACTAGGATCACATGTTTAGCCAATGACATAATTGGAGGCAGTCACCGTTTTCTTCGAAAACTATTTTCGGGCATCCACCCATGCGTTTTAGCAGTTCAAAAAGAAATATAATGAGCTCTAGGACCTTGATAATCATCTTGAGGAATATAATAATTTATGATGAGTTTTTATGATGATGACAAGCTATTGTGTAGAGTTTTTTCTCAAACTTTTAAGGGTAACGCCTTGAAGTGGTATAACAGATTACCGTAGGTATCAATCAAAAAAATTAAAATGTTTTAGATGGCATTCCAAAGGCAGCTTGTGGTAAGTAAAGAGCTTAGAGGGAATGGAGATACGATAATACATTGTTGAAAATATTCGAATAAATTTTAAAAAGATTACAACAACCATTTTGTGAATATTAAGGATGAGTTGGCAGATTGTTCAAACAAGTGGTCATAACTTCACTTCGATAAGGGCTGTTAACTGGTGAATTGGCTGATTTAGTGACTCAAAAAATGTGATGACCTAGGGTGGCTTGTTAAACCAGGTAAAAAAAACAAATCAATGTGGAGAAAACTAAGAGACTAAGCCAGCCTCATCAGTAAAGTCCTACCCTTTCAACCTTATCCCACAAACTAGTAAGCAGTTATAATCTACAGTTAGAAATTGTCCAAGTGACTACGGACAGGGTTCTCATCGGCCAAAACAAATCCTGTCTAATCAGGGTCAACAATCTAGTCCAAGAGGAAATCAATGAGTCCAACCTAGTTATTTTGCATAACTAATTGAGAATGTGGCTACCATTTATGATAGGGCCAAGATTGTCGTACAATTCTGAAGGACTGCACCTATCCAAACTCCGAGAGAAAACCAAAACATGAGGTTATGTATATATCACAATGATGTGGGATATGTTATTAAGTATTATATTTCTCTAAAGCAGGAGATACAATCGTTAATCGAGAACGGAAAATTAACTACTTTTGTAAAGTCACAAGCAAATCATAGGGAAGTGAGCAACAAGTCAGAGCAAAGTGCAAGTGCAGCTCGTGATACGTCACATGGGATCCGAAGGCAAAATACGGAAGCTTCCAAACAAGAGAGTAAAATGGTAATTATTGAGCAATTCGATGTGGGTTTAGAGTACGTGGATCATGATCCGGATCGGGACCAAATTAATATGGTGGCAGAAAATACTGGAAATTTTTCCAAATATATCAATTCTTTAAATAGTTAACTATTTTTGGAGGAGATACGGCGATAACACATTTGAGTTGCTCTAGGAAAAGGCATGTGGTTAGTTTGACCATATAATTTGAAGGGAAAATGTCTCCACATCTCTACCAAAACCCACTCCTTTCATAGCGTTTGATGAAGATGACTTAAGAAACATCACAAGCCCACATGAAGGTGTTGTGGTTATATGGGCATCTATTAAGGACACAAAGATCCAGAGTATTTTGATCGATATGGGTTCCTTAGATAATATTTTGTTTCTATACACTTATCAACGAATAAAGAACCCAACTGTCATAATCTGATCGAATTGAACCATAGTGGGGTTTACCGGTAATTTTGCTGATGTTATTAGGGAGTTCGAAAGGGAAGCTATTATTAGCAAAAAACCATTTAAGAAGATGGTTAGAGTATTGTTTATGGTGGTAAACTGTTCGACCCCTTATAATGCTATCTTCGATAGATCTTGGCTATCAAGGATGCATGTAGTTTCCTCAACCGTTTACCAATGTTTGAAATACGCAGTTGTTGGTCAAGTAGAGACGGTTCGAAGTAGCCAAAATATGGCTAGGGAATTTTATGTCACTACTCTTACTCCAAAATCCTTGGTGAATGCAACAGAAAAGAAATAAAGCAAAGTGCACATTCCCTAGCCACATAGATGATCCAAGAGAGACTCTCATTTCTGTTTTTCCATTTGAAGAAGTCGAAGTACACATTTTAGTAGATGAGAAAAGTGTTAGAGTTCGAGTTAGATTGATATTAGAATTAAAAAATAAATTTGTATCTTTCATATCTAGAAATTTACATGTATTTGCATGGTGTAATAAATACGCGACTGGTATACAAGCTACTGTTATTTGTCACAAGCTATCTGTGTGATCAATGCGGGCCTTGTAATCCAAAGAGGGAGAGTTTTTTTCCAAAAAGAAATCTGAACCCGTTGTTAAAGAGGTGGATACATTGACAAATGTGAGACATATTTTGGAATCTCAATATCCAATATATATGGAAAATCTGGTTCTTGTAAAGAATAAGAATGGTAAATTCCGAATGTGTATCGATTTCACATATCTTAATAGAGCATGTCCCAAAAATCCTTTCTTAAATTCCTCAAATAGATCAATTAGTGGATTCTACTTCAGGAAATAAGTTGGTATCTTTTATGGATGCCTTTGTTGGATAAAATCAGATACTGAAGATCTGAAGGATCGAGACCATACTACGTTCGTCACGTATATGGGGCTACCGATATACGGTAATGTCTTTCGGGTTAAAAAATGATAGGCTACGTACCATTACATGGTCAATAAAGAATTTACCAGTGAGATTGGGAGGAATGTGGAAGTTTATATTCATGACATGATGGTATAAATTATGAGGGAGGAAGATCATCTACTTAACCTCTAAGAAAATTTCTTTAACTTTGAGGCCATCAATTTAAATTTGTATCCAAAGAAGTGTACTTTTGGAGTACGATATGGAAACGTTTTAGGCTACATCAGCAATGAGTAAGGGATCAAGGCTGATGCAACACAATTAGATGCATTATTAACTATGGACCCTCCTCAAAATACTAAAGAAGTTCAAGTATTGATTGGAAGGTTGGCAGCTTTGAATAGTTTTATTTCGATACCATCGAATAAATGTGCATTGTTCTTCCAAGTATTGAGAAATTCCAAAGAATTCAACTGGTCCTCGAATTGTGATAAGGTGTTCCTTGAAATTAGAAACATTATATTAACCTAAAGTTTATTCAAAATGGCTATCAGAGAGATACTCTATGTATATCTAGCGGTATCGGATTATGATGTGAGTGTGGTGTTAGTTCGGGAGGTTGACAATTATCCTTGCCCTGTTTATTACATAAGCAAGCGTTTGCTAGATGTTGAGAAAAGATACCCATGTTAGAAAATTTTGCCTTAACCTTGGTAATATCAGCCATAAAATGAGGCCTTATTTTCAAGTGCATTTATCACGGTTTGAACTTCTTTTCCACTTAAAAATGTATTACAAAAATCGGATATATCGTGTCATATGACCAAGTAGTCTGTGGAGTTGGGAGACTACGATATTGAATTTTCTCCTCGAACAGAAATCAAAGCCCAACTATAGTAGATTTCTTAGTTGAGTTCCATTCGGAGAGACATCATAAAGAATATTCAATTCACAAGTCCAGAAAAGAGTGGGTAATTCAAACAGATGGAGGATCGAGCATGATGGGTTGTGGGGTAGGAATTTGTTTATTTTTCCCTTCAAGTACTCAATGTACCAAGATATATATATATATATATATATATATATATATATTGGTTTTAATTCATCAAACAATGAAGCAGAATACGAGGCCGCCATATCAGGTTTAAGGCTTGCTCAAATATGTGGGGCCAAAAAATCTGTTTATTGAGTTATTTGCAGCTACTTATATATCAAGCCCAAGGACAATTTGAAACCAGTAAAGTGAAGCTCGTAAAATACTTACAGCTGCTGAAAATATAAAATATGAACACGTGCCAATATCAGAAAATTTGATGGCTGACTCTTTAGCCACCGTTGCATATTCCAACGCATACCCTTGGATTTTAGTACAAGAGTGCCTCTCTATAACAACGACCCTCGAAATGGAAGTTAAAAATGAAGAAAAATTCCAAATATCAACCACAACCAGTCACGACTAGGGGTGTGATACCAAGAATTCATTACTAAATGAAGCCTTCATAAAGACAAAAACCTAGTTAAGAAGTTAAAGTTTAAAACATACAGGTTTTTGGTTTTAAGATGAATCGTGTATAAAATATCTTTTAGTAATCCTTCGTTGCGATACCTTGGATCCGATGAGTCCCAAGTGGTTCTGTCTGAATTACATGATGGGGAAGGGTATGCCATTGTGGCTATAAGGCTTTGACTAGAAGGGTCATATTAGCAGGGTATTATTGGCCATCTATCATGAAAAATTCTAAAGAGTTAGTTTGAAAATGTTATCTTTGCTAAAGATATGAAAATACAATACATATACCAGTAGTCCCAATAAAGTCAGTATCTGAAGCAGTATCCTTTGACAGGTGGGGGCTTAATTTGGTTAGACATTATTCGATGGATTCTTGAGGATGTTGAATAACAATAGATTACTTTTCGAAATAGATAGAAGCTTCACCCCTATCTGAAACAAATTTTAAAGCAGTAATCAAGTTTATCTTCTCCAATATTTGTTGTAGGTTCAGAATTCCTATAAATATTACAACAGATAATGGCCCCCGGTTTGACAATAATGATATGTAAGTTTTATGTGCATCAAAAGGAATTCACCATTGTTTCTCTTCGACTTTTCATACTCAAGCTAATGGACAGATATAAGTGGGAAACACGACCATTAAATGGGTATCACAAAGAATTTAGAGGGAGCAACAGGAAAATGGCCAAATTACCTACAAGAGGTTTTGTGGAATAATCGAACTACTCCACATACTTCCACCCAAAAGTCTAATTTTTTCTTGGTATATGGAATGGATGAAATTTAACCAATATAATCTACTATTCATTTTTTCAGGGTTCAAAATCATTTCGAAGAGGAAATGAAGTTGTAATAAGAACTCAACTAGACTTGATCAAAGAAGAAAGAAAGAAATCTCATCTAAGAACAATACATTACTAGAGTTTAATTAGGAGTATATGCGTCTAAAGTACGAAGAATATACTTCCAAGTGGGGAACAAGGTTTTGAGAAAAGTATTTATTCACACCAAATATAGGAAGTTTGGGAAGTTGGCTCCGAATTCAGGAGACTATAAATTGTGTGAAAAGATTAAGCAAGGAACGTGTCGGCTAGTTGACCAAAAAGGCAGTCTTTTGAGGAACATATAAAATGTCGAACACCTAAGTTTATAGCTTGAGTATAATTATATTGTAAATATTTACTTTGTTTTATTCAATGTACATATTTGAGGGCATAATCTTTCATACTCTGGTGTCCCGTAGAGGTTTTATTGAGGTGTCTGATGTGTTATTAGTTTACCATCTGTGCCTTTAAAATGTGTTAAATTTTTATTTTCCTTCAAATGGATTACTTTTGAATGGTTCATGTATATTAAGTTTTTATTTCCTTCGAATGGATTATTTTGGAATTGCATGTATATTAATTATTTATTACCTTCAAATGGAATACATTTGAATGACTAGTGTATATCAAATTTTTATTTGCCTACGAATGGATTACCTTTGAATGGTTTGTGTATATCAAGTTTTTATTTTCCTTCGAATGGTTCATGTATATCAAGTTTTTATTTACATTCGAATTGTTCGTATATATCAAGTTTTTATTTACCTTTGAATGGATTACCTTCGAATGGTTTGTGTATATCAAGTTCTATACCTTCAAATGAATTACCTTCTAATGGCTCATGTATATGAACTTTCTATTTCCTTCAAATGGAACGTGTATATCAAGTTTTATTTACCTTTTAATGATTAATTGACTATATTCGGATAAAATAAACTGAGAAATAAAGATAATATATATATATAAGAAAATAAGTCAAGTTAATAAGGTGACAGATAATATAAAATGATTTGAATGACCTAAGGACTTAGTGAAATCCGGGAAGAGAATTACAAAATCCTTTGGCCATGCCAAGCACTTGCACAAAAATGTCCGATCTAAATAATGAAATGCCTTGTACATAACAAGGGCTTGCACAAAGATAACTACATAAAAACTTTATGGCCTTCGGGCTCGTTCCCACTGACATCTTCTTCTTATTTTTCTTCTGAACTATTACTATAAGAGCCCCTTTCATTGACATCATCAGAACCTTCATAGGATAAACTTCAGAGATACCAAGCTGATCAGCTATGGACATATCATGAGGCAGCAACTTATTTGGGACCAGACCCCATAACGATCCCATGGCAAGTGTGAGGAACTTTTTATAGAACTCTAATACTATATTTGCTTTGACTGATGTATCTTTTTTTGTAAAGAGTCTATCACTGTATCGGCATATGCGTCTATAGTATCGGCTGCCTCTTAAGTAGATTTAGCTTTGAGAGAGGTGATTTCCTCATGTTGCTTCTTGATAAGGTCCTCTTAGGTTTTCTTCTCGTCCAATAAGCGCTCAATGGTGGTTTTATCATCATATTGTTGGTTCTTTAATGAAGTAATATCCTCGGAGCTGGATGATTGCAGACTTTAATAATCAACTTTTAGTTTTTCATTATCAAACTTGACCTTGACAAGCTTTTTTTAACGGATTTGACCTCTCTGGATAGACTATTAGCTTTGGTATTTTTCTCTTTAGTTGAAAGTCTCAAATTCTTGTTTTCATCTTGAAGAGAAGTGATGTCTTCAATCTGAGACCTTACTTGTCTCCCCAGTTCAACAATTGGCCGCACATACTCATGACTGAATACATTAACACATCAATCTTCTTTGATAATTCGAAAAGAACCCTTTCGAACACCACAGCAGTTGCGGTACTTGTAGACTTAAGGAAGTCAGTTTCAAAGGATTCAAAATTAAATAAAAACCTATTACCTTCAATGGGGTCATCATCTCCAAGAATAAGAATTTCAAAGAGGGGAAGTAATGGAGAAGGATGATCGGATCCCACGGTTTTTGGAAGGTCAACAACAGGGATTGGTTAAAGAAGAAGTTCCTAACGAAGGATTATCTCCGAACGAGTTAAAGTTTTCTTCATTTTCTTGTCTCTCTTATCTCTGCCTTGTGTTCTCATCTTGTGTACTTTTTTTATTTTTAGGCACAAAGGATTTTGAAGGCACCCTACCCTCCTAAACCGTGGCAGCAACAACCTTTAACAAAGCTGAGTCAATCTCATCTAGTTGCCCTTCGTTTCCCACTTTGGCAGTAAACTATGATGAGCCTTCTTTGTTCTTTTTATTCTTATTCTAATGGCTGAGGGATCTATTTCAATTCGGAAGAAACAATTTTCCATAAATATCTTTGGTTCTCTTGAGAATATCAGAAGGTCAAAGAGGAATGATAAACTGCTCCCATGTCAATTTCCATATGTGATTAGTTTTCAAGAGATGAGTCCTCACAAAATTAATGAGAGTAAAGTAGTTGTGGAAGCCATTGGACCACTTTTCCTCTGCCCATTGATTCAGATTTTCAAAGGCCACCTTCGTGTCAGCCAGATGTTGTAGATAGGGCTTTAAAATAGCTGATACGAACAAGGTTAATGATAAATTATTAAAAGTAGTAAAAACATGAAAATAAATCTGAAGAGTCTTACGAGTATTCTTCCAATGTCTGGTAAGATAACTCGGATTCCCATGGGAGGTAATCTTCTTTCCATTTCTCATTGACTGCTAATCAAAAGGAATTGACTTTTTCAAATTTTCTCTGCCTCCAATAGATCATCCATCATGTTATAGTCGTTCCCTAGGTTAAATAGTAAAATAGGATATGGGCATTACGAGACAGTCTCGCAATGACAGCTAGCTGCTCCATCGGCATTGGAGTCTTAAACAATCTTGAATCTTTGAGGCATACCAACAATGAGAACTATGCATTTGGACTGATTTTTTCTTCTTTGTTGGCAACAAAGTCTCTCTGATATGATCAGATGTCTCAATGACAGATTTTTCACTGGAATCCTAAATGTTCTCTTCTATAACCTGAAAACTAGATCCCAGAGGCTCAATAGGCTGAGTTGCTACATTCTCTCCTTCCAGGATGAGAGAACTCAGTAGTCAATGTTGCAGGATTTTCTTCTCCACTTGGATCTAGTGGAAGTTCGGTTGGAAGAATAAAAGGGTCTTCTCCATTTATAAGCCTTTGGGGAATAGAAGAGCTACTGTTAATGACTCGTTGCCCTGTCGGGTTTCAACAATGGCACCCTCTTGGGATTGGGAAGATTTTAGGGGTTTAGGTGAAGGTATTGGTGATCTAACAGACTAAGCAGTCGAAGAGGGATTGGAGGGAATTTTCCACCTATTGTATGGATGAACTCCTCTGCCATCGATGGATTGGGTTACAACTAGTGTGGATTATTTTCGACTGAGGGTAATTTTGTCAGATGTTTTGTGGTGTTTCAAGGGTATTAAATGTTTAAGTGTTTTGTAGTTAGATATTTGAGCTGCCTGGTTGTATTAAATGTTCATTACCCTCATTAATGAAAGTAGTTGGGTATTTATAACCTTAATTATGGGCCATATGGGCTTCCGGGTCAAACTTATGGAGGGCAACTTACTGAGCCAGCCACCAACACTCCCCCACCAACAACGGCTGATAAACCTTCCACGGTGATGGAAGAGGTGCTGGAGGACAGTATAGAAGATGCTCCATTTGAGACCGACGTCTCGGGGCAGACAAGGGATGCTGCCACTGATAAAAAAAAAGAAAAGGTAAAGAGAAACTCTGCCTGAAACATCCGGATCTGCCGGACTGCCTGGAAGGCAAAGTGGGACCCTGCTTCCACAAATTGAATATGAAGTATCTGCTGGCCAAGCAGAATATCAATTATGTCTACACTCATACTGCTCAGTTATGCCGGATCCAGACGAAGTGGGGGATCCCTGAGTGTGTTAAGGTGAGGATATCGGTTAATCAGGAGACCCCAATGGACTGCAAGCTTAGCGAGATAGTCATTTATACGGAGCTGTTTAACTGGGGGCTCAGATTTCCCTTGGATCCAGAGATTGTCAGCTGAGTCCCAATGCTTGGTACACTCTTATGGCCTGTATTATGGCTTTTAGGCTCTCCGGAATACCACTTCCAATGGAGCAGTTCACTGATGTGGCCAGCCTCTGCAAGAACCATCACATCCCTTTCTATCACTACAACATGGGAGATAACTTTAAGGTGGTAGATGACTTGCTCGAGTCAGAGAAGAATTGGAAGACCCAATTTCTGTTTATTAGTGGGGCTTGGGAAAACGGGAGGAAAATCAAGGCTGGTGTCAACCCTAGCATGCTCACAAGCAGATGGAAAAGCTCAGGTAAATATTTCATCATGTTTGTCTTTCTTTCTTTATAAAAAATCTATTTCTAAATTGCTCTTCTTTTTCTTTGTTTAGTGCTGCCGAAGGAGTTCTCCGATTATGTGGAGGAGGGGCAGACCACATGTGCCAAGTTGAATGCTTGGACTGCTGATAAATGGGGAAATCATTTCCACAACTGCTTCACCTCCGGCAATTTAGTGAGGTCCCACCTCTGGAACACAACAGGCCGGAGAGACCTTACTTGGGAGGAGCTGACCACTCTACCTCCTCCGGCCGTCATCCTCTAGAGAACAGAGGAGAAGGATGGCAAGCTGGCTTTGCATACCAGAGAAAAATCCCCAAGTAAGATGAAAGAAAAGAAGGGCAAGAAGAAAAAACAAGTTGCAATAGAGGTTGCTCAAGGTGGTGTTGAGGAGATCGCCCCAGCGAGTCAGGAAGTGCAGGCCCAAGGGGGAATCGATGCTACTCTACTTCAAATGGTTGAAGATGAGAGTATTAAGGAGGCAGGTGGACCTCGAGATCTTCCAAAGGCTCCTAAGGACCGAAAGTGGGGAGCAGATGGTGAAGATAGGACAGCAAAGAAGAAGAAAATCTCCTCGGGGGATGAAGTTTCCCTCCGGCCTTCAGAGTCTCTTCCTCTGGTCGACCCAACATACCTCACTTTGGCAGAGTAAATCCTAAGTGGTCTACATGCCGGAGAGGGTATCAGAGGGGATATCAATATTGATGGAGTGGACATGAGTGGCTTCCAAAATATTGGTCTTTACTTTGACGATCTTGAAAATATGACTTTGTTGGCCCCTATCTTCCCCCAAGTTCCTCAAACATGGTTACCTTCAATGGTAAGTCTTTCACTGTTTCAGGGGAGAATGACACGGTGACTAACTTCTTACTGAGCAATATTCAGTCGGTGCTCAACCTGGAGAGGCTAGTGGAAAGTCAATCTACCCTAATCAACGCACTCAATGCAGACAAAGAGAGCTTATCTAATGACCTCCTTAACGCCAATCAGAGTGTTGAAGCATTGAGGAAAGAGCTCGAGGAGTTGAAGAAGGAGAAAGAAGACTTGGCCACCAGGCTGGCCACTTCGGAGATGGTTAACACAGGACTCCAAACCAAGTGTTCTGGCTTGGAGAAGGATCTCTCCGCTGCGAAAGAGGAGGTGAAGGCCAATGATAATGTTATCCAATCCCTGTCGAGTGACAAAACTTCCTTGGAAGGTGCTGTGTCCAAAATTACTAAGGAAAAAGAAGATTTGATAAAAGAGCAGGAGAAGACAATCCAGGCCAGGGTCGATGCATACACCAACAAGGTGATAGATTCCTTAGAAGACATGTATGCCAAAGTGAAATCCGACATGGTCTTGCTTTATCATCAAACATTCCCGAAGAGGACACTTGGCACTTTGTGGCAACATGTGGAATACGAAGACCTCTCATTCCATACTATGGCAGATGGTGATAAGCACAACTATTCCAGTGGTTATGATGATACCACTGATGCGGAAGAAGGGACTGGAGAGAGCTCCAATGATGAACCCAAAGATCCAAAGAATAAACAAGATGAAGCAGGAACATCTAAGGGAAACCAGCCCTAAAGTTTTAATTATCTTATGTTTTTCTTTTATCCTTATGTCAGACTAAAGTCCTTGGATGGCCAAGGCATTTTTGTAATTGTGTCTGGCTCGTGCCCCGATAAGCATTTTCTTATTAAACTTCAAAGTCCTTGGATGGCCAAGTCATTCTATATGTTTTAATATCATCCCCCGGTGCTAGCCGGGCAGTTTTACTTTGCAAAAATTCTTGCTTTGTTTCGTTATTCTTTCAATCTTGATGGCTGATATTTAAATAGCCCCTATTTATTTTATAAGTATTTTAACATGAGAATGTTTAAATTCTCCGATGACAAATGTTTAAATGGTCATCATTCCACCAGATCAATCCGATCCGTCAAAGATACTTCGAAGGTTTTTAAAGAGACTGTAAATCAAACCACTCCGAATATGTTTTAAGAAGGCATCAAATTTCATTAAAAAACCCGGACACCTCATTAAAACCTCCCCGCGCCACCAGGGTAGGAAAGAGTATGCCCCCTAATATTCACATGGACTTTAAACAAGTTAATATTTGCATAACTTTCATTCTAGATACAACCGGAGGTGCTCAATGTTCAAAGGGTGGTTTAAGATTCTTCCATCTTTGTCTTGAAGCCAATATGTCTCAAGCTTAAGCTTTTCAATGACCACATAAGGTCCTTCCCAATTTGGAGCTAGCTTGCCGAACTGCTTCTCTATAATATGTAGGAAGACTTTTCTCAATACTTTATCCCCCGGACAATAATCCCTTCTTCTGATTCTGGAAGCAAACCTACTTCTCATTAATCCTTAATAATGGGTGGCTTTAAGATGAGCTTTAACCCTCTTCTCTTCTATTAAGTCCAGTTGACTTCTGATTGCCACTTCATTAGCCTGTTCGGAAAAATTGTGGACTCTGTATGATGGAAGAGTTGGCTCTATAGGAGCAATCACATCCATACCATATACCAAGGAAAACGGGGATTCCTGTGTAGCAGCTCCAGGAGTAGTCCGGTAGGCCCATAGTACTTCTTGTAGATAGCTTGGCCACTTTCCAGCAGCCCCTTCTAAATTATTTTTGAGACCGGGCAGAATGGTTCTGTTGGCCACTTCAACCTGGTCATTTACCTGTGCGTGAAAAGGAGAAGAGAAACAATGCTGAATGCCCCTAGAAGCACATAAATTCTCTATATCCTTATTATCAAATTATGGCCCATTATCTGTGGTTATCTTTTGTGGAACCCCAAATCTGCAACAAATATTAGATAAGATAAATTTTATAACAGCTTTTGTAGTAGTTCCAGCCAATGGGGCAGCTTCTATCAACTTTGAAAAATAATCAATGGCTACAATAATAGTTCTGCACCCTCCGGACGCCATTGGTAGAGGTCCCACCAGATCCAATCCCCAACGAGCAAAAGGTATTGGCTCAGAAATCGAATCCAAGGGGACAGCTGGGATATGAATTTCATTACCATATCTTTGGAATGGATCACACTTCTTAACCAATTCCTTAGTATCTTCCATTATGGATGGCCAGTAGTATCCGACCAATAAAACTCTTTGGGTTAAAGCTCTATAACCACAGTGTGCTGACCCTTCACCATCGTGTAGTTCGGACAGCACTATTTGGGACTCTTTAATCCCCAAATAACGCAAGAGAGGCCTACTAAAAGACTTCTTGTGAAGGATGTCTCTCATGATTAAAAAACCACGAGCCATATACTTCATTTTTCTTGAGACTGCTTTTTCCGGAGGCAAAATGCCATCTGAAATGTATTGAAGAAGAGGATACCTCCAGTCTTTAGGTTGAACCACTTGTATATTTAAACTTTCCTCCTCTTCCTTGCTCTGATTGAGTTGGATGGATGGGTATTCTTGCACATGAATCCATGGGTATGACTCAGAGTATGCTATGGTTGCCAAGGAGTCTGCTAGTGTGTTCTCCGTTCTGGGTATGTGCTCATAGCTGATCTCTTTGAAGTTAACTGCCAAATCTTTAAGAATGAATAAATATTTAATCAACTGCTCCTTTTTGGCCTCAGATTGACCTTGGGCATGCTGGATAAGAAGCTGAGAATCACTCATTAACCTAACTCTTTTGGCTTCACAAAGCAAGGATAATTTCAAACCAGCTATAGCAGCTTCGTATTCGGACTCATTGTTAGAAGCCCTGAAAGCAAAACATATAGCCTGGTATAGCTTGTCGCCATACAGAGAGGTTAAACATATCCCATCACCACAACCCATGTTACTTGATCCACCATCGGTCCGGACAACCCATACCTTCTTAGTTTTTCCACCTGTAGCTTGTTTAGTACTCCTGTACAAATGGAACTCAACTAGGAAATCAGCAACAGACTGAGCCTTGATTGTAGTTCGAGGGGAAAAATCGATGTCATAGCCTTCCAATTCTACTGACCACTTGTTATTCTGCTTGATATGTCTGCATTTTGAAGAACATTTTTCAATGGAAAAGATGTCCGGACGACAATAGAATGAGACTGAAAGTAGGGCCTTATTTTCCTGGCAGTAATTACCAAAGCTAGCGCTAGTTTATCGAGTTTTAAATACCTTTTTTCAGCATCCATCAGGCTTTTGCTACTGTAGTACATCGGACGAGGATAATTGTCCACCTCTCTTACTAGCACCGCACTTATGGCACATTCGGAGACTGCTAAATATATATACAATGTTTCTCCATCAATAGGTTTAAACAAGTTTTTAGAGGAAGATAAATATATCTTTATTTCATCAAAAGCCTGGTCGCACTGTGGAGACTAGTTGAAGTCTTTAGCACCCTTTAAAGTTTAGAAAAACGGGGCACACCTATCCGAAGCCTTGAGATAAAACGGTTTAGAGCAGCTAACCTCCCTGTCAATCTTTGTACTTCTTTAATATTCTGAGGAGGATCCATCTGCAGTAAAGCATTAAGTTGGTCCGGATCAGGTTGTATCCCCTTCTCACTTATCACATACCCCAAAAACTTAACGGAATGTACTCCAAAAACTCGTTTTTCTAGATTTAATTTTAAATTAACTTTTACCAAGTTGGCAAAAGTCTTTTGTAGATCTGCCAAGTGTAATTCTTCCTCCACACTCTTTACCATCATATCATCAATGTAAAATTCCATATTTCTTCCAATCTGATCAGTGAATGCTTTGTTCACCTACCTCTGATAAGTAGCCCCATCATTCTTTAATCCAAAAGGCATCACCTTGTAACAATGGAGGCCCTGTTAGTAACAAAAGTAGTGTGTTCCTGGTCCTTCAGATCCACATGAATCTGATTATAACCAGAGAAGGCATCCGTGAAGGACAAAAAATTATTCCCAGATGTGGAGTCTACTAAATGATCGATCCGGGGGACCGGATATAGGTCTTTTGGGAAAGCCCTATTAAGGTCAGTGAAGTCAATGCACATACGCCACTTCCCGTTTTTCTTTTTTACTAACACTGGATTGGTTGTCCATAAAGGGTACCGAGATTCCTTTATGTGCACCATCTTAGTAAGTCGGTCAACCTCTTGAACTATGACATCAGTTTTCTCCTTAGAAAAATCTCTTCTCTTCTGCAAAACGGGTGCTACATCTCTTCGGATGGATAGCTGGTGTGATATAACATCTGCAGGCACTCCGGTTACATCAGCATTACACCAAGCAAAAACGTGTTGATGGTTTGTTAAAAAAGATAACACCTTGCTTTCTAGTTCTGATGTCATCTTAGATCCAATCTTGACACTTCTTCCTTCAGCCAGAGAGTGAGTTTCAACCTCTTCAATCGGTATTAAAACACCAAGGGTCTCTCTAGGGTCATCAAGTTCACCCTCTCCCTAGAGGGACCCCCCAATTGCTAATCCTCATTGATCCGAACTGCCCCCAAAGTTCTAGGGGCAAGCGCAGTTGCATAACATTCCCTTGCTATCTTTTGAATACTCTGGAAAACTCCCACTTTTCATTGCACGACGTATTTTAAACACCGGTGAACTGTCGAAGCCACAACATGCATCCTAGAGAGCCAATACCTTCCCAAAATGGCATTGTAACATGTAGGACAATCTACCACAACAAAAAGTACTCTGACCATTTTCTTGAAAGGGCCTTTGCCCAACAAAACCTCTTCTTCAAACTCTTTGAGTACGTCCTCATAGCTTCCAGTGAAACCCACAATAGACCTGTTCGAACGTTGAATTACTGTTGGATTCTTCATTTGTTTATAGGAAGTCAAAAAGAGGATATTGGTTGAGATCCAAGTGTCCACACAAATTTGTCTAATGTCATTTCCCCCAATGGATGCTCCTATCACCACAACATCTTCATGGGGACCAGCTATGTCCCTCAAATCATCTTCATCAAAAACAATGAAGGGAAAAGGAATTTGCGATTGATAGGAGGACATGCCTCCCTCCAACTGAGTAGCCATAGTGTGAACATGCCTCTTTCGTAAAGAAGGAGTTGGTGCAGTCATGGTGTCCCCCCCCCCCCCAAAAAAAATGGTGAGTGACTCAAAAACGATTATGAGCCCGTACACCATCTTGGTGTGTTCTGTGATAACGCCCACCTTATTTTGGGCTGGATCAGGACCCAAATACTCTGATTCCACATCGAATCTTTCAATAATCACCATGGCCCCGTCCGGAGCCGACGTCCCTGCATTGTTTGTTGGGTCGGTCCAATGAGCATTATCAGGCCTATTCCCACTTCTTCGTTTAACATAAGCACCCAATTTTCCTCTTTCAATCAGATTTTGCACCTCTTGTTTCAAAGCGATGCAATCCTCTGTGTTATGGCCAATATCATAATGATATTGACAGAAACAAACATTACGACTTTCCCTGGGAGATTAGAGCGTTGCCGACTTCCTAAAATGCACTTCGTCTTTTGTTTTATTGTAGATGGTTGCCACATTCTCTTTTAATTTGGAAAACCACTTCGGTTGGACCCAAGGTCCTCGCTTATTTCTGGACTGCTGGGTCTGAGCTGGTGCTGGGTGAGATTGAGCCTTGGCCCTGTTGGGACCCTGTCCGGCTTCCTTAGCCTTGTACCCGGATTGATTCTGGTTTTGGTTCGCTGCAGCTGGGGTAGATCTCACTTGCCTGTGCACCCTAGTATTTTTTGTTTCATCCACATTGATTTGCTTTCCCAGCTGATTCAGTAAACCGCCCCACGTTATGGCCTTCTTCCTGGTTACCAAATCGGCCAGATTGCGAGGGTTCAAACCCTGTCTTAGAGAAGCTATTGCTACTTGTTCAAAGCAATTAGCTAATCCATTCTTGGTATTCACAAACCAACTTATATATTCTTTCAATGATTCGTTTGGCTCTTTGACACAATGGATAATAGTGTCTCCATTACCCTTCACCTCCTTACTTCCAATAAACTGCCTCCGGAAGGCCACCCAAAAGGTATCAAAATTTCTGATGCAACCCTGTGGCAGGCTATTATACCACTTGAGAGCACTCCCCATAAAATATTTAGAGAATGCTCTCCAAAGCAACTTATCATCATCGTCAAAATTCATCATAAAGTTTTTAAATTGCTCCATATGATTATCTGGATCTTTGCTCCCATCATATTTTTCCACCTTAGTACTGTCAAACCTCTTTGGAAGGTTTCCGGACAGTATCTTGGAAGACAATGGAGATTGTCTCCAATTCCGGCCACGACTAAACACAGTATCTTCATTCGGAGTTGCAAAGATACCTGGTTCATCATGGAAAGCGAAAGGATCCATCAACAGCTGGTCTATATGCCTCTGACCATGGTTGTGGCTATGAGATGACCTTTTACCTATATGCCTCTTCAACCTTCCATGCATGTCCCTCTTTTTTGAATATTTTTTTACCAACCTTTGTTTCTTCTTAGACCTGCCTTTATCACTGTTGGATGATAGGCACTCCTCAACTCCATCTTCATTCAAGGAGCTACTAGAGGATTCTAACTCCGAGCTCTCTACCGGTTTAGACCGGTAAGACTTCTTTGAGCTGGCATGAGTCTTTTTAGTATTCAAATGGGTCTTTGCTGATGGGTCATGCTCCTTTGGATTGTAAGTGTGGTGAATAGCTGACACTTTTGATTTTTCTTTCAAGCCCATCTTTACCTTTTTAGCAGCCCTCAAGGCTTATATCTCAGCTTTCAACCTGTCTCGCTCTTTGATCGTATATTCATCGTTTTCTCCCACCACTTTTACCAAAGTTGGTGGCACTGCCTGCTCGTCCGGATTCATCCGAACTGGTTTTTCTTGCTGGTTTTGAATGCTAGATTCAGGTACCTTCTTCTCCCACTGTGGTCGCCAATTTGGTGTGGATTATTTTCGACTGAGGGTAATTTTGTCATATGTTTTGTGGTGTTTCAAAGGTATTAAATATTTAAGTGTTTGTAGTGAGAGATTTGAGATGTCTGGTTGTATTAAATGTTCATTACCCTCATTAATGAAAGTGGTTGGGTATTTATACCCTTAATTATAGGCCATATGGGCTTTCAGGTCAAACTTATGGAATCAGGTCGAGTTCAAAAACTCATTAGTTTATTAAGCAGATTAGCAATCAGCTTAGTCAAAAGGTGTTTAGTTATTTAATACTTTTTTCATGTCCTGATACTTTAGTGGGTGATTATTTTCCGGATTATCCATGTCCGGTTTCTACAGTAAGTGGTGAATATTTCTGGACTCATCAACAACAACCGTACATGAAGATGCTGAAACCCAACAGCAGCTCTAGTTTTTTTCTTTTCTTCTTCGAGTTCGAAAAAATTCAGCCAACCACCTCTGGTTAATTTATTTTTGGTGATGAACATGAAAATGCCAAAATGATTCTGGAAAAGTAATTTGTGGTGGTTAATGCGGTGGAGGAAGGGAAATATTATGGGTAAGAAGTTGAATGTCAATGAAGAATATACTTCTCTCACTAGAATGTAAACTCTTTCTCTCTTTTAAAATACTTAAAGTAAAGAAAATGAATATTAATTTATATAGGAACTAAGAAACCTACTACATAATTGGAAATGACAGGGGTAGCTAGGGGGCTCTAGAGGCGTGGAATCGTTTCTCTTTTGGTTGGTTAGTTTTACCTAGGGTAAAATAATTTTGTCGCTCCAATTAAGAGGTGACATGTGTCTTAAAAAATAACTAGTTAAAAGTTGTGACCTTTGAGTAACTACCATGTTTGAGTAATACCATCGGATGTGGTCCATATTTTTTCATCCCTTATACTCAATTGAAGAGCGGCGGGAAAATAGAATTGAGAGAATAAATAAGTGTAAATCCAATGCAATTAAGATATGTGTCAGCTTGCCCTCTCAAACTACTTTTAAGAGGGCTAAGGGGGCTAGTTGATGGGGTCAGATTTCTTTGGGTGCGATAGTTAGCACTTGGGTTGGATTTATTTGAAGGGGCAATTTAAACTCAAAACAAATACCATTTTGACTCAATATTTTACATTTTGACTCAATTGTGTGCTAATTATATCTTTACTTGTTAAATATGTAACATTAATAATGGGTAATGGGCTTTGAGTGTTGTAAGTATGACCAATATCCACGACCCGACCTGTTTGGACCATTAACCCAACGTTAGCCTATAAATGCTCAAAATAACAGCATTTAAGAGGGTTGAGACTTTATATCTCTAAACATTAAGTATAGTAACTCAATTATCTCTCTACCTTCCACCCTAAATTTAATATACCAGATTCACTTAAGATTTATCTTCACCATGATGATATTATATTTTTAGTACGAATCGCATACCAAGCATTTATATACTTTCATTTATTAAAAAACTAATAATTAGAATTAACATATTTGAAAAATATAAAACTTACATCGGCTTCTTGCAGTTTTTTTTAAAGTAATCATCCAGTTCAGTTTGGTATGAGAATCAAAATTAGACACACATGCATCCCATCGAACAATAGTCGAAAGTTGCTTTGTATAACTCGTACGTGTAACCGGGCGAACTAAAACAAAATGATCATGTATCCAATTTCCAAAGAGAGTGATACACTCACCCATAATGTTCGTCGCCTATAAGGATACCTCTTCGAGATGATGATACAACTATACCAACACCATAGTACCCCAAGAATAGCGCTTAACCGGTTTGGTCAAGTCCTATAGAATGAGCATGTACTTGTAATCGATGTACGTGTTACTTTTGTCAGCGAACAGAATACACTTGAACATGTGAAAAATATAAGAACTTGCACCATATTGTCCGTCATCAAAACGTGGGTCTCGTTGTAGGCCTCACCGCTAAACCTGGTCTAAAGATAACTGCAGCCTAACCTTTAGGGATATCAATCTTGGTGTGGATTATTTTCAACTTAGGGTAAATTTGTCAGATGTTTGTGGTGTTTCAAAGGTATTTAATGTTTAAGTGGTTTGTAGTGAGAGATTTGAGCTGCCTGGTTGTATTAAATGTTCATTACCCTCATTAATGAAAGTGGTTGGGTATTTATAACCTTAATTATAGGCCACATGGGCTTTCGGGTCATACTTATGAAACCAGGTCGTGTTCAAAAACCCATTAGTTATTAAGCAGATAAGCAATGATCTTAGTCATAAAGTGATCAATTTTTAATACATTAGTCGTGTCTAGATGGTTCAGTGGGTGGTTTTTGTCCGAATTGCCCCTGTCCGGTTTCTACAGTGAGTGGTGAGAAAATCCGGACTCATCAGTATCCCCTTTTTTAGGTTATGTTCGAAGGCCTTTGGCAAGACCTAAAAAATAGCTCATGAGTACTCGTAACATTGTCCGGAAAGATTTCGATTTGTGTAAAGGATTTATCCGGACTGGCAAAAACTCTTAGAAGCTTAACGGTTTTGCCAGAGATCATGGGACACGTGTCCCTTTCTGATTTGTCTCACCAGCCATTTTTCTCTTAGAACGGCGTTCCCACTCATTTCATAAAGTAACCTATTTAATTAATATTGGTGACATCAGCGCCGTCTTTAATCATTACTCCCATCTTTCGTATTCTCCTAGGTTTCAAGGCATCTTTTGTCTCTTTAGTATAAATTAACCCATTTTCACTGTTTTACCATCTTCATCATCTTCTCACTTTTAATCTTCAAAGCTTTTATCTCTCTTTTGCAAAAACCCTTTTTTTGCTGTAAGTTTATGTTTACAGCAAGAAACGCACTTGTAAAAGGTGGGTGGCTTAACTTGTCGGAGTTAGAGAAAGCCTAAAAAGTCGAACGAGAAAGGCGCATTGCTGCAGGCCTCTCAGTTTCTCCCATCGACAAATCTGAAACACCAAGTTCAGAGCCCGATCGAGGTTCGTCTTCTGCCAGAAGTTATAAACCCAGAAGGTTATTCCAACCTAGTCTTTCACCAATCATCTCAGGCTCTTTGGTCCAGGAATCATAGCCTAATGTTGAAACAGAACAAGCAGTTACAAGTACCAAGAGACCCTCCCCATTTATTTCCATGGGATCGGATGCTGACATCTTCCCAGAAAAGCTGATAAATCTACGAAGAGGTCGTCTAGTAAAAGGCCAGGTTGTCGCTCCACAGTCTGAATCTCCAAAATCAGTGCCTTCTAAGTCTGGGGCCAAGGATAAAACTACAGGGTCAGAAGCACCCATAAAGGTTCCTAAGGACAAACTGTCCGGTCTGAAGGCGACCAGATCAAGCCTTCGAAACGAACCCTCCAGATCTGAGCCCCAGCCGGACTCCAGACTACAAGAGGAAAGCAATGCTCAGCCATCCGGATGGCTTACTGAGCCAACCATTAGCACTTCTATCCCAAAACAAACTGATAATCCTTCCATGGTAATGGAAGACGTAATGGAGGACAGTGTTGAAGAATCCCCTTTTGAGACCGACGTCTCCGGGAAGACGAGTGAGGCTGCCATTGTTAAGAAAAACAAGGGCAAAGAGAAGCTATGTTTAAAACACCCGGAGCTGCCGGAGTGCCTTGTAGGAAAAGTGGGACCTTGCTTCTACAAAGTGAGTGTAAAGTACCTGCTAGCCATGCAGAAGATCAATTATATTTTTATTCACACAGCTGAACTGGGCCAGATCCGGACGAAGTGGGGGATCCCAGAAAATGTTAAAGTGAGGATACCGGTTGATCCGGAGACGCCGATGGATTGCAAGCTCATTGAGATAGTTTTCTACACTGAGTTATTCAACTGGGGGCTTAGGTTTCCTTTGGACCCAAAGATCGTCATATATTTCCATCTGATAAAGCTCTGCCCAAGCCAACTGAGCCCCAACGCTTGGTATACACTTATGGCCTGCATCATGGCCTTCAGGCTCTCCGGAATCCCACTTCTGATGGAGCGGTTTGCTACTGTGGCCAGCCTTTGCAAGAACCACATCATCCCCTTCTATCATTTTAACATGGGCGATAATTACAAAGTGGTGGATAACTTGCTTGAGTCGGAGAAGAACTGGAAGACTCAATTTTTGTTTATCAGTGGTGCTTGGGAGAATGTGAGGAAGATTAAAGCTGGTGACAACCCAAGTATGCTTATCAGCAGATGGAAAAGAACAGGTAAATATTTCATCATATAATTCTACATTTTCTTATAACAAGTTTGTTTGTTTGACTTCTCTTCCTTTGTTCTTTGGTAGTGCTGCCGAAGGAGTTTAATGATTACTTAGAGGATGGGCAGACTACTTGCACCAAGCTAAATGCTTGGGCTGATGAGAAATGGGGAAATCGTTTCCACAACTGTTTCACCGGAGGCAACTTGGCTCCATATAAGTAAAATACATCGTATGAATCTCGAGCTGAGTTTGTGTTATTTGACGACATAGAAGTTTAAATACCATGCACAACTAAACACCCAAATATACTTATATGTGGGTTGGCGATTGTAAATGGCAGAGGTTGGTGTTCAGTAGTTAAGGCGTTTGAAGTATAATATATTATGGAATTATGTAGTATGCTAACACCCAAAACATGGAGTGAATATTGGCATGAATGAGGAGAGCATAAATGATATCATTAAGGTGTCTTATCATACGTTTCACAATATCATTTTTTGGGGAGGTTTGGGGATAATAAAAGCGGAAGATTGTAGCATGGGAGGTGGAAACGTTTTTGAGTCAATTGTTGTTTAAATCACTTCCAATATCACATTGAAAACTTTCACTAGTTTTCCAAATTGAGTATGCACGATTTTATGGAATTTCATAAAGGTTTGCAATGTTTCAGATTTAAATGTAAGAGGGTAAACTCATACATATTATATAAAATTATTAATTAACATCATATAAATTTTATATCAAGATAGGCCAAATACAAAGGATGTTCATAAATCATAATATATAATGTAAAATTATATAAAAATCATAGATTTGTGATGTAGCCCAGAAGTCCAAACAAAAAGCTTTTAATTTTATTTTATTTTATTCAAATATCTTATATTATTCAAATCAAATATAATTGTATAAAGATTTTATTTTATTTTATTTTAAAATATTTATTTTATTTTATTTTAAAATATTGATTTTATTTTATTTTAAAATATTTATTTTATTTTATTTTAAAATATTTATTTTATTTCCTTGTATTCTAATTTAAGGTTTTGAGCAGCTATTATATAAAGCCTCATATACCTTAAGTTTTAAATAAGTTTTTGGAATAATATATTTTTTATCTCTAAAAATTTCAATCTTTGTTACCCTTAGATTAGGGTTTCATCATGTTACCCTTGAATTAGAGTTTCATCTATGATTGCTTCTTCTTCTATTTTCGTCGCGTCATCAATTTGGTATCGGAGCCTGAGTTCCTGCTATGGGGAAGCATATTTCTAAAACCTGACTATTCTGATTCAAGGTTTACAGAAAAGAACAACACACATGGTCATGAAGATCGGGAATATCGCTTCAGTATGAAGGGACATACCAACCGTTTCAATAACGATCGTATTGACCGGTTACTGAAGGAGTTTAAATTGGCTACCAATCGTCGAATTAAGGTAAAAATTGCTTATCGAGATGTTGTCTCAGGCTATGATACTTAAATTAAAGAATTAGGTAGAGCAGGGGTCATCTTACATAAAAAGATGAAGCAAACGACAAGAGAGTCACCCGTTAAAACTTGCATGTCGTAGGTGCTCTTTCTTTTGTGTAAGATTATGTTATGTTATTGTATGATGTTTGAATTTTGGGGGTGTATGTAGCCCTATTTGGTTGTGATGCTAACATAGTTTTCCGTTGCTTTTCTTCATTTTTAGGGGTATGTATGGTCTTCCTTTATTATAATATAAGTGTTGTTTGCGTTTCCAATCAGATTATCATAAGCAGTCTTTTGTTATGAAGTAAAGTATTCAGATATATGTCGTACATTTTCTTGTCTTTAGTAGTTTCTCATGACTTGTTGCTTGCATGTACCCCCTACTTCTTAGCAAGAGTAGGGGGTTTCCTAGTCGGGCTCATGTACTTTAGGCGGAACTTGGAGGTTACTTTTTCATTTGGTTTTCATACGTATCATGCAAGTTTTGAGCAGTTATTATATAGAGCCTCATATACCTTAAGTTTTAAATAATTTTTTGGAATAATATATTTTTTATCTCTGAAAATTTCAATCTTTGTTACCCTTAGATTAGGGTTTCATCATGTTACCCTTGAATTATGGTTTCATCTATCGTTGCTTCTTATTATATTTCCTCCGCGTCATCGGTTTAGTATCAGAGCCTCAGTTCCTCCTATGGGGAAGCATGTTTCTAAAGCCTGAATATGTTGATTCAAGGTTTACAGAAGAGAACAACACACATGATCATGAAGATCGGGAAGATCTCTTGAGTATGAGGGGACATACCAACCGTTTCAATGACGATCGTATTGACCGGTTACTGAAGGAGTTTAAATTGGATACCAATCGTCAAATTAAGGTAAAAATTGCTTATCGAGATGCTGTCTCAGGCTATGAAGAGGTTTTCAAAACCATTTTTTTCATCAACTAGACATGAGGATGATGTCTTCAGGCTATGAAAAGATTTTTGAAACCAATTTTTTTCATTAACTGGATGGTGTCAATGTGACTCCGAATAAGGAAAACTCGAGAAGTATTTATCTTATTCCGATAAGGTCAACAATTATAATTCCCAATGTAACAATTGAAAAAAATAAAATAAAATAATTTTGGTTGTTGATGGTGCTGGTGTTGTAAATTCGAGGACGAACTCTTGTCAACCAGGAGAGGATGATATAGCCGAGAATTCCAAACAAAAACCTTTTTAATTTTATTCTATTTTATTCAAATATCTTATATTATTCAAATCAAATCTAATTGTATAAAGATTTTATTTTATTTTATTTTAAAATATTTATTTTATTTTATTTTAAAATATTTATTTTATTTCCTTATATTCTAATTTAGGGTTTTGAGCAGCTATTATATAAAGCCTCATACACCTTAAGTTTTAAATAAGTTTTTGGAATAATATATTTTTTATCTCTGAAAATTTCAATCTTTGTTACCCTTAGATTAGGGTTTCATCGTGTTACCCTTGAATTAGGGTTTCATCTATCGTTGTTTCTTCTTTTATTTCCGCCATGTCATCAATTTGCAATCATAAAACGTAATCACTTAATATTCGACAATCGGTACGAAGGACAAACAAATGATAAACTAGTTTTATGGCACTTGATAAGGCCTTTACGATTAAGAAAATCGAGAGTGTTAGGGTCGGGATAACCTAGATGTTTGTTCCATGACACATAAATAACAATCTAAAATAATGAGGTGTTTGATGAAATGAGCAGATATAAGTTCATCACGTTATTGTAAGGGGATAAAATATCTACTTTTGAGATATTTTAAACAAAAACTAAAAAGATTGGAATTGTTAGAACTATGATTATCTCCTATAAATTTTCAAACGTATAATAATATTTGGATAACAGTTCGTGAGTGGAGTTTTTTAAGGTATAACATTTATTTTGCAAATGGTGAAAGTCGTGACCAGATCTTTTTATTGGCATATATTTACCATCTTCGATAAATAGTGCTCAAATTTAATGAAATGAAATATATAGTTTTATATGAATCATATGTTATGTGAGCTGGTGCTCCCAAGTCCATGTACCATTATAGATCTTGAAAATTGAGTTTTATGTTTAGGAATGTTACATTATTGCAGTCGTTATGTACCTAGCTAGGGTTTTGACGGAGATGTTGATGATGTTTTTCCAAATGAATCATGCTTCTAGTGACGTCCTACGTCAGCGAGCTTTGATTTATAAATGTGCAAATCATATCAAACTCGTTTGGAAGCCCTCGAATGACTTATAGCACTAAGCGAGACTCATTTAACTTATTACCAATGTTTGTCAAATGATCCATAATATGTTTTAATTTTTGGCAATGTTCATAATCTCGATAGTTTACGATTTGTGAATTATTATTCCAGAAGTGCGACTAATGAGCCTTTGTTACTCGAATGAATATTTTATATCATTAGCCATGTAAAACGAGTTATATTATTGTTCTCTAGAATACATACTAGTAAATCTTTGAATACAATGTTGTACTCTCTTATAGCATTAAATCATCAATTTTAATCCATTGAACATGACCTTCATCATTATTTTTTTGGGGCGCACTTTCGTCTATATGATCGAGGACTTTGTACGCTTTGACATGGAGTTGAAATAATTTGATCCAAGATGAAAATATTACCTTTATTTTATGGAGTGTTTATATCTTCTTATCTAGGTTTGCAATTATAGACGCTAGATAAAGTGGATTCACCTAAAAATCTGATGCTTCAATTTTTTTCTGTTATAGATGGTTACGCTATTTGATGTTGATTATGATCGGATTAGATATTATGTTTTTTATATAATTTAACCATAAATCAATATAAGAGTATGGTATAATATACTATAAATACAATATGCTAATTATAATTTATAATATTTAATATCATATTTAGTAGTCGTGATAATTGTTAGTCTTGAAAGTATATATATGAATGAGATATTCAATGTTTTACACTCGTTGTTTGTAAACGAGTGAAAATATCGTGTTATTTATATAAAATATTTGAACAAATTTTTTTCTTAAATTAGATAATTACCTGGACAAATATAAAACACAAAAATTGTGAATTACAAAACCTACTTTTTGATTTATTATAACATTCATATTATTTTATTTATAAGAAAGTTTTAATAATTATAAACCGTGATTTTTGTGTGCGTTATCCTACATTATATTTATTTTTAAACTGATTTAATGTAGACGGAGGGAAAAAAGAAGAATATTATCTCGTTAAACAAATATAAGATAAAGATTGCGTGTAATAAAAAAATAAAGGTCCATATTTGATTAAAATTTAAAAACACATTGAGTACCATATTATTGGAGTCCCCGTATTTTGAAATATTTAGATAAGATATTACGAAATTGATGCTCCCGAGTCCATGTACCATTGTAGATCTTGAAAATTGAGTTTCATATTTGAGAAGGCTAATAGAGGCGGATGTTATGTACCTGGTTAAGGTTTCGGCGGATTTGTTGGCAGCTTTGCTCCAATAGGAGCATGCTTCTAGCGTTGTTCCATATTAACGAGCTTTAATTTATGAATATTGTAACCATGACAAACACATTTGGAAGCCCTTGTATGAGTTGTAATATTGACCGAGACTCACCTATCTTGTTACCAAGGTTAGTCAATTAATCAACAATGTCTTTTAATTTTTGGAGATATTCATCCAGAACCGCAATTAGTGAGCCCTATTTACTTAAATAATTATTTTTTATTTTTAGTTATGTAGAACAAGCCATGGTATCGTTCTCAAGAATATATTATAATAAATCGTCGGATATAGTGCTATAATTCCATTGTAGCAGTAAAACATCAATTTTAATCCATTGAATGTGACCTTCAACATCGTTGTTGAAAGCTGAAGTTCTATTTATATAATCTAGGACCTTGTGTATCTTAAAGTGGAGTCAAAACAATTTGATCTAAATGAATATTTTACCATTGTTTCATCGTGTGTTATAGTCTTATTTTGCATCTTTGTAACTGTATACGCTAGATATAGTGGATTTACCTTAGAATATGAAGATTTAATTCTCTGTTTATTAGACATGATTGTTGTCTTTGATAATGATTATGATCACTTTAAGGATTATGTTTTTTTCTTAAGAGAAAAGTTTTGATAACATAAAAGTGGTTTATGATTAATTGATTTCATGATTTTATTCATAAAACATTTCTCATTCTATAAAGCGAATAACTTAGCTAGAAACTTATAATATAATCATAAATACGATATAAATTTATTGTCTAGTCTATAAAAATATTTTCCAATATAAAATTATTACAAATCTTATCTAACGATAATAAAATATAGTAAATATAATCTCTAACATTAAATATCATACTTAATGACCGTTTTAAATGTTGAGGTTAAAGATATAACTAAGATGTATTTTTTTACACTTCCATCCTAAAACAAGTGATAATAATGTGTTTTTAAAAATAAATTTGGAACAAATTATATTTTTAAACTCGATAATTAGTGGGATATGTATATAAAAATGAAAAAGATCCTGAATCGCAAAAATTTAATTTTTAATTTATTAAAATATTCACATTAGTATATTTACAAAAACATCTGAATGATGATAATTAATGATTATTTTTAACACTTCAACATTAGATTATCTATAAAATATTTTAATAATGATATCATACATCGTATTCGTTTTTTCATTCGTTAAGTGTTCATATTATATAAGGGTAATTTATCATTAATTAACGTCATCAAACTTTTTTACCAATAACCAATTAAGGTTTCATAAAGTATAGAAAACCACCTCATGATAAATGAGTAATTATAGATAACCACATGGTAGTACGATATACATTTTAACAGTTTTTTTAATTTCTCTTTTTTAATGTATATTTTCCAAGTTATAACTGGTGAGGTTTATTTTGAGTTGAGGATAATTTTGACAAGTGTTTTGGAAAGTTTAGAGAGTATTAAATGTTTTAGTGTGAAGTAGTGAGAGATTTGAGCTGCCTGGTTGTATTAAATGTCCATTACTCTCATTAATGAAAATAGTTGGGATATTTATACCCTTAATTATGGACCAATGGGCTTTTGGGTCAAATTATGGAACCGGGTCAAGTTTAAAGACTCATTTACATGTTAAGCTGATTAGCATATAGCTTAGTCAAAAGGTGCTTAGTCATTTTTTATTTTTGTCCTATCCAGATAGTTCAGTGGCAAGTTTATGTCAGAATTGCCCTTGTCCGGATATCTCAGTAAGCAGTGGTTAAGTTATCTAGACTCATCAATAGCCCCTTTTTTAGGCCTTGTCAAAAATCTTTGGCAGGACTAAAAAATTCACTTAGTCGGTGACGACGTTTTCCAAACCACTTGTGTATCTATCTTGAGGTTCGTCCGGACTGACTTTTTCCCAGAATTCAAAGAGTCTTTCTTTGGATTGTGGGACACGTGTCACAATCTGATTCGACCTACCAGTCATTTTTTACCTAGATTGGCCCTCCCACTAAACCTAGAAAGTAGCATATGCCTTTAATTTTTCCCACGTCAGCGTCGTCTTTAATCATTACAAAAACCTCTTCGTCTCCTCCTAGGTATCAGTTACCTTTTTTTACTAATATATAAACCATTTTTTCACCGTTTCGTTATCTTCGTCACTCAACAAACCTTTTACAAAGCTTTTCACCCTTTCTTTCAAACTTGTTCTTGGGTATTTTTATGTTCACAGCTAGAAACGCTCTTGTAAAAGGCGGCTGGTTGAAACTGTCTCAGTTAGAGAAGGCAAGGAAAGTTGAAAGAGAGAAGCGTATCGCTGCTGGTCTCTCGGTCTTCCCTTCCCCAAGCGAAAAGTTTGTTGAAGCACCCCAAGAAACTGGCCGAGGGTTATTCTCCACCAGAAACCCAAAGCATAAACAGTTGGTCAAACCAAGCCTCTCACATATTCCATCAGATTCTTCTGTTCATGAGTCCCAAACCCCCACTGCTTAGGAAAAAGCAGTATCAAGTGTTAGAAAACCTTCCCCTTCTATAGCTATAGGCTCAGACATTGAATAATCTCCAGAGAAATCGACTCCACGCCGGACAACTCGTTTGGTGAAAGCCCAAGCAACTGTCTTACCGTCAAAACCCTCCAAATCGGAGGCCTCTAAAGCAACATCCAAGGATAAACCCTCCGGATCGGAGGTGTCTATAAGAGCCCCACAAGATGAAACCTCCGGATCAGAGTCATCCAAAGTAGCTTCTCAAGCGAAGTCCTCCGGAACTGAGCCTCAACCGGACACCAGGCCTCTGGAAACAACTGGTACTCATTCATCCGGACAGACCGTGGAACCAAAAGCTAACACCCTTTCATCCACAAAAACTGATAAACCTTCCACAGTGATGGAAGACAGCACTGAAGAGGCCCGCTTCGAAACCGAGGCCTCAGATCAAACCGGGGATGCCTCCTCTGATAGGAAGGGTAAAGGAAAGATTAAAGTTGGCGTGTCTCATCCGAATCTTCCAGAGTGTTTGGATGGAAAGATATGGCCGTGCTTTAAAAAAAGTTAATGTTAAATACTTGATGATCATGCTAAACATTCACTATGTCTATACCCACACTGCCAAATTGGGCCGGATCCGGACAAAGTGTGGGATTCCAGAATTGGTAAAGGTGAAGATACCAGTCACACCAGAGACTCCGATGGACTGCAAGCTCAACGAATTCGTTATTTTTATAGAGATACTGAACTGGGGACTTTGGTTCCCATTAGACCCAGAGATTGTCAGGTATTTCCACTTGATAAAACTTTGTCCTAGCCAACTGAGTCCGAACGCCTGGTACTCCCTCCCTGCCTGCATTATGGCATCGAGGTTATCTAAAATCCCTCTCCCTATGGAGAAATTTTCCGTTGTGGAAAGTCTATGCAAGAATTACCACATCCCATTCTACCACCACATCACATTCTACCACCACAACATGGGAAACAACTTCAAAGTGGTAGATGACTTGTTAGAGTCGGAGAAGAATTGGAGAACTCAGTTCTTATTCATCAGTTGGTCATGGGAAAATGGGAGGAAGATCAAAGCCAAGACCAACCCTAGTATGCTAACTAGTAGGTGGAAGAGTACAGGTAAGCTCTTCAATTTTGTTTTTCATGTTCTCTTTTTTATTTCACAAATATTCCACTCCTGAATTATTCATTACTTCTTTTTTCAGTATTATCGAAAGAGTATGCCGGATATCCGGAGGAGGGGCAAACTACATATGCCAAACTGAATGCATGGGCCGTAGAACGTTGGAGGAATGCTTTCCACAACTGCTTTACCTCCGGAAATATGGTAAGATCTCATCTGTGGAATACCAGGGGTCGGAGAGATTTACATGGAAAGAACTGACCACACCCCCTCCTTGTATCATCCTCAAACGGACAGAGGAAAAAGATGGTAAACTGGTCTTTCCCTCTAAAGCCAAGGCTTCCAACAAGTAGAAAGGGAAGAAGAAGAGAACTGCAACTGAAGAAATTTGGGCTGCCACAGAGGAGGGATTGATGCCTCCTTGCTCAAAACGGTTGAAGATGAGACTGTTAAGAAGGAAGGAGAACCATAATATCCACCGAAGCCTCTCAATAAGGATCAACAAAGATGGGAAAGTAGTGACGAAAGGGCTGCTAAGAAGAAAAATGTCACCTTAAGGGGAGAAATAACTCTTCGCCCTTCGGATCTTCAACCTCCACCAGCTCCTGCCGATCCCACCTTCGTAGAAAAAATTCCAACAGATCTGCAACTTGGAGAGGGCACCGGAGGAGAGATTGATGGTGTGGACATCAGAGCCCTTCAGGACATCGACCTTTACTTCACCGACTCAGAGAAGGATGCCTTTGCTATCCCTTGTCGCCCTTCAGGCTCTTCCAACATGGTGACCTATAATGGTAAGTCTTTTTCTATTTCCGAAGATCAAGATACGGTGGCCCATTCTCTACTATGTCATATCCAACCAGTGCTCGATCTGGAGAGGCAGGTGAAAAACCAGTCCGCCCTTATCAACACCCTCAATAATGACAAGGAGTCTCTGTCAACCAATCTCCTTAATGCTAATCAGAGCATAGAATTATTGAAGAAAGAGCTTGAAGAATTGAGGAAGGACAAGGAAGATCTATCAACCAATCTGGCCACTTTGGAGAATGCTAACACTGAGCTTCAAACTAAGTGCTCTGGTTTGGAAAAAAGATCTTTCAACCTTAAGGGAGGATATGAAAAACCAAAGATGGTGTCATCCAGACCTTGTCCGGTCAGAAGACTTCTCTAGAAGATGTTGTGTCTAAAGTAACCAAGGAGAAAGAAGACTTGGAGAAGGAGTTGAACAGAAAATTCAGGCCAACATTGATAAATATACTAACGAGGTGATAGATTCCTTGGAAGCAAGGTATGCTGAGGTGAAGTCTGACATGGTGCTGCTTTTCCATGAAACTTTTCCGAAGAGGACGCTTGGTCCCTTGTGGAAATATGTGGAATATGAAGACATCTCGTTCCATACCATGGAAGATGGTGATAAAAAGAACTACTCCAGTGGAATAGACTCTACCACCGATGAAGATGAAGGAACCGGTGAGAGTTCAAGTGATGAACTCAAAAACCCCAAAAAAAAGTGATGCATGAACATCCGAAGGGAAGCCTTGAGGTTTTTAACTATATTTTGTGTTTTCTTAATCTTGTGAACTACTAAATTCCTTGGATGGCCAAGGCATTTTTGTAATTGTATCCAGTCTGAGTCCGGATAAGTCTTTCACAACACTTAAAGTCCTTGGATGACCAAGGAATTTTTTGCATTTTAGTAATGTTATCCGGTTCGTACCCGGACAGTCTTATCTTTCAAATTTGTTTCATGCTTCCTTTCAATTTAATGGCTAACGTTTAAAGATCTCTACTTTATTTCAAACGTTTTTAAGGTGAGAGTGTTTAATATCTCCGATGACATGTATTTAATGGTCATCATTCAACCAGATTAATCTGATCTGTCAAAGATCCCCAGTATTAAATTGAAGACTTGAAAAGAATTGTAATCAAACCACACTGAATGTTGTAAGAAGGCATCATATTTTATTGAAAAAACCAGACACCTCATTAAAACCTCCCCGCGCCACCGGGATAGGAAATAATATGCCCCCCTAATATTTACATTGACTTTAAACAAGTAAATATTTACACAATTTTCATTCTAGATATAACCTGAGGTGTTAGATATTCCATGGGTTCTTTAAAATTCTTCCATATTTGTCTTGAAGTCTATATGTCCAGGCTTAAGCTTTTCGGAGACCTCATAAGGGCCTTCCCAGTTCGGAGCCAACTTACCGAACTGCTTTACCTTAGTATGCAAGAAAACTTTTTTTAAAACTTTATCTCATGGTTGAAAATCCTTTCTCTTAATCTTGGAAGCAAATCTGCTCCTCATCAAACTTTGATAGTGGGTTTTCTAATATGAGCTTTAACCCTTCTTTCTTCAATTAAGTCCAAGTGACTTATAATTGCCAACTCATGACTTGTTCAGAATAGTTGAGGACCCTGTATGATGGTAAGGTTACTTCTATAGGGGTAATTGTATCCATCCCATACACAAAGGCAAAAAGAGATTCTTTGGTAGCAGCCATAAGAGTAGTCCGGTATGCCCACAATACTTCTTGCAAATAGCTTGGCCACTTCCCTGCAGCCCATTCTAAATTCTTTTTTAAATCGGACAAAATTGTCCTGTTTGCCACTTCAACTTGGCCATTTGCTTGTGGGTGGAAAGGAGAAGAGAAGAAATGATGAATTCCCTTGGAGGCACAGAAGCTCTCCATATCCTTGTTATCAAATTGTGGCCTGTTATCTGTGGTTATCTTTTGTGGAACCCCAAATCTGCAACAAATGTTAGACAAAATAAATTTTATAACAATTTTTGAAGTAGTTCCAGCCAGGGGGCTCGTTCTATCCATTTTGAGAAATAATCGATGGCTACAATAATAGTCCTGCATCCTCCGGACGCCATTGGTAGAGGTCCAACTAACTCCAGTCCTCAACGAGCAAAAGGCACTGGCTCAGAAATAGACTCCATAGGAACTGTTGGGATATGAATTTCGTTACCATACCTTTTGCATGGGTTACACTTCTTCACCAATTCCTTAGCATTTGCCATTATGGATGGCCAATAGTATCCGTCCAATAAAACCCTCCGGGTTAGAGCTCTATAGCCACAGTGTGTTGATCCCTCTCCATCATGTAATTCAGATAAAACAATTTGGGACTCTTCAACCCCCAAACAACGCAGGAGAGGTCTGGTGAACGACTTTTTATAAAGGACCTCCCTTATGATCAAGAAACCACGAGCCTTGTGTTTCATTTTCTTTTCCATATCTTTCTCCGGAGGCAAAATTCCATCAGAGATGTATTGAAAAAGAGGAAATCTCCAATCTTTGGATTGAACTACTTGTACACTCAAGCTCTTCTCCTCTTCCTTGTTCCTATTTAATTGTATGGATGGACATTCTTGTACATGAATCCATTGGTAGGACTCAGAGTATGCTATGGTTGCTAAGGAGTCTGCCAGAGTGTTTTCCGATCTAGGAATATGCTCATAGTAAACATTTTTGAAGTTGGCTGCTACTTTTTTAAGAACGAATAAGTATTTGATCAACTGCTCCTTTTTTGCTTCAGACTGACCTTGAGCATGGTGGATAAGAAGCTGAGAATCACTCATCAATCTAACTCGTTTAGCCCCACATAAAAAAACCCAACTTAAGACCAGCTATAGTTGCTTCATATTCGGACTCATTGTTAGAGGCCCTAAAAGCAAAACATATAGCATGGTATAATTTATCACCATATGGAGAGGTTAAACAAATCCCATCCCCACAACCCATTGTGCTTGATCCACCATCTCTCGGACAACCCACTCTTTTTTAGTTTTCTCTTCTGAAGCTTGTTTAGAACTTCTGTTCGAATGAAACTCTACCAAGAAATCAGCAACAGATTGAGCTTTAATAGTAGTTTGTGGGGAAAAATCAATGTCATAATCACCCAACTCTACTAACCATTTGGTCATTCTGCTTGATATTTTTGCTTTCTGAAGAACATTCTTCAAGAGAAAAGATGTTCGGACGATGATGCAATGAGACTTAAAATACGGCCTCATTTTTCTGGGAGCAATCACTAAGGCTAGTACTAGCTTTTCAAGCTTTAGGCACCTCTTTTCAGCATCTACCAGACTCTTGCTGATGTAGTACACCTGACGAGGATAATTTTCCACCTCTCTTACCAACACTGCACTTATAGCACATTCTGATACAGCCAAGTATACATAAAGTGTTTCTCCTTCAACAGGCTTAAAAAGCGTTTTGGGAGAAGACAAGTGCTTCCTTATTTCATCAAAAGCCTGGCTGCACTATGGAGACCAATTGAAGTCTTTACCACCTTTCAAGGTCTGAAAGAACGGAGCACACTTGTTCAAAGACCTTGAAATGAAAAGATTTAAAGCAGCCAATCTTCATGTCAACCTCTGTACTTCTTTAATATTTCGAGGAGGGTCTATTTTTATCAGAGCATCGAGTTGGTCCAGATCAGGCTGTATCCCCTTTTCACTTATTACATAACCCAAAAATTTTCCAGACTGCACCCCAAACACACATTTTTCTGGATTCAACTTTAAATTAGCCTTTGTCGAGTTGGCAAAAGTTTCTTTAAGATCAGTTAGGTACAATTATTCTTCTAGGCTTTTAACCATCATATCATCGATATATACTTCCATATTTCTTCCAATCTGATCAGCAAATGTTTTGTTCACCAACCTCTGATAAGTAGCCCCAGCATTCTTCAACCCAAAAAGCATCACCTTGTAACAATAGAGACCCCTATCTGTAACAAAAGTAGTGTGATCTTGGTCCTTCGGATCCACATGTATCTGGTTATACCCAGAGAAGGCATCCATGAACGACAATAGCTTATTTCCAGATATGGAGTCCACCAACTGAGCTATCTGGTGGACCGGATAGAGATCTTTTGGGCAAGCTCTGTTGAGCTCAGTAAAATCGATACACATACGTAATTTCCCATTCATTTTTCTTAACTAACACTGGGTTGGCAGTCCATAAAGGATACTGAGACTCCTTTATGTGCCCCATCTTGGTAAGCTTGTCGACTTCTTGGACTATTACATCAGCTTTCTCTTTAGAAAAAGCTCTCATTTTTTGCACAACAGGTGCAACATCTCTCCGGATGGACAACTTGTGTGATATAACACTTGCAGGCACTCCAGTCACTTCAGCATTACACCAAAAAAAAATATGTTGCTGACCTAGACAAAAAGGACAACAAATTTATCTTCAACTCCGGTGCCATCTTGGAGCCAATTTTAACACTCATTCTTTCAGCCAGAGAGTGGGTTTCAACTTCTTCAATTGGTATCAAAACACCAGGGGTCTCTCCGGGTCATCAATTTCACCCTCACCCCCAGAAGACCCCAATAACTGTTAATCTTCATCAGCCCGGACTGCCCTCAAAGTTTTAGGAGCAAGTGCAGCTGTATAACATTCTCTTGCTATCTTTTGGTTACTCCGGACAACTCCCACTTGTCCTTGAACTGCATACTTCAAACATTGATGGACCGTTGAGGCCACAACATGCATCCTAGAGAGCCAGGACCTCCCAAATATTTCATTGTAGCATGTGGGGCAGTCTAGCACAACGAATAGCACCCTGACCATCTTCTTGAAAGGGCCTTTGCCCAACAATACGTCATCCTCAAATTCTCCGATTACATCCGCAGAACTTTCTGTGAAGCCCACAATGGATCTATTCGAACGTTGAATTACTGCAACATTTTTTATCTGCTTGTAAGAACTTAAAAAGAGAATGTTAGTTGAACTTCCAGTGTCAATCAGAATTCGTCTGATGTCGTTACCCTCTATAGATGTTCCTATCACCATAACATCCTCATGAGGCCCAAAAATGTCCCTTAGATCATCATCATCAAAGACTATAGATGGAAAAGGAATTTGGGACTGGTATGAAGACATGTGCCCTTCCATCGGAGTAGCTAGATTATGAACGTGCTTTTTCCTCGATAAAGGAGTGGGCGCTGTCATGGTGTCCCCTCCAAAAATAGTAGGTGACTCAAAGAAACTAATGAGTCCGGACACCGTTTTGACTTGTTTAGTTATGCCCCCACCTTATTACGAGTAGGGTCAGGTTCCAAATACTCTGAGTCCACATCAAATCTTTCATGGATCACCATTTCCCCCTTCGGAGCTAATGTTCACGCGTTGTTCATAAGGCCTGTTCGAGAAGCATTGTCAGGCCTGTTCCCACTTCTTCTTTTGACATAGGCACCCAACTTGCCTCTTTCGATGAGATTAGGTACCTCTTGTTTCAAAGCGATGCAGTCTTC
This sequence comes from Limnanthes douglasii subsp. nivea, assembly GCA_036936605.1. Taxonomy (NCBI): domain Eukaryota; kingdom Viridiplantae; phylum Streptophyta; class Magnoliopsida; order Brassicales; family Limnanthaceae; genus Limnanthes; species Limnanthes douglasii. The sequence continues at coordinate 185,029,220 of JAUPFV010000005.1, read as the reverse complement.
GGTGTTTTGGCCAATATCATGATAATACTGGCAAAAACAAGTTTTACGATTTGCTCTTGGAGATTGGAGTGTTGCCGGTTTCCGGAAATGAACCTCATCTTTAGTTTTGTCGTAAATGGTTGCCACATTCTCCTTTAACTCTGCAAACCACTCCGGTTGGACCCAAGGTCCGATTTTATTTCTGGATTGTTGAATCTAAGATGGATTTGGGTGGGATTGAGTTTGCTTGGCCATGTTGGACCCCTGTCCGGTTTCTTTGGCCTTGTATCCGGACTGGTTCTGGTTTGGGGCAGCTGGGGCAGACCTCACCTGTCTGTGTACCCTAGTCTTCTTTATTTCATCCATGTTGATTTGCTTTCCTACCTGATTTAGCAAACCGCCCTAGGTCATGGCCTTCTTCCTTGTTACCGAATCAGCTAGATTCCCAGGGTTTAACCATTGTCTCAAAGAAGTTATTGCTACTTGCTCAAAGCAATCAGCTAACCCATTCTTGGTATTTACGAACCGGCTTATATAGTCTTTTATTGACTCATTTGGCTCTTGGGCACAATGGATAATAATATCTCTATTGCCCTTCACCTCTTTACTCCCCACAAACTTCCTTCAGAAGCCAACCCAAAATATGTCGAAGTTTCTGATACAACGTTGTGGCAAACTGTTGTACTATTTCAGAGCACTTCTCGTAAAGGATTGAGAGAAGGCTCTACACAGAAGTTTTTCATCGTTATCAAAATTCATCATAAATTTTTTAAACTGTTCTAGATGGTTTTCCGGGTATTTGCTCCCATTGTTATCAAAATTCATCATAAATTTTTTAAACTGTTCTAAATGGTTTTCCGGGTCTTTGTTCCTATCGTATTTAGTATTGTCAAACCTCTTAAGAAGGTTTCCGCACAGTATCTTGGCAGACAATGGCGATTGCCTCCAATTCCGACTACGATTAAAGACTGTGTCTTCATTAGGTGTTGCAAAAATACATGGCTCATCGTGGAAAGCAAAAGGATCAATCAGCAGCTGGTTCACATGCCTGTGACTATGGATGTGGCTGTGAGATGACCTTTATCCCAGATGTTCTTTAGTCTCCCATGTATATCTCTCTTTCTTGAATACTTTTTAACAAGTTTTGTTTCTTTCTAGACCTCCCCTCATCACTGTTTGATGACAAGGACTCCTCAAGCTCATCATCGTTCGAAGAGGTACTGGAGGACTCAAACTCTGAGCTTTCCACCGGCTTGGACCGGTGAGACTCTAAGAGAAATATGCTAATTTCCTGTCAAATCAGATCAAAAGAAAAAAAAAGGAAAGCACAAAAACAAAAGTGAAATCAAAGACACAATTGTTAACGGAGTTCAGCAAATTATGCCTACGTCTCCGGACCTGCTGCAGATCGATTTTATTAGGAAGAACACAGTGACTGCCGTTTCCAGTGAATACACAAAAAACCCTAACCCCAGGTTTTGTAGAGACTGTAACACTTAAAAAAGGAAAAATATTACAGTCCTTAATTTATAATTTATAACCCCCTAAAATTACACTGTATTTTCAATTCACTCCAGTTCTCTTTAATGTGCTTAGCACTTGCCTCATCTCCACTGTCTTCCACTGTCTTTTCATCTAGCATCTCTTCTATCCAATAATAACATGTTGAATAATGCTGGATTATTATGTCAAAATAACACATTCTACTTGAAGGTTATGATACATTTTACTCAAGTGATGGCAAGCACTGGCTTCATTGGAAATGCAGATAAGTTCAGAAAAACTTAACAATCTCCCACTTGAAGACTGGTTTCAACCTGTCTTCACACCTTGATCTATGGAGCAGATCTTTCTGGTCTTATTACTCTTGTAGACCAACTGAAACTGAACACAACTTCAGTTTTTCAATGGCTACTGTTTTTGTCAACATATCAGCTGAATTCTTGCTTCTTTGGATCTTTTCCAGTATTAGCACCTCATCTTCCAATAAAGATCTAATGAAATGATAACGAAGACTAATGTGCTTGGTTCTTGAATGAAATGTTGAATTCTTCGCCAATTGAATTGCACTTTGACTATCACTAAGCAGAACGTTGTTCTTCTGTTTGAATCCCAACTCGGTTAACAAACCTTGAAGCCATATCATCTCTTTACTGGCTTCGGTCACTGCTACATACTCAGCCTCTGTAGTTGATAAAGTGACAATTTTCTGTAATTTTGACATCCAACTAACAGCTGTAGTTCCAACAGTAAATATATAACCGATAGTGCTTTTCCGGTGATCAACTTCACCTCCAAAATCTGCATTTACGTAGCCTTGTACCTTTAACTCACCCTTACCAAAGTACAAACACTTTTCTATGGTACCTAGTGGGTACCTCAAAATCCATTTGACAGCTTCCCAATGAATTTTCCCTGGGTTTGACATAAACCTACTCACAACTCCCACTGCATAACTAATGTCTGGTCTCGTACAGACCATTGCATACATCAAACTTCCAATAGCTGAGGCGTAAGGAACCTTAGCCATGAAGTCTTTTTCTTCATCCGTCTTAGGGGATTGATCCTTGGATAAACGAAAGTGACCTGCCAATGGTGTACTAACTGGCTTTGCATCACACATGTTAAATCTCTTCAAAACGTGATCGATGTACTCTGACTGAGATAACTGCAAAACTTTTTTATGCTTATCTCTTATGATTTGCATTCCAAGAATCTTCTTCGCCGGACCCAAGTCCTTCATGTCAAATTCTTTTGACAATTGTAGCTTCAATCTTCTAATATCATCCATATCTGAACCTGCTACTAACATATCATCAACATAGAGTAACAAAATGATATAACTGGACTTACATCTTTTAAAATAGTAACAGTGGTCCGCATTACACTTCTGAAAACTCTCTTTGTGCATAAAACCGTCAAATTTCTTGTACCACTGTCTTGGAGCTTGTTTTAAACCGTACAAACTTTTCTTAAGTCTGCATACCATGTTTTCTTTCCCTTCTTTTAAGAAACCTTCTGGTTGATACATGTATATCTCCTCATCCAAATCCCCGTGAAGAAATGCAGTCTTCACATCTAACTGTTCAAGATAAAGGTCTTCAATGGCAACAATACTCAACACTGATCTAATAGTATTGAGCTTCACAACTGGAGCAAAAATATCGGTGTAATCAATTCCTTCCTTTTGCTGGAACCCTTTGACAACTAGTCGTGCTTTGTATCTCTTAGAGACATCATGCTCATCTTTCACCCGATACACCCATTTGTTATGAAGTGCCTTCTTACCCATTGGTAACTCAGTTAGATCCCATGTATCATTTGAGATTAAAGACTTCATCTCATTTTTCATAGCAAACTCCCACTTACTAGCATCACTGGTCTGGCAAGCTTCATCATAACATTCAGGTTCTCCTCCATCGGTAAGTAACAGATAGTTCAAGTATCTCCTGTTGGGTACATGGGGTCGGGAAGATCTTCGCAAAACAGGAACTGCCTCGGTCGGCTGTAAGGTATTGGATTGCTGTTGATCGATCTGTCCAACGGACTCTCCTTGTTGAGGGGTTAATCTGATCGACTCTATTTCTTGATTATCTGGGACTCCCTCGATATCTGCGAATACTGATTCATACGGCTTTGAGTCATTTGCTTCAGTTTTACGTCTGTCCTTGTACATCAATGTTTCATTGAAGATCACATCTCTGCTTCGTATCATCTTCTTGTTCTCCTCATCCCAAACACGATAACCGAACTCATCTTCGCCATAGCCGATCAAGAAACATTTTTTTGATTTCGGATCAAGCTTGTTCATGCCTTGGTCACTTATATAAACATATGCTGTACAACCAAAAACTCTTAGATGTGATAATTTTATATCCTTACCACTCCATACCTCCTCGGGTATTCGATGTTCTAAGGGAACGGACGGGCCTCGGTTAACCAGATAAGCCGATGTGTTGATTGCTTCTGCCCAGAACTGCTTCGGTAAACCAGACTGTATTCGAATGCTTCTGGCTCTTTCTGTCAACGTTCTATTCATACGTTCGACAATACCATTGTGTTGATGCGTACCTGGAACAGTTCTCTCCATCCTGATACCATGCTCATAGCAAAAGTTCTTGAATTTGATGTCCTCATATTCACCACCATTATTAGTTCTCAGCTTTTTAATCTTCAGACCTGTCTCATTCTCAACCATAGATTTCCATCTCCTAAAAACATCAAACACTTCAAATTTATACTTCAGAAAATAAACCCATACCTTTCGAGAATGATCATCGATAAAGGTCACAAAATAGTATTTCCCTCCTATAGATGAAACATTTGTTGGCCCCCAAACGTCAGAGTGAACAAGCTCCAGCCTTTCTTTCTTTGGGGTTCTACCACTCGTCTGAAAACTGACCCTTTTCTGTTTTCCAAGTATGCAATCTTCACACATGTCTATATCGACTGACTTTAGACCTGGAAGCTTCCCATTCGAGTACATAATTTTCATACCCTTCACACTCATATGGCCAAGCCTCTGGTGCCAAACATTTGGATTTTCGTTTCCTGCTGCTATTGCAGTTGAACAGCTCGTCTCTGCTGTCTTGTAAAGAGTACCACTCTTCTTTCCACGAGCAATCGTCATTGCTCCCTTTGAAATTTTCCAATTGTCACCATAGAAGATCGTACTATAGCCTTCGCTAGCCAACTGCCCTACTGAGATTAAGTTCTTTCTCAGACTGGGTATATGTCTGACATCTTTCAGTTCCCATACAGACCCATTCAACTTAATCTTCACAGTACCTTTACCAATAATATCACAAGGTTGATCATCACCAAGATATACTTTTCCAAGGTTACCATGGACATACCTCTCGAAGAATTCTTTCTTCGAAGTCGCGTGAAACGATGCTCCGGAGTCTAATACCCAAGACTCTTCCCTGTTTTCTAAGGAGCATATTAACGCATCGTCTCCTTCTGAAGTGATATTTGCCTCTGTCTTCTTCTCTTGTTCATTTGGTTCTCTCTTGCACTGAAATTTAAAGTGCCCGGTCTTCCCACAATTCCAACACTCCATGTTTCTCAACCCCTGAGAATTTTTAGGATTCCTAAACTTGGACCTTCAGTCTCTTGATTTGCCTCGGTAGTTCGACTTACCACGTCCATATACTCTGGTTGAATTTCTTCCTCTCGATTCTGTATGTAAAATTGAGGAGATTGATGACTCACCTGATTATCTCCTTTGAATCTCTTCACTGAGAACTAGGTCACGAACATCATCAAATTTCAACTTATTGCTTCCTGATGAGCTACCAACCGCAGTGACAGTAGCATTCCAACTATCTGGTAGTGAAGACAACAGTATCAATGCTCGTATTTCTTCATCAAAATCAATTTCAACTGAACTCAACTGGCTTGTGATTGTATTAAGTTCATTGAGGTGTTGAGATACCGAAGCACCTTCCATCATTCTCAAATTGAATAAACGCCTTATCAAGTGAACTTTGTTAGATGCTGATGACTTCTCATACATACTGGAGAGAGCCTTCATAAGACCCGCCGTGGTTGTTTCCTTTATGATGTTAAAAGCAACGTTGCGGGATAGCGTCAATCGGATGACTCCAAGAGCTTGTCTATCAAGAAGGGTCCAATCTTCATCTTTCATAACTTCTGGTTTCTTTTCTGAGAGGGGTTGATAAAGTTTTTTCTGGTACAGATAATCTTCAATCTGCATCTTCCAGAACCTAAAATCTACACCATCAAATTTTTCGAGTCTCACCTTTCCTTCGTCTGTAGCCATTGCTCCCACTCAAATCTGATTTCCTTTGGATCGCTACCAACTTGGCTCTGCTACCAGTTCTAAGAGAAATATGCTAATTTCCTGTCAAATCAGATCAAAAGAAAAAAAAAAGGAAAGCACAAAAACAAAAGTGAAATCAAAGACACAATTGTTAACGGAGTTCAGCAAATTATGCCTACGTCTCCGGACCTGCTGCAGATCGATTTTATTAGGAAGAACACAGTGACTGCCGTTTCTAGTGAATACACAAAAACCCTAACCCCAGGTTTTGTAGAGACTGTAACACTTAAAAAAGGAAAAATATTACAGTCCTTAATTTGTAATTTATAACCCCCTAAAATTACACTGTATTTTCAATTCACTCCAGTTCTCTTTAATGTGCTTAGCACTTGCCTCATCTCCGCTGTCTTCCACTGTCTTTTCATCTAGGATCTCTTCTATCCAATAATAACATGTTGAATAATGCTGGATTATTATGTCAAAATAACACATTCTACTTGAAGGTTATGATACATTTTACTCAAGTGATGGCAAGCACTGGCTTCATAGGAAATGCAGATAAGTTCAGAAAAACTTAATAGAGACTTCTTGAAACTAACATGGGTCTTTTTTGTACTTAAATGAGTCTTTACTAATAGGTCATTCTCCCTTGGATTGTCAGTATGGTGAATGGCTGACGCCTTCGACTTTTCCTTTAAAGCCATCTCTACCTTTTTAATGGCCCTCAACGCTTATATTTCAGCTCTCAACTTATCTCTCTCTTCGGTGGTGTATTCATTATTTTCCCCAACCACCTCCACCAAAGATGGTGGAATTGCTTGCTCGTTCGGATCCATCCGAACAAGTCTTTTTACTGGATTTGAATGCTAGATTCAGGCACCTTCTTCTCCCAATGTGGTCGCCAATTTGGTGAGGTTTATTTTGAGCTGAGGGTAATTTTGTCAAGTGTTTTGGAAAGTTTAGAGAGTATTAAATGTTTTAGTGTGAAGTAGTGAGAGATTTGAGCTGCTTGGTTGTATTAAATGTTCATTACCCTCATTAATGAAAGTAGTTGGGGTATTTATACCCTTAATTATGAACTTATGGGTTTTCAGGTTAAATTATGGAACCGGGTCAAGTTTAAGGACCCATTTATTTCTTAAGTTGATTAGCATATAACTTAGTCAAAAGGTGTTTAGGCATTTTTTACTTTTGTCTTGTCCGGATAGTTCAATGACAAGTTTATGTCCGAATTGCCCTTGTCCGGAAATCTCAGTAGGCAGTGGTTAAGTTATCCGGACTCATCAATAACTAAAAAAGTTTAAAAATATCATTGGTTTTATTTTTTTAAATGAACAAAAATTAGATCCATGCAAGATATTTTTCGAATTTTTTTAGTTGCGTAATTACGTGTAGTTGGATTGCGAATAAGTCTGGAAAAAAAATTAATGTTCCAGTTGCGAAATTATGTGTAATTTGGTTGCTAAAAACAGTTGTGTTCCAATCGTAGAATTACGTGTAACTTGGTTGCTAAAAGTAATTTTGTTCCAATCGCAGAATTACGTGCAAATGTGTTGAGTAAATAAGAATAAAATAGTTGCGGAAATATGACTGTGATTGCTTAATGAGACTGATTGAATGAAAAAAAAAATTGTTTTGTGAAATAAGTGTTAATCGAGTGTGAAATAACTAATTATAATGTGTCTAGTTGCGGAAATACGTGCAATTTGGTTGCGAAGTTAATCTGAAAACAACTATGTTCTAGTTATATAATTATGTGTAACTTGGTTGCTAAAAAAAATTGTGTTTCACTTGTAAAAAAAATATCGCCACTAGATTTCATTTTGCTTGTCTCTAAAAAAATAAAAATATATATGTTTTTCTAATGTTTTCAAGTTCTGAAAGGATATAATAATTAATTATTATATGAAATATCGTTAATTTTTTTATATTGGAACTAGATTTTGATAAATTTAAAATAGTAATGGACAATTTAATTTTTATTTGAATGATAGCCGATTAAAACAATTAAATAACAAATTAAATATATTTGAAATTTTATTTATTTGAAATTTTAAACTTCTGTATATTAGTACTAAATTGTCAAATATATTTCTTCATTTAATAAAATTTCTATCGTTTGATTAAAAAGAATTGAAAATAAAAATAAAACCAAACTTAGATTTTAGCTAAAATTTAAAGACTCTAAAATAAACGAAAAAAACACGGAACCGATTTGATGTACACTAAACGAAAACAATTAACGAAAACGAAAACGAAAACGAAAACAAAGATAAAAATTGTGTGTAATAATGAAATAAATCCAAAACAAGGAGGGTCCATACTTGATTAAAACCCAACAACAAATCGAGCACCAGATCGCTGGAATCTCCGCATCTCGTAAAAGCATCTCTCTCTCTCTCCGGATAAAATTTGGCGCATTCTTAATCTCATTTCAACTCGTTCAATTTCGAAATTCATAGTTTCTTTTCTCGACTGTAGCGGTTAGATTTTTATTCGTTAACTTCTTATCTTGCCTTTTGTTTATGATTAGTACTAATAATAATATCTGCCTTTTGTTTCTTTGATTTTGAAGTTCAAATCGTATCTCTTGATTGAATTTTCTTTCTACAGAGGATTTATCTGAAGAATCGCCATCTGGGTTATTGATTTCAGGAGGGGAGTTCTTCAGAGTTTGGTACTTGATCTTTTGCCTTATCTGGGTTTTACCTTCTTGTTTTGATATATGTGTTTGGATTGGGTTAATGAAATGAAAAAAAATTTAGGATGATAATTAGGATTAGGAGGTGTAATTTGGGTTTTATACGGAATCTTTTGTTAAATCTTAGAAAGAGTGTGTGGCTGTAATGAAAATAAAGCTGTTTTCTTTGAATAATGGCCCATTAAGGTTCTAGCTGGATTCAATTTGGGGATTTTTTTTTTTATATTGCTGTTTATATATGCATGTGGATGCCTGATCAAGTGAGGAATGTTCAATTGATTGACCTGTTACTGAAATGGTTTGCATAGGAAATAGGCTGCAAAGTGATGCATTTTTAATTGATTGACATTTTTGCGATTTTGGTTTGAATTTAATATGGGTGATGAAGGGAGAAATGTTCAATTGATTGACTTTTTTCTATGTTGGGTTGATTAGAGAATTGTTAGTTTACTAGAGATAATGAAGATGTGACTTATTTTATTGGTTTAAACAGAAAATGGGTCGTAAGGGGCAAAATCTAGAAAAGACTTTATTATCAGAAACGGTGGAGAAATCTGACGCTGGGTCTCCAAGAGAAGGCAAAGGATCCCGGTTATGGAAGAAGGTGAAATATCAGCTGGTAGAGTACCATGCTTTACCTGCTTACTTAAGAGATAATGACTATATTGTAGGTCATTACCGTTCTGAGTGGCCGTTAAAAGAGGTTCTCCTAAGCATCTTCTCCATTCACAATGAGACTTTGAATATATGGACGTAAGTTCTCCTTTTCAGCTAAGAATTCGTTACATCTTGCTGCAGTTCGTGCCTTGTATATGATATGATTTCTGTGGCTAGTCTATTTGGATCTGTTGCGAAAATCTTTTTTCGTTTTGCTCAAAAGTGTTGTTAAAGGAATGTTAGTGCCTTAACCTTCTTGCTATCCGATGCTAAAAGGAATGATATTGATTTTAGGGCGAACTTATTCCATCTGGATATTAATCTTTCTGTGTAAGAAGTGGAATTGGATTGATCTTATTGAGAAAGGAATGAACAATCAGTTTTAAAGATATAATAAATAATTCTCTAGTGTTTAAAATCTGATATTATTAGGTAAACTTGGTCTAACTTTCTCTTTGGTCAACCGTGTCCTACATGATAATTTTTTGCATGGACTATAGGATGTAAACTCGGTAGACCATACTATTTTGTGTATTTGTGACTTTCCTTTTCTGTTTTAAACGTATGATGATGCTACCCTCCAAAGCTCGGATTTAACACTAGAATTTCGTTATATGTCTAAAGTTGAGTTTAGAAGTTAAGTTTTTCATTTTTCCTGACCTCTTGTCCTCTCTGTGTGTTACTTTTTTTTTTGGGTGTCTTATCTATAACTATTGTTGTTTGTTGCAGCCATTTAATTGGGTTCTTCCTTTTCCTTGCACTTACTATATACACCGCAGTTCAGATACCTAAGGTTGTTGATCTTCACTCTCTACAACAAATTCCTGATGTATGGAAAAATACCGATCTGGACAAACTACGTACAGAACTAATGAAATGTCTTCCTTCCATACCAAATATGCCTAATTTGCATAGGCATGTCAAGGATCTTTTGTATAATTGTTTGCCCGAAAGATTCTTCAATTGGAACCACACTGATGTTTGCGTTCTGGTAATCCTTTATTCACCATTTCCATGGTGTTAGAAATTTTACTAAATTTCATTTGTGCTGTTGTGTCTATCTTTGTTGTATCTTGCAAGAAGTTATTATTTCAGTACCTTTTTTAACTCCCAAGCTTTAAATACATATTGTTGAGTTTCAGCCACTCAACAACAATCTGTTTGGTTTGCCGCAGACTGGGTAAGGTGGGGTATGAGAAATAACTTTACTTAGGCCCACATGCATTCTGGTATCATTGAATGGCATGCGGAATCATCCTTAGGATTTTTTGGTCTCCATCGGCCTTTTGACTTTTAGGTCTATAAGCTATTTTACTTTTGTTTGGTCTAGCACTTTAGGCTTCAAAAAATCTTCTTCAGGTAGTCTTAGGCTTTTCGGTTTTGGGCCATCTTTCGGCTTCACGCCAATAGATCGATTTTTAACTTATTAACTTTTCTCAATGCACCATATATTTGTTGCCTTAATTCTTTTATATAACCTTTTGTTGTTTTACTATTTCCAGCAAAGTGCAAAAGAAGATCTGGCAAATATAGTAGCGCCATTAATGTTTCGACCTATAACAAGATGGCCATTCTTCGCATTCCTTGGTGGAGCCATGTTTTGCTTACTAGCAAGCAGTGCTTGTCATCTCCTCTCATGCCACTCCGAACGAATATCATACATAATGCTCAGACTCGACTACGCTGGTATCGCTGCCCTTATATCCACTTCCTTCTACCCTCCAGTCTATTACTCTTTCATGTGTGACCCTTTTTTCTGCAATCTTTACTTGGGTTTCATTACCATCTTGGGTATAGCCACCATTCTGGGCTCGTTACTGCCCGTTTTTCAAAAGCCCGAGTTCCGCAATGTTCGTGCATCACTCTTCTTTTGCATGGGATTTTCTGGTGTAGCTCCGATTCTGCATAAGCTTATTTTATTCTGGGACCAGCCTGAAGCACTTCACACTACTATGTATGAGATTCTTATGGGACTTTTATATGGAGTGGGTGCTTTGGTTTATGCTAGTAGAATTCCAGAACGATGGATGCCAGGTAAATTTGATATTGCCGGTCACAGTCACCAGCTTTTTCATATATTGGTTGTGGCCGGAGCTTTGACTCATTATCGTGCCGGGTTGATTTACCTTAAATGGAGAGATTTACATGGATGTTAAAAAAGCCCAACGTGTATTGTGCAGTTCATGTTCTAGATTTGTCACTATGAAAATGTTCCTCATTTACCTTACTGGTTATGAATACATACCATTGATCTCAGACCTTTTCCTCACTAGATTTGTTGATGTGAAATTGTATATCATTGGTATATGGAGAAATGAATTCTGTAGAATATTAAGAACCGTATTGATGTTATATAATTTGATTATGATACAAGAATATGTATACAGCTATTCTTATCCAACCACTTGAAGATTTCTCACTAAACGAACCAGTTTTGTCGGTTACACACTTCGACCGTCTATCTATCTTCTATTTAGTTTTGAATTTTAGTCCGTCCAAATAATTATTTCATTAATGTGTAATTATTATAAACTATTTAAAACAAAGAAGAATGAAAAAAAGAAGAACAATGAGGTAGGATAGAAAAAGAAAGGATTATAAAGGTGTACATGACCTTCAATAGACGAAATTGAGTTTGAAATCGAAAGGCTAACTAAACACAATTTTTTATTTTTCTATTTTGGTAGAACAGCACATTGTATTTTTGTTTTGGGTGTCACCTAATAACACACACAGTATTATGCGCGAAATATTTGTCTATGTGAACCTAAAAATTCACCATTAAAATTTCCCTCAAAATAAGTCGGTTTGGCCATCTCCTCGATTTTTCCAATCTATCAATCACGCTATCTTATGTTTATATTCAACAATAAACTTCCAAATGGACAGAAAAAATTGTAGATTTTTTTACAAATAAATTGATTTTGTCATTCAGTGTCTATGTGTCTATTAATATATATTATAGGTTAAGTGTTAAAAAACTATATAATTAGTTCTCATATTTTGGATTCTTATATAAAAATTATAAAGTTAGGTTGTCTTTTGGATCTAATATTTAGATTGTTGACGAATAATATAAACAAATCTAATAGAAATTTAGTGTATTTATGATTTTCAGAATCACAAAATCTATAAAGATCACTGTAAGTACGGTTTGTCATATTTTATGAAGTGATAACAATTATAATTATATTATTTTGTTTTTCTATTTTTTTAGGTTTTTTATTGATCAGGACCGAAGAGATCGGACCTTAGACTGATACCTAGAATTTTCTTTCCAAACCCATATTTCAGTAGTTGCAAGTCATGTTTAAAATGTACTTTGTAATAATGGTCACACATAGCGCGATGGAAACTTTGGCTATCCCCGAGAGAGGATGTAAGCATCAGGAGTCGGGGACTCTCCCGAACCTGTTGTGCTCGACAAACAACATCACGTACTTGTAGTAGAACTAAATGAGCTACCAAAATCAAAAGAAAATTTAGTATACCGAAGTGCAAAGTTAGACGGATTGTGGCGGAGGCTGATATCACTGAGGATTACGATGGATATTCGGAGTCCACATAATACACTTGTCTTGACATAAACTATAGCTCCCTAAGAAGGACCATCAGGTTTGAGGACATTATCATCCTCACACCAACATGAAATATCAATTTATGGATAATGAGAAATACTCTCTTTATTTAGAAATAAGATATCATCGCAGGAACATGTATCATACTAGTTGACGACATAGTTTCGGCGTGCTCATCGAGATTTCAAGCACTCGAGTCCCACAGAGAATCCATTCATCCCCGAACCTCGGGTTGAGCTTTAAAAACCTGCTTTGCCGCTTATACATGAACCCTGGAATCATACCCCACTAATAGTAAACCCAAACCTTCCCTCATCCCGACACTAGGCATAGGTCACCGATTAGGACCACAAGTGTCTTACACTGATAGTAATCCATATATTATTTATGGTTTGTATCCCACTTAAATCCCCCATATCAGAACACATATATATTCTAAGGGTCAAATCAATATCCAAGTTAGAACGATGATGCATAGGGATTGGTCAATAATTATATGTATAATATGGTCAGGGAGGTACCGCCAAATTTTCACCAGCATAAGATGGAAAAATAAAATGGCTCACGAGATACGAATCATCGTATTAATAAATTTAGTAATGTGATGTTAAGATTTGGAGGAGGGCGGAACGACTGAATTATGTGCCAAGATTTTTCAATAACTTGTAGGTTGAATAAGTTAACATGGTTCAACCAGTTGTATATGGGCTCAATATTGGAAGCAATATATTTAACGATACAGTAACTTTATTATTCACTTCAACAAGAGGTCAGTGAGAGTTTTCATGATTACACCCGACGTTTTATTTAAACAACAAACAATCTCGATGACTGTCGCGAAGCTGTGATTTGTGCTTCATTCAGGAAAGGTATTCTCTCGAATCTGTTCAATGAATATGTTATGAATAAAAAAACATGTCTTTCAAGGCGCTTCTTTCTCAAGTAGAGACGCAGATTAAGGTGGAAGAAACAATGAGATTGAAATTTGTGCCAAATCACAACTTCAACATGTACCCCAGCAACAAAACCAAGTTCTCATATCCAATATAACAATATATCAAACACCACCACGCTGAAATCTTATTACTTATGTCCTCCAATTATCCTCCCTCAAATTATCCTTCAATCTAGACCTCCGCAACCACAGGCTATGGCCAAGCTGAGGCAACACCAAGTTGTTATGGATCGTATCGTACTATCAATCAAGGATAGGGATGATGGTAGAAAAAAAATGGGTTCGTCAAGAAAATTACATATAGTTGATCGAGATTATGACATTGATATATGAGAAAGCAAATAATATTTTTCCAATTCAGAGGCTTTCCCTGATAACCAAGCCGCATGAAGAAAGAATTACTAAGTTTTACAAGTATAACAACCACAACAATAATGGGACTATATATTGTATAAAACTGAAACATAAGGTGCAAAATTTGATTAATAATGGAAATTTAATCAAGTTTGTTAAGAATTGGGCAGCTTCCACTTGAGGTTATGTAAGATCTGAACCAAATTCGACACGTGAAAAGTTCGAATAACCAATGATGGTTCATAAGAAATAACATGACATGGTAATTGTAGACCATGCACTTGAGCTACCCGACATATTCAGTGAGTACTTAGACTCGGATCTTCATATATATATATATATATATATCATAACAACCATTATTTGGGGTTGATTCCTTATTTGGGGCGACTAATACGTCTACAAACTGACATGTCGGGAGCCTCAAAGAGAATAACATCCACTCATTTTTTATCAAGACCTTTACCCCTCTATAATATTTGATGACGACAACCTCGTAAAGGTAGGAGTCCCTTATGTGGACTTTGTATTGATCAACGTGAGCTTTATGGGGGACGATATAAATTAAATAATGATAGACACAAACAGCTCTACCAACATAGTATTCAAACATAGCTATGCCAAGATGATAAACTTTTTACATATTTGACCTGAGAGAACAATAGTTGGGTTCACATGAGCCAGTGCTTCGGTGATAGGAAAATTTGAAGGTGAAATCGTTTTGAGCCGGGAAGAGTATAAAAAAATTGATGTCAATTCTGTTTATGGATATTGAAGTCCTTGTTTCTTATAACATCATTTTTCAAAGGGCATGGGTCAATATAATACCTTTCACCACTCACCAATAACTTAATTATGTTTTTATGTACAGGGTTGAGGTTATAAAGAGTAATCAGAAGTTCTTCCAGTAGCATTATGAAGTATCTCTCACTTCGAATAGATAGAAGTAAAAAAGGATTGCATATTGAGGTCTAAGAAATAGACGATCTAAGAGAGGTCTTTAGCATTTTTATCCCATGTGAGAATACTGAGAATTGTACCTTTCAAGAAGGGAAAGTCCTGAAGATAAACACCTTATTGTCAAGTAACTTTAGGACTAAGTTGGTAAAAAATTCTAACAATTTAAAAGTGTTTTCCTCGACAATAAGGGACGTGGCAAGAAATCACCTCATATATTCTTTTTTACAAATTTTTCATTCAACACAAATGTAAAGCGTATCAAGCTGAAGATGTGACCTTTCACGACCGAGAAGTTTAAAATCATTGTTTCCAAAAGTGATCAAATTACTAGTATAAAGCATATAGGAGAGTCTCATTATCCCATATGGATATCGAACCTTGTATCGGTTAAGAAAAAAGTAAGAATTGAAGAATGTGTGTAGACTTTATTGCTTTTAAAAATGTCAAATCAATCATCTGGTAGAGTATGAGATATTATCTTTTATGGATATATACTCAGTCTATAATCAAGTTTAGATTTACCTAGGGGACGAATAGAGCATTACCTTCATAATAGATCAGATTTTATATTATTATAAAGTTATATCTTTCAGACTAAAAAATGATTGAGCAATTTATCAATGGCTGGCCAACAAATATTTTACTGACTCGATAGTTGGAACTTAAAATTATATATATGATATGATGGTAAAAGTCCATGATGAATGGAAACACATAGCAAACTTGGTTGAAACCTTCAATAATTTAAGGGAAATTAACCTCAAGTTAAATCGGGAGAAGTATGCCTTTAGAGTCTTGTCCAGTAAAATTCTAGGCTACCTTGATGGCGAGAGAGAGATATATCCTGATCCATCATAATTAGAGGCCTTGGCTTCTATGATCCCTCGAGATCTATGAAGGAATTTCAAGTTTAAACAGGGAAGCTAGCGGTTTTGAACAAGTTTATTTTTTGTTCTTTGAAGGCTAATTGATTCTACTTGACTGAATATTATGACAGGGCGTTTGAAAAGATCAAAGAACATTTATCATATCCAATATTTATTTATAAGCTTCTCATATGGGAGATATAATTCATATATCTAAAAATATCTGATTATATTTTGAGTGTTTTTTAAGGTAAGTTGACATTGCACATAGCCTGTCTACTATGTGAGAAAAAAATTACTTATTGCACAACAAATATACCTTCACCTAAAAATATGATACCTGTGTTGGTCGTTGTTTTAAGGAAGATGAGGCCTTACTTACATGCCCACTCAATAATCATATGAGCCTTTTTCTAGTACATATCATATATCATAAACTAGACATCTTCAGACGCCTGATGCGATGATCGGTTGAGCTGAGAGATTTTGATATAACTTTTGAATCCAATATTGTTATCAATCCATGCATTGGATAATTTATTGATAAAATTCTATACTAGAAGACCAAATATTTCCATATGAAGGCCTTTTCAGGAGTTTTTTGTCTGAACCAATGGTCAAATCTGTGTTTCGGGATGTAGTGCATGAGTTCGTATGATTTTCTATTTGGGGGAAGCTATATCAGGCCATTCAATTCGGTTTCCAAGATTTTAAAAATTAATATTAGTCTGAGGCTTGTATTAACATTTTTCTGTATGCCTTATTTGTGTACAACAAGAAGGGTGAGGTTTATTAGTAATTCATAACTTTTGATCAATCATTCACTCGGGCAGGCAGAAACATAAAAAGATCGTTTGGTTTAGTATCTCAAGGTGCTCAAGAGGTAGACCGAACCTTTTAAGTTAGTCCAGTATGAAAAATTACTGAGGATTGAGAACTCACTGACTAATTACGTGGAATCGTTAGCATGCTCTAAAACCGCTCATTGGGTTGTTATTTAAAAATAACCATCAATCAAACGGATTAGAAAGAAATAAATAAGGTGACATTATT
Source organism: Limnanthes douglasii subsp. nivea (assembly GCA_036936605.1). Classification (NCBI taxonomy): domain Eukaryota; kingdom Viridiplantae; phylum Streptophyta; class Magnoliopsida; order Brassicales; family Limnanthaceae; genus Limnanthes; species Limnanthes douglasii. The sequence goes on along the minus strand of JAUPFV010000005.1, from coordinate 185,012,332 downwards.
GTTTGAATTGTTGAAACAAGATATTTCCTTCTGAATGGTCCATTTCCATCAGATAAGGCCTCAACACTAAATATGAAAATCCAAAGTTTGTATGTATGTATTAATAAGGGGAATCATGTACAAACAGGGCTTAATCCGCCTCCTTCTTTATTACCTCAGTCCGGATAAGTATTGCAGTGTCATATAAGAGATGAATGTAGGTGAAGTTTCGACTCACTAAGACTTTAAAACTTTGACAAGAAGGATGCTGCTAGCATGATACTATTTTCCCATGATTATGGATCATGCTAAGGAGTTAGTTAAAAGGTGTGATATTTTTCAATATTTTGTAAATGTTATCCACCGTTTGATAGTGCATTTGGAAATCATATTGGAAGCATTAATATCTGACATGTGGGGCTTGGATCATTTCAGCCTCTCCATACAGCAACCGGGTACACCAATATATCATTGTGGCAATCGATTATTTCTTAAAATGGTAAGAAGTTGAATATCTTGCAAGGATAAGACATAGATGATAAATTTTATAAAAACTAACATATGTTGCAGGTTTAGGATTCCAAAGACAATTACTCTTAATAATGGTCTCTAATTTCAGAATGAGGAGATAACTATCTTTTTTCCAAACCAAGGGCATTCAACAATAATTTTTGAAACATTTTCATCCTCATACTAATGGTCTGGTTGAATTTATGAACCAGAGTTTGTTAGATGGGTTGGAAACGAACTTAGAGATAGTTGTGGGAACATGGTCTATGTATCTTCAAGAGGTCCTTTGGGCCTATTGAACCATACCTAAAACTACTACCAGAGTGACTCTGTTTGATATTGTCTATGAAAGGGATAATGTCGCCCCACAAAAAACTCTATGCCGATATCCCAAGTGACTAAAACTTCCGAAAAATAAAATGATTTAGAAAAAAGCTTGAAGTTGGACGTGATTGAAGAAAAATGAACCAAAGCTCACCTCAATGTTCAACAATATCAAACATTTATGATGAAAAAATATGCCTCCCATGCCCAATGTCTTGAGTTTGTAGTAGGGGATTGTGTGCTCATAAAATTATTTATGCATACCGGAAACCCCAAAATTGAGATATTGAGCCAACTTAGGAGGAACACTACAAAATTCTTGAAAATATAAAAGTATAGAACTATAATTAATGAAGAATGAAGGTCACTCACTCCTAGAACGTTGAATACTCGAAGCTTTACCTATCCTAAGATTATGGTTTTTTTTTAACTTTGTTTAACTTTGATTGCTTTATAATCGTGATATAATAATCGGTGGTGTATTATTTTCTATTATGGTGGCAATTTTTACCATATATCTTTTTATTTGTGTTTCTTTTCAGAGTTTATCGATACAAAAAAGAATGAAGGGGTGTTTATTCAAATTCATTATAAAAAAATGATCCAACTATGTTAATCGGAGCTATTTATAACTCTAAAGTAAATTCATAATTTAAATCGGTCTAGAATATTAATAAAAAAAAGATAAAACTATTATTGGCCTGAGCTAACCAAAACTCTTAAGTTAAAATAGGATTTGATCATATTGAGACATGAAAAATTGTCCAAATATTATTGGGTTAAATCTAATCGAAACTCTTAATTTAAGGTGGGATTTGATCATGTTGAAGCGTGAAAAATTGTATGGGTCGGATCTAGCAAAAGCTCGCAAGTTAATGTTATGTCTAAGCCGGTCGAAGTGGAAAAATCATGAAAACTAGAAATTTTAAGTTATTGTAAACTAACTCTCATTATCAGCTGAAGAAACTAAATGAAGCCATCCAACCAGAAATTGATCACTTTTAGGTAGGATGGATATGAGGTTTCAAACCATCTCACGGAAATTAGGAAATTCACAAGGAGCATTAAAAAACAAACGAGTTAAAATAATATCATAGCTCAATTTAAAAATAAAATAAAATTCAATGGTTTTCCATAGACTTTAATAGTTTGAAACATGAAAGAAAGAAGTAATAATTGAAAAACGTTCAGTAAAATAAGTAAGAAAATGTCAAGTAAGAAAACAAGTATAATAGAGACAATCACTGCTCCAAAGTGTTGTTACGGCCACCTTCGGTGATGGTTTACTGGACGACATTGAAGTTTTGAGAAACATTATTAGCTAGGGTCTCCAAAGTGCTCGCCTCAGGACCATTAAGCTTAACAATTTTTTTATTGTTTTTTTTTTCAAATTCCATCCAATGCCACGCTTTTTGGCCATTTGTCTTCGAGGACCATCTGCCACAACAGACCAATCTCCACGTTGATAAACTTAATATATAAGCCCAAAATAATTTCTAAATGGATTGATGACCCATGATCCGTAGCTACTTCAATAAGCTTGTTCTTTTGGTCTGTCATATCGTCAATCTTGACCTCCATTACATTATTCAGGGATTATCTTTTAAGCTCTCAACCTCATACACCAAAAGATCAAATTCTTTCACCTTTGTCTCGAGATTGGCTGCTTTTTCTACTTCGACCTTCAAGGTAGTGTTCGACTTCCAGAATCTGTAGTCAGTTTTTTATAAGTCCTCAATTGTATTTACAAACCATTGTATTCTAAAAAAAGATTTCTTTTCAGTTTTTGCATTGAGCCTTGAATCTATCGCCATCCATAAAAAAAATTTATTGGGTTTATTACCAAGGTGGAGAAATATAGAAGAGTGAAGTGATGCTCATCGGCTAGGTTCGAAATGATGGCAAACGTAGTGTTCATGTCATATTAAATTGGTCAACTGAATGGTGAAGTTGTTTGTATCATTTGAAGTCGCAGTAAACGTAAATTTTTCCTAAATATATAAAGAAAGAGAGCCTAAATACATTATCTCGAGGCTGGGAACAATCTGGCAAACACAAGATTTGGGTAGAAATTTGCTGGTGGTGGTAGTAGTGGACTTTGCAGCATTAGCATACCGGTCTATGAATTTGGATAGATCTTGCGCTTATATGTGGGATATTTACTTTTACCTTTAGCTTTTTTGTATCCAGATTTCCATGAGAGCTCGGGCTAGCTGTAGACTTTACACAAGGTTCCTTCTGATCTTAAAACGCTCAAATCTGTTTGATCTAAGATTCTCAACAAAAGCATAAACTCCACCTTAGCCTAACCATCTTCCACTATAACCCTTAACTCATTGATCCTCGCATCATGGCTTTCTGCCATGATTTCCATTTTGTCTAAGGTGTCAAAATGAAAACCTGACCCATGTTTGGTTATTGCTGGAAGTGCCAAACTAATCAACTTTCACCTATTCATTAGAATAGTCTAATCATCTTCAGGATTCGAGATTATATTCATATTCAACAACTTAAAAAATTTGATTTTTTATAATGAAGTATAATGAAATTAAATAATTCTTAGTAATAAATTCGGTTGTGAAAATATTCGTACGGGAGTGCCAGTCTAAGAAATGTTCGTATCAGATGCTTTTAGAGAGATAATAGTATTTAATAGAGAGAGAAAGAGACAAAAAGAATAATTGTAGTAATAATTGACTAATCATTGGACCTTTCCCCCAAAATGGAATGTCCTTTGTATAATACATGAGGTGAATAATGAAATTACATAATTATCACTGTTAAAGTTAATTTCTCACCCCACTCATTTACTATACATAAAGAAATTCACTAGTTATTACATTTGACCCCCCTCATAAGAATCCATGAAAGATAAAATCGGTTCCGGGATGTTGAATCAACTAACTAATCTATTCTTGGCACAGGGAAAGGATCTTTGGGGCACGCTCTGTTTAGATCGGTGAAGTCCGCACACATTCACCACTTTCCATTCTTCTTATTTACTAGGACCACATTAGCAGTCCATAAAGGATATTGTGACACGCGTATGTGACCCACTTTAGTTAAACAATCCACCTCTGCCATTATAACTTCAGCTTTCCTTTGAGAAAAAGATCTGCTCTTATGTATGATTGGACGAACATTTCTTCTTACCACAAGCCTATGACAGATGACGTTTGCTGGAACCCCTATGACATCCTCTGTACACCATACAAACAAATGTAATTTTGTTGAAAGAAACTTGATTGAACTTTCTTTTACCTCCAGAGATAATCTCGTACCAATTTTGAGGCTTTTACCCAGAAAGAAGACATGATCCTCAAAGTTATTATCTGAGACCATGAACTCGGGGGCTTCCCTCGGATCATCCACGAGATCAGACTCCGGGGGAACCTCCACTGATTACTATTCTTTTTTTGATTCAACCCCCTTAACCTGCTTGGGGCCAACGTTGCTCGGTAACAATCTATTATCATCTTATGGTTGCTTCTTACTGTTCTGACATTGCTTCTAACTATGTACTTCAAACATTGATGGACAATTGATGGCACTACATGTCGATAACCAAGACCTTTTAAAGATAGCATTATAAGATGTCAGATCATCTACCGCTACAAATAAGATCGTAACTACCTTTCTGAATGGTCTTCGGCCCAATTCTACCATCCTCTCGAACTCTCCGACTACCTCAGCTGTAGGCCCGGTGAATCCGACTATCGTTCGGTCTGATCGCAAGATTGTTGGTAGGTTTCTGATCTGGCTATAAATAGACATAAACATAATGTTAGCTGAACTACCCGTCTCAATAAAAAAAATCGTGTCTAATTCCCTACTATCTCTGCTCTGATAACTATTGCATCCCCATGCGAACCAGCTATATCTCTCATGTCATCATCTTCGATTCAGAGTATTGGGGATCGATTTCTATACAGATGTGTTGAACTGCCTACTTGTAGTTGCGTTACCAGACTAACGATGTGTCTCTTCCGAGAACAAATCGATATTCTTACAACTGTATCTCCCCCAAAAATTGTTAGTGACTCAAAGAAAGCACATAACTCGCTAAACTTTCCTCTTGCTATCGGTTCTTCTATTATGTTTATGTTGTTTCTTCCTAAATTTAGGTCTAAATACTCAACAAAGATATCAAATGCATCTATAGATTCTTCATCGATTGTTTCCGATATCATCATCGTATTCTCTTTCTTAGGAACAACTTCTTGTTTGAGAGAAACTGTAGAATTATTCTTCACAAAATTGACTAACTTCCCATTTTCTATCAAGTAGTACTTCTTTTTTCAGCGCTACACAGTCTTTTGTATCATGCCTGATATTCTCATGATACTGGCAATACTTGTTTTTTCTGTGTTCCATTGGATTCTGCATTGGGAAAGGCTTACGAAAGTGTACATTCGAGCGTGCTTTCTAAAAAATAGTAGATACACACTTAGTAAACTCCGCATAATGAGCTAGTCGGACCCATTTTTTAGACATGGTCCAGACATACTGTTGAGTGTTAACTACAAGTGTGTATTGTTGGGTGTTGACTACCCTTTAAGGTGCCTGACTTATTACTTGTACTGGTGCTCGGGGTCGAACTGTACTTGTTGGATGCGATACTTGTTGTCAGACATTCATTGGTGCCACATTGGCTTATATCATGGTCGGATCTTGGCAGAACTACTCATATTAAACTACGACATCGATTCTATCTCCGATGCTCCAGTTTCTTCAACTAAAATTCTCTTCTCTATCTTATCCAACAATGCTTTGAATATCATATCCTGTGTCTCTATGGAATTATCCTTCATCGCCCCTGGCAGCAAGCCCATTCGGAAGGCATTTAGAGCCACTCTATCTTCATAAAATTCCATATTTCTCTTAACTTGGATCAAACACTTTGTATACTTTTTGAGACTTTCCCCCACTTTATGTCTGCTGTAGATTATAGTGTCCCCATTTTCTCAGACCTTCTTGCTTCCAACAAAATATTGTTGGAACATGCTCCAGAACATATCACTTTTGAGGTAAATGATTATACCACTTTGACGCAATATTCTTGATAGTTTGAGAGAAAATCCTGCATAATAACTTGTCATCGTCGTCGTAATTGATCATGAAATTCTTGAACTGTTCAATGTGGCTATCCGGATCTTGTGTCCCATCAAACTTTTCCAACTTAGATATATCGAATCGAACCACTTTGGAAGATTCCCGTACAAAATTTCCAAAGAGAGAGGAGATGACCTCCCATTATGTCCGACTTTATAAGCCCCCCTCCTTCGTTTGCCATCGCATATAGACCTTCATCGGATGTTAAAGTAAACTGACTACTGACTCGGTAATCCTGATTGTAGCTGTTAGACTGAATTTACCTCCGATTACATGTTCTTGTTTAATTGCATTTACCGCTTTGTCAGGCTCTTCTGAGTATAACTTTCTCTTTCCATGATCATGTTTTTTTCTTCATCGAGCTCTTAATTCTTCGACTAGTTTGATGGGAACTTCTGTGCACCCTCAAATATCTTTGTCTCTAACCTGCTTTATGCCTAGCATCGGTATCCGAGGATGAAATTTCATCTGAGCTAAGAGAAGTATACTCACTAGACTCTGCTGCTTCATATCGTTGTTCAAATCTAGCTTGTCTTTTGGAGGGTCGACGACTTTTTCTCCGATGTCTTTCCTCAGATTGATTGACATATTGGGATTGATCTGCCACAATATGCTCTCGTCGGACTCTTGATTTGATTCTTCGCGAGCTGATCATCGATTCCTTTTCAGCGTTTAGCCTCTCAATGTCCCAACATCTCTTTCCGTCTGACAACCAAGATTGATTCTTCGAAGAGCTCTTCGGCATATCGATTATTATCGTTTCTTTCATTTATCACTTGGTCTTCCATCACAAGATCTCCAGATGAGACTCTGATCAAATTGTTCGTCAAATTTTCCTCTATCTCTCCACGAATTTCAGTTTCCATTGTTTTTTTAGATTATTTTTACGGTTTTGGAACGATGATTCCGGGTACCACTCAGGTTCCCACAGACGGGACCACTGATGAAATCAGATATTTCTTAGTAATAAATTTTGGATGTTAAAATATCTGTATAGAAGTGTCAGTCTAAGAAATATTCGTATCAGATGATTTTAGAGAGAGAATCAATATTCAATAGAGAGAAAGAGATAAAAGGAATAATTGTAGTAAAAATTGACTAATCATTGGACTTTTTCCTCAAAAGAGAATATCCTTTATATAGTACATGAGGTGAATAATGAAATTAAATGATTACCACTATTAAAGTGGATTTCTCACCCCACTCATTTACTATACATAAACAAATTCAGTAGTTTTTACATTTGACCCCCTCAGTCCTTATGTTTGCTTTAGATTGGTCCTTGGAAATTAATTATACCTATTTGACAATTGAATTTGCTAAATCAAGGCTAATTTATCATAATATTTTCCTTCCCTTATCAAAGTATATGTGAAATATGTGATTTCAACGTCCTGAAGCCCACTTGCTCGTCCTAATGAACTACTCATTCTCTTCGTACTTAGCAAATGAGAATAACTTTGTATACTCTACAAAAAAAAGTAGAATAGTTTAATATAGAGGTCAAGACTCAAAAGTGCGTGATAAAGATGAAAAAGAATTAGCTAAGCATTAAAAGTGCGTTGGCAAGCCGTATGCCCATACTCATTTCTTTGAAGAGGTCGGGGATATTACGCGGGTTCTTCATGTTGTTACATAATCATTTTTATCATGCTCCGGGATAAATATATAATTCATTTTTCATTATCTCTCACGTGAGATGGTGTCAACTACCTTGAGATGGTTTGGTAGGGATAAATATTAAAAATAAAAGTACTAACGGGCGGAGATGTTATATATATATATATATAAACCCTTCCATATCAAACGTGATCTTTAACAATCCCGAATATATGATAGACGACATCATAATTTTCTAAGTATTTAGGGTTGTTTAGTTTGGGCACAAGTCTAATTGGGTGAAGAACATGCGCAAGCTGGGGTGGAACGAAAGGTTTAACCTCTAGTTAAACATATTTATATAGAGAACAAGTTCATCTGTTTAAACTGAAGGTCTCGCCAAGAATCAATAACCTAACTTTGATATTTTAATGGATTTTTCATTTGGTTCGGAGAGAAGACAGGTCATGAGAGTAAGAGTAGATGTTGGGAACCCTCTCAAGAGTAAGATTGTGACGTTTATGAATGGTCATAGTGATGAAGAGGATCTCCATGAGAAAGGGATAAATGGTTATGCATGAGTTAAAGGTAAGCTCAAAAAAGCGGGAGGGGCAGTCGAAGTTATTTATTGACTGATCACCCTTTATTTTTTGTCTATGTTTTCGCTCTTTCTAATGGTTACAGATACTTCGGGAAGCTCAAATGAGCAACTTCCAATGGACACGCGAAGCTTATTAATGGAGCTAACTGAAAGTGACACATGGTACACCAAATTGTTTTTGATAAAAACATTTGCAGCAAGAAATAACTCTACAATTTATTTGAAGTGTCACGAAAGTTGAAACGTTTGACCGACAATTATGTTTTGTACCAAGTCTTTTCAGACCTAAAATCGCGTTTATCTGAAACGTGTTTTTTACCCAAACACTTGTTTAGGCCCGAAACACTTTAAAAACACCAACATGATGTCGATTTCAAACATTTAAATTTGGTCATGGACCGATGCGTCTATTTGATTTGGAGATTGACTGTATTTTTCATTCGTTAAACTCACAAAAACTAAATATTTTAATAAAAATTATAATCAAATTATCGTATATTTTGGATTAGATATTTTCATAAATCGAGTTGTCATAAATTTTGGATCAAATATTTAGATGATTTTGACGCATAAGAAATTTAATAAATTATTTTTACAACGTTTACAGACCAGCAATAACATCACCATAAATATAATTAGTTATACTTCTAAAAATTTGGTAATATTATTTTATTCTCGCTAGTTTTATTCTATCTCGATAGTTTTTTTTTGGTTAAATTGTTAGCTAACCTGATCGAACAGACGAAGACTTTATCAAAATCTATAAGATTAAAATCCGTGGACTAAACATATTTTACGAATTCATAATTACAAAATTACAACTAAGGAAATCGGAAATAATTGTAAGATTGGATCTTGGTAGTATGGCAAGAGTTGACAATGATTCGTAGGCTTCGAGTGAACTTCAGTCTTCATGTGAACTTCATACATTTGACATGTTCTTCGCCTGCCAATGTCATGAACTTAATAGCCCCCTGAATGGAATAGCAGCCTATTCCTGGCCCATAAACTTGGGTTTTATATTTCTTATTATTGGTTCTGCCTTGACCCAAAAATATAGTAATATATTACTATAATTAATTGCAAGGAGTCTATATTAGACTTTTATTTCGCCATTATTATCGGTCTATCTTGTTTATAGCTGTAATATTAGACCTTGGACTTGGATATATGATGCGTCAACTCTAGCTTTTAATTCTATACCGAATACGTACTACTCGCTGTTTTGGTACTGTTATTAAAAATACGTAGTTAATCGAGAGTGGATAAGTCGTGTTACAAATATAGAATTTCGAATATATTAAATAAATTCTACTAGAATAATAGTATAATAAAACAATCCGATTTCAGAAATAGAAAACAAATCAGAATTATGCCGGGTCATAAGATAGAGATTTAGTAGATCTGGGTTAGAAGTTAGAAGGGTATGGAATAGGTGTGGCTTATTATTATAATATGTGATACAGTAAGAAATCCAAATCTTACCTTTAGGCTATATACTAGTACCGACATTTATTTTTTAATAAACAAATCCAAGCTGTTTATTATTTACACGTGGGGTGCTCGCTGGCCTAGTCGCTAGACTAGCTACTATCTCCCAGCATCCAGGTATATTGTTTCGAATTCGATCAGTAGTACAGTATCATTTTAAATTTATATTTAAATATATAATATAAAATTTTGATTAAAATTTCTTATAAATATCACTTATATGGGTTGATTGTATACACGTTTATTTATTTAAATCGATGTTATCGATCCAGTTTCCAAAACTCTAAACTTTTATCTTCATAAACCTTCAAGTAATACACCCACATAACAAAATTCTAAAGAGAATTACGCAAAATTGCAAAATCTATTTATGGGACAAAAAATACTACTTGCAATGTTCTGATTGTCACCCAGAGTTTTATAAGCCAAATTTTCAACTTTTGCGAATTATAAAATATTCATGCAATTACGAATTAAATAACATTAATATTAAATGAAAGATATAATCAAAAGGGCGCATATTTAAAAGGGTGCCGGATCTAATTTACAGAACTCAATTTCTCTCTCAAGAGTTTTGCACTGTTATCCCAATTATATACACAAGAACCTAAAGTTAATTAAATAGAAACCGGACTTTCAAAATGTTCATTTATCTACAATTTAATAAAATAATCGAACAAAAAATCTTGAAATTACCGTAAAACATATAATCCTTGTATAAAAGTCTTTCGTACAACTTTCTCATATAATGAAAATAAAAAATTCTAAGAATAAAAGCATCTATAACATATTATAATCACCCATTTTAATAAAAAATTAAGCAATAACAAAAACCTATTTCTGTAAAAAAATAATAATAATAATAATAAGTCATCCGATAAAATTAACAAATACTGTAAACACAAACAAGTGATTAAAGTTGTCCATGTCTAACAAATACCATAAGTAGAAGCTGTAAACACAAACGAGTGATTAAAATTGTCCATGTCTAGCAAATACCATAAGTAAAAGTTTAAGTTCTTGTACAGTCAAATAATAATGAATTAAAATGAGTTTTACCTTTTTGTTCCATATATTTTGCAATGTGACCATTGAAAACAGTTTCTATCTTAGAACCAACCTTTAAGAGCGAACCAAACACTTAAAATCGCCAAATATTTAGGAGCATGAACAATATTGAAGAAATTTCACTAGAATAAAGTAAGAGGACTTTATTTTTGAATTTTTTCTGGTAATGGAAACATGTATAAAAGAAGAGTGTATAAAGCTCTGACCAAGGGATTGTGGTCACTAATCATGCCTTCATTTATCTCTGTCCTTAAGAATAACTAACATATAAAAAAAAGATAATCAAAGACGATAATAATTATCACCCAACCATCATATTTTTATTTATTTATAACCATTTCATCAATCAATGCATTACATTCCACATAATTCCCGAGATGTATCACTTAAATTCATTCTTCAACTTCATTTCACTCTTGATTTATTTTGGAAAACCATCACATAAGTTATCAACATAATATCGTGATAAGATCATTTTTGTGGTGGATATTTTTACCAGATTCTTCGATAAAAAGAATATTTTCTTTAAACTCGCATTAATCTCCTATGATGGATCATATATACTCACCAATTACGGGTTATTTATTGAAATTCATGTTATTTTTATTCGACTACATGGACATATATAAAGAATAAATACACCCAATATCCTCTTGAAAGAATCATACCTCAATGGTGGCGAATAGAGTGAAAATGTCAGATTTGGAGGATAAGAAAGAATATGATACGAATTAGAAATAAAATAAAATTTATTATATAAAAGTACATGCTAATATTTAAAGATAAAACATTATCATTAATACACTAGCTAACATCAATAAAGTCTCAACTAACAAAGATGAAAGAAAACATATGATCCTTATAGTTGTGATTGCCTCCATAAATCCAAATCTGATTCAAGAAGTGAGAATAAAATGGATAAACTCGTACTTAGAGACATATTAATGTCCATAAGATATAGAAAATAAAAGTATGGTCTAGATTTTATGTCGTCACATCCGGTAATTATTGCCTGAGCAGCGAATGGAACAATACGCCCAGGTTTAAATTTCTCACTCGTAAGCTAAAAATATTATAACCATTATCAAATGTACCTCGATACAAAAATAAAATATAATTTTTTTTGTTCTTAATGAAGATATCAACAATACGACTAATGGCTCGAAGTTTATATTATCAAATATTTCATACACAAAATTTCATATGTGTTTCGAAAAAACCACACAAAATCCTATAGGGAGGCACAAAATTGCATAAGATTTCATTTTTACATATATACCTAAAGATTATGGAAAGTCAACGAAATAAGGATAAGATAATAATTAGGGAGGCATTTTAAAAAATATACTAGAGTGCTATAGTAACAATTAATACGAATTTTAAAATATAATATCAAAATTCTTTAGAATTACCATCCAAAAAATTTACAGTGCCTTCATGTAGCATGAAATTATAAAGAATGATTATGTATGAAATCACGATAAAAGGAAAAAATATAGATATTCTTATATCGGTAAACGCATATAATTTTAAAGTTAACTAAGATATTGTATATAAATAATGGGTTGAGATGATGCTACATGTATATGTACAAATGACCATAAATTTAACAATGAAGAGTTATCAATTTTCGTATTTATATAAAAGAAAGATGAAATCCTCGACGTAGATCTTTGAATTTTTTTATGCTCCATATGTTTTTTGATAACTAGATTAGTAAAATACAAAATAACTACAATATATGGGTGAGAAGTCCTAACAATTAATCTTTGTAAGTACGTTTATCCTTACTTGATATGTTAGAGATATAAACAATCCAGTTAGATATGATAATATAATTGTTTAAAATTTTGATCTCAATCATATTGTTATTTTTTCGAGTGAAAACTAAAGTAAAAATTGAAAACCATATTAAAATTATACTAAGACCTCCAAACAAATCATATCTATACCTCATATGTAGAATGATCTAAATTATTTAGGATGACATAAAATCAATGTGTTTCCACTTTCATCATCTAACCAATTCATCTATTGTAAAGGGTTCATCGTTGACAGTGACTATACATTTAATGCATTTTTTTGTATGTTTTGTACAAAACCAACAAAAACAATACTCGTCTATATGACATAGTCCATCAAACCGATAGCGTTTAGGAGTCCTCAAGCTGGTAGTCGTCAACATAAACGTATGGATTGTTTTAATGGATGCTGTTACTCATGAAAATTTGAGAGTTTTAACAGTGTAAGTCATTATTTTACATTGAGCACAAACAATCTCATAAATTGATAGATATTAAGCTAAATCATATTTTGGTCAATTAAGATTGTGATATTTTTTTATTTCCTTTGTAAAATGCTTATGAAAACATTATTGCGGACCACACTCTCATCTTTCTCAAAATTGATTTATTTGTCATATCAAAAAAATATTTTGTTACTTCAAAATATGAATGTATCATCCTGGTCATAAATGAGATTTTGAGGAACTTCTACAAAACCTCATCGATGGTAATAAAATATACAAAAAAAATTAAATTTAAATACCTTACATTTCACATTATAAGTCTTTAAAAAATATAATATTATTGGTAATAGAACGGTTGTTTCCAGAGTTAGAATGATCATAGTTTATCAAACTCTATACACTTTTTAAAAAAATAAGTAATGGTGAGGGTAAATTTTGTTCTAAGAGTCTTTTGGTAATGTGTGAAAGAGTATTAAATATAAGGTAGAAAGTAAAGAGATAATTGAGTTGCTTAAGTTATTATTTATAGAGAGAAAAATTCAACTTATTAAATGCATTCTCAGAAAGTATTTATAGGCTAACTTTAGCTTAATGGGCATAATGGACCAAACCATACATATGGGCTAAGTCTAAAGTTTTAAAAACCTCTTTAGCCCCAAAATAAATAAGTAAATAATTACATAATTATTGTAAAATCAGATGACAAAAAAGTGTATTTACAATAGGTCAGAAATGTCCTTCGAATAATTTTAGCCTCCTCATATATATCCCCCTGAGAGACTTCTGACCACATCATATAACCCTCTTAGTCCTCTCAAAGATACTTTGGGAAGGCTAATTGACGAATCATCTGAATCGAATTTGTGATATATCTTCGAACATAATTCTTTATTGTTCTTGAAATCTGATAAGGAACGTATTCGAACTTTATCTGATGGCATCATTTGGGTATGGTTATTGTCCATTTGTACATAGTGACACATGTTATTATTTGATTAGAGATACGAACTTGATTTACCATAGGTGATGCATACCAAAAGTTGAAAACACTTTCACTCCAATAGGGATCATATTCATTAATAGCATTTCACTTTCTTTAGAAATGAAACTCAAAGGTCTTCTAGAGTCCATTTATAAATTCTTCTATTATTTTTCCAGTTCATAGAATTTTAGCGAAAGAAACTTCATTTTTTAGAGAGAAGTTGTTCCTTATCATCACTATCAAGTTAAACACCGATTATATTTTCTTATCCTCCATTACTTCAACCATCGTGAATCCTGTCTCCATTGACATTCCAGTGTTTGCATGTTCATCGCGAAAAATGATTTAACCGAGAATGGCTGGATGTAACTATATAAATTAGAAGAAGAGAAGAAGAGAGTTAGGGTTGCTATTGGGTTACTTGCTTCCGAGGGTACATTTACAGTCACTCAATCAATCGATTATGAAGGTGTTTTTTCAGACAATAGACGTAATATCCCGCCAGAACCCTCTTCGATTTCCCAATTGTTTACTTCACAGAGCTGTTCATCAAGGTCATCACAATATCAAAGAGCCACTAGTCGCATGCATATTTTGACTTTCAAAGCAATGAGATCTGACTAAGAAGACAATACTACTCGTAGATTAATTATACAATCCAAAGGCAACATTAATCCTTCCGAGAAGATAGGAGCAACTCAACAAGCATAACCTTTTAATAATACCTTATCGCAGAATCGAAGAAGGGAAGGAAATAATGAGCCCCAACCAGTCGAGCTCTCTGAATGTACTTAGGTTCTCCCTCAAAAACCAAACGATGAAGAGAACACAACTTCTCAGCATACTGAACCTTCTGGATCTAGTCTGAAGGTGATAGAAGAAAACATGGAGGATATTAGTGAGGACTATCCCTTGGAGACATCTAGTCAAACCAGAGAGACTTTGAAGCTTGTTAAGAAGAAGAATTCGAAGCCTACTAAAAAGAAGACTTTAAAAAATAAAAGCAACAAAGGTGGCATATGAAATGTAAGGCGCCTCAAAAAATTCATAGCGCTCCTTTCATCATTGTGCGGGCGCGTAGGGCCAAATTTTAAAAAGTTCAACATCAAATATCTTTTAGCCCTTTACAATGTCTCTTATGTTTATTTTCATGAAACCAAATTAGAGGACATTCGTGCAAAGTGGGGATTCTGTGAAGAAGTTAAAATTAGGCTTCCCACATCAGGAGAGACGCATATGAGTTGTGGTCATTGGGACTTAGTTATTTATCTTGCGTGCTAAATTGGGGCCTTCGGTTTCCCTTGAATCCCAAGATCGTAAGTTATTTCAACTTAGTAGGATTTTTTCATAGTCAGACTAGTCCAAACTCTTGGTTTACCTTGATATCTTGTATCATATCATCTAAGCTATCAAGATCCTTATGCTAATGAAGCAATTCGCTGCTATCGTGGGTTTGTCCTGCAATTTTCAAATTCCATTTACTTCTTCAACGTGGGGAATGAATACAAGCTGGAAGATGACCTGTTAGAGAATGATAAGCTGTGGAAGATGAAATTTCTCTTCGTCAGTAGTTGGTGGGAGAATATTAAGAAAATTACCTCTCAAAGTAATCCAAGTAGGTTTACCGGATTTTGGAAAAATACAAGTAACCCCTCGAACTCCTATTCTTTCTTATATATATATGACTTGTTTCTAATCTTTTTCTTTTTACAGATATATCAAAGCCTTATATGTATCATCTAGAATATGATAAGGTCATTTTCAAGAAGCTAAACTAGTAGACCGAGGAGAAATTGTATATTGGCTTCCACCAATATTTCATTGCCACTAACTTGATTCAGAGTCATTCCTGGAGGACTAATTATGAAAGGGAGTTATCATGGGAACAGTTGACTACTCCTCCCAACCATATGCTATTTTGAAGAGAGTTGAAACTGCGGATGGTAAGGTATTTTCTTTCCACCAGGACTATAGCATCCAATCATCAAAACACGAAGGATAAGAAAAATAAGCAAGACACAAGAAATTGTATCATCGAAGCTGGAACCGAGGAGCATCTAGACGAGATTGATGAATCCTTATTAGCCATTCTTTCTATCATTGTCGAAGATGGTGATGCACCCATAAAGTTTCTTGTGTCTAATAAGAAGAAAACTCACAAAAGAAGCAAACATGGCAGTGACAAAAGAGACAATAATAGAAATAAAACCTCAAATCTTTTGAAGATTGTCCTTCTTTCGGAAATTATCCCTCATACAATCCCCACTATTAATCCTCCACTAGTAGTATCCGAATTTTCTTCTCCACTTCTCCCAAAACTTGAGAGGTAGAATTATGGAGATGGAAATATGATGGGAGGTATTGTGGGTTTGACTTTGATGCGTTTGAGAAAGACTTTCATAAATCCACAAGTAGTGCTACAAATGAGGTTCTTGATGGTGTGCCCTTCAAATTATGAAAGGAGAATGACACACTAGGGTATTCGGTATTGAGTTTTGTGAGGCATGGTTTTGAGCTAGAGAGAAGTGAGATCCCACAAAAAGGTCAATGCTTCTCTTTAGGAGGAAAACAAGAATCAGAAGGCATGTCTCGAGGAGGAAAATACATGAGTTGACCGTCTAGCCAAAGAAGTCAAGCAATCTAAGAAGAACTTGCCAAAGCAAAAAAATACTTATGAATGGCTACAGTCATTCGGCTATGGAGAGATCTTCTTGTTGAAGAACCAGTAGATTGTTGATAAAGGTATCATCGAACACTTACTGAAGGAAAAAAGTGACCAAGAGGCCCTTGTTAGAAAATACCATGGCAACGTGGCTTCTCTTAAGGCTCAAGCCACACAAGAGACGGGAATGCATTAAATACATTTGTCGGTGGAATCCTAGATTTCCTAAACAAAATAGATGTCTCAATCAAATCTAACATGGTTTTACAGTTTCACAGGGAATTCTTTAAGTTAATCATTGGGTCTTTGTGAGATCTGGTTCTATAAATATTATGGCCCCACGATATGCCCATAAATGATCAGTTAGGAATATTTATAGATTCGCAAAATAATGGCTATGATGATAGTGATGAAAGTGACTCCAGAAGTGGAAGATCAGAAGAAGAGGAATAATAAAATACTGATGGAAATGAGCCTAAAGGCCAATAGATTTGTATTTTCATTGTCGTATACAAGACGTTTTGTGATATTATTTGGAAATTTTTGTGTAAGTTATTGGCATGACCAAGGAATTTTTGTAATATTTAACCCAAATTTCATTAAGTATTTGGGTCACCCAAAGTATTTTGTGCTTATTATTAATTTAACAATTCTATTTTATTTCCTCACAACTTCTTATTTCCACACTGCAATCCAATTTATTCGAAAGTAATTCATTTTAACTATTCGAACGAAATTTAATCAAAGTTATAAAAATTTACTATACGAGCCATTCGTAGGTAATCCATTCAAAAGCACAAAAATTTAATACATAATCCATTCAAAGGCGCACAAGTTTTATATACAAGCCATTCGAAAATAATCCATACAAAGACACACAAATTTAGTATACAACCCATTCAAAGGTAATCCATTTGAAGACGCAAATATCTAATATATAAGCCATTCGAAGGAACACAAATTTAATATACAAATTATTCGAAGGCACACATATATATACTATAATAAGTTTTTCAGGCAAAAATGATAGATTAATACAAATTATGACACCTCGTTAAAACCTCCCCAAGGCACCAAAGTAGAAAAGTGCATGCCCCTAAATATTTACATTAACCAAAAGTAAAGTAAATATTTTACACATTTACTCAAGATAAAACCTTAAGTGTTTATTGTTCCATGGATTCTGTAAAGGAATTTTTTCTTGATTAATCAGCCGATAAGTGCCACGTTTGATCTTTTCATTCATAGTGTACGGTCCTTTCCAATTTCGTGCTAACTTTCCGAATTTCATGTATTTGGGGAGTAAAAATACTTTACTCTAAACTTTTTCCCCTACTTTGAAATTTCTTCTTCAAATATTAGATGCACATTTTCTTCTCATTAAGCCTTGATAATGCACCATTTTTAAGTGAACTTCTATTTTTTTCTCTAATCAAGTCGAGTTGAGCACTAACTACTATCTCATTATCCTCTTCAAAATATTTTTTGAATTCAAAAATAATGAAGACTTCATTATATTAGTGTTACGACATCTCTCCCATAGATTAAAGCAAAAGAAGACTTTTGAGTGAAAATATGAGGAGTAGTCCGATAATCCTACGACACTTCTTGCAAATAATTTGGCTATTGACGTTCTGCTCCCTCTAAATTATTTTTGAGACCCATCAAAATAGTTATTAAACACCTCTATCTTCCCATTAGCCTGGGGGTGAAAAGGTGAGAAAAAACAATGTCAAATTCCTCTAAAAATATATAAGATTTCAATATTCCTTTTATCAATTGAGGACTGTCTTCTGTCATAATACTCTTACTGATTCCAAATCTACAACATATGTTAGAGAAGATTAACTTGATTACTGCTTTAGAGGTTATCCGGAGAGAGGCCCAGCTTCTACCCACTTAGAATGGTTTGACACCCTTTGGATGCCATTGTAGAGGTCTCACCAAATCAATCCACGTTTTGTCAAACGGTATTGCTTCAAATATAGATTCCATATGGACTGTCAAAATATGTATTTCATTTCCAAACCTTTAGGGATAGATCACATAATTTAACTAATTATTTAACAACTGTCATGATGGACAACGAATAATAAACTGCTAATAAAACCCTTTTATTCAAAGATTTATAGCCCCAATGGGAAAAACTCTCTCTATCGTATAACTCAGATAAGATTAAATATGGCTCATTGGATCCAAGGCAGCGTAATAAATGCCTTCTAAAATATTTATTATAGAGGACATCTCTCAAAAATAAGAAGTCACGTGCCTTGAACTTCAACTTCTTAGCTAATTTTTTCGTCCTTGTGAAGACTTCCTTTAGTAATAAATTCTTTGATTTAATGCCTCCAATTTTGGTTTATTATTGTGGATACTTGAAAACTTTCCTTAGTACTCGATCCCACTCCCAGGTCTATTATTATAGAATGGAATTCATGTATTAATATCCAAGGATATGCCTCAGTAAATGCAGTAGTAGCTAAGGAATCAACTATCGAAATTTTAGCCCTTGGCACATGTTCATACTTCACACACTTGAAGAAAAAAATGTTGTAAATACTTCACCAATTTTTATTTTCCATGCATCAGATTAAGCTTGAGCTTGATGTATGAGCAGTTGTGAGTCACTTATCAATCAGAATCGTTTAGCACCGCATATTTGAGCAAGTCTTACCTTAACTAGTGTTGTTATGTACTTAGCTTCGTTGTTTGATGCCTTGAAACCAAAACGTATGGCTTGGTACCTTGAGTCTCCGAAGGGGGAAAGTAGGTAAATTCTTGTCCCATAACCCATCATATTGGATCCCCCATCTGTTCGGACTACCCATTCTTTTCCAGGTTTATTGATAGAAGATTCTACATAAGATCGTTCTTAATGAAACTCAACCAAGAAATCTGCCACAGTATGTGCCTTGATTGCAAATCGGGGAACAAAATTGATATCATAATCTCCCAATTCTACAGACCATGTGGTCATTCGACCCGATATATCTGGCTCTTGCAGCATACTTTTGAGTAAAAAAGAAGTTTGAACAGTAATGGAATGCACTTGAAAGTAAGGTCTAATATTTTTTGCTGTTATTACCAAGGCTAATGCTAATTATTACAACTTTAGATATCTCTTTTCAGCATCCAACGAACTTTTGCTAACATAATAATCAGAGCAAGAGTAATTGTCAACTTCCCAAACTAACACTACACTGACCGCGTATTCAGATACTATCAATTATACATAGAATATTTATCCTATCATTGGTTTAAACAGATTTTTGGGTGAAGAAAAATATATTTTGATTTTGAGGAATGCTTCATTGCAGTTTGGAGAGTCAATACTTTGAAGAATTAAGCACACTTGTCCGGAGACCTTGATATAAACCTATTTAATGATGACAGCCTTTGAGTCAATATTTATACTTCTTTGGTGGATCTAGGAGGGTTCATTGCAAGAAATAAATTTAATTGTGCTGGGTCATCTTGTATCTCTTTCTCACTTATAATATACCTTTAAAACATTTCTAGAGCGTACCCTAAAAGTGCATTTATCTGAATTCAGCTTCAACTAAGTTGGAGAAAGTTTCTTGCAGGTCAAGCAAGTGATCCTCTTCCTTCAAACTCTTTACCATCACATCGTCAATATAAAACTAGATATTCCCTCCGATATGATTGGCAAACGCTTTATTCACTAAGGACAGGTAAGTTTCCTAATCATTCTTTAAACTGAACGACACTACCCTATAACAATGCAGCCCATATTAATGATGAATTTAGTATGATCCTCATCTGTATTTGATTATACCCAGCAAACGCATCCATGAAAGATAATAGCTTGTTGCCAGAAGTCAAATTTATCAACTGATGTATCCGAGGAACATGGAATTGATACTTTGGACATGCTCTGTTCAGGTCAGTGAAATTAATACACATTTTCACTTACGTTTTTTCTTATTTATAAGTATTGTATTTGGAATCCACGATGCATAGGCTATCCTTTTTAGCTGCCACACCCTCCAAAATCTATGAAGCAAGAGTAGTAATGTAACATTATCTAGCCACCTTTTGACTGCTTCAAACAACTCCTACCTAGCCTCCGTCTGCATAGTTCGAAAATTGGTGAACTATGGATGCAACAACATGCATCCTTGATAACCAAGATTTTTCAAAGATGGCATTATAAGGAATCAGAAAATCAACCACTACAAACAGAGCTCTTATCATTTTCTTAATGGTCATTTTGCAATGATAATTTCTCCTTCGACTTCTCCAATAACATCAACAAATTTTCTTGTAAATCCCATTATGGTTCTTTTCAATCGAAGAATAACGAATGAATTTTTCATTAATTTGTAGGTGGATAATAATAAGATATTAGTTGAGCTACTAGTATCAATCAGAATCCTTAATATTTTTATTCCCTAACAGCTCCGATCACCACATCATCCTCATGTGGCCTAACAATATTTCTTAAGTCATCCTCATAAAAAACTATGAACGAAGTTAGATTTTGATATAAATGAGCATAAAGTTTTCCTTCTAAGGGTGTGGTCAAACTAACCACGTGCCTCTTTTCAGAGCAGCTTGAGGAAGGTGTCATATTGTCCCGTCTGAAAATGGTCATTGACTCAATAAAAATTACATAGTTTGGAAACCTTTGCTTGTTTTTTCACATATCACATTCACCCGACCACGATCCAGATTGAGATCGAAATACTCTGAATCTACATCAAACAGTTCAACAATCACCATCGTATTTTTCTGCTTGGGAGCTTCTATGGTTTGCCTTCAAATAACAGGTAAAGCTGCATGCACTCCACTCGTACTTGACTGCGACCTAATACCCATTTGTGATTCCACAAAAGTAGTTAGCTTTCCACTTTTTATTAATGATTTTATTTCCTGCTTCAAAGCGATACAGTCCTTAGTTTCATGTCTCACATCATTGTGATACTTGCAGAACCGTGTATTTCTATTTTCTCTTGGTTCTGGATGGGTGGAGGCCTTGGGAATTGCACATAATTCTTTAATATGTCATAAGTTGTTGCAATATAGTCACTCAGTTCTACGAAATGACCAGGCTGAATCCATTGATTTCCTCTGGTCCTGAATTGTGGTCTTTGCATAGGTTAGCTTGATGTGGGTCAATGCGACCCTTTCTGAAATCCTTCAAACGATTGCTAAAAGTAGTTTGTACGTGGCCACTAATATGAAGAGAGATAGAAGGGACAAGTCTAGGATGATGTGACTATGTTATTATCTTAGTTTCTTCTACAGTGATTTGTTTTCTCACATCGTTTAACAAACCACCTCAAGTCATTACTTTTTTATGAGTAACTATATCAACCAACTCTCCAACTAACAACCCTTATCTAAATATATCTATAGCTACTTATTCAAAGCAGTCCGTACGACCATCTTTGGTATTCACAAAATGTTGGGTATATTCTTTTAAAGTTTCAGTGAGGTACTACCAACAATAGATTATAGTGTCCTTATTACCTTTAAGCTTTTTTCCCCCACAAACTGTTTTCAGAAATCCATCCACAAAATGTTAAAGTTCTTGATCGACCCCCTGCGGTAGTCTATTATACCACTTCAAAGGACTATCTTGAAGGTTTGAGAAAAATACTTACATAGTAACTTGTCAACATCATCAAAACTCATCATAAAATTCTTGAACTGCTCTAGATGGTTATCTGGATCTTTGCTTCCATTATATTTTTCCATTTTTGAGATAACAACGCGCCTAGGTAAATGTCCAGATAATATTTTTACACACAAAGGTGATTGCATCCAATTGTGTCCCTGACTAAACATGTGATCTTCATTAGAGGTGGCAAATATATATGTCTCATATTGAACAGAGAATTGATCACTTAACAAACATTTTATAATATGATCAGTTGATCCATTTATATTTCTCTGATATTCTTTATTTTTATCTTTACCTTTTTGGTATTTCTTCTTTCTTGAAGAGTCATGCTTACTCGATTTGTGGTGACTACTCGAATGTTTTTTAGATCGAAGATTTTCTCGGTGCCTTTCTTTCTTTTTCTTATGATAATTATCACTATTCGGAGAGGATGAGGAAATTTCTGACTCTGTTGAAGAGCCCTCTAAAGACTCCAAAGAGCTAGTATAATGTTTGGTTCGATGCTCTTTTTAGAAGCTTGATGGGCTTTAGGAGATTGGTCTCATTGGTACTTCTTTGGACTATATCGTGGATTATTATATGGCTCATCATATTTTTGATACTCTGAAAGAATCTTCCCCACAAGATCATTCCCAGCTTTTCTTTGGCTCTCAAATCCTAAATATATCCTCGCAGTTGATCTCTCTCCTCTTGCATGAGAACCCTTTATTTTATTTCGTTATTTACATGTGATGTGTAATGTGTGAGCATACTGATTTTCGATCATGACTCCCTCATTATCTAGGGGAGGATATGTCTGCATTTCATAATCTATCTTCCAAAGGGCTTTGAAGGCAAATTGTGTATGTCAGGTTTTAGATTTTGTTATCCAGTTAATTTAATGAATAATTCCCACTGTGGTCGTCAATTTGGTGAGGGTAAATTTTGTTCAAAGGGTCTTTTGGTAATGTGTGAAGAGTATTAAATGTAAGGTAGAAAGTAGAGAGATAATTGGGTTGCTTCATATATTATCTATATAGAGAAAATCCCGTCTTATTAATGCATTCTCAGACATTATTTGTAGACTGACTTTAGCCTAATGGGCCGAACCATACATATGGGTCAAGCCCAAAGTTTGAAAAACCTCTGTGGCCCAAAATAAATAAGTAAGTAATACATAGTTATTGTAAAATCAGATGACAAAAAGGTACATTTACATTAAGTCAAAAATGTCTTTCGAATAATTTTGACCTCCTCATATATATCCCCTTACGAGATTTTCGACCACACCAAGTATGTTAAGTATGAAGCTTGCTTATGAATACTACATCAGACTTGACTATGCTTATGATCCATTAATACAATACAAAATTATGGAAATTGGGTTAGATGGAAGGATAAAAACACTTCATAATATAAAAAAATTAAAATTAATATATTATCCTAGAGAATAAAGAAATAATCATTATAGTTAATCTTAAAAGGGTACAAATAATTATTGTTACCTATTATAAAAAAACCTTAGAATCCATGAGCAATAAATGTTACTATAATAAAGATGAAATAACGTGAATCATTATCGTCTCGCTAAATAGATGAATTGAGAAATAATGTTCCTTGTTATTGAGAGAATATAAAGTTATCGTTTTTTGGTATTTTGAGCCTTATAACTTTAGGACCCAACAATTTTAATGCATGATTCTTCAAAATTGTCTAGGTTATCGTTGGAGATTATATTTGCAAGACTATTAGAAGTTCTTCATTAACGCAGAGCTCTTAAAGGACACGAAACACCCCAAATTCACTGCTCATCCCAAAAAATAAATATGATACAAGATTTTAGAGTTTAAACCCATTACATGCGATAATATCATCTATAAGATAATATTCAAATTGATAGCCAAGTATATTAAAAGCTACATGTTTTATTTTACACAGGGCTCTCGAATTATATTTATTAAGAGCAACACGATTTATAAAAATATATTATTTTCATAGGAGTTTATGAATTGCTATCACTTGAAGTCTAAATATCCTCATATAGCCCTAAAAGTGTACCTTAAGAACACATATAATAGTATTAACACATGGAATCGTGACTATTTCAATCATAAAAATATGCTTCAAAAATATGATATGATCTCTTCTTTTCTTTTTTTTGTCATGGTCATGTAATTTGTAAAATTTTAAAGAACATTTGATTTCTCTAACATCAAATACCATTAAAAGTGTAAAAAATTAAAAATTATCAATCTTAGTTTTTGGGTTAATATAATACTATATTGTCGTGATAATTGTAAATCTTTTAATCTTATCAAAGAGAGAGTATATGAGTTTGTACCATTTTAAAGCCTTCTAATTATCACAAACAAATTTAACATATACTTTTATGAACTTAAATTTTGATACCAAAATATTCATGTGACCATTATGAATTATGAAATCAAAACCATACGTGCCTACTACTTTGGGATGTCCATGATATTCACTAGACTGACATATATGAATTCACATGGTTAAAATATGATGAACAAAATTAATTCTTGTACCAACAATTTTTTTTATGTTGGTAGATTTTAACTTATAGGGTGTTATCTTATCGAGAATGTTTTGAAGGCATCATTCCCGTCACACTTCTGATATGAAAGAAGAAGTTGAACTTATCTATCCCATTATTATAAAGAGAATAAAGGTGGATCACACAATGTTGAGCCCCGTATGAACCACCAAAATTATCAAACTAATCAACGCATGGATCCATTAAACCTCTAATAGAGTTTGGTGCCTCGTATGGGTCCACAAACCTACCCAGCTAATATCCTTCAAATTTATCCTTACCCTGCCTATAGCCCGACCATGCTCCGTGACACCTACCTTGCCTAGATCTATCCCAACCAAACCCTGATACAACCTTGATTTGTCCTGTTATCTACCAAAAATACTAAATAGACTTTCCACCAAAGTTCAATCGTTATAATATTTACAAGTACAATGACACCAGACACCCCCAGCATCATATTGAGCAGTTCCGAACTGATATGTTTAGCTTCAAGGGAGAGAACAAGTTGTTTTGTCGTATTTTTTTCATGACAGTTCCATGTAATGCTCTCACTTGGTTCAACTAGCTATTGTTAGGTTTTTCATACATAATTTATAAACACTATGTACGAACTTTCGAGATGACTACATCATCTATTGCAAGCAAAAACTCAATGAAAGCCTTAGGGAGTAGATTCAACGATTTGTCGAAATGAAGAAAACCTGTATAATTTTCATAAACTCCTTTCATGATGGGCTTACAGGTAAATGATTTTACCAATCCTATTGTCATAAAATATTATGAAGAGATATGTTATAAGTTTCAGTGATATATTGGCTCAGATTAAGGTGCAAATCAAAGTTGATGAAATAATACACGTGCATCTTTCAAAGGTTCCAAATACCTATCTTTCTTACCATTATGCGTTGATATATAAAATCGCATGTGCATAATTCATTGTTCAAGTAATAGTTAAGACTCGTGTATCGAACCCAATGGAGTAAATCGAAATTTTTAAATTTATAATTTAATATAAAAATATATTAAAAAAAAATTGATCCACATTATCCATTATCCAAATTGGTGTTTTGATTCATATTAATTAATTAAAAAGAAGAATAAACTTTTTTGGAGAACATTAATATTATAAAAATATTTAAGGGTTATTTAATTATGCATTAATAATCTATATAATTTAAATTAAACATACTTAATGCATTTAAAAATACGATTAGTATTAAGTAATTCTTTTGCTTAATGCATAATTAAATAACCCTTAAATATTTTTAAATACTTAAGAATTACTTAATACTAATCGTATTCATAATAATAATTAAAATAAGATAAAAGAAAAGTAAAAAATACAATAAATTATGTTACCCTTTAATGCGTGTATAAAGTTTTCAAGATGATTCTTTCTTTATTAATATAGAGAATTTAGAACCAAAATCAAACTCAATAACTAGAATTTATATCTAATTACCATTAAGTATAAAATTTTCACGAATAATTACCATTAAGTATAAAATTTTCACGAATAATTACCATCAAAACCAATTACCATTAAGTATAAGATGTAATTAATAAGATAATGATAATAAAATTTAATCTAATTTAATTTAATCTAATTTAATTAAGTTATTTTGTAACGTGGTTTTGATTATTTTATATATATGTTACCTTTAATTTTTTTAATTTTTTTCTACGAATATAACTTTTTTTTTAATTAAACTTTGTTTTGCCATTTTTTGATATATAAAATTAAACAAAATGAAAGTATTTTACTCATTTTTAAATTAAGCTAACAATTAAATTACTGTAAAAATAGTACAAAATTAAAAATATACAACTTTTCATCAAATTACCTTTATTTATTTATTTGGTTGTACATGAAAATACTAAATAATAACATAAATTTGGTGAAGTGTTTTTTTTGGTAAGTGTATCAGCGGCATAGGGCTTATATAGGGCAAGGCTAAATTAAGACCCCATTTGGTTATAATGAGACCCTTCTATAATGAGATCCCATTTGGCTATAATGAGATCCCAAAAAAGATCCATTTATCCCTGATATAAAAGCTGTATTTTCAGCCCAAAAGTCTTTTTTCTCTCTTCTTCTCTTTTCTCTCTAGCCAAATCTCTCAAAATCCCGAAAAAAAAAACGCAAGATTTCTCAAATCCAACATTACAAACACCTTAAGGTACAAATCCTTGTTTTATTCATGTACTTTTTATGAAATTTACTTTAGTATTTTTAGTGATATATAGAGTTTAGGGTTCTGCCTCAAAAGTCCGATTTTCATGTATATGTTGTTGTTTTTTTGGAAAAATAGTTGTAGATTTGTGTTAGTCGATGCATTAGGAACGATTTGGTACCATAGTTGTTGAATTTGGGTTGTGTTTGTGAGATTTGGGTTGGATTTTTAGATCTAGGGTTTGGGGGCTGGAAATTGCAAAATTGCGAACAAGCAACTCGCAACCCGTGCAAAATCGCGAGGTGCTTGTTCGCAATTTTGCAATTCCTGGAATGGTGAAATTGCGAGCTCACTGTTCGCAATTTCACAAAAATCAGGGAATCTTGTTTTCTCAAATTATGAAGTTTTTTTTCCAAATTTATTAACGATTTTATTTGTTGTATTTCAGCATGCCTCGCACATAGCATACACCAATTCGACATTCAGGCTCGAGCGGTGATGGCGAGCAGGAGGAGGTTCTGTCGCGGTCACGGTCCGTTAGGCGTAGGCCTAGTGCTTCGACTCCGGGCCCTATTATATCCGATGCGTTTGGGACGCTGGATCAGCAATTCCGGAAGGTGAACCCGCATGTGCCTGCTCTATATCCTGACTACGCACAGCACGAGGCATACCGTGTCTTTGGAGGAGAGGTAAGTAATGATTTTTTTAAAGTACATCATATGTTCTTTTGTATTATTTCTAAGTTATTGATGTTTTATGTAGGTTCGTCGGCCGTCGCGGTGAACTATATGTACGGTGCCCAACGTGCATGGGATCTTGCTGGGCAGAACATGGTCAGACAGCAGGTTAGGATGTCTTGCTTTGGTCCCCTCACCGAGGTGTTGGAGGGTTGGAGTACCAACGTACACGTTGTAGATTCTTTTCTGGAGAGGTGGCATTCGGAGACCAATAGCTTTCACTTTAGTTTCGGTGAGATGATGGTGACGTTAGACGACATCCACGTTATTACTGGTCTCACGGTGACAGGTGATGATTTTATCGTTCAGACATTTCCTAGTGATGGACAGCGCTTATCATGGTATTCTAGTGCATTAGGTATACCTCAGGACGCACTTAGGCATGAGTTAGGGCGTAACAGGGGGGGTAATGCTAGATCTGTTCGTTTACAGTTTTTGCGTGAGCAGTACATGCAGCCCTACTTTCAGGATAATACCATGTCTGATAGTGCTGTAGAGTGTGTCACTAGGGGTTATCTGCTGCACATGCTGGGTTGTTGTGTTTTGGTGAACAAGACGGGGAACAGTATATCTTTAGATTACCTCCAGTTTGTAGAGCATTATAGGACGTCCATTAGATATAGCTGGGCCCAGCATATACTAGCTCAGCTGTACCACCACCTAGGAAAGTCGTCGTTGCACTCGACTTTAGGGATAGCAGGTTTTATTGCCTTGTTGGAGACGTGGATATACGATCACTTCCACCCCTGCAACACTACGCTAAACACTCTGTACGAGTGTTATATGCCGACTATGTGCCGATATGTACCGAAACCGTTTCCTACGGATGATGAGACTCGTATCAACATCCGACAGGGACTGATTTCGTTGACAGAGAACAATATGAATTACGATGATTTGTTACAATTGTTTCCATATCGTTAATTTATTATTACTTATAGTTTTTAAAAGATTATTAACTAATATATTACAGGTTTGGTTCATGCCTTACGCCACGCATCGTGATCATTTCCCTTTCCAGCGTGTGGCTTGGATTGACCACACGCTGAAGGCGTTCGATATAGTTGAGGCGTACTATCCACTTTGGGTGGCTCGACAGCTAGGGCACGTTTAGGACATACCACCGGCGTTGCGGACTGTTTTACCAGCAAATAGGAGGAGGCGTGTCAACATGCGCTTTTTGTGGGATGAGGCCACATGGATAGGCTGGGAGTCACACGTTATTGACGAGACGATTCGTGGTGACACATATGCTTTAGGCGGTCATGGCACGACCTCTTTGTACGATGTATGGATCCGTGACCACCTGTGGTACATTCTGCTTGACCTTAGTGTGCTCGGTCCATCTGCTTCACATGTTCCAGAGACTCCGAGTGCGATGACATATCAGGCACGACTGTATCACCTTTCCGATCGTGTGACTTATGTTGATTCTAGAGCGGACGAGATGAGTATGGAGGACTTGCGTCGGGAGATACACGAGTGTTCTCTTTTGGCGCACCAGTACCGTCATGCTGATTGACTGCATTTGTATTATATGATACTAGGACGATTGTTTGGTACTACCCTTTTTTTTACTTTAGTTGTTTCTTTCGTTGATATGGTTGTATGGAATTGGTTTTGTTTGGATCTTTACCTTTTGTTTTACTTAAGTTGTTGCTTTCGTTGATATGATTTTATGGAGTTTCTTTTGTGTAGATGTGTGTCTTAAAAACAATAACACTTAAAACAATAACGCCTACACTTCTCGCATAATTAGAAAGCATTGCATAATTAGAAATACATAAGCAAATAAATTACAATTTAATCAAAAGCATTGCATAATTAGAAATACATAAGCAAATAAATTAAAGCAAACGGTAGATAAGCTAACCCTCAGTTAGCATTGCACACTTAGTTCTATGGATTCGGATAGTTCATTCCATACTCAAAGCGTTTCTCGAACGAATATTTATCTGCATCACTACTTCCTTCGGGAGTTGAATACGTTTCAAATGCGCTGGCTATTGCGTCGGCTATTTCTTGCTCCTGCGGCTGTATCGCATGTGACACCATCTCCTGCGTAATTGTACTTTGTAATCCCATGTTGAATACATTTCGGACTTTGCTTCGGACTTCGTAAGATAGCGACTCAATTTGTATAGTAATTGTTTTAAGATAAGCTAACCTATCGAACACTTCTTCGCGTCCGCGTGGTCGGGGCATCATACATCCTGGGCAGGATGCCTCCCTACCGTGGTTGAAGAACATTCTGCACAAAAATGCATCGATGAAACCAGGAATCTCCTCTTGCATCATACCTCTCACGAAGTCAAATGCGTTTAGAAGGCTTGCATCTTCGTGCACGTTCCAGCCTGAATCACCCATTTTTATAACTTAAATTTTTAGTTTCGTAGTCTGATTATAGTATTTATAGACTCGAAATGGGTGGTTCATCTCGAAAATTGTTAGTGGGGAATGTTGTTTTTGTTCCCGCGTAAATCTCTTTTAAGAGGGAAACCTTCACTTCATTCCCTCCATATGTTTCCATACAGTAGTATAATATTCAGATGATTATTATATGTTTTGCTTACTTTATGTAAGATAAGGATAACGTAATCCAAGTTGACGAATGAGTATGCGACACCTAATATTTACAAAAGTACTCTAATGTTGCAGTGCAATAATACTAGGGTCTCATTATAGCACAACTTCCATCACCAGGGTTTTCGCTATAACGAGACACCTACACAAATTGCCGCCAAAAACACCAGCTTTTAATACAGTTCTCGCCCAAACAACCATGAGCCTATAAATAGACCCCAAACACTCATCGAACATAAACAGTTTAACCAATGGAGTTTACCCCTAATGAAGATTACCATTTGCTCGAGGCAGTGAAACTTGCCCTCCGAGAGTTGGGAGAAGATAGTAGTGACGCGCTTTTTGAGCTGGTTTTGTGTTATATGTACTACAACTACGGCCGTTTAGGAACTGAAGGTTTTATTGTGCGTAACTGTGACCAAATCAAGGAGAGGTACATTTTTTTGCAAACCAATGGATCGTGTATTGTTTCTACCATTTAAAATTAAGCAAGAAGCAGCTGTCGTCTGGAACATGACGGTGGTAGACTACATCACTAAGGATATGGTAGCATATCTTGAGAATAGGATTACTGAGAGGGAAGAGGGGATTGAGTCTGACGACAACTTGGGATATGACTTCGACGATTGAGCATTATGCTATGTTTTTAATTGTTTGCATCTTGTAGCTTCTCTATTGTCTGTTTGTTTAAGTTAATGCTATAACTTGTTAAAGTTTTCATTACCTTGTTTTGCAGACATTATTTGGTACCCACAACTTAAGACTACAACTAATAATAACAATAATAACTTAACACAACAACTAATATTGAAAATCACAACTTAAATTAACAACCAATAATACGAAAATCAAAACTTCAAACAACAACTAATAAAAAAAATCACAACTTAAATTAACAACCAGTAATACGAAGATCACAACTTCAAACAACAACTAATAAAAAAATGACAACTTCAAATAACAACCGCTAATAAAACAACAACGTAACATTGCGTAAGTGGAAGGCTTAGTCGTATCTAAGTTTGTATTCCACATCATCCACTCCACCCCTTGCAATAATTCTGTCCTCTAGAAATGCTACCATATGCCTTCTAATGTAGTCTATCAAGCTCAGGTTCCAAACGACGGTGCTTCTCGCTTAATTAGCGATGGCAAGAAACACAAATGTTGTACTGGCTTGCAAAAATTGTATCTGCTTTTGATCTGCTCACGAGTACGCACGACGATACCTCTTGTACCTAAACGGCCGTAGTTTATATACATCGTACATAAACGGCCGTAGTTTATATACATCGTACATAGGACACGCTCGAAAAACTGATCGCTGGTATCTTCCCCCCAATATCTGGCGTGCAATCTTCAAAGCTTGAAGCATGTGGTAGTCTTCGTCCGCCGTAACTCCATATGTAAACATTAACGAGTTTTATATTTTCGTGAGTGCTAAAGGTTGCCAAAGTGTCGTATTTTTCTAGAATTCATGTCCTATTTTATAGGGGGCGAGTCAATTTTGGTGGGCGTTTAATATTTGGATAAGGTCTCGTTATAGCGATATTCATACCATTTCGAATGCAATGTTGTCCTTAGCTATAATGAGACCCTGATTTAAACCACGTGGTTTGTAATAATTATCTTCGGTATGTGTGTATTTTTGTATATATTATGTGTCACTACATTAGTCGCCTATTCAGATTACGTTATCCTTACATGTCTAACAACGTTATCCTAATTTTAAGTAGTTTTTAGGATGTTTTTAAATTATTAATCTTTCCCACAAAATTCGAATCATTACTTTGAAAATGACTAACGTATAATGATGGTTAAAAAAATAAAAAGTTTCGGACTCAAGAAATAAATAAACGCGAAAATGTCAGTTCTGTGACCATTTTTTGCTACTTCGAACCTATTCCGGAGAACATAATATACGATTTTGACTAAGAAATTATATTTCCACTATGTAATGTTGTTAATGTCACCTTGGAGTGAGATCGTTTTATGTGTATTATCTATCAAACGTATCATTTTGGGTTCATATGTGATACTTCAACTCACAACTAATAATGATACTATCTTATATATTTCCATGTGTCGGTGCATATATGATACTTCAAATCACAACTAATAATAATGGTTTGAAAAAATCGGACTAAAAAAGTAAATAAACGTGAAAATGTCAAAATGTGACTATTTTAGGCTACTTTGAAGTAGTTTTTTCAACTTTTTTGAGTTTTTTTTCCACAATATTCGAATCATTCGGGCCAAATGAATAATGTATAATGTTGGTAAAAATAAAAATCAGTTTTGGAGTCGGGAAAGTAACAAAATGGTGAAAATACTAAATTTATAGAAGGCTTTGCGAACACAGGAGACTGTAATTTGCCCATATCGCGAATGCAGGCGCCCGTGACTTGCCAAAATCGCGAACAGTCCATTCGCGATTTTGACAAACCATAGCGCTCGGCGTTCGCAATTTGGGCAAAATCCAACGTTCCCCATTCGCAAATTCGCCACTGTGCTGATTTTGTTGAATTTTTTCCCATTTTTTTGGATAAAATTGTAATTTTTTGGGGAGCTTGCAATTTAATTTTTTTGTGCAACTTGTTTTTACAATAATGATATGAAATGAAAATTTTAAAATAAATCAAACGTGGGAGTATCGATTACAAACCCAGGTCAAAGTAAAAAAAAAGTATTCGTAAACACAACGGGATAAAAACAAGTAATGCATAAACAAATTATTAGTCTTTACCCAAATCAAAGACACGTGGTGGCTCTTCGTGTGCGGTCGATGGTTGGCCGGGCTTGATTTGGTTATGTTTGTTCAATCTCTTGTCGAGCGGTATTGCCCAACCGGTGACGGCATCTTCCGTGCGAAATGGAAACCAAGTAAGATAAATTTCCGGAAATGGTCCACTCAACACAACGTACACAAATAAAAGCAAGATAAATATTTGGTCACAAAAATAATATATAAAATTGAAACACACATTTGTATACTTACTTTCACGAAATGGTTACCGTGCACGAAACCTATACCAACTTCCAGGTTAGGACACGATCGAGGAGGCACACCGCGTAGAGGTAGATAAGTGTACGATTGGTGGAGTGAAATGTGGTATACGATACATTGGTATCCAGTGGCTATCACTAAGCCTAAATTGGGTAACATCATCCAATGCCTAGTACCGGCACCATACAATTCGAAAACGTTCAACCTTCTCACTAGGTTATCTACACCTTGTGAACCATCAAACACTCTCTCCCATAGCTCGCGTTCATTTTGCAATTCGCCGATCAAATCACGTCTAACTTGGTCCCATGAATCAGATTTACCGTATACCGTCAAAGCAACGGCCCGGAATCCGCAATTACCGTCGGGAGAGACATCTTCGACGCTAGAAATGTAGTCATGTAAATAGTTAGGAAACCAACTCTTGTACCCGCTAAAATCTTGGCCCTTTGATGATTTTTTCGGTCGAGGTACTTTATCTTTCTTCGGTTGAGCCTTGGTTTTCGTTTTTTCTTTCGTCTTGGCTTTTGGCGCTAGAAATATTCTATGACCTACCAAGGCGGCTGTGCTACCAATCGTGTCGGGAGTGCTAGCGCCTAGACTACCATCGTATTCCCACTAGCTAGGGTCCCGTTGAGTTGATTTGTCCCTGCCGGCTTTTTTCCTACCTTTAGTAACAATGGGCTCCTTAGGTTCCAAAACATGACTTCTAGCGGGATCTAGGATTTGCATCATCCTATTTATAATGTGATCTTGGACGTGATGCCCGTAACCGCGGATGGTGCTATTTATTAATGAGAGTTTTCTAGTGAGCTCGTCTTCGGTATCAAACTCCTCATTAGGTTTGATCTTTAACGTACTCCAATAGACATCACACTCATCTTTTCTAACCGGCCTCCCTTCTTTATAAATCAAAGCTAATTCGCATGCACATGGTAAATTATGAGTTGTCCTAATAACACACCCACACATTCCGGGAGTGAACCATATTTTCAAAGCCGTTGCAAGATTTGTTTCTATTAATTCTATAGCTTTACATGAAAGCTCACCTTTGACATCCTTGTAGATGGTTTTGTTAGGCCCCCTAGTTGAGTTTCTTGGACGATACCTACTACGCTCGAATGACTCGAAAATGTTAGAGTGTTGAGCGGTTAGCAATGCATGAACATGTTTCCAAAATTGCTCGAACGTGCATAGACTACTACCAATTGCCCGCTTGAGGCTAGAGTGAGCGCTCTCCCCCCTATAACATGAGATAAAATAAATTAGATTTCTAACACTTGATATTAAAAGATATTGTGTGGAGATGGAAATATAACTCACCGATTGCTAGTTTGGTTGCCAAAATGTTTAAATTTGTTCGTGTGAATATTGAGAAATTTGTGTCCATATTCGTCAATCCATTGCTTCATAACGTACTCGATAACCAATGGACAAAATGCGTACGTGTGGTGCAACTCGACAAGGTTTTTGTTATAATCTTCGCGCGTGGCCGAATAGGCGACCTTTTGGTAATATTCGCCGAACTCTTCGGCCATATCCGAATTCGGTAAAACTTTTTTAGCGTACGAGGTGACGTTCTTACCAATATGCCAATTGCGTAGCATGTGAGTTGCGTCCGAAAATATATCATCGATAGCATTCATTAAAGCCAAATCCCTATCGGTGACGATAATGTTAGGTAATGCGCACTTGTTGTTCGTCGACACCTTCTTTAGAACGCTCAATCCCCAAGTGTAGTTCTCTTGTTTCTCGGAGCTCAAAAAAACAAAAGCAACACAAAATGTCTTCTTCGTCGAAGTTTGGACAACTATTTCAAGTAAAGGTCTTATACCTTGTAGTCTTGTACGTGCTATCCATTATAAGAACTTGAGGAAAAGTGCGCATGAAATCGATGCTTTTAGGGTGTGCAAAAAACAACTCGAGGATCTCGTCCGTTGCTTCACAACTTCGCTCCCAAACATAGTACTCGTGTTCTTTTAACTTAGCAAAAAAGTATTGCATTTGGGTCTTGCCCGCTTTATCAACCAAATCATGTTTTTTCCGCATGTTGTATATCGTGCGCATGCTTGACACATTTTGCGGGTCTTTAATCTTCAAACCGCGATATATCTCTCTCGGTCGAGAACCGACTTCCATTTGACTACGAACGAACAATTGTTCTTCGACTTTTAGTCTAGCGGCTCGTGAGTGACCATCCAAGTGCAAAAATGGTTCGTGGTTGCGTTTCCCGTTTAGCACAACCACTTTCCAATAACCCGGTAGCTCTAAGACCGGACTCCCTCTTAAATAGAACGGACACCCGCATTTTTTCGATGAACATTCTCGGCGCTTCTTAACATACCCCGGTTTGGGGTTAGGTTTGCAAACCCCGTGCCTTTCGCACCTAAAATATATCCTAGGAGTTTTCATGCTTTTGCTACCGTCGTCGTTTTTACTACGGACCAAAATGAATCCTAGTTTTATGCTTTCGGACTCGACCCAATCAACCAAATCGGCTTTGGTGTAAAAAGTGTCCGTACTAAACACTTTCGTGTAATCGGCCATCGAACATGGCGGTTGATCGGGTTCCTACATATGTCATTGATGCAATTATATGAGAACATACTTAAATCTAGCCAATCGTTTAATTTCCAAAACAGGTCATTTTCGCGAAGAAGGAACTCGATTTTTCTGCCAAATCGCGAACAACCAACACGACAATTTCGCCAAATTGCGAGCAGTGAGCTCGTGTATTTGGCGAAATCGCGAAGTGGTTGTTTGCATGTTTGGCAAAATCGCGAACAACCAGTTTGTCCATTTGGGATCTTACTATAGCCAAATGGGATCAATATAGCCTTGCCCGTTTATATATTACCGGTATAATAGTTCTAATGTCTTGTATTAAAATTGTATACTAGCACTGTATTATCTTATTAGTATTATAATAATTCTATACCAATCAGATAATATTATTATATAATGCAAATTAAGACAAAATTTCATAATTGCAAAACTAACTAATGGAGAAAGTGAAAAAAAATATCATAACCAAAGTCTAAAATAATTTTCAATTTATTTTAGAAAAAATATTTTTTATTGTATATTATTTGCTTAATTATTTTTAAAATATTTAATTAATAAACCAAAATAATATTATTTTTTATTTTAAATAGTTTTTAGAGTATCTATTTAATATATATTAATTTTTTATTCATATATTTTCTTATGTTATAGTCAATTACTTGAGCAATGTCTGAAATTATAACGCTTTATAACTAATCTATTTAGCAAGATTTTTATCAATGACTTCTCTCCTAATAGGTCATGAGTATTAAATAATGAAGCACCAATAAAATTTAAAATGACTTGGACTAATCACGCTATAAAGCTAATTAAGTCAAGAATTTACAATAAGTCTGATTAGGAATTAGATTAGGTTATTTAGTAAAGATATATACAATCTCTTTATTTATTTAATATTATTTTTATTATATATTTTTCTAATATGATTTTTATATACATATGTCAAAAATTGATATAATTAAATTTAATAAATTTAGACAAAAGTAAATTTAAAAACCTAATCAAATAAAATCTAAACAAGTATTTATTAATTTTTGTAAACTCAAATTACTTCGTTGGTTTCAATTAGTATTAAGTTCCTAAAATATACCATGAATAATATTAAATGATCATAAAAAATAAAAATAAAAATAGTGATATTTTTTCAATTAGACGTATCCCATCATCTCACGCTTAAGATCTAATATTATCTCCGTATTAAGAAGATAAACAATTTAAGTAAGGAACAATATACATGATTGACATATTTAGGGTTGAAATAGGAGGGTGGAATGAAAAAACTCTAATAAAACAAACATAAAAGTACCTAAAAATATAACAATTAAGATAGTGAACATTGTTCACGCGACCATAATGGTAACATTATTTATCGAAAATATTTTTTTCCTTTTTAAAAAATAAATTAAATAAATAAATGGAAAAAATAAAATAGATGAAAAATATTTTCGGTAGGTCTATTAATTCGGGCTCTTCCTAAGAATACAATTAATCTTTCCATCGAAAAATACTATAAAGTAATCCATCAAGTTCGAGTTCACCACTTCTACAATAGAGGCATAATATGAGGTGACCATAACGGGTTTGTGGCTCGTTCATATTTATGGAGCTTGAAAGGTGAAACTTCTAACTTACAACTCGTGATCAATTATGTCTTAGAGATGAATGAATTATGCAATTACATACGAAAAAAGTAAATGTCAACCATAAATCTCATAATAGTTCTCATGGAAAATAAAGTGAGAATGAAAGTTTGTACTTTAAAAGACCAACATTGAGGTATCAAGGGTTGATCAAGCAGTTGGCGAGTCTCACAATTAACACTCAGGAATACAAAAGAGAACTTCTATAAATTTTCAATAATCAAATAGGTTAGTGACGACTTTGTGATAGTTTGTTAGTGACATATATAAGCACGAGTTCTTGCCACTAGAGCTATGACTAGTTAAAAAGAGGAACTTTACCATCCTAAATAGATAAGGCGTCAGGCCAGAAGCCATTATTGAGACAATTAATAAACTTCAACCAATAGACACTATTTAGTTTGTGGCGCATTTGGATAAGTAAAAAAAGCTTAAGTGATGAGAGGTGTAAAGCTAATTGTACCCTACTATCAAACACGTGCATGTAAAAAACTACATATTGAGCAGTGCATTGGTTGTCATCTCTCTTACCCTTAGTAGTTACGCCATGACATCGAAACTAATGCTTGACTTTTCTTTCGGGCCTAACAAAGCCTCAGACCCTCATTAATCACTTTCTTCAAAATAAACAGAGCAAGATCTGTATGGATTTGTTCCAAAAACTTTACAGTAGGGTGTGAATCTTCTGAAACCCTAATGCCAGATAAGTGCATAAAAAACAACCTCATCGATTATTCTTGATGGATCATTATACACAATATATAGAGCATAGTCGTGACATGGTGTTGTGGTGACCGCCATGGCGGTGTGGCGTGACGAGACGAGGCCTTATCACCTCATGGTGGGGTGTGACAAGGCCCTTAGCGTGGCGCTCGCTGTGGCGCGCCATAGGTGCCACAAAGTTTATGGCGAGGTGTTTTCCATGTTGCACCATGCTAAGTCTGATATTTTATTTTTATTTTGAACTAAAAAAGTGAAAAGGTAAAACTAAAAGACCAAAACCTCACGCACCATTAATTATTTCTTTCCCAAGCAGTCGCACCCTTTCTTTCTTCCCCCAAGCAAGCAGCCGCACACACCCCTTCGTCAGCCGGTCTTCGACGATCCCGACCCCGACCCCCGACGTTGATGCAGAAACCACCTGACGGTGATGACATAGCATCAGAATAAGCGAAGGGAAGCGGACTCTACACCAAACTGTAATTTATTCTTTTCAATCAATTTGCAATATTTTTTATAATTCTCAAGGATTCTTTGATATTTCTACAATAGAGCATTGGAGTGACGTCATCAATTACGTGGAAGAATCGATCCAATTTCTTTGAGTGATATTAATGAAAGTAATGAGTGGTTGATTGGTGATCCTGAAAATATAGCTTCTAATACTAGTGTTGTCATTGACGATAGTGTCGATGAAGATTTTTTTGAAATATTTGATGTTGGAGTTGCTAAGGTTGATGAAGTAGACTAAAATCTCTGGTTTAAGAATCCATCATCTTCAGCGGCTCACACAAGAGGGAAGAGGCTT
Organism: Limnanthes douglasii subsp. nivea; assembly: GCA_036936605.1. Classification (NCBI taxonomy): domain Eukaryota; kingdom Viridiplantae; phylum Streptophyta; class Magnoliopsida; order Brassicales; family Limnanthaceae; genus Limnanthes; species Limnanthes douglasii. Next base: position 184,973,336 of record JAUPFV010000005.1, on the reverse strand, counting down.
GTTGATGAAGACTCTGAAGAAGAAGATACTCCATTATGAGATATAAATGGAGAATATGGTAGAGATGAAAGGTGTGAAGATGTAGTCTCGGATGATGATGTTAAGAATTATGTAATTGGATGTTTTATAATTGGATCTTTTAGTCTGTGTGTTTGTCATTTGACTCAGATGTTCTAAGAATTATGTAATTGAATGTTTAAGTTATTATTGTTAGTTTTAATGTCTAAATAGTACAAGTTAAATTACAATTATATGCTATAAAAATATTATTCAGGTAAGGGATCGTCGCATGTCTTATGATCATCGCCTCGCCGCTGTGGTTTTTTTAGCCTTCTTCTCCACGGACCACCGCACGCCACCGACAACTATGATCTAGAGTAACAACAACTGGGTGTGACAGAGATATGTTGACATACAAGATAAACACCTAATTTTGGTGAATGTTACCATGAGATTTCTCCTTAACATTTAACTTAGAATTATGGAAAACTTCCCTAAATGAGTTAGAGTATCAATCATTTTGCCTTAAAAAATTTCATTATCAGGTTCATAAACAATACACATAATTTTGCAAGTCAATTTTAGTTAAAAGAAAAGATTTAAAGCTTAACAAATAAGATAGATGAAAAAAATAAGCTAAATATGGAGGTACGAACATAAATAGAAGCATATACAAAGAATTTAGTTAAAGTAATAAACTGTAAAGTACCTACTATTTATATGTTAAAAAATTCATTCTCATCTAATGATTTAGTTACATAATGAACTATCCAGATTGTCCTTACAAAATATTAATATCGTTTATTCAGATGCCTCAATCGAATTGTTAAACAACGCTCATCATCAATGGTAATGCATGTCAAATCTAAAATACAGTAACGTATGTTTTCAAATTAATGATGCTTTATAAAGTGAGCAACATGTGTCAATTGACGTTTCACTTGACCAGTGTGTGCAAATCGTATTCATTATACATAATCATCAATTTTATATGACAATCATTTTGTCTATAGTCACCCTTAGTGAAAACCTAACGAATCTGTTACACTTCAGACCTCAAATGGTTTCGGTCGCTCAAGATATCAGCGTGGTGAAACGTGACACTTTAGATCTCAAAAATCTTAGTCATACTAAATGTTGGCAACTCATTTGTGGAGCTTCACACCTCAACTTGTTCGATCATCTTGTATTTTGACTCGGTTGTGAAAATGTTCAGCGCCCATGCTTTTTGATGTCATACTTGCTTTTGGGGTGTGTGTTTTAGTTATTGCATACTTTGAAGCACGATAAGGGGTAAGAATGAGAAATATATAGAAATTTATCAAGGTTTTTCAAATCCAAATTTGATTATATTTTTTTACCATATTCCAACTACCAAAAAATAAAAGAGTAATAAAAAAATATTTTTTTCAAAAAATTATAATATTTTTTTCTCAATAGATGATTACCAATGGAGGTTTTCAAAACAAAACAAGAAGAAAGATATTTTGCCTAAATTTTTTTTATCCATAATTGATTTGGTAGTTAGTTGTGTTTTGGTCGAGACATTTTCTACCCTGTCAAAAATTTAGATAGACAAATAAAACAAAAATTAATCAAAACATAAAAGTTCAATTAAAAATACCGAACATGCTTGAATTATTGATTATGTAAACAATATTTATATTTAAAAAACAAAGAAAATACTCGATTAAAAATAAATTGCGCTAGGTAAGTTAAATATTTTGAGTACCCAAATTTTATTCCAAAATATTATTCAAAAGAAATATATACAATTCTACTTTAAAGATGGAAGAAGTATTATCCTTCAATTATTAAAAACCTATAAACGACTATTAAATGTTATACGCTTGATCAAGTAAATTAAAATTGCTAATCACTAATGAGCATTTGTTTTAATTATCATGTACACGCAATTAACATTGTATACGATATACATAAGCTTAATCATCCAAAAGCACAAAAATAAATGGAGTGATATGAAAATATTATTATAATAAAATTAGTGCTAGCCAAAAAAATTGAAAATTAGATTTTCAGAACAAAAATAAAAGGTAGGTGATTTGATAGTCACAAATCAGACAATAAAAATCTGCATGCAAAATCCAAAACAGAACCAGAAGCGAAGCAGTTAATATTACCTGCGGTGAAGAAACACATCGAATCCACACGTCAGCTTTAAGTGGGTCCTCCGTACTACACAAATTGCGGTTAAAGTATCATAAATGCCCCTCAACTATTCCCATGGTTTCAAATTGCTTTTCATTTTTTGACTTTATGTCACTTTCACACGTTTCTTAAAATAGTCTGTTATTACTACGGTCACGTAATTTGGACAGTTCTTCTCTCGTCTTTTATTTTATTAATTTTATAAAGTATTTAATTTCTAAAAATCATTGACAGACAACACCCACCAGAAACGAAATTAAATAATTTAAAAAAAGAGAGTAAAAATTACAATAAAATAATAAAGCAGATGGTATAATAAATAATATATTCTCTTCTTTTGCAGGCGTTAATGTAGGGCGTATTTCAGCGACCTCTACCACAACTACACTAATATATAAAGTAACCAAATTTGGTGTCCCTTAATCTATGTCTGTATGGAAACATAATCTTCCATTTTCAATTTATTTTTATGATTATCAAAATTTCATTTAATTCCATAAGATTAAGACCAAACTACAAATTACTCCAGCTATGTTCGCCAAAGTGGTCGCCCCTGACCAGTGGAAGTCTACTTGGATGTCGAAGCACGCCGGAGCGAGAAACAGAACATCTCTCTGGTTAAGAGATGGCTTTGTCTTCCTCATCGGAATGGTTACTTCTCTTTTGCTTGTCTTATCTTTTTCCTCTTTTTACATCCCGCTCTCTAATATAAACCCTAAAGAGAAACTAGGGTGCGTCGGCGATTCCGACCGTCTTAAGCTAAACTACGATCCACCGAATCGTACTTTTTACGACGACCCGGAAGTCAGTTACTCGATCGAGAAACCCATCAAGAACTGGGATCAGAAACGGAAACGTTGGCTGGAACTCCATCCGTCGTTTGTTGCTGGGTCGGAAGACCGGATCCTTATGGTAACGGGGTCGCAATCTGCCCCTTGTAAAAACCCTATCGGAGATCATTTGCTGTTACGGTGTTTCAAAAACAAAGTCGATTACAGTCGGATCCATGGGATCGATATTTTTTACAACAACGCTATGCTTCATCCAAAGATGAATTCTTACTGGGTTAAGCTCCCGGTGATCCGGGCGGCGATGGTGGCTCACCCGGAGGCTGAGTGGATCTGGTGGGTTGACTCGGATGCCATCGTGACTGATATGGACTTCAAGCTCCCTCTCCACCGATATCGTCACCACAACATGGTGGTGCACGGCTGGGCGAATTTGATTTACGAGAAGCAGAGCTGGACGGCGGTTAACGCCGGCGTGTTTTTGATCAGGAACTGCCAGTGGTCACTCGACTTTATGGATGTTTGGGCTAGTATGGGCCCGATGGGACCTGAGTTTAAAAAATGGGGCCCCATTCAAAAGTCAATATTCAAAGACAAAATGTTCCCGGAATCAGATGATCAGACGGCTCTGATTTATTTGTTGTATAAAAACAGAGAGAAATACGGGAACAAGATTTACTTAGAAGCGGAATACGCTTTCCAAGGGTATTGGATCGGTATCGTCGGTGGTTTGGAAAACGTAACGCGGGCGGAGAGCTCCGAGTCGAAACAGCGGCGGCACGCGGAAAAGGTGACGGAGACTTACGGCGGTCCGACCGAGACGGTTGTTAGACGGCGGTCGTTTGTGACGCATTTCACGGGGTGTCAACCGTGTAGTGGGACCCATAACGAGATTTATGAGGGTGACACGTGCTGGACGGAGATGAGAAGAGCTTTGAATTTTGGTGATAATCAGGTGATGCGTAGGTATGGTTTCGTGCATAAGGGTTTACTGGATGATTATTCCCCTTTAGATCCTCTGCCGTCTGATTACCCTGATGATGACGGTGATGGTGGGTCTAAATGAAGAAATATCGATTTGCTTTCGATTCGGTTTTATTTTAATATACAGTGGAGTATTTTGTTTTATTGGGATGAGTCCTTTGATTTTCGGTCCCCTCTCTTAGCTTTAAGCATACTTTAGATTAAATGAGTTTTATTTTTATCACATGGTAGGGACAAAGCTGTACTTTTATTTAATTGATATCGTAAATCAAGCATTTAGATGGTGGACGTAAGTAATCATGGTGTAATGTTACGTGTGGGATTGAAATGGAAAATTAATAATAATTATAGTTTGTCGTGTATATATATTTTGTCAAAGACTTTCTCCTTATATCTAGATCAATCACATAATTAGACGACTTAATTGTGTTATATATATATTACTGATCATGATTAGATAGAATTTGAAAATAACAAATCTGAGAAACAGAGCATTCATTTAAAAGCTTATAGTGAATTGATTCGAAAGATGAGAAACAATATGGTTTTATAATATATTACAAAAGACTAGAAAGCAAAGTCGTAATAAGGGTTGATGACGTCGTCAATATTCCAAATTAGTGACCAACTTCTTCAATAAACATAATCTAATTGAGAAATGCTACCATACATATACCATAAACCAATAAAATAATTTAAAATTATAAATTGGTAAGTAAATAAGTGTCTTTTGAGAATTCACGAAAGTTTTTATGTATGGCCATTACTCTCCTTAACACAGAACTACTTGCTCATACTTTTCTTTTACTAGAAAGGCCAATAGAGCATGCATGCTGGACTTTCATTCAACAAAATTAACCAAACAGGCAATTAACAAAACGGTATCACATGATCACGGTTCAAGTGCGAAAGTGCCTCACAGACTAGTTAGTCACTAACCAAAAATAAAAGCAAAATAAACATTATGGTACCTAAAGAAACTCAAGCTTGCATTGAAACATCACCATCTTCTTCATCCCCAGCTTTAGTTACCTCACTAAACATATATTGGTTCTGATACTCAACCAAATACTGCGAGGATCTCTTCACATCCAAAAACAACCGGTAAACGCGTTGAATATCTTCAGTCTCGATTATCTTCCCTTTCCGTTTCTGGCACACTAAAGCAGATGCTGTTATAAGATGGATGGCATATCTTAAGGATGTCTCCCTGCCAATTAGCGTCAGTAACTGCTTTGCCTCTTCAGCCATCTCAACTTCTTCCTCTTGAACTCTGATATCAAGAATTTTGCGGATGTCATCGTCGGTATAGGGCTGTGTGGTGATGATAAGGAGACGATCAAGGAGGTCGAGGGGGATTCCATGTGGGGATTTATAGTTTGTTCCTCGGATTGTAGTGATTCCTCTATTGGTAGCAACGACTAGAATTGGTGCCATCTCGTTCTCGAGAGCACGGTTTAGGAAAGAAAAGCACTCTATGTCAAGCATGTGAACTTCGTCGATGAATAAGACACCTGGCACAATTTCGGCTTTCCCTTCTTCTCTCCACTCTGCAACTTTTGTGTCAATCTGTTCTCTCACTTCAGAACGGATTTCACCGGTATCCCCGGTGAAGAGAGCCAAAAAACCTTGTGTCCTGTATCAAATCATACAGTGATAAGTCTCATTCAAGCCCCGACAGTTTCAAGCCAATGGACTTTTCGGATACAGAAGTTTCTGTCATTTACTACCAGACAGATATATCAGTATAGAGCTTCACTATCCAACCAACGCCATAATAATTTTTTGTCCCTTTCTCTAACCTACGAGTATTCTTTGTGCGATTGGCAGTCCAGATGTTCAAAAAGTACTAAAACTTTGTTCATAGTCCAAAATAAAATCTGAATGCTAAATACTCATTTGTCTATGGATTAGAAAACGATATATATATATATGTTTCAATTATATGGTTTTATTGTTCATATAAAACATATAGAAATACCTCAAATCGTCTAATGCAACTAGGAAGTGGGAAAAGGGAAACAGAAGCAGGACAAATCTATTTTGCAGTCTTCTCCACTATCTGACTGCAGTTATTACTTTAATCAACCGATTCGGTTTAGAGAACAGGTACTAACTCCATAGAAGAGTATAAACATTCTAGTCTCAATATAGGGTAAAAGTTGATTAGAACGTCAGCCATAAACAGTCGGTAAAATGGTAAACCTATAAAACTATGAGACTCAACTTCTCATACAATGAGATGCCAAATTCAATTACCCCAACTTTCAATCGCTATGTCTTAGGATAAAACCTAATAAAACTTGATTCAAATAAGCTCCGCAACTTATAGCCTAAACAGGTCAATACTCATCCAAAAGTAGTAGCAGAAACATCAACCTCTATGACTGCACAATCACACTAGAACATCTTACGTGTTAAGATAAAACCTAATAAAACTTGATTAAATAAGCTCCGCAACTTATAGCCTAAACAGGTCAATACTCATCCAAATAAGAAGTAGCAACGGTCCTAACGGAAACATCAAACTCTAACACAATCACTATAGAACATCTTATGTGTTAGGATAAAACCTAATAAAATTTGGTTTGAATAAGCTCCGCAACTTATAGGCTAAACAGGTCAATACTCATCCAAATAAAAAAGTAGCAGAAAACATCAAACTCTATGACTGCACAATCACTCTAGAACATCTTATGTGTTAAGATAAAACCTAATAAAACTTGATTAAATAAGCTCCGCATCTTATAGCCTAAACAGGTCAATGCTCATCCATGTGTTAGGATAAAACCTAATAAAACTTGATTCGAATAAGCTCCGCAACTATTAGCCTAAACAGGTCAATACTCCTCCAAATAAGAAGTAGTAGCACAAACATTAAACTCTAACAGCAGACAAAGTCATACTGCACAATCACTCTAGAAGAACTTAACCCTATGATTGCATAAAAATATTATTTTTTATAACCCAACACATTCGGTCACTAAATTTTACCAGCTTTAAAGCAACAACAGTGACGAATTAAGAAATAAAGACCAATACCTGCTGTTAATAACATCAATCTCATGAAGAGTGACACAATGCACCACCTCCTTTCTCTTCTGCAGCTCACCATCCGGGCACTGGACAAACTTTGTCTGCGGTCCCATGGCATCGTAATCCCTAGACCTCGAAAAAGACCTCCCAAGCTTAGTGATCTTTCCTGAAACCTTATCAATGGCAATGACATCACCGCTCTGCACTTTATCTTTGTTCAAAGCCTCAATCATTTTGGCCCCAAGATCATACATAGTTTCCATATCGGTAGTCTTAAGCGTAAGCTTTCCCGTCTTGGAGGCTGAACTGGCAGAAGCCGGCCGGTCGATTTGGACCTCAACGACTTCCCCTTCGATTACCTCGTTTTCTTCCTTAATTCGAACACCAATCGCTTTACGGAACGCTTGAGTTAGCGCTTCGGTTTTTGACATCTCAAGAGAGAAGAGTTCGCTACCGGCGATCATAGCGAAAGGAGTTTCAAGCCCTAGGGACTTGGCCATACCCATAGCGATGGCTGTCTTGCCTGTACCGGGTTGGCCGGCGATGAGGACGGCCCTACCTGCTATCTTACCTTCCTTTATCATCTGAAGAATTAATCCGGCGCCTTTTCTGGCAGCCACCTGACCCACCATTCCCTCCGATACGGCACGCGGTTCGAGTGACGAATCGAGCCCTAGACCACGGATATGGGAATGCGCTCCTATCCGCTCAATTCGGGTCAGGTCCCGGCTCTCCGATACTTTAACCTCCGCCATTGGATTGGTGAATTTGTGGCCGACTGTGTAGAATTTGTAAGAGAAAGAAATAGGGTTTAGGTCTTGTTGTAGTTTCGTCGACTAAATGGAGTTTGTTAAGGAAAGAAATAGGGTTTAGGGTCTTGCAGTTTTGTCGAATAAGTGGAGTTTGTCACGGAAGAGTTCAAGTGAATAAATATGTCAAAATTAGGCGTAGAACGTTTCTATGCAAAAATCACTTATAGTTTTCCTTTCTTCTCAAAATAGCCCTTAAACCTTTTCTTTCTCTACGATCTCGTTTTACTTAATTATTCACTAAAAGATTTTAAAAGGACTAATATGTAGATAACCATGAAATGTGAAATTTATTTATCAATAATTAAAAGTTTGATAACACGGATAATCATTAGACGATAAATTGGTATGTGTGGATAATAACTTGAAAGTGTTTAATATTTTTATTTTTTTATATATTTTTAAAAAAATATAATATAGCTAAAAAAATATCTAAAAATATCATTGGTTTTATTGGTTTTTTTAAGACGAACAAAACTAGATTTATTAAAGTTATTTTAGTCGTAAAATTATTGTTGTTTAGTTGCGAAATTACGTGTAATTTTGTTGCCAAAAATAACTATTATTTAGTTGCAAAATTATATGCAATTTGGTTGCGAGAAAAAAATTGTTGTTTAGTTGCAAAATTATGTATAATTTGGTTACGAAAAAACAATTCTCGTGTAATTGCGAAAATACGTGCAAATATGTTGCAAAATCGTTTTTATTAAAATAAGTGTTAATTAAGTGTGATAATGTTTTAGTAGTTATGAAAATATGTGCATTTTTATGGTCAATTGCTTTTAAATGATTACAGTTGCGGAATTACGTGCAAATATGTTGCGAAAATAAGAAGAAAATAGTTATGAAAAATAAGACTTCGGTTGCTAAATAAGTCAGACCGATTGAAAAAATAAAATACAATCTTGTTTTGTAATAAAATAAATATTAATTTAGTGTAAAACAATTTTTTAGTTAAAAAAATATGTGCATTTTTGTGGTGAATGATTTTTATTTTTTTGAAATTTTGTTGTATACTTACATGCAATTTGGTTGAAAAATAACATATATTGTTTAGATGCGAAATTACGTGTAATATGGTTGTTAGAAAAGCAATTATAGTTTAGTTGCGAAATTATAAACAAGTTGGTTGGGAATTTGACCTTGAAGAACAAATTCTCCAAACACATCACTCGTGGATTTTGTTTTGTTCGTCTTTAAAAAATAGAATTGTGTATTTTTATATACAGTTTTTTTAGTTATAGTTGTAAAAGATATGGAGTTTTTGAGGTTAAAAATAACTAATGGTTGAAGGTTGTACGAGTTTGTGCTTTCAAAGATACCATTGGAAGAATTTATGTTGCAAATAGATTTCAGTAAACTTCAAAACCGAGGAGGTTGTGGGTAATTTGAAACTAATCCAATGGTTATATGATAAGAGTAGTTTTTTCTTTTATATATATATATATCAAATTTATAGATCACGATTTTTTTATAAAATATCTTCCATTTACATTATGCAACCAATTAGATCGTGTCATGTAGTTATTTTATATTATTTTTATTGTTTGTATTCAATGTTTTAGCATTTTATTATTTATTTTAGACATAATATGTGTATTCAATGTTTTAATGTTGTATTGTTTATTCTAGACTATTCGTATTTTTTATATTTGGTATTGTAGTGTTGCATTTATGATCTATATAGACTATTCTTATAAGTGGTTAGATTCATGTAAACTATTTGTTATAAACTATTCTTATTAGTAATTAGATTTATGTAAGTTATTTGTAGTGAGGACAATACCGTTACCATTGATGAGGGGTATTCTCCTTCTAATACATAATAAAGCAAGCCGAGCAGAAGACAACAATCAAAAAGTATAAAGCAACCTCAAACACAGCATGAATCTGAGTAGTAGGCAAGGAGAATAAAGATCTTGAGCATAATAGAAGTCAATGGAAGAAAGTAACTTCTGGAAGAAAGTAGAGCTGGTCCAATCGCAGAGCAGGATTTGTGACCGAGCATAGCAGAATTTGTGACCGAGCAGGATTTGTGACCGAGCATAAGATGATTAATAGAAAGCACACTCGTCTAACACACAGATAACATCATCCGAGCTCGATTTATAACAAAGACGGTCAAAGTAACGGTGAAATGTTATATCAGTGAGCTTAGTCAAACCACTAACGCTTAAATCATAAACTGAGGTTCCATTATGTAAATGCACTCGCACATGTAGTTAGTGGGAGTAATTATTTTAGTAACTACCATTTATTTATATGAGCATATAAATAAGAGTTGTGTATCAGATATAGAAGTACTATTCATTTGAATACAAAAATACTGAATTTTATACTTTTCTCTCTGTTTTCTTTCTCAAACGATTATGGTGTTTGATCAGGGTTTCCATCCTATCAGCCATGTCAAACCCCTTGAAACATTACCGTTTGTCTTACAAAATTGAGTACAATTATTTTACCAAAATTTCCCTATACTATTTTTTTGTATACCAAAATATTTGGTTCGGTACGGTCTATTACCATGAAATAAACATAAAACATAACTAAAAAATATAAGATAAATTAAAAATAAACATTTTTAAAAAAAATAGTTCAAAAAAATAAAAAATATATCAAAACATATAAAGTTAAAATAAGTATGTTAAACTTTTTTTTTATAATTAGTTAATGAAAATTTACAGTGTAATTTGATCCAAAAATTGTTTATACAAAATTGGTTATTAATAGATTCAACAATTCTTATGATAAATATTATAAATTTTCCTAAACTTGTTATCCTATATGGTATTTTTGTATTAGAAACTATATTTATAGATATTCAAATGTAGATGAGGTTGATTTTTTAATATTTTAATAAGTGTATAATTATATTTGAATTTGATCAAAATTTTGTTAATGCAAAATCGATTTTTGATAGTTTTAATATAAATTTTTGGTCTTAAATGGTACTTAACCCTAAAATCAATGTATAAATAATATTATTATATTAAAAATATTTTTAAAATATAGTTTTATAACTATAAATTTAAATTATATGTTTTATTTACGATTTTGGTACGGTGCGGTATCACCACGCGATTGTTATTGAATACCAATGCCATACCAAAAAATGGTATGGTAAGGTAATTTAAAACTACTATATGTACTAAAAAAATTGGTTAAAAATTGGTACGATTCGGTTGGACATCGGTATGGTAGAGAAATATGACGAACAATTTCACTCCAAATTTATAGTGTTTGAAATTTTGGGATGGTTAATATATTTTTATTGTATCTTCCAATCAACCATACACTGTTTCAAAACGATATAATATTTATACTTACGAAAACATATAAATTATTTTTTTATCATTATTAATATTTCTAAAACCGTCGGTGATACCATTAAGAATCATGATCAGTCGAGGGCTAGATATGGTGCAAATGACGTAATGGCTTCTGTCAAAGAGTTGAAGGCTTAAAATGTTATAATTCATGCTACTGATCCTACCTCTCGTTTTTAATTTGATGGTAATCATAAAGAGATTGTAGAAAATAACCATATAAAAATACTCACATTTGCTTTATATGCAAGACTTCATATTCTTAAAGATGGCACCTCTATTAATGATTCAGTTATTGTTGATGTTGGTTTGGCTAAGGATTTAACTGTTACCGGAATTTCAAAATATTTCCAAAACGAATTAGCTAAAGTTGTTAATCATTTTATAGCTCAAAACAACAAAATATACATTTTCATTTATCTACTTTAGATTAGGCCAAAAGAAAAATAAATTTGAGATTATAGGGAAGTCATGGTTACCATTTTTTTTATTTGTAAATATTATATACTTATCTTAGATGAGTTGATCTTCCAGGCTATGTTGAATGTATTTTCTTTACTTCATCATTGCGGTGATAATCCAACTTTTTGTATCTGTTATCTTCGGCCACTGTTGGAAAATGTTGTGAAGTCATTTAAAGAAATTTCAGAATTGAATGTCATGTTGTAGGACAAAGTTAAAGTTAAGGAAATGGTGCAAGTGGAGCTACAAAATAAGACTGATATAAAAAAAAAGTTGAGATCTGAGTGGAAGCCAAGTTGCAAACTGACCATGAAGCCAATATTCAACTGGAGAATAAGCATTTTTCTAAGTTTTTATTTGTGAAACAAAATCATCGGGTGAATTGAATTATGGCTTGGAAGCTGTGTGCTTTTCGTTAGGAGTTAAAGGATTTTGTTGTCAAAATTAAAGAAGAACAATGTCTTTGGACAACCAAATAGACTAACCATTATAGTTGCATGTCTAAGGTATTTTTCGAAAAGATAGCTTACAACGAGACTTGGAAGAAACATTGGAAAATAGTATTTATTTTCAAGTAATGTTGGATGTCGAATGCTCTATTTGGGTTGACACTGCAGCCACGTTTCAGGCATAGACGTTGCTAATATCTATGATGTAGTGTTGAAAGCCATGTTCATATTAAATCTTGATATTTATGAGATGCATTCAGATTTATTGTTGGAGATCTATTGGTATTACATTACTTAAAAAAATACTTTCAACTTGTTCTTAGATTAGTTCACTTGGCCTTGATCCTTTTGCAAGGTCCTTCAAAAGGAGGTTACAGTGTTGTTAACCTTTTAAAAGAGGCCATAAAACATAAATTTGTCAAAATAAGTTATTCTGATGAAGAAGATGTTACCCCTAAAGTTGGTATAACTCTAATGGTTATTTTCATACTGAATCAAGTCAAGTTCCAACACCTAGTGCTGCCAAATATGGGGTTTTTCTCAGTTAGAAATATAATTCATGTCTTTGCAACAAAAAATAATGCTTCTATGTCTCAGGGAAAGTGATACATTTCGTAACATATATTTTTTATTTTGGTTATGAATATTAAAGTAAGTGTACTTGCTTTGAAGTTGTTAACTAAGTCCATTTTTTTGGAAATTTTAAAAGTTTAAACTTTTCTTGCTTCTTATTTTACGATGAAGTGAAAACCTTCACTCATATTATAATGAGTCATGCTTTCTTATATTGTTATAACTTTTTTATAATAATATGTTGTTTAAATTGAAGTAATCAGCTTAATAAACATATATTTTCTAAGGAACACATGGGCCTTTTGTTCGGGTTATATTTAAAATAAAAAAATATTTGTTTATTTTTAGAAGGATTTGTGACTCGTTTTAGGACTAATTTTAGAAATCATCATATACTTTGCTTTGTTTATTTTTTATAAGGATTATAAGAACTCCTTAAAGTATCGAATAATACATTTCATCTCGCTATTGCCTTTTATTTTTGTTTTATGTATTTGAATGATACTAAAGCTCCCGAAGTGTCAAGTTTACTTTTTTTATTTAGTTTTAGAGATTTCAAAATCCCTTAAGGTGTTTAATACTACATTTCATCTCAAACCTATCTTATTTGTTTATGTTTTATTATTTTAGAGACCGTTGAATCCTTGAAGATGTTGAAGATTATATTTCGTCTCATACTTATCCTTTGTTGTTTTGAGTATTTTTTGATGATACTGAGTCCCCTAATGTGTTAAAAAATATATTGTTGAACAAAAATTTAAAAAGATACATTGCATTTGGGCATAATATTTTTATTAATTGTTAGAGATCTCATTAAAACCTTACTCGTTCCACAGAGTAAGGAAATTGTACGCCCCAAATGATAACTCAAGAAAACGTTTACATTGGAAAATTAATAAATAAAAAATTCAAAGCTTATGGAGGATTATAAAGCTTCAGTTGCTCTAATTTCATGGATGTCAAAGCTGATTTCCTTCTTCATCCAATAATCGATACGAGCCTAACTTTACTTTTGACTATACTGTGTAAGGGCCTTCCAAATTTGAGGTTATCTTGTCGAGAATCTTTTTTGTATAGAGTAAAAACCCTTCTTAGTACTTTTTCTCGCGACTCAAAAGTTCTAAACAAAACTTTGGACTTTTATTTGTGGTGCATCATCGTGTTATTTTGTTATGACCGTATATGAGTATTTACCTTTTTTCAATTACATAAAGTTTGACTTGCCTTGCTTATGAATTATTTCATTTCTCATAAGTAAAGATTCTATATTAAGACATAGTTGTTTAGGCGGAGACAACTACTTTCATACCATACACCAAAGCAAATTTTGTTTTATCCAGTGTTTTTCTTATAGTGGTTACATAAGACCACAAAACTTATTATAAAAATTATGATTAGTTTCATGCTGCTCCCTCCAATATCTTCTTGATTTCATCATATATACATTGGTTAGTAACTTCTACTTGACCATTAGCTACTAGAAAAAAAAGAAAAAAAAACAGATTTGTTTAATACTTTTTTATGCATAACCATGTAACTTTTTCGTTCTAAAATTATGTAATGACCCTTGGTAATCCATATCAGCCACGAATGTTTGATTCTGGGAAGTTGACCACCTTATTCGATGTGATATTTCTCAATGGTGTGCCTCTACTCATTTGGAGAAGTATTCGATTACTACAAATATAAACTTTCTTATTACAAAATTTTTATAGTTCCCCTTCTTTTTAATGTCAATGCTCTATTTGTTAAATAAATTTCTTATGTTATTATTTCCAATAGCATAATTGGAACTTGGATGGAGTTGGAGAAACATTGGTAAGTGTCACGATGTTTGAATTTCTTTTTTTTATCCTCCATTAATGTAGACTAGTAGTAACCTTAAAGACGATCATTTTTTGTAAGGCCTTGTATCCATAATATGTTATGCTTTCTTTATAATGAATTTCTCCAACTATAAAAGATGTTTCGTCTAGGCCAAAAAATCTGAGAAGAGGTTTGGTGAAGCCTTGCTTGTATAATGTGTCAAATATTCATACAAAAACCTTGTTGATTTCATTTTGTTTTTTCTTATTTATGTCTTATTTTTGGGAAATATTCCTTAAGTCATATATTTTTTGATATAAATCTTTCAGTCTTGTTTTTCTCATTCTCCCTCAATTATCATAATACCAGAGTCTGATACCGTTGATATGAATATTTTGGGCAGTGTGATGTATGGTTTTTCTTGAAAGATAACTTATGCTTCCGTTGATGTACAAGTCAAACATGTTAAAGTAGTTGCATCTACATTTTCTATTCTCCACACTTGCTCAGTGTCCACTTATTCGAAAAGGGTTATATGGTGCCAAGAATATTTTAAATATTAGACTATATTATCTTTTTTAGCTTTGGTTTGACCTAATGCTTGATTGACTACCAATTGGGATTATTTAAAAAATTGAACTATTCTGGATTCACAAATCATAGCTAGCCAAAGACCAGCACTAACTGCTTTATATTATACTTTGTTGTTTGATGATGGAAAGCCAAACTTGATATAGTGGGTTAGAATCCCTCATATTTAGAAAATTCATTTGACTTATTCTCTCGATCCTTGGTTGTTGCTTTCAATATAGTTTATGATCTTTTACATGGATTCGATTTTCTCTTTTGAAGGGATAGGTCTTTCAGAGTGAAATTTTGTTAGGAAGTTTGCCATAACCTGAGGTTTGGTTGTACTCATTGGCTCATATAGGATGTTGTAGTCCCCCAGTTCCACTTACCATCTGGTCAACCTTATAAAACATATGGTTTGTGTATAACATTACTTAAAGGGAGTGACGTTTAGACTATGATTGTATATGCTTATAAGTACGACCTCGTTTTCTAGCAACTACGATCAGTGATAAGGCAAGCTTCTCAAGATGTAAAAACATGATTTCAACACTCAATAAATATTTACTTACATGATATATTGTCTTGAATTGTGTTCCTTCTTTATTTATTTGAAAAACGCTTACGAAATATTCCAAGACTACAAAGTATAAAAAAAAGTGACTCTCATAGATTCGACTTTGTTTGTATTTTTAATAAGCGAATAATTTCTTGATATTATTAAAAAAAATCACACATCAAAGTCTATTTTAATCTTTTGGTGTCTCTTAATACTTGTATAAAAAGTTGGTATTTTACTGAGGATTTGAAGATGAATTTGTTGGGAGTTTCCAATTTGTATGGTAGAATTTGAACCTCTTTAGTGTTTCTTAAAGAATTCATTTCAATCAGATTTGAGAGTTAGATAGGGTTTGCTTTAATGCTTTTCTTGCTGACCATACAGCCAAATAATTTTTTGGATCGTACACTAAAGGTACATTTTTAGGGTTTAGCTTAGGTTAACCCTTTTTAGATTTCAGAAAGGTCTTGACTAGCTCATCTAAATGGTGCTCATATTGTTTGTTTATAACTAACATGCCATATATGTATGCTTGTAGTCTTGTAGATATCAACCAAAATGAGTTGCAACACTATTATTTACAATTAATTGATATGTTGATTTTGATAAGTATGAATATTATTAGGGAGAAAGAGAAGTCTAAAGAAAATTGTTAGGAGTGTTTCTAGAAAGAGAACTGCTCAAGCTTTAGAGAAAGAAAGTAATCAAAAGTAAAAGGTGTAAAAAATGTCCAACCATCCCTATTCCCAATGTAAGTACACCTACTTATAAGTAAGGTATTACATTTAACAGATCTGGTTTGTTACGGGGATACTTCATCCCACTTTTGTACTTTTTACAAACATACTCATCATAAATTACACATTTAATCCTTTATATTTACACTTTACACCAAATCTCTCTTATACTTATGAAATATTCATCTAACCAATTATAAAATAATTATTTGTACTCCTAATTTATTTATATCATTGTCAGTAGTCCCCATAGTCTTTGCAAAAAATCTTGAGGAAGGACTAAAAACTGTTGTGTATGGGCCAATCTCTATATTTTTATTGTAATAGGCTTATAGACCTTATCGAAATTGCTCTAAGATGTTGTTTAGACAATGTTAGTTATACCTTTTCCAGAGTGAATGTTGCTTTGCTTCAGAGAATTACTGGTCATATACATATTTTTACAATTCACTTCATTCATAATTTGTAGCCCCTCAAAATTTATAGGGCGTGTAAACAATTGATTTCTTAGAATGATGTATAAGATAATATAAAATTCTAGGTACATGTATCGCCTCATTTTGACACGTTACACATGTCAACTTACTTCGAATTGCATTTACTAGGCACCCGTTATCTATCAAATAAATATCTAAGACGCTTGCCAAACTCTTTAACTTCCCCTAAACAAAGCCCATACCCATCTTTACAACTATGTTTATAAATATGTTTTCATTACTCATTTTACATACCACCATTAAATTCTAGAGATAAAGAGAGAAAGTTCATCGATTCAGTTGCTCATCCACCGTTGCCACCATACTCAGTCCCCAAAGATCGTATATGATTTGCTTCCGACCTACTCTTATCTTATTTATGTTTAGCCAACAAACTCTTGAGATTGGCTTATCATTTCACAAAGAGCTGCTAAGAGATAAGCTGTCGGTATCATTGATGATAAACCCCGTCAGGTCACTCAATTTTTTTCGTATGGTCTCTGGCCTCATACTACAAAATTTTCAATTTTTGTAGCCCTCAGAATCTCTTCAAGTAACCCTTCTAATTATAGAATGGTAAGAAGATCATCTTTCTGGTTTCTAGGAGAATGGAAATAAGATTTCAATGGAGAACCCTTCAAGACTGTCTCTAAAATAAAAGAGAACAAGTAAGTTGCATAACTCTCTTATTCTCTTTTCCATAATCATTATTAATATAAGTTTCATTGTATATAAATTTTGAAGTGGTATCAGATTCACCGCCTAGCTACAGAGGAGACATTCATCAAACTGAGTAAATGGGTAGCAGAATAGTGGTCAAATGAGTTTCACAGGGCTTTTGACTTTCTTAACTTTGTGCAAAGTCATTTATGGAGGATATTCCCTGACGCTATTGTAGTCACGTATCAACTAATGGAGCCTCCTGAATCAGGAGATGTTGTGAAAAAATTAACAGCTACAGATGTATGTATCATTCTTCCTGCTCAGAATAGGGCCCTAAGCCCTAAGACAAAGAATGATCTGAAGCAAAATCCTCAAGGTGCGCATTATAAAAGTAAAAGAATATAAGCTAAAAAAATAAGTTAAAGAGAAAGGCTGCATAAGTCATTACCCTAATACTAAGTTGTCCCAAGCCGAAGCGTCCAAAAGAAAAAAGTTAGTTGCTTCAAATAAAAATAAAGGTTGCTTATCGAAAATACCTAATGAAACTTCTCCTGATGAAGTTGTTGATGTCTCATCCTAAAATTTGACACCGGATGCTGAGGGAGTAGAAAAAGAAAATTAAGACCATGATATATTCAATACAGAGCCACAGTTTCAGGGAAAATGAACACGATGTTGCTGTTATCCCAAATAAGGCTATTGAAACTGCATCAGAGAATGTGAGAGATACTTCCCCACAAAATCAAATAGTATTACTTGAAACATGACTTACATTGCATCAAATACACCAACCAGTTTGTCCTCTAGAAACTTCTCCGAGTTCTTCAGTGTTTGGAATATGATTTCTTCCATACCCTTCCAATGAACCATCCAAAGAGGTTCCAAACTTACTTTTTCCCTTTGTAAACCTCGAAAGTCCTGCCATAAAGTTGAGAAAAGAAATTGCAGTTAATCGAACTCAATTGGAAAAATTTGTAAATGATGTTGTCAGGTAGAAAAAAGAAGCTACCAATAACAAAAAAATGGGCTGAGATTTCTAACAGAAATCTGATTAAACAATTTCAAGTCTTTCAAGAGGAAATATCAGAGTTCCACAACAGTACTATCCAAATAAAGGATCATTTGACATGTAAGCATAAAAAGGAATTGAAACAAATGTCTTTGAGGTACAAAATAGAATTAGAGCAAGAGCATGTCAACCAAATAGCAATCAACACACTATACAAAGAAAGTGAAGAAGAGAAAAAGAAGGCCCATCCAAACTTAAAGCTATGAATGACTGTACGAGTGGTTGTCTTGAAGCTTAGAAGACTCATGAAGAGGAATAAAAAAATTCCATGATCCTTGACTTCCACACAAAAATTCTAAAGGAAAACATGGCAGATTATTGGTACTTAGTGCCAAAAAATAGACTCCGTAAAGAAGCATTCATCACTGTTGTAAGTGATTCAAAAACGTCTGAATCCGAAGAAAATGAAGACAATAAATCTACCTTATGGAATAGTGAGGGTTCAAAAATTCACCCTAGCTTCTCAGAAGAAAACTCAGATGATTTTCCAGGTTGTGATCAAAATAAATAGGAATCAACTATATTTTTGAGTTTATAACTTGTGTTTGGTATTGATGAATATCACATGACATCCTCAGATTTTCTGTATGTGCTTATCTCGTGGCATTGTTTGGACTTGTAAGTGCTTATCACATACCAGTGTTTGTGTTCATATGTGTTTATCACATAAAACCGTTTGTATTTGTAGGTGCTTTTCACATAGCACTGTTTGTATTCGTAAGTACTCATCACATAACACTGCTTGTTTTCAATGTTAAGTGTTATTCCAATTTTTCAACTTATCTTAAAGAAAATATAATATAATTATTAAGGCACAAACATTGGTACTTCAGACTATATTGCCACATACATTGGCTCTTCGATTTATATTGCGACACACATTAGCTCTTAGAATTATACCGCCACACATGTTAGCTCTTAGAATTATATTGCCCCACACATTGGCTCTTTGAATTATATTGTCACACATATTGGCTTTTCAAATTACATATTTATGTAAATTATCTCAATGGTGACCAGTCATTGTTCAATTTAAAAAAATGAAAATTTTATTTTATGATAATAATATTATAAATTCATAGTTAAAATAAATTTTCATATATATGAATGATTTTCTCTTTTCTAACATAAGTTCTATATTTATAACGTTTTTGGCAAAAGAATTGTTGTATTTATAATTCCAGCAAATAGACACCTCATTAAAACCTCCTTGAGCCACTAGGAGAGGAAATAATATGCCACCAGTGAAATATACACATGAAAGATAACATGCTCATAAGTATTCAAAGAATTACTCGCAATACAATCGTAAATTTTAATATTCCAAGGGTGCTGCAAAAATTTTCCCTCTTTATCTTGGAGCCAATATGTTCCTGGTATAAACATTTCGACCACTGAATATGGTTATTCCCAATTCAGAGCCATCTTACCCAATCTTTAATCTTTTGTATGTAAAAACACATTTCTCAAAACACTATCACATACTTTGAAGTCTATTCGTTTCACCCTTGAATTATATCGGCTTTGCATTAAATTTTGATAATGAGTCAAATTCAGATGTGCTTTAACTATTTTTACCTTAATCAAGTCAAGCTTCATACGTCTAGCCTCCTCATTAGCATCCTCAGAATAGTTAAGCACCATGTAATATAAAAGTGTTGATTCCATCAGGCTTACTACATCCATCCGGTATACCAAAGCAAAAGGAGTGTTTTGGGTCGCCAGATCAAAATGTTGTTCTATAAACCCATAGCACTTCATGAAGATAATCACGCAAATTTCCAATCGTACCTATTAAATTTTTCTTAAGACCATCCAAATTAGTTCTATTTGTAACATTTACTTGACCATTTGTTTGTAGGTGAAATAGTTTTGAAAAGAACTGTGCGATTCATTTTGAATCATAAAAAGATGTCATCTCTCTGTTTTTAAACCGTGGTCTATTATATTTCGTAATGTCCGAGACACCCAAAATTTGCAACAAATATTAGACATAATGAATCTGATTACATATTTAGCTCTTGTCCTTGATAAAAGTTCAGCTTCTGCCCATTTTGAAAAGTAATCTACCGCAACTATAATCATTTATCGTGCTCCGGAAGCCATAGGCAATAGGCCCACTAAATCCAAATTGCATTTGTTAAAAGAAATCTCTTTAATTGAAATTAAGGGCACAATTGGTAATGGAATTTGTAAATCTTTGAAAAATGTCATAGCTTTGAACTAGATTCTTAGCATCACTCTTTATAGAAGGCCAGTAATATCCTCTCAGCAAAAATCTTCTTGTTAAAGCCTTGAATCCACAATGAGTTGAGCCTTTCCCATCATGCAGTTCAGAAAAAATCGTTTGAGATTCATTTTTCCCAAACAACTTAACAACAGTCGACTCAAAGATTTTTTTATACAAAATTCCATCTAGAACTGTCATGCGCTATAAATCTCAATCGTTGAGCTATTTTTTTTTATCAAGGGGCAATGTACCTTTAAGTAAAAAATCTCTTACATCGAATCTTCAATCTCTTAAGTTTTCCTCGGTAACCACATATAATTTTTTGAAATATTTGAATTGCTCCGACTTCATCAGTATGGATGGACTCTCTTCTAATAAAATTCAGGGATACTCCTCAAAGTAAGTAATAGTTGCCAAAGAAGCTGCAACAGTATTTTCCCCTCGGTTGATGTGTTCAATTGTTATTTAGTCTAATAAGATAGTTGACCCTCGCAATTCTAAAAAATACTTGATAAGTTGATTCTTTTTAGCCTCATATATTCCTAACATATGATTTTCTACAAATTAGGGATATATTTATAAACTAAATTTCTCAACTTCACAGATACTTGCAAGCCTTAATCAAGCTAAAAATTCCTCTTATTTTGCTTCGTTATTTGACGTACTAAATCCGAACTGTATGGTCTGGTACATAGCTTCACCAGATTGAGTGATTAATTGAACTCCCGCACATGATCTCAAAACACTATAGCCTCCATCAGTTCGAATTACCCACTCATCAGTTGTTGATGGTATACTTACATCATTCTCCTTCTCATCGGAACGACTCAAATAGAACTCGACAAGAATATCCGCTAAATTTTGGGCCTTGATAGACGTTCGAGGAGTAAAATCAATGTCGTAGTCTCCTAATTCCACGAACCACATAGTCATCATTCCATAAATATATGGTGTTTTTAGTACATTTTTAATGGAAATGACATTATGACAATAATGAATAAGTTTGAAAGTAAGGGCACATCTTTTTAGTAGTTACAACAAAAGCCAAAGCTAATTTTTCTAGCTTTAAATATATTTTTTATGATACAAGTTTTTCACCTAATACACTGGTCGTGGATATCCATCTACCTTCCTTACCAAGACAACACTGACATCATAATCTGAAACGACAACATACAACAACAAATACTATCCTATTTTGGGCTTATACAAAACTTCTGGGGATGATAAATGTTATTTTATTTTTAAGAGTTCGACCTTACAATTTGGTGTCCATGAAAATTCCTTTGACCGTCTTAATACTTGGAAGAATGGTGGACATTTATCCGTAGATCTGGATATGAATCTATTTAGAGATGTCAGTCATCATATCAAAATTTTCACCTTTTTTAATCGACCGAGGAAGAGTCATTGTTATCAAAGCTTTCAACTGATCAGAATCAACTTCTATACTTTTTTCACTTATTATATATCCCAATAATTTCCCGACCTAACATTGAAGGTACATTTCTCTGGACTTAACTTTAGGCGAATGACTCTTAAATTCGAGAAAGTTTCTTCCAAGTCACGAAGGTGTTTGTAATTTGATTGGAGAAATATTTCTTCACTAATTTTTTATACATACCTCTATCATTTTTAAGGCCAAAAGGCATAATTCGATAACAATATAATCATTTATCAGTAATAAAAGTAGTACTTCCTCGATCATTGGGATTCATCTGAATTTGATTATACCTTGTAAATGCATCCATGAAAGAAAAAATCTTATTTCCCGATATCGAATCAACAAGATGATCAACCATTGGTACGAGAAACAGATCCTTTAGACCTGCTCTATTTAGATCGGTAAAATCGACACACACCTTCCATTTTTCATTCTTTCTTTTTACAAGCATATGATTTGCAGTCCACGATAGATAATGTACTTCTCGGATATGTCATATCTTAGATAACTGATTCATTTCTGCCACAATCACCTCATACTTTTCTACTGAAAAAGTCCTCTCTTTTTGAATGATGGGTCTAATTTTTGGGTTAATGGCCAAACTATGGCATATCACATTGGAGGGAACCCCGACAACATCTTTGGGTTTTTAAGAGAAAAGCTCTAAATTTTTGGACAAGTACCTTAATAACTGATAACATAATTTAGGCGACAATAACATCCTTATTCGTAAATTTATCCCATTAAGAAACACATATACTTCTATATTTTCATCAACTACTATTGAACCCGGGGTCTGCCTTGGATCATCCACTTTGTGAAAATCTGAGGAAGATCCCCCTAACTGTTATTCTGCCATCTGGTCAATGGCCACACCATTTTTTTTGTGCAGATCTGTCACATAAGATTCTCTAGCCACTTGCTGATCACTTAGAACTACTCCAACACGATCCCCAATCACATACTTCAAGCATTGATGGACTATATAAGCTACAACATGCATTCTTCACAAATGTGATCTTCCAAAAATAGCATTGTAACTCGTCGGACAATCCACCACCATAAACAAGACTTGAACTTTTTTCTTAAATGGACCGCGTCCTAACAAAGCTTCACCTTCAAAATCTCCAATAACTTGTGCCGTTACCAAAGTAAACCCCACTATGGTGCGTTCCGATCGGAAAATTATATGTGGATTATAAATATTCTCATATGTTGACATAAATAACACGTTTGTCAAACTACTAGTATTGACAAGTATCCTTTGGATCTCAGTAACTGTTATTTCCACACTGATCAGTACTGCGTCTTCATGAGGACTAACTATTCCCCTTAAATAATCCTCATCAAATAAAATGAAAGGTGTGACATTCCTACCACAAAGATGAGTAGACATTCTTCCCCCTAACTAAGTTACTAAGCTTACCACATGTCTTTTCCTAGAACTGTTAGTGTTCCCCGCCATAGTATTCAGATAAGCTTCAAACCCTTCCATGTACTACTGGTTCATTTACTACTAGCACTATCATTTGATCCAATGATGGGTCCAAGTATTCCTAAGACACATCGACACCTTCCTTAGATTTAGAAATCATTAACATATTTTCATGCTTTGAATGTAAATTTACAATATCTCGCGCATGTGTACTAGTGCTTGGATTATTTTGACCACTTCTTTGTCCTTTAACAAAAAAATTTAGCTTACCATTTTCTATCAAAATCTGAATTTCTTTCTTCAAAGCTATGTAGTCTGCTGTATGAGGACCCAATTCCATTTCCCATAATTGCATGTAAGCCTTGATCCGCAGGATTTATCTATTGATTAGTTGTATTATATCCGATGAGCAGATTCATCCACGTAAATATGGTCCATCATCTCTCTTAGATGTATGCTCTCTTCAAGATTTCTGAGTTCGACTATCCTTTCTTCTCGAAAAATACTTATCTCTCTCTCGTTTATAAGGATCACCTTTCTCAAGATTTTGAAAACTCCTCAAAGTTTGACCCAAGAGACTCACTCGTATCAGTTGGAATGTATCAATGCTTATCTTTCTTCTCCAATCTAGAACAGTGATATCCCTTTTTATATTGGAATTGTACTTATCCACAATCACTTGATGCTCGGTGAACGTTGTGCGATTCATTAGACAAATCTTCCAAATATTTATTCTCATTGAATCATTGCACTTCAGATCGTACCCTGCCAGCTTGAAGTAGTTGTTCCCTCTGATCAAGCTAATCATTCGAAGTAGTTATTCTTTCCAGTAATTGGTTCCTTCGATCTTCCATATTAGACTGATCGCATAGATCATTTTATTGCATTCACCTTGATTTTCTCCTCTAACCATACTTGACTTAAGCACATATCCTTCCGCAAATATAGTTGGATCTACTTAGATTTCGGGATTCATCGTATGTCTGTTATTCGATCGTGTATCTTTATGGTTTTAAATCTTAAATCTAGGTACCAAGACATCTTCCACTGTGGTTGTCAATGATAAGTATGAATATTATAAGAGAGAAAGAGAAGTCTAAATAAAATTGTTGGGAGTGTTTCAAGAAAGAGAGAATTTCTTAAGCTTTAAAGATAGAGGCAGTAATCAAAAGTAAAAAGTATCAAAAGTGTCAAATCATCCCTATTCTCAAGGTAAGTACACCTATTTATGGGAGAGATAGGGATATGTAACAGATTTGGTTTGTTACATGGATACTTCATCCCACTTTACTACTTAGTACAAAAATATTCATAAAAAATTACACATTTAGTCCTTTATATTTACACTTTACACCAAATCTCTTATACTCATGAAATAATCATCTAACCAATTATAAAGTAATTATTTGTACTTCTAAAAATTTCTATCTTTATCATATTTTGTATTATTTAAGTGTATATAGTCATGGCCATCTTCGTGTATTTGTATATGGTTATATTCAAAATAGGTATTCATAAAGAATAACATCATATTCCCTGAGGTAACATCTATTAGTTGACCGACTCTTGGGAGGGAGAAAAAATCATTCAAAATTATATATATATATATATATATATATATTCATATATGTGAAGTTTACATCTATTATCCACTTGTTATTATTTTTTCTACCAATATTGGGTTAGTTGTCCATACTAAAATGATTTCTGAATGTGAAATACTATGATTATTTTGTCCATATTGCTTTCGTTTTTATGAGAGTATGACCTTTTATTTTGATTTATAAGTTTAAAATTATTGTTGATTGTCAATTTATGGCATATAGTCTCGGTTAGAACCCATGCGACATCATGGGTGTTCTAGGCATACAAATAAAAGTTATTTTATAAAAGGTCATATAACTTATACCTTAGTTTCGTGTGGATGTTTTGACCTAATTGTAGTATTTTATCTCATTCCATTTGAAGCTTTGTATTTCTCCTCTAGAATCTATTTGGTGAGGGGAGCTTATCAGAGATCATATATAATATCAAAGTGATTGAGTCATCCCGATAATTGCTATAACAACTATTTTTTAAGGTATGAAGGTCGCATAACATTTTATGATTTTGTTTGGTTTCATATGATTAGTTTTACTTTTTCATTAATTTGGAACTTAAGGCATTAAACTGTAGATATTACAACATGTATTTGGTCTAGTCATGATCTTCTCATAATTATAGTATAGGATGAAAGAGTATATACTATTATAAATATGCAATCTTCTTGAATTCTTGATTGAGGAATACATCCATGTTGCACTCCCCCCAAAACTTGTGTGTTTGCATCCGTGAATCTTGTTAAGATTCTTTGGTAAAATATAATATATGGAGCACCTTCTCTTTTATCATAAGTACTATTATACAATATATTGGTTGATTTTCATGTATCCATCATCATTCTTTTAACTTTTACTCAAGCTAACTCTGCCATGATTAGTAAGATGTCTCTATGTCGTGTTGCTATTTATCTAAAATCATAATTAGAAAATGCTAACAACGAATATGGATTTCGATATAAGTGCGGCAACGTTTGACCATATTGTTACATCTGTAAGTCTCCAATATACCTCTTCTTTATTAGTTTTTTTGTGATAATTGAAATTGATATTCTCCAAATATAACACATATAATTTGCCTATTTGGATCATAGTCCAAATATTATTCTTCTTCTCCCTCATACATTTTATTATTATCTAAGACTCTCGGCTCTTCAGCATTTTCTAGTGCTAGCCCGTCATTCCTTAATGCTTGGCCTCAGTTAACATCATTATTCATTGTTTCATTCATATTTATTTTGTATATAAATTCCGAGAATGTACCAGTATGAAAACCATATTTTAGACATGGTTTAGTAAAACCAAAACAAATATCATAAAATACGTAATATTTTCATGAAATTTACAATATTTTTTATTTTCCAAGTTTTCTTTGGACCTTTACAGTTTGTTTGGTCTTTAAAAACTGAAGCACATATTTGGTTATTTTATAAATTTCTCATAAATGTTTAAATAAATTTATGTATGGCCATCTAGTCGGACGTTTTGGTATTTAACTTCTATTATTGTTGTTGTAATTGCTCATGTACTTTCCACAAAGCTTTGTCATTGGTTATAATGATTCGCCTAAGATGATCCTTCATAATTTTTGTTCTTATAAGCCTTTTTATATGATTTTGAATTAACTTGTGCCACCATGAGTGATTCATTGTTTCACGTTAGTGGGTGGTTGCGTGGATATGTAGTTAGAGTTGTTGTATCTCCATTAAGCCTTAATTTCCTCCAATTTATATGACACTCCATTTGTGCTAATAAATTGAAAAATTGAGGGGATTATTCATGATAGCATTGGATATGGTCCGGACAATAATTATTATTTATACATTGACATTGGTACTAACTCGTGAAAATCATGTAGCTCACTCTTGGTGTGAATAAACCTATGAGTGTATTCTCTTAAAATATCATTAGACAATTTTTTTTATAATGGATGATATAATCATCATCTCTTTCTATATCTTTAGATACAACAAGGTGGGTTCTAAAGGTTGTGTCAAACGTCTTAAAGCTTATAATGTTGCCTACTAGAAGATAATTGAACCATGTCAAACATTTTTATCTAAAAGTTAAGACAAATGCCTTATATTATATATTGTCATCGACTCATGGATACCTCAACATATCGCTTAAAATCTCTACATGACTCCACTAAACTTTTTTTATCTTGTAGTTGTTGAAGTCTGGCATTCAACTTCCATGCAAGATGTCTAGCGTATGAGGATCCTTCCTGCAGATCATCATCATCATAATAAAAAAAAGTTCTTGATTTTCATATTTACTTTTCTCGTGAAAGGATATTCATATTGTTTTCATAGGCCATACCACTTGTCAGTCGAAGATTTGACATTGTTTATGTTTTGAAACGTTGGTTGATAGCCATTGGGCTAGTGACTTTGTGATAATGAAACATAGTAAGGATTTGATTCCTTGGTGGTAAGGACCTAAAATAGTTCTTATGGGCTATGTACCTTGGTGGTGGCATGTATTGGTTATTTACATTTATATCTTACTGAAGCGTGAGTGTATATTTGAGGCATATTTGAGTAGGTTGGTAGGATGGGTTCGTAATTATGCTTAAATAAATTTTGTATTTGAGGTGTATGATATTGTTGGTAATTTGGATGGATCCTTGGTTGATTCGTTGGGGACTATTAAAACTTTGGCGGAATCTATAGCTAGGCCACATAGGCTTGTTGATAATTTGGTTGATTTTCCGACAGAGCTGCCGATATTTATTGATAACCCTTGTTTATTATAGATTTAGGTTAAGGAGCATGTTGATAATTTTGCTAAAGAGAAGTATCGATTTTTGTAACTTTTTTTTATCTTTAACAACACCATTTTGGGATGGGTGATGCTCTCAGACATGCTCTATTATCCTCCTACCATATTTGTCTTTATATTTAAGGGTTCTTTTTTTCTTCTCATTTTGTGGTGATGACTTTGCAACTTCTCACTTCTATTGGATAACCTTTGATCTGAATTGTCATTAGTAGCATCTATTCTGTTTATGAATGGGATATTATGCTGGTTTTTAATATCCCGAAGGTAATTTTATCATGAAATCGGTAGCATCGTCCTCTTATTCGTCTCATTTTTCAATGTCATCTTCAGGATACTGATTCTTCGACTAAAGAATTGTGAAAATCATCTCATGTTATATCTTAAAACCATTAGCCTGCTCCTCCAGCAGTTCATTTGTCATTTTTTGGAAATATGCCAGTTGGACAACCGTAATAGTAACAGACAAATCTTCCTCATTGATTTATTCGCCAGTATCATCCATGCTCGTGAAAAGAATATTATCTTGTTCTGAATTTTCCATAGTATTTGTTTTACCTTATTATTCCTTGATTTTTTTTAATGAAAATCTCATGTGTACTAATCGATTTCTACATAAAAATTGGTGAGTGTAAATTCGCTTAAGTATGTTTGAATGAAGATATGAGACAT
Organism: Limnanthes douglasii subsp. nivea; assembly: GCA_036936605.1. NCBI lineage: Eukaryota > Viridiplantae > Streptophyta > Magnoliopsida > Brassicales > Limnanthaceae > Limnanthes > Limnanthes douglasii. The sequence goes on along the minus strand of JAUPFV010000005.1, from coordinate 184,944,700 downwards.
AATATGATCAACAACGTATGACACCAAATAAAAGTTATAATAATAAAATGCTAATCATTTGACTTGTTCTTGATCCCTTATTGTATTTGACCGAATATGCATTAGCTTCAAATTGATCGCTCAAATAGGCTTTAAGCTCTTGATCAACCATGCAATTTATATTTTTATCAATATTGTTGTAATTTGTTTGTAGTGTTTGAAGTTCTCGAATGGTTAATATATATTTTTTCCGATTCACTATAAATTGCATGCGGTTAAAAACAATCATATATTAATGACGACGAAAAACAAACTTAAATTGTTTAACATTAATAACAATTTAAAACCCATAGTTTGGCCATGAAGAAGCATGCTGATAAGAGGATTTGTCGCAAGATGACTTATATCCTTATTAGATAGGTAACTTTTCATTATAGTAATATGACATGGTCTTGTTTGTGAAGCGACTAAAAGTTGTCAGAAAAGAATTAAGGAAATGTGATGTATACCATGAATAAGGTATGACTATATGGGTGTGAATGGAGGATGACATATGCATTGAAGAAGGTATGAAGATATGAGATATATATTGAAGAGGGTATGATGATATGAGGTGCAGATGAGAGTTATAAAGTATAAAGTGAATATTGGTAATTATATGAGCTCGATAGAAAGACGAGGTATACCTTGAAAAAGGCTTAGTAAAATACTTTAGCTAATAAGGTTTATGAATATATCCCGAAATATAAGTGAGTTAATTGATAATTATTAAGTAGAAAAGTGTAATGGATGATTCCCACATGTATTATTTAACATGTATCACCCATTTATTTTTGTAGGATTATCCATATTATAAATAGATAACTCTACCTCATTAGTGAGATATAGAAATTGTAATTGAGGAGATTTTATTCAAATATATCATATAATATTTCCATACTTGAGGTTTTTTTGTCAATCATTTACATCATTGACATCAAAATCGATGTCGTCTCTAGAAATGCTTTTCGAGGTATCTCGGTTTTAAAAGAAATGAAATATAAGCTGAACTAATGGTGACGGCCCACTGGAGATTGTAAAGAGATTTATCAAGGGTCCAAGTGGTTTATAACACTCCAACATTTTCATATATTAACCCAATAAAGGCTGCCTCACCCGACCAAGAAGATGTAGTGGATCCAGGTTTATCTCATCATTCACCAACATGAGGTGAAGTTGAAGAATCAAAATCCGAGCAATACGACTTAATTGGATTTTAAGTTGCTAGTTAATTACCCATAAATATTATATGATGCAAAACAAGATAATATGAGAAGATATTTGGAAATGGTAAAACAAATTCGAAAATATTTTCGTTGATTCATTAGCTACATGGGGATGTTTAGAAAATAATCATTTGGTTATTTTACAAGATGTTCCAACAACTTTAGACAAAGTTAAAAATTCATAAGAATTTCTAACTGCAGAGACATAGGATTGTTGTTAAAATTACTTATCTTATTTAAAATTATTAGTTAGTAGCATAGTTCTCAAACACGAGATGTTGTGTCTACGTACTAATAAGTAGGTAACCTTGATGATATGTTTTGCGGAAAAAATACTACTAACGAATTTTTATGATATCTAGGATATGAGTAGGTTTATTCATTTTACAAGATTCACACAAGGTACTAAAAAAGCGCATTATGAGTATCATGGATTAATCATACGATATATTTTGGCAATATATTATTAGACACATTGGTTATATACAGTTTAAAATTATGATACATGTTAACGTTTTACTAATGTGACACACTTACCTGTTGAACCTCTTGGATTTATTGTTTCTCGTTTCTCATTTATGAGATGGGTAATTGATTTAGTGTGTGTATATCAATACCTATAGGAATATGCCAATTCTTAGTAGATATTGTGGACTATTTTATTAAATAGGTAAAAAAACCATTAACATTCCTTAAGGTTACAATATATTTATCACAAGTTTGAAATAGAAGAACATTTTTCTCGTGCATATTACTCACAAACCAGTAGTTATGAAGAAATTATAAATCATACCATTATGATTGGTATTAAATGTAAACTTGATTTTGCTAAAGGAAAGTGGTAATATTTTCTGTATGAAATATTATGGTCATACTTAACTACCATTAAATTATACATTGATGAAAGGTTTTTTTTTATGGTTTATGGGATGGAAGCTATTTTCCCAGCCGAGGTATTGATTCATAACCATTGATTTTAATTTTAATTTGAAGAGCATAATAATAGTAAAAAACAAATAAATATTGATTTGATAGAAAAATACCGTGAGCAAGCTCAAGTAAGAGCATAACATTATCGAAGACTAATGATGAGCCATTATAATTCTAAACTTAATACTATAAATTCAAAATGGAAGATCTCAATTTGAGAAAAATATTTGAAGGTACATGGGATAATATTGCATGGAAGTTGGCTCCAAATTAGGAGGGTTCATATCATAATATGGCAAAGGGATATTAGGAAACTTATCGATTGACTGGTATGGATGATAATACTCTAATTAAATAAGGAAACTACACTTTTGATATACCCCGTTGTATAAAACTAAAACAAATCGTTATTACCAAATGCTCTCGTAATAAAACTATAATTACTAGTAATAGGACTTTAAGTTAATCCAACAATCCATGAGATCAAAGGCCACATAACAAAAATACTTTAAGTCAAGACAAACAATCCACAAATTCAAAGGCTACACATTCACCGTTATATAGGTCAGATAGTAAAATCCCTAGTAATATGACTATATGTCAAGCAAACGATCAATTAGATTAAAACCACGCACCAAATGCCCTAAAATTCGGGTAGTAAAATCTTTAACTATAAGTTAAATAAGTTATTAACGAGATCAGATTTGAATACATTAGACCATAAAGGTCGAGTAATAAAAGTCATTGTAAAATTATTATAAGTCAAGCTAACAGTTTATGCGACCATTATACATGCGAGCAATAATGTAAATGATGAGTATTTATTAATTTCTCGTATAAAATTAATAAAAAATTATCACCGTATGCTATCATAGAATATCTATAATTACTAATGATATAAAATGAAGTCCATCCAAAGTAATATGAGAACAAAAGCCACAAAAAATAACGATATGAATTTATAGCAAACCAAATGATCCACATAGTCAAAGTCTACCTATCGAGGACCATAAAAGCCAGATAGTAAAATACTCAATGATATGATTATAAGACCACCTAACAATCCATTCCATGCACCTGAAACCATAAGACTAGGCAAGCCATTAATTAACAAGATCAAAATCCATATACACTAATCTGTAAATTCTTGCACTAAAAGTTTTATTAATTTTTTAAGTCAAGCTAACAGTTTAATAGACCATTTTACATACGAGCAAGGGTATAAATTATGAGTATTATGTCCCTTATCATGGAATATATACACACATATATATAAATCTTAAAATTAGAATGAAGTAACCCCCAACACCATTTTCATCAAGTGTTATTAAAAGATCTAGGAAGTAAACATAATAATAAGGTATCAACAAATAAACTAGAGGGTATACATTCGAGAATAATTTATTTAAATTATATTGGCAAGGTCAAACAGATTAGACAAATATTTTCTTTATAAACAACAAAAAAGTAAAAAATATATGTACAAACGAGGCCCTTACCAGAGCTATGTCATTGTTTTTATTTTATAAAAAAAATTGCAATGATCCATATTTTATAAGTCATTATGTTATATATATATATATATATATATATAAACAATACGATGTCGCTCGAAAAAGAATAAGTTAAGAAATGTGTGACTATAAAAACTATAAAAATTATCCGACAAAACAATACTAGATGTTTGGGTAATTAAACAAACATATTTAAAAATTAAGGGTTTCACACAACCGGAGATAGTAGTTTAACAAAATAAACATAAATTTCATTGATAAAAATAAAAGATATTAAGTCTCTTCATATTGTTTGACGTTGACATTTTGAACATCATCAAAAGGGGTATTTATTTCTTCCTCGTTAACTTCAGTATCTATCGCCTAATCCCAAGGAAGGTTATTATTTTCAGTAGTATCATCATAGGTCATCGGTCATTCATCCCATGCTCTAGTAGATGACAACTTATAACGAGAGTGTACTTCCAACAAGGTCTCAATTTCATACGAAGATTAAGTTTAAAGAGATTATGGATTATGACATCACACATCTTCTCGCAATAACACTTTACAAACTTTAGCATTTCTTAAAAGTAACGCCAGTCTCAAAGTCATTCTCCACGTGCTTCGTTAAATTTTCAACATTTTTTTCAAATGTTAACATTTAGTTCATATATTTTTTTCTAACTTTACAAAGTAACCTTTCAAACAGAATTTATTCTCATCAAATTGGTGGCCACAGTAGAAGCCTCCCACAGGTACCCGAATCATGGAATCCCAAACCTAGCATAAAAAAATTCATCTTCAAAACCCTCTGAAGCATGAATTATGAAATGAAGATAAATCCTAATCCATAGAATGAGGGAGTTAGGTCGAACAAAAATATCTTCAAACACCTCGTACGAATGATGAAAATCAGGAAAGACTATTTATGCAAAAGAAAAGAGACCAATTACAAGGAGAAACTGAGGTGTTGAGGTCTCAAAGAGAAGTTGAATTGAACCTTAAAAGGAAGGTTCAAGCACAAATTAGAAAATCCAATGAGAAAGAAGATGATCCTAACAGAGTCTGAAAAAACATCAAACGTAAAAAAAAACGTATAACCAAGGATTGTTCTACCTTTTCAGAATCTTGTAAAAGCTCAACTTTTAAGTCTGAAGTATCTTCATCTTCATTAAACAATGATTACTATCATATAAAGAGAAAAATTCATTATGACAAGTATCGATAAAATAAATGTTTAAACCGACATCACAAGTAAAAAAACAAGATTCTTCTGGTAAAAATAAGCACAAAAAATAAAAAGAAGAAAAAAATGTGCTTAAAAAATGAAAGGCTATGAAGATCATTGTATAAACCATTCGGTGAGTGATCAATTCGCCACCCAATCCAAACCAGGTATATTTGCTACCTACAATGAAGATCACTAGTTTATCCAAGGGAATCATTGGAGGAAATCTCCTTTGTCTACCAAAACTCTGTCTAGTGATTTACCTAAACGCTTTGATATATACAAGATAGAGAAATTTCATGGGAGCAAAAATACGGATAATCACCTTGAACAGTTCAAGAATTTCATGATGAATTTTTATGATGATTGATGAGTCCGGATTTTCTCACCACTCACTGTGGGAATCGGACAGGAGCAATTCGGACAAAAACCACCCACTGAACCATCCGAACAGGACTAATGTATTAAAAACTAAATCACTTCATGACTAAGCTAATTACCTACCTGCTTAAAAACTAATGAGTCATTGAACTCGAACCGAATTCATAAGTGTGACCTGAAAGCCCATGTGGCCCATAATTAAGGGTATAAATACCCAACCACTTTCATTAATGAGGGTAATGAACATTTAATACAACCAGACAGCTCAAATCTCTCACTAAAAACTACTTAAGCATTAAATACCCTTGAAACATCACAAAACTCTAGACAAAATTACCCTCAGTTGAAAATAATCCACACCAATGATGATAAGCTGTTATGCAAGGATTGTTTCTCAAACCTTTAAGGATAGTTCTTTTTAAAGTGGTATAATCGACTTTCCCAGGGGTCAATAAAAAACTTTGGCATGTTTTGGATGACTTTCCGAAGATAATTTGTGAGAAGTAAAGACCTTAGAGGAAATGAAGATACAACAATCTGATGTCAATAGTTGACGGACGAGACCTTAAATACCAAACATTTTGTTGAAACTAAAGATGGTTTGCTAGACTACTTTAAATAAATAGCTATAGTTGCTTTTAGACAAGGGATTTTACCATGGAAATTAGATGACGTTATTACCTGGAAAAAAACATTGACATGGGGAGGTTTATTATCCCAAGTTGGCAAATAAATCACAGTGGGAGAAAAAAAATTGAAGCTGCCGAATCAGTCTATGAGTAACTTTTCATCCACTTAACAACAAACTACAGGAACTATCGTATGAAGGAATCCGGATAAAGTACCCATTGGTCTATGGCTAACTAGCATTCCAGAGGGCAAAAATATAGATATAGAGGGAATTATTGGGTTTAGCTTGATTATTTTTCATAGTTAACTAAAAATATTACAACCATTTACGATAAAACAAATAAGTGTGTACAATTTCGAAAGCCCCCACCTATTCAGTCTCATAGAGTAAATCAGAACACTAGGTTTTGTAAGTATCATAATTATGTGGGGCATGATAACAAGGATTGTATTTCTCTAAAATAAATTCCAAACTCTAATCGAGAACGGAAAATTAACAATTTTTCAAATCTTAAGTGGAATACATATCAACACCGATCACGAGTGGGGCACAAGTAGGGAAATCTAGTGTTTGAAGAGAAGCTATATAAGCGGCACCCAAACATGAAAATACGATGGTAATTGCCAAACAATATAATAAGTTTGATTAAGATTCTGAGTATTTGGATCCCGATCCGAACCGTGGTCAGATATCTATGATATGTGAAAAATAGGGAAAGGAATTCGAATCATGTCAATTCTTTGAATCCTTGAATTTTTTTGGGGATGATACAGTGAGTTCCCTCAATTTTCTCTAAAAAAGTCATGTAGTCAGCTTGACTACACGGTTAGAAGGAAAAATGTCTTCTCATTTGTATCAGAATCTATCCATGTTCATTGTATTCGATGCTGATGATTTGAAAGATGTTGTTGGGCCACATGAGGATATTGTGGTGATTAGGACTGCAATAAATGGAATAGAAATATGAAGGATTTTGATTGACACTGGCAACTCAACTAGCGTTTTGTTTTTGTCCACTTACAAGCTGATGAAAAACTCGTCCGTCATTCTCCGAAAAAATAAAACCATAGTAAGATTTACTTGGGGAATTCGAAGGTTATATTTTCCTAAAAAAGACCCTTTAAAAGGATTAAGACAATCATTTTTGTAATGGTTGACAGTCCAACTTCTTACAACGCCATCTTTAGTAGATCAAGGTTGTCAAGGATATATGTTATAGCTTCAACAGTCCACCAATGTTTAAAATACGCAGTCGGAGACCAGGTGGGGTAGTTCAAAGTAGCCAAAAGGTGGCTAGAGAATGATATGTTACTGACCTTGCCCCGAAAATAATGAAGAATGTGGAAGCTAAAAAGGAATAACAATTACTAGAGTCATCTTTAGATTAATGCAAATTAGATGATCCAAGCGAGATTCATAGTGCAGTTATTTCGGTTGAAGAGGTTAAGTTACACACTTTTCCGGATGGAAAATGTGTTAGGGTTGAAGCTAAGTTATCGTCAGAGATAAATGAAAAATTGTTATCATTCTTGTCCAAGAACTTGCATATGTTTTCTTGGTGTAATGAGGATGTAACGGGTGTACCGACGAGCATCATTTGTCATAAACTGGAAGTATGATCCGATGTATCCCTCCCATACATAGCAAATACACTTTATGTAGAGAAATCCGATAATATTATTAAAGAGGTAGATAGGCTGACAAAAGTGGGGCATATGTGAGAATCTCAGTACTCGTTGTGGACTACTACTCCAGTACTTGCCATTGACATTACTTTTGCCAACTTTGCCATATTTTCCCTTCAAATTTCTCTTCCCAGCTGACTTGAATGTCTATAGATTCTCCACGGATTGACTAGATGTCTCCGATGGAGATTTCTCACTCAAATTCTCAACTTCATTCTTCAACCTCATTTGGATTGGATTTTGAAGGCTTTATCTGTTGAGGAGAAGTATTACTCTTCCTATTTAATTGTTGTAAGAGAGATTCAGATTAGATCCAGAGGGATCTGCTTGTTGATGAGCAATATTTTCCTCCATGTTCGGTTGATGTTTGTTGAATGGTCTCGTGGTCCTCGGAGGATAGGTTTGTATGACCTTTAGATTTTCTTACCAAGCTTTCTAGAGAATTTTCTTCTAAATCAAAACCATAACTATGAAAGTGGAAGGAGGTCTACGACTAGTAGCTCATTGGGACTGTGATGACATAGATGAATGACTCTTTGAAGTGAATGATTGAGTAGTAAAAGAAGGCTCTGATGGGATATTGCGTCTGTTATATGGGAAAACTCATTCGTATTCGATTGTCTGAGTAACAGTGACTGTGCCTTTGGAGGTGGGTAGTCCAACAACAATTCGCTATCTTTTTCTCTTCGTCTAGCTTAGGCAAATTCAACAAACCCTTTTCAGTTAAAGCATTTTTGAAGTGAATATACAAACACCAAAATGACATCGAAAATGGAATTTGTGGTGGTGGTCGAAAGAAAAATGTGATTGATAATTAACTTGATGATAATGATGAGGCACAACTTCACTATTTACAAGTGATTTTTCACCCCTGGAGAAGAGGGAACGTCACCAAAAGGCTGTAATCTGTAGGGGATTTGAAACATATTCAACTATTGATACCCCCCACCAATGGCAGATCAACATTGTGGGTCTAGTAGAATGATGACACGTGTCCCATAATGTGTTTCGTTAACATTCATATAACAGTCTAACAGATTTATCTGAATAGAGCTATCAGATAAGATCATATTATTTTTCTAAGCAAGTTGAAAACACTTCGAAGAGCCCTTTTCAAATTGATGGTCAACCCTTCTTTGAATACTTTGTTAGTTAGCCCTCTCAAATATCTTTGACATGACTAAGGGGGTTATTTAATGAAGCCATAAATATTCGGAGGGTAAAATCGGACGCGGGTCAATATTTGGTTTATTATTAAAATGTAATTAATTTATTATTTAATTAGTTTATATATATATATATATTATTTTGTTAATAAGCTTAATATGTTCTGTTTTATGGGTTTAGCCCATAAGCATGTTCAGTCTATTAGGCCCATTAGGCTTAAATTTAGCATATAAATAGTTTTAGAGAAATCATTAATGAAGATGAATCGTTTAAGACAAAATATGACCTTCTCTTTCTAAATATTAATTGAACCAGCTCAATTGGATCTTTAGTCTCTACCAAATATTAATCATTTCTTCTTACTTTACAAAATGACCATTCAAACAGAATTCATTCCCATCAATGCTCATATGAGATGAATGTAAGAGTTATGAAGTATGAAGTAATTAAGGATAATCAAACGAGTTTTGTAGATACACGATACCTTAAGATAATTTAATAAAGAACCAATAAGGTGCATGACAAAATTACAATATATTCTAAAACATAAGTGAGTTAATTGGTAATTATCAAGTAGAAAAATGTAATTGATGATATCCACATGTGTTACTAATCATCCTATTAAGATTATTTGTATTGTAAATATAGAACTGTACCCTGTGTAAATGAGTAAACAAAATGTAACTGAAAAGAGTTTTTTTAATTAATCATATTATCTTTCCATACTTGAGTGGTATAGTCATTTACATAATTTGCATGTAACCTTGACGAGGTATTCCCTCATCGCATTTAAAAAATGAGCCATTATGCATATTTATCCGAAAACTGTATGAAAAATCAAACCTAATTCCACCAATAATGAAAAGGTTTTGTGGATAGCAAAAACAAAAAAATAATGGATATAATCCAAACTTATTTTCTATAAACAAAAAAGGCAAAAGTGAATATACCTCTTCCAGGGGCATTGCGATATCAAGAGAAATCAATTTTTCTTTTATGTCGGCCATTAATTTGGTTTTTAAGAATTAGTGTATACGTTGAACAAGTGTTAAACATTAGGATTTTTAGGTTTTGAATTCTTTTAGACTTACTAATTCACAATTATGTTTAGTAATTAGTGGCGTAGTTCATATATAAAGATGTAGAATGGGTTTTCAGGATTTGACTCAATGACAATTTCATAAATAAAATATAAATGCGACTAAAAATAATAGTTTTGCCTCATCCGTAACCATTCATTTGGTGTATTTCTTATTCTTTCTGTTATTGAATTAGAACAGTCGAATGAGTTATATAACCAATTTTTAGTGTGTATTTTATTCTTTTTATTGTTGAATTATGACAGTTGATCTGTTACACTATTCCCTTAGTGCGTGTTTTATTGTCTGTCAAATTAGAACAATTAAATGAGATATATACTTACTCTCATAGTGTTTTTTATTCTCTCTATTGTTGAATTAGAACACTCGCTCTTTTAGTGTGTGTTTTTCATTATTCCTATTAATGAACTATAATAATTGAATGAGATCCATAAGCTTTTATTCTCGCTATTATTGAATTAGAAAAATTGCTCTTTTAGTGTGTGTTTTTCATTCTTTCTATTGATGAACTAGAATAATTGAATGAGATCCATAAGCACTCTCTTTGTGTGTCTTTTATTATCTATATTGTCTAATTAAAACAATTAAATGGGATTTCGAACATTAAATTTACTTTGAAAGATTTTACAAGTGTTAGAATTTTGATTCAAAGTCATAATTTGGAATTGGTAAAAAAACACTCAGCATTAATCTGATCTCAACCTAAAATTTTATGATTTTTGAACACTTATCTTAGTATAAAACTATAATTAAATTTTAAGGTTTTCATGATATGCTAAAACTAAAAGTATATGTCGAATTCGAAAGATATATTAAACCCAGAATAATTGTTAAATTCAAAAAACCAAGACACCAACAAAATTCGAAGACGTACAAATTTATAGATATTTCACATAATTTAGTGTTGATTTATAGTTTACGAACCGATATGAGTTTTATCTAATTTTATGTTGTTGACAGCAATTTGGTAAATTAATGAACCGATTAGTGGTCCAATTCACTTGGTATTTGTTATTATGAATGAAGGGTCGGTCCTAAGGTATTTTGGACCAATAAGACGGCTTGGGTCCATGAAGATCACTATAAATAACCCATGTCACTTCACTTGAGGGTGACTATTTTATTTTGTACTATTCATATTATGTCAATTAAATTCACTCTACAAATTAATTCTTTAGTCATACCTTCCAAAATTATGTCAAGTCATACCCTGTTAGTCAAAAGCACGTTGCAGAACACCAAGACATTTCTCACCAAAAACTAACCTATTAGTAAGAACCATCCGAAACATGACCTAAAATGCCGGAGATTTCTACGAATAGGTATCCAAAATATGTTTTCAAAACAAGATACCCAAGCTAAGTTCTACTCTCCGAAGGAAGTTGTAACATCATAAAAATTCATAAAGCAACCGTTATGACCCTCCACCTCGGGGAAAGAGGTGGAGCAAGGGGGAACAAGTAGCATGATGTGCCCGGTATTGGAGCAAGCTCAATTGGAAGAACAATATTTGTGACTAGGATCTCAAAAATCTACGCGGTAGTTTGACAGGAAGATAGAGGCCATGACCAAATTTGGAACCAGAGACCACGTACCCGTGGTCGGGAGGGATGTTGTGATATCCAAACAACCTAAAACAAGACCGATGACTCACATTGTATCATCCTCCAATACGATGGTAGAAGATGATATATATGCACCCTGTAGTCCGTACAATCCGTTTCATCCATGGAACTATCCAAGGCATGATTACCAAATAGAAGGATGTTATTCGTTAGAACAAACGGGAGATTCTGAGGGGCCTTACACCCCTAACGAACATTGGATTTGTCGAAGAATTTAGAAAAAAAACACGAGAAACACAAAAATCACGAGACGCCAAAGGCCTTAGTGGAAGAGCCGATGGTGGTCTTACGGCAAAGACAGGAAGTGTTGGCCAATATTTTTGCCTCAGAAATTGGGGATCTCGTTTGAACTATTCTACCAGAGAGGGTGGAGATCATTGAAATGTATTCTCGAGTCGATTCCTCTGATCGTGAATCGTAAGATAGACTACCACCAAAGGCTAACATTTAAAGAATCAGTGGTTGTCCTCCGTAAGAGGTTGCGAGGTGAATCAAATTTTGGCTTGGTCCTAATAAAAGACATGAATGAAATATGTCGATCGCAATGGCTTAAAGGATTGGATTATCCCTTGGTTCCATAAATTATGACTTAATTTCCAAGGATCTTTGAATTTAGCACTTTAGAAAGATATGACGAAAGGGGAGATCTTCGGTACCACATCAAACGTTTTATTGATGTTATATCTTGTTTACAAGATGATAGTCATTTAAGGTAAAACGATTTCACAATAACCCGCAGAACTGTGTGCGGTAATGGTTTGCTAAGTTGGCACCACGAAGCATTACGAGCTTCAAAATGTTACGGGCATTCTTCAAACATCAGTTTAGAAGGAGCTGAGTGACACGTGGATCATGGAGACCACGTGATACTCTATGTATAAAGGTCCGGGGAAAATCTAAAGGATTATACACAATGTTTTGTGCATGTGAAATACAGCCTTGATGAGCATCGCAAAAAGATAATAATTTCTTTTTTCAGGCATGGGTTATTCCTCAAACCCTATTTTTTTAGAGGAGATGTCAAAAAAAAAGTATGAATATTCGGAGTGATATTATAGCAAGTCGGTGTAAAATTATGTTCCAAAGAGATTGCATATCATTAATGAGCTCTGGGTAACATACCATTCCTAACTTCTACGGACATGGCGGCTACGAAAATAACATCCCAAGAGGTTTGGTTGTAGTAATGAGAATTCTGTAAACTTTAGCTTCAACAAAAAAACGTTGAACCCTCGCCATAACATACCATAGAACCATATCAATCAATAACTACCTAAAGAAGGGTACCCATACAAGTTCATTTCACTATGTGTAGGACAATGACAGGAAGGACCCGAAACAATTTCTCGGGGAAATGGATAAGGCGTGATGATTATCCAAAATTAAAAAAGAATGACCAAGTTATCTTCCAAAAGGAAAATTAATAATGAAAAGTTCTGCGAATATTACAATGACATCAGGGTATAGTGTGAGGGTCTGCACAATGCTGAAAGATGAAATCCAAAGAATGATAGACATCGATGTGCTGTCACAATAAGTGAGGAATAATGGTAGGGTACATTAGAGTTCTAAAATTAGAGCAGGTAATACCTGGGCTGGTGGATTGGGCATTTGTTGACATATTCTTGGAGAGAACCATAGTTTTATTGTTACTAAGAAAGACAATACCATCTGGCATTATGAGAGTGGCCTAAAACATCGCGAATAAGACTATCAGGTTTCGAAACCCGTGTATCTTATATCCAAATCATTTCAGATTGTAATAGACTCATGGTCAATTAAGGATAAACATTGAGTGAAGCACATTTAGTCGATAAAAGTTTCATTTATACTTCTCTTTAAGTAACAAATAGTCTCACATATCTTTTTGGTATTTGAAAATTTTATTTTATTTTGGTGATTATCACCGAATTTAAAATCCATGAAATTATAAGATAAGTTAATTATTTTTTACTAAAACTTATGTTAAAGCTTTGATTATCCGTTGAATTTATGTTTGTTTTATGGGAAAAATTCAAACTTCGTTTGTTGTTAAACGTTTCCTAGAATCCATTAGGTAGGGGGACTTTATAGTAGAATCTAATCTAATAAGTTTATTACCATTGTATTTGATGCTCGTGTGAGGTCTCGAGACACTTGTAAAATTTTCCAACTGGGTTTGGTCGAGACCAGGGCTCGGTGAGTAACACGTTTGCAAAAATCCATCCGCAGAACTAAAATGTCCACTTTAATATTAGTATTTGACCAATCTTTGTTTTTCCAGATTAGGAGGCCATCGAGCAAGGCTCTGGTTTCAACCATCAGTGGATTAAGTTTTCCATATAAGTTACTGGATCCCGTTATAATATCTCTAGAGTTATTACGAATGATAACTCCACCACTAGAGTCACCATTACGAAGACAAGAGGCATTAAAGTTCAACTTAAGTCTTCCAAAATTTGAAGCTTTCCATTGTAAGTAGCTTGGCTTACTTTTAAAGTTGAGATAGTTTTGATAGCCAATATCAACTACTGTTTTAGTATTATTTTCTTGGTATTTAGGCTTGATCAGAATAGCATTATCAAGACTAAATAAAACATGATTTATATAGTTAATAGATGATAAGATGGAATAATGATTTCCTTTGAACTTAGCTTTGTTCATGTTTTGCCAAATGACCCAGTTGATTAAATGAGGGATGATATATCTTACATGGACCTTCTTGTTAGATTCCCATAGCCAATTCCTTGTTATGTGGGCTATATTCATATTTTTGTTGTTTTTAACATTAAACAAATCAGCAAAATATGACCAAATTGTCCAAGAAAAACTACATGATACAAATAGATGATTAGACGTTTCGTAAGAGTCACAAAATTGACACTTAGAAACAGTGGTGAAATGCCTATTTTTAATGATAGTTACTACAAGGATATAGTTATTCATAATTTTCTATAATATAAATGAGTACTTCCTCAGAGTGATATTATTCTGTATTTTGTTGAACATGTTTGGTTCATTGTGATGCTTTCTTAAATGGTTCGATGTATCTTTGATGTTGAATTTCGAGTCTTTAGAGAGATTCCAAAGAATAGTATCCTCCTTATTGTAGTTAATAGAAGTGGCCATGATCTGATTGATGCTAGCTTGAGATAAGATACTAGTGAACCTGTTGATGTCCCAAGAGTTACCAATCCAGAAGAAGATGACGTTTTTCAGTTATGAACCAACTATTATCTTGCGTATCATCTAACATAATGAGAGGAAACCGGTCATGCCAGTTTTCAAACCAGAAATCCATCTCTCATTTACTTAAACTCCACCTTGTATTAGGTTCAGCAATAGCTTTGATATCAGCCAACCTTTTCCAAGTGAGGGAACCCTTTTTATCATAATCAGCTTTGAGAGGATGGGAGATCTTGCAATAGATGTTGTGCATGAGGTTAGCCTAATATTTTTTGTTATGTCTGAAATTAACCCACAACTTGCCAGATTATGAGTCCTGAATATCAGTGATGTTTCTGATGTTCAGCCATCATTCAGCATAGAGCTTACATATAGAATTCCATGTAGGCCAGTGAATTTTTTGATTATTAGTAGAGGAGCCCCAAAGATACGTGTTGTAAGTTTTGTTAAGCATGTTGATGATTCTATTAGGTAAATAACAGCTCTGAACCCAGTACATATGAATTACCATTAGTACAGAGTTGATAAAGATCAATCTTCCTCCGTAAGACAAATGCTTGTTCTCCCAATCTTAAATTTTGTTGTTGATATATTTTAAGAGAGTTATAGTTGTTGGCCCTGTTGTTGGTGCTAGGGGTGATGCCTAGATCATATGTAGGAAGAAAATCAGAACTGAAACCAGTTTGGTTAGTAAGAGTAGATCATCTAGTGCTGAGAAATCTAGTAGAGGTGATAATCTTGGTATTGTCATTATTAATAACTTAACCTACAACATCTTGATAGTTTTGAAGAAACCTTGTCTCAAGTCTCTTTTAGTGTTGAAGTAGCATATGAAATTTCCATTAATTAGAATAGAAATATAAACAGACTTTATTAACTTGCTTATAATATTAATAAACTGAATATGGAACCTAAATGAGAGAAACACTTTAAGAGTGAATGCATGGGACATTTTTTCAAATGATTTAGACATGTCAATTTGAATAATGATATTTTCAGAGCTCGTTTTCCTATTGAGATCATGCACAACCTCTTTAGCAATCAATATATTATCATGGATTGATTTTTTTAACAAATCCAGAGCTTCTAAAATTATTTTGGGAAGAAGATCAGATAGTCTATTATTTATAATATTATACATAATTCTGTTAAGTAATGTGGACAAGCTAATTGGTCAAAAATCCTTCTAATTTGTAGGGTTGATGGATTTAGGGATTAGACACAAACATACGGCCATAATTCCTTGAGGAATATTATGGCCATTCATGAAGGCGGACATGGCAAGACAGAGGTCATTCTTGATGATCGTTAAACAAGTCTTGAAGAAATAGTTATTTAAGCCATCCATTATATGTGCTTGAAGGGTTGAGGTTGTTAAATTATGTTATAGATCTCATCTTCAAAGGGAGGAATCATAAGTAAGTCATTTTCCTCCTCATTAGAATAGGTTTTTTTATCTAACCCAGCATAGAAGATATCAATATGTAAGCATTGAGGATGGTCAAGTAAGATTTTAATATAAAATTCTTCGCTCTAGAAAATCCAAATTTTGTTTGAGGAATTAGCAGTAGAATTTTTAAAACCAATCTTTAATTGCAGTGTTTTCTAAGTTACTTGAATTGATGACCAGCTTGACCTTTTCTTTGAGAATGATAGACTTAAGCCTTCTGATAAAAGGTTTACTTCTAATGCTGCGCATATTCCAGCTAAGCAGATCATCTTTAAATGAAGAAGTGGTAGGTTTGTGAGTCTCTGAAAAATTTCAAAGACTTTATAATAAGAATGTTAGGTTTTCTCTTTCTTTTAGCATATTTGAGCTTCCTCTTTAGATATTCTTAAAATCCTTTTCAACTTCTTTTCTCTTGAGGACTCGTGAAGATGGAAAGCTTCTAATACTGTCTTCTAGTGGTGTAATATTTCTAGATATTAAGTTTTCATAGTCTCCAGAGGTAGATTTATTATCTCCATGCTCCATGGTTTGTATGGCTTCAATTATTTCCTCCTTTTCGGGTTTTTTTTTATCTTTCCATTGAGAATTTTCTTTAATGTAGGATATATGAGGGGACTTAGGCTTAATGGATGAGCTGTTCATGATAGTGATCTCGACAGTGACTGATTCTTCTTGCTTTTATTGCTATACATTTTTTATTCTATGTTTTGATCAAGAATATTCACTAAATATTTAACATGAGGATGATTATTTTCTTTGATATTAGGAATCTTGTTTCCATAAGATTCTTCAGAATTTTCAACCTCATTAACTTTGTTTTTGTCTTCATATTGCTGAGTATTTCTTGTATACTTCTTCCAGTTATCAATGCTATGACCAAGATGGTAACACTTCTGGTAGTATTTAGGTATGTCATTATAACTAATGTTTAGCCAGCATCCTTGATTATCACCAAATCCTACCCATATATGACGTTGGAGTTTTTTTTTAAAACATCTATTTTAACTCAGACGTAACATGCGTTGTAGTAGGCTTTGTTTTTCTCTAGGATTCTGATTTTAAGAGAGTTTCCTAAAGTATCTGCTATAGTTTGGATGATGCTTTCATTGTACAAGTATTCTGGCATTTTTTCAATCTTGATCATACAAGAGTGATTGAACTTTTGTACTTAGTATTAAAGTGAGTATTTCATTTTAACAGCCTCATAGATGTTTCCTCAATTGTCCATGCATTCCTGGACCAAATTTTGCAGAGATCTTCATTTAAATCAAACTCTAAAAGGATATGTCTAGAGTCCCAAATTGCGATGTCATATTCTCCAATTTTATTTCTGAGATTTCAAGAAGTGGTTGAGAACTTTCTGTTTGGGTAAACCTTACAAAACTTTACCTATTAAAATGTACTTTGTAGTAAGAACTAACTTATCTTTATCTTCTTACATTAATTGGATAGAGATGTAATCCAATTTCTGGTATACTTTAATAGGTTTAAAATCATCTTGAGAAATGTTTTTCTTTAAAGTGTCAGCAAAAGATAAGTGTTGTTGATGATTGCTTGCTGTCATTTTTACAATAGAATTTATTGTGTTTGCGTTATCTTTTCTGTTTGCAGGAGATCTTGCTGGTTGTTTGAGGGTTGAAGATCACAAAAATCTTGAAGAAGGAAGGGAGGAAGGCTGGATTGCTGTAGGTTACAATCTTAATAGGAGTAAAATTTTACACGTTATAAAAAAAGATTAAAAATTGAGTTTTTAATACTTTTTTGTAGACCAAAAAAATCTCCAATCCCCTATTGTTATTATTTGATTAACTTAATAATCCATCGTGTACTTGACGTTATATATGTTATGAAATGTATTTTATTTTCCTCCGTAAATTGAATATTTGATAAAAATATTTGTGAAAATCCACAATTCTTTTTTGTCAATCCACCGACAAGCACGACAACTAGGAATATTAAAAATCTAAGGCCAAAGCTATTTCCTTTATGAGAATTTTTATTTCCTCCATAATTTGAAAAAAATCTCATGTTATTATTTCCTCCATAAAGGAAGTTACACATTTGCCCTTCTAATAATTTATTCTACTTCTTTCATTTTCGGGAACGCCATTATTCTACCTTCCTTCACCCACTCTATTATCCCTACCCATTAACAAATTAAAAGAAAAAAAACCCTAACGAAGATCCAATACCCTAAGTTTCTACATTTTGTTTTTTAAGTACCTTACAAAACCATAACAAAGAGAGACATAGAGAGAGAGATAGAGCAACCCTTGGAGAAGGTAAGATTTCTTCAGTTTGTTTGTTTTTTCATTTTTCGATTAGATTAGATTAGGGTTCGACTTGGTTGTTCTGCTATTTTTTTTGCTGTTAGATTCGATTAGGGTTTCGATTTCTGGTGTTTCAAATTGGTTTCGACAACACTGTTCTGCTGTTT
Organism: Limnanthes douglasii subsp. nivea; assembly: GCA_036936605.1. Lineage (NCBI taxonomy): Eukaryota > Viridiplantae > Streptophyta > Magnoliopsida > Brassicales > Limnanthaceae > Limnanthes > Limnanthes douglasii. The sequence goes on along the minus strand of JAUPFV010000005.1, from coordinate 184,926,161 downwards.
TTTTTAACAGAGAGCGTGTGATTCCGAGTAGCCATCTCGGAATCACATGCTCTCTGTTAAAAAAAAGAGCAGAACATTGATGTTGGAAAAAAAAACGCTGCACTTGATTCCAAGTGGTCATCTCGGAATCAAGTGCAAAACCCTAGTTTATATGTCTAATTTGATTGTTTCGTAATGTATAAACACTTAAAATAATTTTGTTGGTTGGAGAAGAACAAGATGCTATGAATTACACAATAATAGAGAACCTTCGATCTTCAATTTGATTGTTTTGTAATGAGAACCTTCAGTTTATATGTCTAATTTGATTGTTTCGTAATGAGAACCTTCAGTTTATGTCTAATTTGATTGTTTCGTAATGAAAACCTTCATTTTCCATGGTCAATCTGCATTCAATCTTCAAGAAAACTGATGTTTTTTGGGTTTAGAGTTAATTTTGGTTGCGAAATTCATATATAGGATTAAAAAGGGTTTAATGATATGTTTTTACACAGTAGGACAATTGATTTCACTAATGACACGTAATATTAAATTTGAAAACAAAATAAGAGTAAACTAGTAATATCATGCTTCAAGTGTTTTAAAGATTTCAAATTATGGAGGAAATAAATATTCTCATTGGTAAATAGCTTTGGCCAAAATCTAATTCCCAACTTAAAAAAGATTGAAATATTATTAATATTAAGTTTAATTTATGAAATAACACTTATTTAGTATCACTTGACTAAATTCTTGAAAACTTTATGTCAAGAATCAAGAGGATTCGAAACTATTAAAGGTATGTTTTCAGTTTCATAAAATGCAAACGAATTGACAAGAAACACATTACAAAATGCATCTCCATAAGAAAGCCACTATTTTGCCAGTTTCTTCGTAAAGCCACAAGATTCAACATTTGATCAACCCAACTTTTAATCTTCCTTTCCAATTAAGTCATTAGAGGAGTCAAAACTTTTGGTGCGACCGCGATCCTCCATTCCACCCGTAGTCTTGAATTTTTCCTTGGCGAGTCTCTTAGCTGCCCTTCTTTTCTTCAGTTTGTTCTTATTACTACAGCCGGATTCCTCGCCTGAACAAAACCAAATCGCTTATATCACACTTTTAATTCCATACCATCAATTCCAATTCGGCAAAATCTAACCTGACTTATTATCTACGACAGAGTCTTTCTCTGGGACATTTCGTCGAACAGGTTGAGGACCATCACCAAAAACTATTGTAGAAGATTCCAACAATGGCCCGATCAATTTTCGAGGGCGAGAAGCGTTTTCCTTGAGTTTTTTCTTCCTCAGTCTCTTTCTCTGAGCTCTACTAAGCTTCTGCACCTGAGACCCGCCATCAAAAACACCATCGTCTTCTTCGGTAGCTGAAGAATCGCTTCTCAGAAAATCATCTGCATCATAATAGAGAGAGGAAAAAACATATATTTATCCGAAAGAAGTACTCGAGAAGTATACAATTTGGTTGAACTTAGACCTGGGTTGATGAGTTCCACGTCGAATGATTCATCACCTACTGAAGTTTCGTCATGTACTGGAGGAGAGGATGATGGATAGAGCGTGTCAAGAACGGCTTCATGAAATTTTCTTCGTTTTTCTTGGCGCTTCATAGGAATTTGAATCTTCCTTCCAAAGCCTTCTTCTTATTTCTTGTTCTTCTTATTTCTTGTTCTTCTGTTTCTGTCTCTTTTAAAAAATAAATGCTTTCAAGCTAATTACATGGATATTTAAAAATAATAATATTCAGTTTTGAGTTTTGATTTTGAAAAGTAATATTATTTTACGCAATTTACTCTCATTTTACACCTTGACCGAAGGCATAAATATGGCAGCCAAAATTTGGATTCACATTTGTTTTTCAGTTAGCCGTGTTTAGTCGGCTCTTTATAAACCACAAACCGAATCAGAATATGTATTCAGCTGGGAAAACTTCAGAGTCGCTCACGTGCCGAGCTATTTTTTTCCATCCAAGTTAGTAACTTTTAGGAATACTATTGGATTTATCAATTTGGTAATCCGTCCAAAACCGGTTCGATAAAATTTGTCCGAAATCGATTCGGTAAATTTGTCGAATGGTTAGCGAGCTGAGATTTGACCGACAAAAACCCAATTAGTTTTTTTTATAATATATAATTTTATATCAATTAATATCTAAATAATAAACTAAATATATCTATATTACTAAAAAAATATTTAATTAAAATATAATAACTTATAATATATATGAAATGATATATATATATATATAATGACGAGAGTTTAAAGAAGTTGAATATAGAATTCGAAATATAAATAAGAGATAGGTAAGCGTGAGTTGAGTTGAGTAGATCGTTTTTAGTTTTAAGCATAACTAGATTAAATTTTTTGATTTTTTTATTATTTTTTAGTCTTCGACGTTCGAATATCAGAATAATTGATTTGTTTTTGTAAACCTCAATCACGGTAGCCTTACCCAAATTGGTATGAATCAATAAAACACCCATCAAAATAGGATCATTAGAGCGACGAGATTTAGATTTGTTATTTTTTGAGTTATTGTCCAAATGAGTCATGCTCATACTTTGATTTTGATGGCGGTATATCTTTTAACAGATCGGATAACTTCAGAAAGACGATCAACTACTTGAAAGTTACTTCTACCATCGCCCTCTATGGGAGAGTTAATGGTATTCAAGTCCTTTGTCGAAGATTAAAAGGGGAGCTATACCTCTTTGCCACTATAAAATGATTTACTTTTATTTATATATTTACCTATGCTCGTAACAGCTAATGCCAACTACGAAAGCATAAATGTATTACCTGGACGAGAGACAAGTATGGGGGAGTTGAGTTCCAGGGTTACATAAGCTACTCAACATAGTCACCCTTGTTTGGACAACTGAGAGAACTCGTAAAATATGAAGGATGATGTCACAAGTAAAAGAACGATTGCCCAAATGGGGTTTACAGTGGAGGTTATGTCGCAATTGCTAAAAAATATAGTTTTCCCTCAGAACATTTAGAGTAAATAGATGAATGTGATACAGAGGTTAGGTTTATATAGATTAACCCTAAATTTTTATCTTTTTACTTTTAATCATAACATTGTGCCGATAGTTAAAGATTAACGTGTTTGAGATACCTAAGGACCCTAGTGCTATCAACAATCATGAAAGATCGACCAGTCTAACATTGACACGTGTCCACGCTTTAATGGTCTGGATGTCAGACAGTCGCCAAAGCTCGGAACCCAAGTTGAACATAACAACCCGACATCCCTATTTGGTCGGACAGCCTGGTGAGGGAGCAGTAGTAAAGGAGATGAAAAGTATCTCCTAACCCATCTTCTATTTTCACCCCACATTAATGAGGTAGTCTCCTGAAAACACCATCACGTTTGGATATTTTGGACACCACAGAACATGAGTCCTTCTCCATATAGTCTTTTCTTGAATAGCTCGCAAGGATAAGAACTACTGTTAAGATATTATTAATCGGATCATTATACGTCTTTGGATCGATTATTGCGTCAATATTTTACCATAAACAAGTAACACGTGTAAACATTAGTTAATAGTGACTTTATATGTAATGGGCCTCATGTGCCATAAGACAATTGTATATGACTACAAAAAATACCACATGCCTTAAGAAGAACAATTCATATTATAATTATTTTGCATAGTGACTCCCCCTCTCTCTAATCTACTTTTAAATCTCTTTTTTATGAGTGGTGCTCCGATTATGCTAGATCTTCCACAATGTCATAACTAAGTCGAGCATCATCAACTATAAAATAATGAAAATTAAAAATCTATAACAAATATAGCATTTGATTAAGCACGATTTTGTCAACCTAGTAGTTTAACAAAACTAAACTACCACACAGAACTAATAAATATTTAAGAGAGAGAAAGACAAAGTTAAGAATATAAAAATGATGGTTCATCATTTCTAAGGCGTGTGGAAAGCTTATTTATAACAATACAAGTGATCTTGAGGCACATACGACTCATTAATACATAACACTTATTAATGGGTTAAGTTTATACATTATGTTTGTACATGATTAATTGTCGGTACAAAACTGGTTGTTGATCCGACTAATAATTATCTTATTAGTATCCCTTTAGTCGTTGCAAATTGTTCTATGAAGAACTAAATGAGTGCCCTACTGACTGACCATGGTATTGTTTGTCTGGGTACCAACTAGCTGTGTAGCTCGCCAATAGGATATTTAATATAGTAAAGAAGGCTCACAATTATCTTGTCAACAATCTACCCTGGTTAGGGTTTCAAATTCATATTTTGTGTTTTTTTAATACTTAAGTTAGATTAGGGAAATTCATTTTAAGATAACGAATCAAATCGTTGGTGAGAAGATTTGATTGTTGAATACTTTAATCCAGATTTGGTGAAATTATGTTTTTAATATTTTTATTTTTTTTCTATATTTTCTCAGAATATTGTTTGTAGGCATAAAATACCTATTAGATGTTAGACACGAGATGATGTCTGATTTAGTTGGTCGGGTTTTACCCACTTGTAAAATTAGGTTGGAGGACCCTGATGATGACGTAAGAACAATTGTTGCAGAATTTTTAATTCCAAGTATAAATATTATTGTTGCTTTGAAGAGCCATACATTGCATTTCATTGTTTTGGTACTTTGGAATATTTTTAATTGATTTAAATGATATGATTCATTCGAATAAAAGTATTTTGAATTTGTTGGCAAAAATATACTTTTAGGAGAAGATGATCCCAAAGATGTGTGATTTTTAGATTGGGTATGAATGTTTTATGGGTTATTGTTAAATTTTGGTTTGAGCACTATGTATCCGTTTGGAATAATTAGAATACAAGAAATACGCTTATTCTAGATGCTTTGTTATCTCAATTCAAAGATGTGTAGAGAAAACAAGTATAGTTTATCAATAAACAGTTTTTACTTCACTATATGTTTTCGAACAAGCGAGCAGCTGAATAAATTATTGAGAATCGGGATATCGAACTTATAACATCTAACAAAAGGAGTCAGATCAAGAGTTCTTCATTAGACACTGAATCGACATCTAATAACACCACAATCATCATGAACAATAATATCAACAATGAGAGTAACGATAGCGTAGTCGAGCAACAATAAGAGCAGACAATCCTGCCTTTGGGTAACTAGAATCAACATTGCATCAATGATGATATATAGTCAACAACTTATGGTGTATGACCGCGAGACCATGAAGAGGTTTTTGTTTCTAATATCTTTATTTCGGGGTACAGGGTCTCGGTGCTAAGGTTGCTAAGAATCTTGCTATTGTTGGTGTTAAAATTTTTACCTTGCATGATGAAGGGGTAGCTCAACTATTGAATTTTTCTAACAATTTTATTTTCACGAAGGATGGTGTTGGTAAGAACAGGGCACTTGAATCTGAACTGATGTTTCAAGAACTTCACAAAGATGTGGATGTGTCTTCATTGGCTATAAAATTGACTAGCAAACAAATTTCTGATTATCAGGCTATTGTATTCACAAACATCAATTTTGAGAAACCAATTGAGTTCGATGACTATTACCACAAAAATCAGCCTCATATTTTCTCTATTAAGGTTGAAACAAGAGACATGTTTGGGTCTGTATATTGTGATTTTGGAGCCGAGTTTACAGTTCTTGATGTTGATAGAGAGAAACTATACACATGCATAATTTTATCCATTAGTAATGAAAACCCGGCCTTTGTATGTTGTGTTGATGATGAAAGGCTAGAATTTCAAGATGAAGATATTGTTCTATTCTCTGAGGTTTCTCGAATGACAAAATTGAATGATGGAAAACCTAGGAAGATTAATATTTTAAGGCCATATTCGTTCATGCTCGAAGAGGACACAACTAGCTTTGGTTCATATTCAAAGGGTGGTATTATGACACAAGTGAAACAACCCAAAATGTTTAGTTTTAAGCCCATAAAATAAGAAATCAAATATCCAAGTGACTTCATTCTAAGTGATTTTGCAAAGTTCGATCCCCCCACATTTACTCTATTTAGCACTCAAAGCATTTGATAAGTTTGTATTTGAATTTGAAATTCTATTGCTAGAACTATTAAAGAGAGCTTGGAAGATGCCAAGGGTGAGGATGTTAATCTTGATCTTTTGAAATTCTTTGCTTTTGGAGCCATGGCTGTATTAAATCCCATGGTTGATATGTTCAGTAGTCTTATTGGACAAAAGGTTGTTAAAGTATGTTATGAGAAATTTCATCATTTATTTGAGTTCTTATACTTTGATTTTCTTGAGTCACTCCCAACAAAGCCTCTGAATGCAAGTGATATTAGACCATGGAACAACTATTATGATGCATAAATTTCAGTTTTTGGATACAAGCTTCAGAAGAAGCTAAAGGAGGCTAAAGTCTTTGCAGTGGGATCTAGTGCACTGGGATGCGAGCTCTTTATAAATTTAGCTTTAACGAGTGTTGTTTGCAGCAGTCAAGAAAAATTGAAAATTTATGATGATGTGAATTTGATGGTGAATTCTTTTCAACTAGGATATAATGATGTACTTGTGAATGCCTAAAATTATCTTGTCAACAATCTCCACTGATTAGGGTTTCATATTCAGATTTTTTGTATTTTTTTTAATATTTAAGTTAGATTAGGAAAAATATTTTAAGATATAAAATCGAATCGTCAGTGATAAGATTTTATTATTGAATATTTTAATCCATATTTGATGGTATTATGTTTTAATATGTTTATTTTATCTCCATATTGTGTGATTAAGGTTTATAATATTTCTTATATAATGCATCTTATACCTTAAGCTTAAGACACAATTTTATTATTAATACACTTTTATCACTGAAATTTCCTTATTGATTATTCTCTACGAAGAGTTTTGTTTATCTTTTGCTTGTTAGTATTACGCTGCATCAATATTTCCCTTAAATCGTCTCATTAAACTCGTCGGTCCGAGTCTTTGTTATGAAAATATGTTATATTTTGCTGAGAGGAAAATAGTACAAGTATGTAGTCTCCCCCGTCTAAGTTGCAGTTATGTTGACCATAGTTGGATGATATCTTGAATGACTCAAGGGTCAGGAGATCAAAAGGATGCATGTCCGAAAATATTATGGTCTCCACTTATTTAATGATTTTTGAGCTAAAGTTTTAGACTGGTAGTTGGGACACATGGATGTCTGAAGGTACTAATATCTAGTTTAATGCATTAAATAGAAAATCTATGGATCTAGCTTGAAAGAACTACGAAGCATGCAACTAGCTTGATTAACAATGCTAGGTTGAAAAAAAATTCATCCTTGATTACTTTATAGACAAATTCATTTGTGTCTTGATACGTGTTGCCTAAGTTTGGGTTTATCAGGGGTCATCATTGTTGCCTATGCTAAAGTATCTTAGGTAGTTTTAAGCATGTAATTCTTCTCCTTACTGCATGTTGTAATGATTAAATACTAAAGAGATAAAAAGTCAAAAGTCATCTTATGAATATATGGTTTAATCTTTGATTTCTAGTTTTTAATAAAAATATTTAAGAGAAAACAGCATCTCCCAATTTCTATAACCGAGCCCATTTTCGAGCATATTACTGCCACTCGACTATAACCGAGTTTATCGAGGGTTGGTAGAAATTATCACTATTTTTTTCCTAATCATCTATCAAGCTTTTATGCCCAAACCTCTCCAACTAGCCCAAGAAAAACATTCAATCATTCTAGTTCATTTATAGTTACGAGGCTAAGAAAACATGTATAGAGAATGAAATAATTTTATACTGAAAAATAGTAGAGATACTCTCAGAATCTTTGGAGGAGGGCCTCAACTTTGTAAACTCCCCATGGATGGCTAGGGTGGGAGTACATTTTAGTATGTTAAGAAACCAACTTATATCATCAAGTCTAAAAATGGTCAACTATCATTAAGGTTCAGTTAGGAACCCGATCCCTCAAGTTCCCAATCATGAAGACAACATACACGAGGGTAACAACTCCAAGAATCTTACACCTAATTATGGATATCACTTGCCTACTAGCCAGAAATATGTAGCCTTACCCATGGTATCTCATGTTGAATCATCGACACCTACCTCAAAACTTTGAAGATTCTAAATAGGTAAATGGGTTGAGAGTGCTGAGACTAGTAAGGTCACTCCCGATACTGTTACCACCATTACCACAAATATCGAACATGTGATAGATAAACTACTGGATGTCTGTTACATATATCATGCTCCAAACTCCATCTTCAGACTTTAACATAAGTATGGGATTCTTGACAATGTTAGTGTTTGGCGATCTCTCAGTTTAACGATAAATAACAAATTTTCTTGTATCATATATTTATACAAAACCCTTATAAGGTGGTAGATTATCTATCAAAGTTAAAAATATCATAGAAGAAAATATTATTTTTTATAAGTGAGGAGTGAGAGCATGGTCGCAAAGAAAGTTGGCGTGGAACCAGTGGTAGTTGGCAAAATAAAAGTAATGACTAGTTTCTCTAGGCTATATAAACGTTATTATCTTAACTTGCTACTTCAGTTTATTTTATAATTTATTGAAGTGTAATTTTGTATTGTTAGAGCTAATACTTCTCTATGTCACAAAGTTCAGCAAACTATTCTTTTTAGATAATTTCACAAGAAACAACATTTTTACTACATTGCGACATTCACGAGCACCAATTGGTCGAAGAAGTGTCACTGGTTATTTACCCCAAATAATATATTTTTATCTAGCTTAAGGTCGATGGATAACAAAGGGTCAAAATCGACAAGCTCAGATAATCCTCTAGCAGACGAGGAGGCTCACACTAAAGTTCTTCTGGCTATGTCCAACCCTGGACTAAACTTTATCTGCCTAAAAAATAATACGCGCCAGTAATAGCCCAAAAAGGTCCTGGGTTACTCCACCGCAAAGTTATACCAAATTAGAAGGATCTAACACTAAGGAAGATGAAGAGGAGGAGAAATATAAGGAAAATTTACCTAAGACCAAGCAATCTGCTAACAAATATGGTAATGATGCAGTCTCAAATCAATCGGTAGGAAAACTCTAACCATGAGACCTCGGGTGCATTGGAAGTTCATCCAATGTGGTGCTTAAGTAGGCTCGAAAGCTAGTCATAGAACCGGGGGTAGCCAAGAAGAAAAAATTCCTTTCAAATCTGGGCTATTGAGGGTGCAAGACCTGGGAATATGGTAGCCAGATATAGGAAATAAACTAAAAAACTTATTACTACTCTAACATAAAAAGGTTTTATCCATGCCTTTGCGTGATAGATGGCCCTTGGCATAGAGATACGTGTTATGGTTTTACTTGGTCTATTTTAATTTTGGATGAAATAAGTACTTATCCTCACTTTAATTATTATTATAGATGATGGGTAACCTGTTTGGAGCTATCCAAATTTTTAATGAGCTCACAAGGGCAAAGACTTCTAGAGTCACGTTCAAGAACCACTGAGAGACAAAGAAACAAGCTTAGGAGGAGATGATTGAAAATTTGAAAAATATGCTTAAGAAAGCTAAACTTGAATGAAGAACAAAAAGTATTTTGAGGATAAAAAAGTGGATCTTTAGAAGAAGTTAGCAGAAAGTGAGGATGTCAAAGCAACGGTTGTTGAGAAAACCATAGATTGGACATTATGAGTAACCAATAGATAGAGAGACAACATACGAGCCGAGATAGTCAACGGCTTTCATGGCATATTACTTGATTTTTTTTGGAGAATATATAACCCAACGACCCAGAGAAGAATCAGCCAGAAGACACAAATCTTGACTACTTTGATGATGAGAAAATGAAAGACCAATAGGATCTTTATATGATGATAATACTAACAATCTTGGTATGAACACCATAATACAAACCTAATTTTGCTAAGGTCAAGGTTATAGGGATTTTGAATGATCCTACCATTAAAGAAAAATGATGTAATTGAAGTTAAGAATGATTAATGCATGTCTAAATTCAGCGAGGTGAAGGAATTTGTCGAAGCTAATAAGAAGAATGATGGACCCAAGACTAACTATGCATCCTTCATATTATACTTGCCTTGTTTACTTGATTTTATATCTCTTTTCTGAACTAAAGTCCTTGTATGATCAAAGAACTGATTCTATGGTTTGAGCTAAATAATTCATGGAAGGCCAAGGCTTGTTGTTTGTACATTTGAACCAAAGTCATTGGAAGTCCAAGTCATATGTTTTTTATGTTTATGTTTTTAATAATAATGATAGGTCTTTTGGCTACCTAGATCATTCCATTGAATGTTATAGATGTTCTCTTCTTGTTTTTCATAGTATTTTTACTCTTTTTAATATGTTTTCTTGGATATAAATTTTGACTCTCCTATGAGATGATCAGTCTTAGCTAGCAAGGCCAAATCGATATGCTTGGTAGTTTTTGGATAGTGGGCTCGTCATGCCAACCCTTGAATGCATGATTTTTAAAGACTCTTACAACCCTTTAGTGTTATTACTCATGAAGGTCAGTTTTTAGATTCGTCCAATCTTAGTGACATGATTCAGCTCTTAACTTACTTGCTAATTCTCAAGTTTTTTTATAATGGAATCATTTTTTACTCTGTTTTTTCGTCGATAACCAACTCTTCAATCTCGGACAGTTGAAACATCATAAAAGTGGCACTTTGCCAACCTGTCTATATTCTTGTCAACTGGAGTCATCTTACCATTCCACTATCTATAACATATCTTAAAAGGAGTTATTTCACTAACCTCTCCTCTATCTTTTCAAGTTGCATTCGGTTTGCCGACTCTACTATCTTTGGTATATGATATATCTTGAGAATGACAACTCTACTGTTTATGATAGTTGGGAATACTTTGAGAATGACATCTCACTAACCTCTGTTTTGAATCCCTAAATTTCTCAACACACATATTATATGGCACAAACTTTTTCAAAAGTCGACTATATGGGTATATCATTCAAATATTTTTACGCTAAAAAGTAGGAAGAGTACAACACTGGAAAATTTGGTTAATTATAAAAAGTTATTTGTTAAAAACAATCAGTTCATACTTACATATTTGAAGTTAGGTAGAGCTTCAAGGGCTTAATATTCCAGGGGCATGGAAGTGGTCGACCTTCAGTCAGCCAGTTTGTATGATCTAGATTTAATGTTTTCAACCATCTTATAAGGGCCATCTATTTTAGGTCCAATCCTGACATATTTATGGACTTTAGTGTGCTTGAAGACCTTTCTCATTACTTGGTCACCAATTTGGAAGTTTTAATTGTGCACATTTGAGGTACAAAGATTTATGATTAAGGTTTAATAGCGTTTAACACACAAGTGCGCCTTAATCTGTTTCTCTTCTATGACATCTAACTCAACTCTATTTCCCTCAATGTTATTAGCTTATGCACCATTTGTAATCCTAAATGAAGAAAATAAGAACGGTCTTTACTAGGACTACTCTGTCTATACTATAGATTAGGGAACATGATGTTTCTCCTTCCTTTTCTCATGAGTAATTTTATATGTTCAAAGGAATGTATGCAATAAGTAAGACCACTTAGTAGGGGAGATATCCAAGATTTTATGTAAACCATCAATAAATATATGCTTTATGACTCAACTTATCTGTTAGCTTGAGCGTGAAAATGAACCGTTTGAACATTTTGAATTGTACGTTGTTATCATTCAGAATTATAAACTTGCAATACATCTTATTTCCTATAAACTTGATTAATTAAGTGATTTTCCTCAACCCACTTGGAAAAATAGTCTATTCCCGCAAATACAAGATGTCGACCTATCGAGGCCTTAAAATGAGGCCCAACAAGGTCTAATCCCCATAGGTAAAAAAGAAGAGGCTCATATATCATCCCTAATGGCATTGCTGGTTTGTGTATCATATTAGAGAACCGCTAAGAAGAACAACATTTTAACCATTTATCTAGCCTCCACAACTAGATAAAGCTAATAGTAGCTTGCCAAGAGGACTTGTTTTATCAAATTTCTATGCGTATAGTAAATTAAACCCACTCTATTATGAAATCCATCTAGAATAAAATATTATTCATCTGGTCCTAAACATCGTAAGAGGAGTTAGCTTTGACATTACTGTTTGGCAGGGTCACAAGAAAAAGATAGTCTCGGATGGGTGTTCGCCAATCTAATTCAGAATCAATACCGTTTACCTCGACCGTACTGGTGCTTATGAGATCGACCACTTTTTTTTATTGATGGACGTTCTTGTAACATTTCCCACAGGGTTAGATCTGAGCAAGCTAACAAATCCAAGGATTCAACTACAGATTTCGTGGAATTAGGCACTTGTTCAAAATATACTTCCTCAAAACCACTTGCTAACTGATTCAATACCTTTAAGTATTGTCTGATATCATTTTTCCCTTTTTCTTCTTGTTCGAGGGTGTGAATTACCACATACTGAGAATCCATAAGTAATTTCATCTTTTTCCCCATAGGCCGGTGCTAGCCAAAGACAATAGATCACCACTTTATACTCAGTCTCATTATTAGATGTCTTGAAGCCAAATTGTATAACGTGGTGCATAGTTTCGTCGGTAAATTTTTTCACCTGAATATAAACTCCACTACCCGAAGTACTTGACCCACTATCTGTTTGTATTTATCCATTATGGAGACATACTTTCAAGATCATGATAAGGTCTATCAACATGGAACTTAGTTAGGAGATCTACCGAGGCTTGAGCCTTAATGGTTGTCATTGAATCATAAGATATGTCGAAATCTTTTTGTTTCACTAACGAACGAGTGAGACAAACAACAATATTAGGCTTCTACAATACATTTTGAAAGGAATTTCAAGAAATAATGGTATGGCCTTAGAGGTAAGGCTTCATCTTCCAGGATTCCGCAACCAAGACAAGAGTTAGCTTCTCTAGACGAAGATACATTGCCTATCTAAAAGACTATTGCTTACATAGTAAATAGACTTCAGATTTCTCTCGACTTGACATGAAAATATAATGATAATAGACAATGTAAATATAGAGTATCTTACATGGTAAAGGCTCTGATAAAATTCTTGAGAAGATAATTACTTATTTATTTTGCTACAAGCTTGGTCACATTCTTCTTTCCGTTGGAAGCGACCGACCTTCTTCGGCACTTGAAATAAATAACAAAACAATTGTCCGAGAGCCGAGATATGAAACTATTCAAGGTTTATAATACATGATGGAGCATGGATATGATGGATTATGGATGCTAAGGTTGGCAACTAAGATAGACTTGCCTTTTTATGCCCATTTCACTGATTATATAACCAAGAACGTGCTCGGACGAACCCTAAAATCACACTTATCTGACTTCGAATTCAAGTTTATGGCCCTTAGGTTCTTGAATGAATCTACCAAATCATTGAAAAAATAAAATCATTAGGACTTCAGAAGTATGTCATCAATATATACTTACAAAATTCTTCATATCTACTAGCCAAAGCCTAGTTGACAAGCACTTGGAACTTTTCCCCGTTTCATCAATGTGGCAGGAAGGAACATAGCTTCAGATATTTACTTCTAAACTCCAAATTTACAAAAAAAACATTAGATATAAAATCAATCGTAACATGAGATTTAGCGTGGTTTGGATTGTGAAGAAATCCTGCATTTACGGAAAATAAGTCACTGATTTTATATAGAATAAATATTTAAAAAACTCTTAAACACCAATCAACACAACTTCTCAAACACTCAATTCAAACTTCTCAAACACTCAATTCCAACATTTCTCAAAACATAGTGCAAGGAACTCTTGGTTCACAGTGTTTTCTCAGTGTTATTCTCGCAAGAAACTTCATAACATTTATTTTCTTTAAAACTTAACAAAGTTTTCGCTTTCGCGCAACACTAAATTTGTACTTTTTTCATTGATATTTATATAATCAATAATGGCAAAATAAATACTCGAGGCCGAAGATAACAACTGACTTGTTGTTCCAAAAACTTATTTGAATGTCAGGGGCCAAACCTCCGATATCCCAAATGGTCTATACTATTTCCCATAAATTGTGGCTAAACTTTCCGACGTCCATTTTTCCGTATACTTTCTGATTAACCTTCAGACCCACTTATATCGAATAGATTTTGATCAACAGTTAATATGTCCCAACTTTACATATTGGATATCGAAATTCATTTTCGCTAAAAGAAAACATAAAACTATCTTCTAAAAACTTGAACACGTAAATTTGACGCACCAGTAAAATCCTTGCACTTATATTCCAAAAGCAAGGTATTAAATTCCAAAATTCCAACAAATAAAATTCCTGCAAGTTAGATTTAGACATAACTCATTGTTATAAACTTTAGCAACACTCCTGCTATTAAATTTGGACAAACGTCACTACATTTAAATCTCGACATAATTTATGTATCTTTTTTTGAACATAAATTTATCAGAGATGATATAAACAAACCATTCTTGCTTCTCATTGGACATAAACATAACATAGAATATACATTACACACTTAAATGAATTCCTTAAAATTCATTAAAGTTCGAACTATGTCAAGCACAAAACCTTAGATATTTAAATGGTTAAATTTCTTTCTTAAATTGATGATTTGATCTAAACTTTGGTAAAAAGGAAAAATAACATATGATACATACCATGATATATTCTTGTACATATATCTATTTTGTTTTTACACTTCTCCTCAAAGGGAGATCGGTCTTGATCTTAAAATTATCTCCAAACTCACAAGCCTCGTCTTCATCAATCCTCCCGAAACCGGCACTAAGATTCCTCTTTATATCCAGCTGTTTCGAGTTGTGTTTCATAGCGACTTGATGACTTGACACAACCCTGTCGATCAAACCCTTAGTAGATGCAACCTTAAGGATCCCTTCGACAACTTCGTTGTTTCTTGAGGAAGAAGTCGATTTAGAACTGAAGCTTTGAGGCACAGCATTAACATGTGCCGTAGGGATGCCAAAGAACGATGCGTAGCTGACGCAACCGGAACCGGAGCAGTCTGACGTGTTTTTAATGTACATAGTTTTGGCCTTGACTAATAATCTAATGGGTGCCATTAAGTAGTTGATCGCTTTCTTTCTTTTTTTGGTGTTGCTCATCCTTATGGGTTTCTTTCTGTCTGTTTCGGGTTTCCTTCAATTTGTGACTTTAGATTCTTGTTTGTTTATGATTTTAGGAGTCTTGACACAGAGAAAAATTGAGAGGAATGACAAAAGAGAAGAAGATTGAAATATATCGGTCCAGGATGGAGACTTTAAGGGAGGGTTGAAATAAAAAAATCGAATTTATTGTAAAAACAACTAAGTCCTATCCAAGTTAGGCATTATTTCGATTATAAAATTCTATAATAAAGTTAGTCAGCGGATACAGTTTTAATTTTTAATTGGGTACAAGAAAAGTATTGAAATTCCCAACCATTCTTTAACATATAAATAGTATGTGAATACTAAATATTATTATTAAATGATTTATAAGTAAAATAGAAACTCATTTATCTCATTTATGGTTTAAAATAAATCAATAAAATATAATTAAATTAAAATAATATACTTCAAATTGTCAACTGCAGTTATTTTATGATTATATATTATATTATAGATATAATTATAGGTCCTTGTATTTTGATTTGTGTTAAAAAACTACACATTTTGGATATACCATTTTTTATGTGATGTCTTTTTAGCACATAATGTGTCCGAAACATGCGTATTGAACCTAAATACATATATTGTTAGAGGAATAGTCGTATACCAAAAAAAATTAAAAAATTATTGTAGAAGTTTTGTTAAAAATTATGGGAAAAGCTGGTTTAATAATGAAAACTTGCGAGTTATATTAAACATATAATTTATTAAATGTTTTTATTACAAAAATTGTTATAAAATACAATAATTCAATACAATTAATTAAAAATCGTTAATTGACACAAATTTTAAAAAAGACAAAAAAAAAAGAATTAACTAAATCTTTTTTGAGATGATTCAAAATTGTGTTATCTCTTTTCGTAGTATAATTTTCTATTTATTTCAATAAAATCTTATAAAATATTACATCTAATCATTCGCTTCATTTTTTTTAGGTTCACATTTTTCGTAGCGGAAATAAGTTCGTCGTTTCGGCTACGACATAAAGGGATTGATGTGGCAAGAAAACGATTGAAAACCAATTACTCCCAAGTTACCAGCATCGTCGCAACACAGATGTCAGAAAATTCAAAACATAAGATCTATTTTTTAAGGCGTAGCGATGATGGCTTAATAACTGAAATTTTTACGTGCCCAAATCATCGCAACGATTCTTACTCTGTGCCATAAAGACTGATCCTTCTTTGGTATTTTTACCATGGATAAGCACGTTTTTTTCCTAGTTCGCTCATCCAACCATAGGTTCATTCTGAAGACCCCAATTCTTCTCCGGATCACGTCCGATCATTTCATTTTATCAACATATCAACAATATTTCTACATGATTAAATGATATCTCATATCTCTTCATTTAGTCAAATGTTGCGCATATAATCAAATAACATTCAAATTGAATTTTATCTTAATTTAAAGATAATAAACTCAGAACAAAATCTTTGGTAATCGTAATTTTGAACCAACGTCTTTATTTGGACTAAATGACTATCTCACGCATGCAATCGCATTACCAACCTATTTATCTGTAGTTTTGCTTAGTATTATTTTGGTCATGTGCTCTATTAGCTTCAAGAAACATAAAATTGGGATTAACTCAATCTTACACGAGAGATGAAACCACCCCTAGATTCTTATATGTATAATTTTTGCAGTGTTTTTTGTTATCTTCAAAAATACATGTTACACAAAAACCAAATTATATTAAATTTTTATTGAACTTATCCCTCCACAACAACGACTATCATATGTAGCACATTATATATGGAACTAAATTTTATATGTTCAAATCTTTTATAAATAACAATTTTACCCATATACAATTTGATATCCAGGTTCTCTATTGTCGAATTGGATTTTCATCATTTGGAAAATATCATATTAAGACTTTTAATCTTATTCTTTTAGATATCGAGTTACTAATTCTTGAGACAATAGTTTGGCATACAGATATGTTAGGTTCTCACTAAAATACGCGTGCAAAATGGATATGTTTATACCATAAATCAATTATCTAACATGCTTATGTCTTAAACTTATACGTCTAGGCTTTTCATTATCGATACTACTGTATGCTTTATCTAATGTTTCTTGACTATCATAATGTATTTGGATGGTATATTTTGCATCGAAGTAAATGGTATTTATAACTATAGATTTTCAATCTTATTTCCGGTTGTAACCAATACTATAAACTCAAAATCTATAGTTGAATATGATGTAAACATGTGTCTCTTTGATCCTCAAGAATCAAGCCCTTTCTGCAAAAGTGGATACCCACCCTCTAGTCAATTTTTTGTTGGATATATTGGTCATCTAATTTGCATTGGTGCATCTCTCAAGTATCCACAAACCCTTCCAATAATATTTCAGTGTTTTTGAATTTAAATTACTAGTATATTGACTTAATTTACTCACCGCAAATGAAATATCCACTCTAATGCATAAACTCGTATACATCAGATTTTCTACTCGTGCTAGTATATACCAACTAATTAATTACGTGCCCGTTATTTTTTCATAGTTTGAAACTATGATCAAGTGACGTATGTGCTTCTTTAATATTCAGGTGTTTTAATTTATCAAGTACATTTTTAACGTAATAAGACTGACTTGGGGCAAAACCCTCACTATTTTTCAATATTTTTATTCTTATAATATATACCTCTTCAAAATATTTCATCTTAAAGATAGAAGATAAAAACTTCACCGTTCTAATAACCCATTTTATGTTATTAGTCAATATAAGTACATCATACGCGTTATAGACACACAATGACTGTTGTGTCAAAGTAAACCCGAGTGTATAAACATTCGTCCACTGTATTATGTCTAAACCCATAAGATACCAGGGTATGATCAAACTTTCATGTTATTTCTTACCTTTTGTTTCAGACTACATAATAATTTAACACATATACACACCATTTTTCAAATTCGGGAAATACAAAATATTTAGGTTGTTCCATGTAAACTTAAGATCTCCATTTTGAAATTCTATTTTGACATTGTAGACGATACAATTACAAAGAACAAAGTTATGCTTGTGGTTCTAGAAACTAGATCACATGTGTCAATATTATATATTTATATATATACACTGGAATTGTTGAATGATACTATCCATTGATATTCCTTCAAAAATATTCACTTACAACCAATTCATCTTGAGTCCGAAGGTAAATCAACCAATTCCCAAATGTGGGTTGAAATAATTAAATACATCTCATTATTTATGGCCTCTTACCAAAATAAAGAATCCGAGGACAATATTTCTTCTTTATAAGAGTTGAGATCGTCTTCTACATAAAGTACCATCATAAGTTTCTTTATGATTTCTTTATGATTTTATGTAGCAAATAAAAATATATCCTTTGAAAATATATCTCATCGGATCATATACTTCTAACCTTTAACTCATATGATGGTCACGTAGTTTCTCTTTAACCAAAGGTGATTCTTGTGAAGTTCTTTCCTCAGTTGCTACAACGGTTGGAGTCATATTATCATAAAATAACTTAAATTCAAAGAACTCATATTCTCTATATTCTAATATAACATTAGACTCCAAGTCTAATAACCTATAAGTCTTGTTACACGTATCCAATAAACATACATCTTATAGTTTTTGGACTTGAATTTGCTCCTTTTAGATTTATAATTTTGCAAAATAATAAGCACCCAGATACTTTAAAAATATTTTATATTTAGTTTTTTCCCTTTCACAACTCATCTGATGAAATTAATGTTGTATTAAGAGAAATAGGATTAATAATATCACATAAAGTTAAAATAACTTCACCCTATAAACTAATATGCAAGTTATAATTAACTAGAATGACATTGTTAATCTCAATTGAAGTCACATTTTAATGTCTATCTAATCTATTATGTTGAGGCATATAAAGCGCAAATGTTTTTTTATTTATTTATCATGTACTCTTTAAAAAATCTAGAAAATTTTCCACGAAAATATTCTCCACCTCTTCACTACTTAAGATCTTACTTGATTTTTAACTTATAATTTAAATATCTTAAACAATCTAAATGCATTATCTTTATATTTAAGCAAGGTCACATAGGTAAATCTAAAGTAACCATCGGCGAAAGTTATAAAATAGTTTTTATCCCCACGCGTCAATGTACTATTTAACTCGCATATGTTAATGTGTATCAAATTTAATAATTTTATACATATTTATACAATTTTTTAATCATAATAATTCTACACATAATTTTCATTTTCTATACAAACATATATCATAATTTCTGAGTCTGGTTTCAACAATTATATTAATCATGTTATGACCTATATGTAAAAGCTTATCATGTCATGATAAATAATCATTACAAGATAAAAAATAAATAAAAAATTTCACTTTGTTATTATTAATAACATACACATTGGTATATAATATCAACATATTGTTATAATAATATAATTTTCTAATAGATGTGCAATTATTTGACAAAAAAAGGTTGTCGACTTTAGCCAATAAATCAGCATGAACTTTTATATTTTAATTTTAAGAACACATAATACCTTTTAAGAGTTATTCATTTACCGTCCGTAAATACTAACTCAAAGTTATCGAGCTCTTCCCCCTTAGACTTGTTTGTATTTCCTATTTGCATCACTTTTATAGTTTGGCTCTCTTGTATAGTTTTGATAGATATTTGTCATGGAAAACATGAACTAATGTGCATGTATCATATGTTAATTTTATATCATAAATCAAAAGGTTTCTAAACCTTTGATCATTCCAAAAAACTAATTACTCATGTGAATAAAGATACATAAGAAGAAAGTATTGGTACCCTTTTTGTATATTCTTGTCTTATGATTTGAGATTTTGTTAGTGGAAGATTTCTTCAAATAAGTTGAGACCGAAGGTTTGTAGGAAACGGTTATTACCACATATAGGCTAGGTGTAATAAAGTTTACCCCTAAAGGATAGGAAGTAAAGGTCGTGATGGAGAACGAATAGAAAACATGCAAAGATGATAGATGACTGAAAACCAAAAATGGAAACAACGTAATATGTATATTCTTCAGTTTAACTGGATCCATTTATATTTAATTAATATAATTTACTAAATTATATATAGGTTCCTCAAGTATATTTCTTTATTTATTCTCCTTAAATCGCTAATCTATTCACTTAATTTTTATCTCTAGGTTTTATTATCTGTTATAGCTCGATGTACTAGCTCTTGTAGGGGACTATAACTTTTATTGAGCTATTAGAGCCCAATATTAAAGTGTTCGGCTTATGGTTCCTCCCTCGAGACACACATTAGCTCAACTAGTATCCATATTTTATATACTTCTATGAGACTTAATAATAATAATTATATATTTATTATTATTATTATTATTATTATTATCTCAATATTGATTAATTTAATTAATTAGACTTATAATAATATGTCTGAATACTCTCTTTTTTCAGAGGGAACCCGCAGCCGCTACTCAGAGTGCAATGAGTGCGCACAGGGTAAACCCTTAGTCTGACGCGATAGCCTGCAAACCAACGCCAGAAGGTAAACCACACAAGGTGACAGGCTCAGTCGAGAAATCGTATGTAGAGGGACTCGAACTCATGACCTTTGGTCACAAGCATACCATACTCAACCAACTCGGCTACCCCCTTGAGGGTTATGTTTGGATACTCTATATTTACACATATGCAACATTCCAAATCTAGATTTTTCTTACAATCTCCCACTTGGATCATTGATGTGTACTAAAGTGTATCCATCTTAATTGTGCATTATAAAATGATGTTGTTTAGAAATAATGTCCCAATGTCTATTCATGTCAAATTATAGTCAACAATGAACCAAAAAGGTTTCACCACGTCTTATAATATGCATAATGTTTCTATAATAAATACATTCTTAACTACCACCTTAATGGACCTTGACTTCTCATGGAGTTTGGCATGGAAGTATGACACGATACTGTAATCAACACATGTATTATTGTATGCATACAATCTAAAATGATAATAGAATCTAAAAATATAATTTAAATCTGGAAAACTAAATATTGAAAGCTAAAGCAAAAACAGCACTTCCACTGAATCTGTATATCATCTAGACTAAAAACGCCCACATGAATGTTATGTTTGTGAAAGACTCTGAGTATTTAAATCTTCGTCGAGAGAGATGAAAATATAAAAATAACTTTTTATTCTTTATTGTAATCTCAAGCGAATTAAAAGAGTTTTTTTTATAATATTCATATTTTTCTTGAGTATAAGAGATTAAACATCTTTTCTTTATTGCATGTTATTGAATGTATTGCAAATTTTATTCTCAAAGAATATAAAGGTCTAAATGACAGATTTGATATCCACTTAACCAATAAAGTTAGTCACTTCAATGATCTTTTTAATTATCTGACTTTGTTTATGTTATCATATGATGCTGAATAATGAATTCTAGATGACCAATATCCCATTGTACAACGGTCCATCATTGGAATACTAAAGTATTAACTTAAAATCTTTATAATATATTTTATTATAAATTTTCCAAAATATATGAAATTTTTTGTATCTTCTAAATTTTCCAAATCAATATTAATATCTTGACGTAGAAAACTTATCTCAAATCACCTCAAGTAAATCAGAGGTTTGTTGTCACCATAAAGATGTAGCATGCTATAATCTATGTATTTTATAATAAATACACAAAATTATCAAGAGTGATCTTCATGATTTTTAGTTCATTAAATATTATATGCTTCGCCTATTAATTTCAGATTTTTTTTGAATAAAAATTCATCGGTGACATGTAACTGGTTACTATACTTATGGTAATTTAAATAACAAGTATCTTTACATTTTGCTAAGTCAATATCAAAATCAAACGAGATCGTGACTTTGATAGATTATGATATAATTAATGAACCACTTATACTGAAATATCATAAACGATTTGTTTAATAGCTACAAATTCTTGAATATGTTAGATATGAATATGATTGTTACCAACCTATTCATATTTATATAGATTAATTAACTTTCAAAATTTATTAGTCTTGATTAATAGAGTTATTGAGTTGTAACATATATATCAATTTTTACTAATATTACCATTTAAAAATATTTAATCTTAATATTCATTTAATGAAGCTTAAAAAATATGTAAAAGGTGCAATGATAGTCTTAATATAGTCTTTTGAAAAACTAAAATAAATATTCTTTTAAAAATTCAGTCTTATCACATTGATTAAAACCAATTTCGTGCATGACCTTATGAATATCTTAACTGAATTATTTTAAATTAATTTATAATTCTTGTTACAATAGTTCACAATTAGATAGTAAAAATCTGAATGTGAAGTTATAGAAGTTTAAATTGAATTCTTCATTTACATCACAATATTTATAATACTCTTGTAGAAATATTTATAGTGTTGTATAAGCTTAATATGGATTATTTTATTTCACCAAAAAAGATTGTAATATTCATATAGAACTTTTATGGTGTTACAAGGGCTGATACTATCTTTTTTTTACATCATAAAAAGTACTAATGTTCTTGTCGAACTCTTTATGAAATTATAAAAGTTGAAACTGGATATTTTATTATTTATAAAGAATCTTAATGTTATTGTGTAACTCTTTATGAAATTAAAAAAAATATGAAAGTGGATTCTTATGCAAGCTATTATACTAACTCAAGTTTGCACAATTTCTTGAGAATGTTGAGTTTTTCTTTATAAACAACTTCCACTGCTTAATATTGAGTGATAATTTGAACGTTGAATTCAAGAGAAATAAGAAGATGATCAGTATTAAGTGATCAAATATTTATCATTTGAATCAAAACTAATCATTTCCGGTTTCCTCTCTTCGAAAAAGGTTGTTCACTAAATACTTTCCTCAAACAATATAACCTCAAAAATTAATGTATCAAATTACTATCTTTGTGTTGTCTCAAATATAAATTTGGATAGTGGGTTATATAATTAATTTATTCCAAATGGAGATAATTTTACTATATAAGACTTCAGTTTCCAATGCTAGGCATGTAGGGATTTTCTTATAGTAGACGTCACTAAACGTACACATTTCTTAAACAATGCTTTCGTTATGTTTAAGGTTCAATATAATTTTACTAATTAACTCCTTATAAATTTGATTAATGAGGAGTTATAGTACATCTTAGTGATTAACACTGAATCTTCCTTATTTTTTAATATTGTTCAATATTTAATGTTGACAATGTTTAATAATCCCATCACAACTGAACTCATATTGAAAAATATGGAGTATGTGGTTAATATTACGATCTGAATTAGGATTCAATCAAATATTTCTAAAGTTTGACCCTCTAAATATACTTATAAATTATTATTTTTATAAATTTATGATTGCCCTTATATGTAATGAATTCTAATTTACATCAATTCAAGATTCAACTAACTTAGAAAATTACAAAAACTAAAATACTGAAAAAGAACTAAATTTTGGTAATGGAATTTATAAGTGTCTAAATGTTTTTTTATAAAATCTATCATGATATGTTTAAAGAGTATCTCATGGAGTATCATCACTATATATGGCTGGATTTTATCTCTTTAATATAGTTTTTATATACCCCGCTTAATTTTCGGAGTAAAAGAAATAGTAGTTAGGTAACATAGTTTGATATATATCAGAGTGTTCGTATTGACCAAACATATCATGATTTTCATTCTATATGAATATTTGGAATAAGTTTGCTATAAATGAAGTTTAAACACAATTTTAATATTGATCATTGTATCAATAACATAAATGACCTAAGTTTTATTAGGCTAAAAATTATAATTGGGCATTCATATGTATTGCATTTATTATAATCATTAGCGGAGACGGTTAGCATCAACGCACTATACATTACCTACAGAGTCACTACTTTAAGGTAGACACTGTCGGCTCTATGCCATATCTGAAATCAGCAAAGCCTTCTGTTGGGTTTGTACTTAACTAATTTATGGTAAATTTAATGATCCATTCAACACTGAAAAATTAGTCATGCATGAGTATGGTGTGTGAACGCAGCCACGACATCATGAAAGAGGTATTCACCATCATAAAATATGCGAGGTAGTCTTCTGTCGGGGCCGACCTACACTCACAATAACCGTTGTATAAGCTATGAGGCCCCAAACACCCTTTCTTTTAATAAATTGCCTGACATTACCCATGCAGGTATGATAACATATCCGTCAATTAGTTCGAGAGAATGGGTATATGAAATGTTCATATTTTAATTTATGCAGACGCTTCTGAATTATCTATCTTAACAAATTATACATTAATATGATGCATCACAATAATATGTGAGATTTGAATTAGTTCATTGGTGTAAAATATAATGTCAAGTGCTTAGATATTTAAATGGATATTAATGTCAATCAAACTCTATAATTTGAACAAAAAATACTTGGGCGTGCAAGAAATTACCTCGTACATCTCAGATTTCAAGTACTAGTGACAATGATTAATTACATCCCATCCTGAAGCCATATATTCATCGACGCCACATGTTTCCCAATGCCCATTTAATGGGGTTACATAACCGTAAACCTCTAAACATATATTCCTTCACACAAACATGGCATAAGAACTGAGATATCCATCATAAACGTGCTTATTCTAAACAAGATATATAAACGAATGGAGAAGCATACAATAATATCAAAGATACGTGCTAGTACTAAACATGATATACACAAGCATACATACAATGTCAAATGTACTCATAGTATGAATTGGTTTGTTTTTGTACTGGAAGGGGTTCAATAAAATCAACCATAACAAGGCATGAAACTTCAGCTAGTGGTCAAACGTTTCGCCACAATGAACTAAAATTTCGCATAGGCGAACTTTCCTATTGAAGGTCCCCCTATGAAATCTTACCTCTGATCACGAATAACTTTGGTGATTTTAAAAATTTATAAAACCCAAAATTAGTCTGAATTAGGGCTTTGTCTTAAATGTTCATGAAAATTGATCATGCAACTAAAATATACATCACATATAGTCAATTACGTGCCTTTGATCCCGCCCTCCAATCCTAAAAATGATATTATATATTCTCTATCACCTCAACATGCTTTAGGTCTCAAATCAAAAAAATAAAAAATGAGGGGGGGGGGGGAGGTTCTCCCAAAAGGGAAGACTCAATCAAGGGTATATATTTTCAAACACCGAGTAATCAGAAATATATAATACCTATTTTTTATTATAAATAATAAATCATAAGAGTTATAAACCTTTGATCATCCCAATAAACTAAGTACACTTGTGAATAGAGATAACAAAAAGGAAATAATGGTACTTATGATTTTTTCATTTTCTTGTCATATGAATTGAGATTGTAGAACGAAAGTTTTATTCCGATGTGTTGACACTGGCAGTTTGTAGAAAATGATCTTTCTACATGCAGACTAGGTACACTGGGATCCACTTCTGAAAGATAGGAAGTAAAGGCATTGATGGAGAAGTGAATATAATACTTGCAGAGATTGCAGTGAAAACAACATAGAGAATTAAAAACCAAAAGCGATAAAAAATGATATATATGTTTGTGATACTGAATTAAGGTTAATTAGACCTACTTAGGTTTAATACTATATGATTAACTAAATTTATAGGTCCCTCAATTATCCCATATATTTATTATTCATAAATCATTTTTCTTTTCACTTAATTAACCTCTAGATTTTACTATTTACTATAGTTTGATGTAATAGATGTTGCATGACCTTTATTAGGTTCTTCGATCCCAATATTAAAATACTGGCTAACGATTCTTCATTCAAGATACACATTAGCCAAATTAGTATCCACATTCTATATACTTTCATGAGACTCAATTGCCTACGATCGAAGAAGAAACTCAATCTACCTTGAAAAAGAAAAACAGTTGTGCTTCGAAAAAGAATAAGAACAACACTAAGTCTTCAAGTCCCAAAAAATGAAAAAAAAAACGAAGTTAAGCTGCTTGAAGAGGTGCTTGCATCGAAGCGCATGAAAAGACTTATATTGAGGAGAATCAATAAGGTGAACAAGCAACTAAAGATAGCCAAGAGAACGACTACCTCAACCTCGACGACTTTAATTTGAGCGGAGATTTTTTGACAGGAGGCCAGGATTCTCAAACTGAAAATCCAGCTCCTCCACCTCCTGCCGAAGACGTTAACGCTCCACTGAGAAATGCTATCATACCTTTTACTAGTCTTATAACCATTCCTATTATGCCCTTATCCGAAGAGGTAATCTCTATTCTCCAACCATTTACTAACATGGGGGCTGCAGCAAAAAAGCTATACAAAGAAATAGAAACCTCTCATTCTCAGTTAGAATCATTAGCTAAATATTTAGTCAGGGCTAAAAAAGAAGTCGAGGCCGAGAAAAAATTAAAGTATAAAATATATGACGAACTGGAAGCCAAAAGGGAGAAAATCTGCTTAGAGCATAGACAAGAAGTCCAAAGGATGGAAACATCTCATTGTCGGAAAATGGAGACCCTTGAAGCTAAACATGCTCTGACTATCTCCGAGGAAAAAAAAAGAAACTTTCCGATGTTGAAAGCCTTCTAAAGAAAAAACAAGAAGAATTGCAACAAAAAGCTAAGGATATGGAAGCCTTAAAATTGAAGATGGAGCACGAAAAGAAATACGTTGTTAAAGAATTCGAGGATGTTGTTGGGGCTTTAATGCAAGATGGAATCAAAAATTCCCAAGAACAAAAGATTATTGACGTTCTTTGAGAAATCCACGCTGCCTTTCCATGACTGAATCTATCGAAATAATGGAAACAAGTTCCTGAAGTAAGACACCCTAAAGAAGCATTCAACGTTGTGCCTGAATCATCAGGAGAGGTTGATGGTGTGGACAATAATCGCCTGAGGGTAGGCTGGTAATTTCAGTTGGTATTTTACGGTGGTATGTGAGTGTTTAAGTGTGGTGTGTGGGTATTTAATGTGTTTAGAGAGTAGAGAGATAATTAAGCAGCTTGGTAGCAGTTAATTTTCATTACCCATAGTTAATGCAGGTGGTTGGGTATTTATAGTGTGATGTTTGGGCCCTTATGGGCTTCCGGGTCATGTTTAATGGACTCGGGTCATGTTCAAAGACCCATGAGCTCTAAGTAGGAGAGCAAGTAGCTTAGTCAAGAAGTGTTTAGGTTTTTTAGTACTTTTGTCATAGTTCGAACAGTCCTATGGTCATAGTGTTCGGAGTGATATGTCCGGTCCATGTGACATGTCCGATCTGTCCGGTCCGTAGGCTTTGGACTGATCTGTCCCTGTCCGGGGAGCATGCTGAATTCGGACTCATCAGTTGACTCCTCGAAAGACTCATCAGAATATAATTAAGATTTCAGTCATTTGTTTGTATTTACCCTTTTTTGTTGAAGTCATAATTTGCTACATCACATTGTGTACTCTTCAAATGTTCGATGACTTAATGAAATTCCATTTTTGTTATTTTTGTGTTTATTATCATTACATGTACTTTACCACATTATCCAGACTAACACAAAAAAATACAACAACATACTAACATTATATCAACTTCGAAAATACAGTATACTTCCAAAATATAGTGCACCCATATGACATGGCACTTCGAATACACAGTGCACTCATAAGATATGACACTTCGAATATACAGTGCACTCACAAGACGCAGCACTTCGAATATATAGTGCACTAATAAGATGGGGCACTTCAAATATATAGTGCACTCATAAGACGTGGCACTTCGAATTAAGTTGTTTATTCGAAGTATATATAAAAAATATAATACTTCGAAAAAAATACTTTTGGTCAACTCCAAAGATGATCAATCTTTGAATACTTACCAAAATAATTATATTCTACCATAATAAACAACCAATGGCCAAAAAATATTTTATTATATTCTTTGAATATTTACATGACACCTCATTAAAACCTCTATGGGCCAACAGAGTAGGAAAGAGTGTGTGTCTGTTTATTCACAAAAATTTCAAAAAGAAATCATTCCCAATACAACTTTAAGTGTTCTATATTCCATGGATGTTGAAGCACCTCCCTTGACTATCAGAAAGGTGATAAGTGCCTGGTTTAACCTTTGCTTTAACTTCATAAGGACCTTTATAATTTGGAGCCAATTTTCCGAGGCACTTATCTTTAGTATGATGAAATATTTTTCTCAAAACTTTATCACCAACCTGAAAACCTCTTTTTTTTACCCTCGTATCGTACCCACTCCTCATTAAAGTTTGATAATGGATCACATTCAAATGTGCTTTCACCCTTTTTTCTTCTATAAAATCAAGTTCTGCTTTCTTAGCTTCTTCAATTTCATCCTCTCAATAATGTAATAGTCTATAAGAAGGCAATGTACATTCAATGGGGCACACAGTATCCATACCATACATTAAAGAAAAAGGAGTTCCCTTAGTTGCCTCCTTCAGAGTTTTTTGATAAGCCCAAAGTACTTTTTGCAAATAATTTGGCCATTTACGAGAAGCTCCCACTAAATTCGTTTTTAATCCTTCTAAAATAGACATGTTTGTAACCTCCACCTACCCATTTGCTTGAGGATCAAAAGGAGTAGAAAAACATTGTTGTATTCCTTTCAAAGAGAAAAAATAATCCATTTCTTTATTGTTAAACTGAGGACCATTATATGTCGTTATCTTTCGAGGAACCCCAAAACGACAACAAATGTTATTTAAAATATATTTGATTACATCTTTAGCCTTTGTTCCAGATAAACGCTCAGCCTCTACCCACTTCGAAAAATAATCCACCGCTACGCATTATCATCTGTCTTCCACCATATGCCATAGGTAATGGTCCTACCAAATCTATTCCCCATCGATCAAAAGGAACTGCTTCGGAAATTGACGTAAGCGGTACTGCCGGTTTATGAATTGAATTAGCAAATCGTTGACAAGTATCACAACTTCGAACAAAACCTTAGCATCACTCATAATAGAAGGCCAATAATACCCTGCCAATAATACTTTACGCGATAAAGCTTTGAATCCACAATGAGTTGATCATTCACCATCATGCAACTCAAACAATACAACCATAGATTCTTGTCTACTCAAACAATGCAAAAGTGGTCAAGACACATATTTTTTATATAACACTCCATCCAAAACCACATAACCATGAGCTTTATTCCTTATCTTCTTAATATATTGCATATCTTGAGGCAACGTTCCACTTGTTAAAAAAATTTAAAATATCTAATAGCCAATCACTTCAAATTTATCCAGGAGTCACAAATACCTCTTCTGTGTATTCACATTGCTCTGAACTGAATATAATTGATGAAGTCTCATGCATTAATATCTAAGGATATTCTTCTGTATAAGCCATCGTTGCCAAAGAATCAGCTATTGTATTACTTCCTCTTCTTATATGCTCTATCATAACTTTGTCAAAAAGTAAAATAATATTTCAAAGCTCTTGAAGATACAAAATTAAACGATCTTTATTAGCCTCTGATACTCCCATTATGTGATTAACTACTAACTGTGAATCTTCTTCCAAGCGAACACATACTGCTCCACAAATCTTAGCTAATCGCAAACCTGCTAACGTTGCTTCGTACTCTGCTTCATTATTCGAGGCGTGAAAACCAAATCTTATAGCTTGAAACTTAACTTCCCATGTTGTTGCCACTAACTCAATTCCTTCACTTGACCCTTTAATACTAGATCCCCTATCAGTTCAAACTATCCACATCGAACCTTTAGGTAACTCTGAACATTCCTCCTTTCCCAACCTACTTGAATGAAATTCTACGAGAAAATCTACCAAATCTTGAGCCTTGATAGTTGTTCGAGGAGCAAAAACAATATCAAAATATCCTAATTCAACTGACCACTTGGTCATTCTTCCGGAGATATTTGGTCGTAGTAAAACATTTTTTTGTGGATGTGACATTGGAACCACTATAATATGCGCTTGAAAAAAATTGACGCATCTTTATTGTTTCCACTACTATGCTCAATGCTAATTTTTCAAGCTTCAAATATATTTTTTCAGCTGCCAAGAAACTCTTACTAACATAATAAACTGGCTTCAAAATTCCTAAATCCTCATTTACAAACAACAAAATCTGACACTGCTATGTATAGAAAAAGTTGCACTCCAATTCGAGGATTTGACAAAATCTCAGGAGAAGATAAAAGCAATTTAATTTTCAAAAAAATTTCTTCACAATTCGATGTCCATTCAAATTCATTTGGCCTGCATAACACTTGGAAAAAAGGAAAGCATTTATCTAAAAATCTAGAAATAAATCTATTAAGAGGTGTTAATATGCTTGTTAACATCTGCACTTTTTTTATATTTCGAGGTGATGCCATCGACACCAAAGATTTTAGCTATTCTGGATCCGCTTCAATTCCTCTTTCACTTATAACATACCCCATAAATTTCCCAGATCGAACTCCGAATGTACACTTTTCTGAATTCAACTTTAATTGCATTGTTCTTCAATTAAAAAAGTCTCCTTTATATCCTCCAAATGCTCGTCATCGACTATGCTCGTCATCGACTATGCTCTTTACCAACATATCGTTAATGTACACCTCTATATTATTCCCAATTTGTGAAGCAAAAGCCTTATTCATTGACCTTTGATAAGTTGTTCTTGCATTTTTCGGTCCAAAAGGCATAACTCTATAACAATGCAAACCTCGATCAGTAATAAAGGTTGTACATTATTGATCTTTTCGATTCATTTGAATTTGATTATACCCTGAAAATGCATCCATAAAAGACAAAATTTTATTTCCCGAAGTAGAATCAACTAACTGATCTATTTGAGGCACATGAAATGGATCTTTAAGTGAAGCTCTATTTAAATCTGTGAATTTAACACACATTCTCCACTTGCCATTCTTATTTTTTACCACCACTGGATTTGATGTCCATAAAGGATATCTTGCTTCTCTAATATGTCCCACCTTAGATAATTGATCTATTTCGGCAACAATTGCTTCTGATTTTTCAACAGAAAAAGCATGCCTTTTTTGAATCACTGGCTTGACCTTTGGATTTACAACTAGGCTATGACATATTATCTCAACTGGAACTCCTATCACATCCTCAGTTTTCCAAGCAAAAATATCCAGATTTTTAGATAAAAAATGTAGTAATTTGTCACGCATTCATGATGATAATAAGGTTCCTATCCGAAGTACTTTTTTATTAATAAAAACATATTCTTCTATATCTTCACTTAATATTAGGGAACCCAGGGTTGACCTCGGATCATCAACTCCCTCTTCATTCTCCAAAGTCAACCCCCAAACTGCTATTCTCCCATTTGATCATTAACATCTGCACGTTGAACTCGAAATGCTGCAGCATAACACTCTCTTGCCACCTTTTAATCGCTGCGAACTATCCCAACACGGTCTCCAATCACATATTTCAAACACTGATGCACCGTAGATACTATAGCATACATTTTTGAAAGCCATGATCTGCCAAAAATAGCATTATAGCTCTTCGGACAATCTACTACCATGAACAACACTCGCACTTTTTTCTTAAAAGGTTCTTTTCCCAAACAAACCTCTCCTGCAAACTCTCCAATCACATTCGTTGTTACCCCCGTGAATCATATTATGGTTCGATCTGACTGCCCAATTCGAGGTGAGTTTTTTATTCTATCATAATTTGATTTAAACAGTACATTCGCAGAGCTCCCAGTATCAATTAATACACATCGAATTTTCATCCCAAACAATTCTGCACCTAATACTACTGTATCTTCATGTGACTCTGCTATTCCTCTCAAATCATCTTCATCGAATATAATAAAAGGCGTATCATTTTTCTCATATAAATGCATAGATATTTTTCCTTCAACTTGATGAGTCAAATTAACTATGCACCTCTTTCCAAAATTATTAGTATTATTATATAGCCAACAATTCGAAATATGCACATAAATCTTGAACATGTCCCTTTGGCATCGGTTCATCAACTGACATCAAAATTAAACGACCTAGATCTGGATCGAGATATTCCGAAGCTGCATCAAAGTCATCATTCTTGGCATCTAAAATCATTAAAGATTTTTCCTGATTTGAATTATGATTAACCATTTTCTGAATAACAATGGTTGTGCTCTTCGAATTATTACCTTGGCTCTTCACAAATTCTGCCAACTTTTCATTCTTTATCATAACTTGCATTTCTTTTTTCAATGCAATACAATATGCTCTATCATGGCCAATATCATTGTGATACCTACAAAATTTGTTGTTACGCTCCTCCCTTGGTTTTATTAATTGGGGCAGGTTTCCTAAAGTTCACTGAACCCTTAGTCTTTTCATAAATCGAAGCAACACTTTCAGTCAACTCCGCATATTGTTCCGGTCTTACCCACACATTCGATCTTGGCCTATAATACTGATTATTCGAATTACCCTGATATGAATTTCCACCACTTTGAGGAGGAAAATTTTGATTAACCTTTGAACGCGATGATTGATTATTCGAGGTGTTCACTTGACTATTTGTCACTTGTTCATTATTTTTTTATGTCCATTATTTCCTCCTTGAACCCGAGTTGATTCTTCAACTTTAATTTGATCTTCAATTTGAGCCATAAGAGCTCCAAAAGTCAGGGCTCTTCGTCTCGTGGTCTCATTAGCTAAATCACCTGGTAGTAATCCTTGTCTAAAATCTTCCATTACCACCACCTCTTCGCAATCATCCAAGCCAGCCTTTGTCAACACAAACCATTTTGTGTAATCCTTTAACTTCTCTCATACTATTTGTTTACATTGTATAATCGTATCTCCATTTGTTCTCATCTCATTACTTCCTACAAATTATCTTCGAAAAGCTGTATAGAAGTCTCTGAAATTTGCAATAAATTCTCTTGGAATTTCGTTATACTATTTTAAAGCTGTCCCTTTAAAAGTTTGAGAAAATACTCTGCAAACCAATCTATTATCGTCTCATCATGTAATTCTTAAATTGTTCGATGTGATCATCAGGATCTTGAGTTCCATCTAACTTTTCTACTTTTGAAATATAAAAACACATTGGAAGTGGAATTGACCTGATTTCAGTAGTTAAAGATGAATTCCTCCAATCCACCCCTTGAACATATTGATCTTCACCTCCAACTCCCACCATAGCGTACAAACCTTGTCCATGAATTCCATAGTTCTGATTCGAAGTATCTCCTCGTTTCCAATCTGATTCTCTCAAGGAATACGACAAATTATTTCTTTTAGATTTACTATATTTATGCGACTTTCTAGCTAGTCAACGTTCTTCCTTGAAATAACATCGATAATGCTTTCGCCTAGAAGTCTCGTCATAATCTTCCTCACTAGAATAAGCATATATGCGCTTTTGCATTTTCTCTTTCCTCAACATTCAAGGCTCTTTTTCCGACTCAAAATGTATTTTTCGACGACTATCTAGAACATGATCAGTTTCATTCGAACAATCTAATTGGTTATCGAAGTCATCGTATCTTCTTATCTCAGATTTTAGCTTAACTAATTGATCGTCACGCATCATACAAACATATTTCTTCTCTATAGTTGTTATTTTTTCAACAGTTCATTCATTTTTGCCTCGATATCCGAGTGACTTTGCTGAATCAGAAACGAATCATCTGTTTCTTTCTTCTGTAAATTAGATTTCAAAGTCTCTATTTCTTTTTGAACTGACAGATAATCTCCTCCTCTAGATTCCATTTTCACGTCCAAAATATTTCAGAAAAATTAAAGAAAAAACGATCGTCAAATCTTGATTTTTGATCAGAAAATCAAGGTATCAATGCCCCCACCTTCTAGTACCAATTTGATATGATTATGAATTGAGATTTGATAAAAAACAAAGGAGTTATAGAGATTTCTTTGTATTCAACAATTTGTATATTGCTCTAATGAAAAAGTCATGGATTACAATTTCGCCTCAACCCTTTATATATAGGGTGTAAGACTTGGATAAATAAGAGAATTAATTACATTAATAGACTAATTGCTTCTTAGTCTTTTTCTTTTCTACAAAGCGTTAATATTCCCCTCTAGCTTTATAAACTTTCCTATAACTCATAAATACCTTTTGTACTATTCTCTTTCCTAAAATCTCATATCCTTATCAAATTTAATAACCGATTTGTTTGGTTTGACATGCCTTTTATAAAACGTATCTAATCGAGAATGTATTATTTAAAAATAAATGTTTTTTTCAAAAATATGTTTTTCAACAAATATATTCATCGTGTTAAGGACTAGAAAATTTAAAACATTTTTGTCGCAATATTATGATATTTCAAAAAAAATCTCTTTATTAAGTTGTCACGCCGAGGATTTAATAAGTTTAATTTTTTTGAAGGGTAAAACTATTTCCTCCATAAATCTTATTATTTTCTCATCTTAAAGTTTTAAAAAAACATTAACCACTTACTTTTACATTCTTGTCCTTTATATACTTTCTAATTTATATTTTGATGTCACTATGCACTATTCAAATTTAATTCCAACAAACACATTATTAAATCAATTTACATCCAATATATATCCTTTAACTTCTACAACTAAACTTTAAAAATCTAAAAAAATCATTTTTTAAAAAATTGACTCATAACTTAATGGAAGAAGAAAACACTAAAACTAAAGATTCAACATTGTAGAAAACATCATCCAAACAACCAACAATGTAATATAATATTTTATTTTAGTTGTACATTCATCTAACATCAAAATCCGTTTAAAAAAATTAAAAATCTCGATTTTGCAGACTCAATTCCGAGATACCCACTCGGATTTAGCTGTTTTTACATAAAAAAAACACACCTAATTCCGAGACAGCCACTCAGAATTATTTGTTTTTTTTAAAATAACACATGATTCTGAGATGCTAACTCACAATCATGTGTATTTAAAAAAAACAACTAATTGTGAGTGGCTGTCTCAGAATTACATGCTTAAAAAAAACATGATTCCGAGATACACACTCAGAATCATGTGTTATTTTATCCAGAAAAAAAAGTTCATGGAAATCGATTTCATGAACCTTCGAAAGAGATTTGGAATCGATTTCTAGAAAAAAAATTAAAACAAACAAAGTTTTTGAATGTTTCGTGAACAATTGATGGAATCATTTTTTCGAAATAAAAAAAAATAAGAATCACAGAGGATTTATGTGTTTATGAATTGATGGGTATGAGTTGTTTGATTATGCTAGATAGGATTTGTTTTCTTGGGTTAAAAGGTACCTTGCTAAGATTAGATGGTAAGAAAAAATGATGTTTTGGTAAAAAATTTAAAATAAAATAAAAATTTTAGAAAAAAAATAAAACATGAAAAAGCTAATAAAAAATATTAAAAAAATAGCTTTACCTATTTTTGAATTCGTGTTGGAAACCCTCCCGTGATCCAATCCTTTTTCAATATTTTTGTTTTGGATTAGCTCCTATCTATCTCATACTTATCGGTAGGATTATAGTAAGATGCGCTAGAATTCCACGCCGATAAAATCTAGATATTTCAAATATACTCATACAAAACACAGTACCCATTACTTAATTTGTATCCAGAACTATAAAATATAGTCCTTTTTTGTAACTTAAGAATTTATAATCCAAAGTTGTAGAGCAATATGGTCATAATATTATCTAAGGGAATGAATAATTGAATGTGGAATTTCTAATTTGATACTGAATTGTTTTAATATAAAAATGAAAGCCACTCCTCAACTAAAAACGAGAAGGACAGGACAGGATGCAAAAGACAGCTAGTTGACTTTATAATTTACGTTTACGTATCATATAAAAAATTGAAATGTGATGTGAGTAGTGGGTATATATATTATATATGTATAAATTTAATAAAAATTAAAGGCTGGAATGGTTTTCTCAATTGGTTTCTGATCATCTATAATAATGATAATGGCTATTGGTTATTATTTTTTGTTTGATAGTGTAGCAATTTAAAAGTAAGTAGATATTTTTTAATGGTTAATGGGTCGGAAGATGTTTTGGTCACGAAACGAGAGATGTCGTATTCTAACAAAATGGTTCACGCAGACAGCGTTTAGAGTTCACAACAAATGAATGTACGGGTGGAATTTTATTTGTGTTATTTTACGTAGGTGAACCCATTTGTACTTCTTTTTTTATGAATTTTCGGTATGATAAAATAATTCTAAATTATTATAGCGTATTCATTTTTTTTTTGGAAATATGGATGTTTAATATCAATCACGCGCTAATATAAAATGGTACTGAAATTTAAATATAATATAATATTAGAATTTATAATTATAAAAAAAATAAGAAACCATTTTAATATAGTGATATTTTTTGTACGTTGGTTTTGTATTAAAATATAAATTTATACAAAAAAATTATGATATTTTTCGTTATAACTGTTAGTGAAAAACTAATTTTGTATAGATAAAATTGATGTTAATTTTAAATTTAATTGTCTATTTATTCAGAATGCATAAATTTAATTTCACATTTGATATCCAAAATTTATGAGTTTAGTTTTTAATGAGAAAAAAAAATTATATTAAAAAATATAGACGAATATCGCATTTCTTACAAGAGTTGTTGAATTTGTCAAAAACCTATTTTGCATTAACATACTTCAGATCAAATCAAAATCTAATTATAATTTAGAACTTTAAAATTTTAATTCTGTATATTAGTGTGAAGATCTACGAGTCTATTTTCTAATGGAAAAATATCATATTAAAATAAAATTGCTACATAAAGTTATCGTATTTCTGGTAACAGTTGTCGAATCTGTCAAACACCTATTTAATATCAACATATTATATATCATATTAAAATATAATTATATACTAATTTAGAATGTTTAGATTTTAAGTTCATATATGGCTACGAATATCTACAATCCTAGTTTCTAATGAGAAATATATAATGTAATAATAAAATTTCTAGACGAAGTTATTGGTGTGCATTTTAAACTTAGTATCACTCAAACATCAACCAAAGTAAAATAAAAAAAGTTCATGCAAGAAGTACCATATGTTAATATTGTAAGCATCATCTATGTAATGATATGCACAAGACTTGATCTAGCATACTCAATCAGTATGAAAAATATAGGGAAGCCTCATTGTACGCCCTTAAATGGCTCATGAGATACTCAAAGGGTTCAGTTAATATTATGTTGTGTTATAATCAGAGGTATAAGGCTGATGAGATAGGCATAAAGTATGTTTACTATGATTAGGCCGGCTGCATTGAAACTAGAAAGTTAACTTTAAGCTATCAGTTTACTTTTCTTGAAGGAGTGGTTAGCTGGATTTCATGTATTTAAAAGGTTGTTGCATTTCTCTCTACATAAGCTGAATATATGTTTGATGTTGAAACAATGAAGGATGGTTGAAGTGATTATTGAGTGAGATCAATGATATAAACCAATACATGACTTTTTTATGTGATAATACACTTCTCTTTACTTGATGAGGAATCTGAAGTTACACGAGTGAACCATGAACGTAGATATCAAGCTTTATTTCATCCTAGATGTGGTGGAGAGATAGCAAGTGAAAGAGGAAAAAATTACTAATTTTAAAAATCCTTATAATTCTCTATAATGAATGTCTCTACTAAAACGTAGTTAGAATATCGAAGAAATGAATACTAAAGTCATTGTAAGACTAGATGAGGAACTGTTAGGTGTAAACTTAAAATTACTGAAGCATGAAATTTTAGAACTAAAGTTCATGAATTGTTGAGGCTTAAGTGCATGAACCGATGAGACTTTAAAGTGTGTGAGTTAAGAGCTCAGTCAAGACTAAGGTGCTGAGACATCTACTAAAGGAAAGAGTTTTGTCGAGAATCGAAAATAAAAAATTATTGGAACCGAAGTGTATGAATATTACCTGATGAAACATGGGTGCATAAAATTAGCTACTGAAACCTAAGTGCATGAACACTAACTTCTGAAAATAAGAGGTATGAACATTATATGTTGAATATTTTGAAGATACTTCTGTTGTTTCTAGATGAAATTAGGTTTGTAATTATGAGAAGAATATGAACTGATGGGACATTTTCATTCGTTGATTTAATGTATTTGATATGAGCTTGTTTGGAGAATTAATTAGAATAATATTGGTGATGTAGATGTCACATGTGAGATATTGGTGACACAAATTGTTATATAGTATATGCTAGTTTGGATGTTAGGGTGGTTGTGGCTACTACCTCTCTATTGTTTGTGAAAACAAATTGTCAGGTGTTATTGCGATCTTGGCGTATTATATCATTCATCTTTTGTTTTATAAATATAAACGAAGATGTATATAACAACTTTTGTAGCAATATCAGCATAGCAAGTGGCTAGAGAGAAAACAAAGAGCTTTTCTAAGTTTTAGATATAGTAAGAAAATTATGTTTTTTTAAAGTAAACACTAATAGGAACGCTTAAAAGTTATAGTTTCTTTTGTAAATTTTTGAAGCTTTGGAACAAAAGAGGAATGATTGTGTTAGTTTTGTTTGAAATTTTCCTTATAATCGTTCCTCTATATAAATTCATTGTTTGTTGTTCGTGGATATATGATTTTTTTTCAAAAAAACATGTTAAATTATGTTATTGTGTGATTGATTTTATGTGTTTTTATTGTTAACTTTGTATTTGGAAGTTTACAAAATCGAAACTTTCCTTTCTTCATGTCACACTTGTAGGAAGTTAATCATCACTGGTTTAGTCCTGATCTACTGCTGAAACCCGCACCATTGTAACCAAAATTCCAGCCAACTATAAAATGACTTGATATTATAATTTTCATTGGATCTCAAATGTAAATATTTGTGTGCGATTTTTTAACAAATTATCTTTTACATATGTTTTTTCTTTAATTTTAATTATTTTTTTTCTTCAATTATAGTTATTTAATTTTTTTTATTTATAATACAAGTATTAAAATTGAGTCAATTTTCTATATTTTATCTACCTAACACGTTTTCACAACATGAATTTATGTTATGATATATTTTTTGACGGAGTTTAAAATGCTGCTACGTTGTAGAAGCTATCTTACAAATTTTACTAGCCCACATTTATTATATATATATATATATATATAATTCATACATTAAAAAAGTATTTAATAATTATTATTTTGATAATGTTTTCATATTTGGATCCTTGATAGAGTGATTTTCTCTTTCAAAAAATAATTTCTTGATTTCCAAAAAATCATTCTCAGTGATTGATCAATCACTGCTTTTGGATTCTTGCCAGACCTCCAATGGATATCATGAAGAAATGAATAGATCCATCAATGTTACTATTAACAATGTCAACTCAACCTTTTCCTTCTTTAATTCCAGCTAAGAAACCCTTTTCCCCTATGATAAAAAACAAAAATCCAGGTAGTGCTCAACATATCTCCATAATTAGAAAGAATATTGATAAATAATACCCATCATTAACGAACAACCTTATATATGGCCTTACTCCTACGGTAAAAAATGAAAACAAGAACCTATAACAATCTCAATAAGATAGGTTTACATACAAATCACATGCTGATGTTACTAAGATCTCATATAAGGATATAAGGATGATATCCTGGAAAATTTTGAAAGTCAACATAGAGGATATTATGTGGCTCTTCAGTTTACTTCTCAAGATAAAGAGAATGTACTTGTTTTTTCAAAATCAACATTAGTTCAAAAAAATTCCAAAGAAAAACCATAATTGTTTATTGTTCAGAGGTTCTTAGATTCATTCAAATTTGTTGGTGAGGTTAATTTTCCGGCTTGGGATTCTAGGAATATTGTGATAAAATTTCACCTTCATGAATATCTACGTATATTATGGAGAATAAATATATGGTCTGTGTGAGAATATTTAATGCGACTTCTAAAATGGAACCTATATTGCAACCCCAAGATTAAATCTCCAGTTACCCCAGCTTGGATCACATTTCCTAACATACGATAATTTATATTCCATAAAATAATTATAAGAACAATAACATCATCTATAGGTAAACCTTTACAAGTATGAATACCTGATAAACAGATAGCAAAACACAATTGTTGTAGTGCTTGAATTGAGCCTGATGTATCAAATGATCTTATTCACAAAGCCTGAATAATATTTGGTGAAAATGATGGTTGTTGGATTAAAATTCATTACGAAGATTTCTATATTTACTGTCTTGAATGTCTACGCTTAAGACATATGCATTCTAAATATAAAAAGCTTATATTGTCAAAAGATGGGCAGAATGAAAATAGTCAGCAATTTATTTCCAATAATGTTTTCAAACCTACAAATCTAAATGGAACATGAGTACCAAAGGTGAAAAATATGATACTAAAGGAAATAAGTTTGGATCAACAATCAAGTAGTTAAAATAACATGAGCATAAAAGGAAGATAGATGAACAACAAAAGCAATAAGGCAACAATCAAATTTTAAGACTAATTGGAAAATCTTCAGAGGTTCTACCTAAAACTACTCATTCGACAACAACTAACACTCAAAAGTCTATTAATATTGAGTATAAAGCAGACAGGAACAATGCAATAAAAAAATATTTTGAAATCATTGAAGCTCTTAAGTCTATTGAATCAGGTACAATCTTTTTAGCTTTAAATGATTATGAGAATTTGGATTTTGAACAACATTCTCCTAATCTAAAATCTATACGTAGTCTCCCACCATCTCCAATACTTTGAAAACTATAATGTGGAAAATACTTCAAAAAGTTTCGAAGTAAAAGAGTTAAGAAATCAAAATTTAATTATGTTAAAGGCTTTATATCTATAAAAGCCTTAAATTTTAAGGGACCGACAAGGTCCTTAACTAGAAACCCTAAATGAATATAAACATTCTCAATTGGAACTTTAGAGGTATTGGTAATAAAGCTACTACAAGAAGACTAAAATTCATAATAAGAGCTGAAAATATATCTTTTGTAGCCATTCAAGAACCAATGACTAGTGTAGACAATTTTACTAAAGTTACTAAATTCTTGGGTTCCAATATAGTATTGTCAATAACAACAACAAAATTTGGTTATTTTGGAATGAAAATTTTAATGTAAATATTATTGTGAATCATCTATAATTCGTGCATGTTAAAGTTAGACATAATTCACTAGATAAGCTATTTGCTATAACCATTGTCTATGCTAATTCCATTAGGAACCAAAAAATAGAACTCTGGAACACTTTAAGAAACTTAGTTGATAATTCAATGAAGTGGCTAGTGGTGCATGATTTTAACGTTATTTCTAATGCACAAGAGCAACTCTCTTATTCTTCCCTATGTTTGAAAAGTCTAGATGAATTCAACAATGTTATACTTGATTGTAATCTTAAACATGTAGGTTATACAGGTTCTAAGTACATATTGACGAACAAAAACAAACATAAGATACTTGATAAATCTTTATATAATACTGCGTGATCTTAACCGATTTTGATAACACTAAAGTCAAGTACATGGCAAAGTCACAGCCTGATCATTCTCCTATTTGTATCACATTATTAGTTGGAACTAATAAAATCAAGTCAGCATTTAAATTTCAAAACATGTGGGTTATAGATTATAAATTCCTTACTATGTTTGAACTAAATTGAGAAGCTGATATGGAGGGGATTGCTATAGATCATTTTTAGAAAAAAAAATCAAAAGATTGTAATATAAACTAAAGACTTGGAATTGGAAATATCTTGGTAATATCTTCGATGCCATCTTACAATTTGAGGAAGAAGTTAAATTCTTGAAAAAACCTTTGAGGAATGGAAGAACATTGAAGATAAAGTAAGGTTATCAAAGGTTCATGCAAATCATCTTCAGCTTGTAGCTAGGGAAGAAGCATTTTGGGAACAAAAAAGCAACGCGAATTGGCTTAAAGATGGAGATAAAAATATTTCTAGTTTTCATCCGTATGTTAAAATAAGAAGAATAGAGAAAAAAATTAAAGGAGTCTTTTATGACAACTCGTGTAATGAAGATCAAACTCTACTAGGTACTTCAGTTATCAATTACTTCAAATCTATTTTAGCTGCTTCTACAAACCAAATGGAGGCTTTGGATTTACAAAACTTTATCCCTAAGCTTATGAATGAGTAGGATAATAGTCTTTTTATGAGATTACTTACTGAAATTGAAAATCCTAGACATAATCAAAGGTATCAGCTCAACAAGTGTTGATGGCATAGATGGATATAATGGTAAGTTTTTCCAATCTTACTAGTATATGATATCAAAGATCTTTGTGATGCTATTAATGCTTTCTTTATTGGCCATATGCCCCTAATGATATATTTGCAACTGCTATTAGTATAATTTCTAATGTTAACTCTCCTCAAACATGGAAATACTATAGACCAATTAGCTTATGTACCTTTCTAAACAAAAATATTCTTAAAATCCTTAATGACAATATTTCCCAACTACTTCCTAAGATCATCTCTGAGGAACAAGGTGGTTTTGTTCATAATATGAATATCCACGATAATATATTTTTTGCCTAAGAGATTACCCATGACTTAAATAAAAAATTTGGGGGAGTAATATCATAATCAAAGTGGATATTTCAAAAGCTTTTGATAGGATTTCTATCAACTTCATCCTTAAGATTATGGAATTGTTTGGGTTTTATCTAAGGTTTCTAGACATAATAGCAAAAATCATTAATTCAATTAGGTTATCGATTATAGTTAATGAATGGCTAAATGGTTTCTTTAAGTCCTCTAATGGTGTTAGACAAAAGGATCATATATCCCCAAGTATTTTCATCATTGTAGAGGAATACTTAATAAGAGGTCTAAAAACCTTTTTGATTCAAGAAATAAAATTAAGATGTAACACTAGAAGTCGTATAATAATAACTTGTTTAGAACTTACATATGATTTTATTATCTTCACAAATGGTTCTTCATCAAGTATAAATAGGTTGAGATATTTTCTACAATATTACCAAAATATTTATGGTCAAATCATAAACAAAGATAAAACCAAAATCATAATTCCTCAAAGAATGTCTTAGTTAAGAACTAGATTTATAGGTTTACACTATGGACTTAAAGTATGTTCACTCCTATTAACCTATATAGGCATTACTGTCCACTCAAGCAACAAAGATGGACACTTAAATGACTTAATATCTAAAATAAGGAACAATATCCTAGATTGGGGTAGTATACCCTTATCCTTTGGAGGCAGATAAACAACGGTTCAATATGTTTTGATACCTATACCAGTTTATAATATTTAAAGTATCCTTATCCCTAAAAGTTTTATTGATATAATAGAAAACTATGTAATAGATATCTATGAAGTTCTACTGAGACCAACCAAACCATTACCTGGACTAAGTGTATTAACTTATGCAAACCTTATGAAGAATGTGGATTAAGCATAAGGAGACTAAATAACTTACAAAATACTTTTTCTTGTAAGCTATAGTTCAAGTTTAGAGAACAAAAATACATTTAATTCAAGTACATTTACTCAATATATTGTCATACTTATCACCTTCTACAAGTTAACTATTCTAATTAACATTCAAAAATCTGGAAAAGGTTATTGAACATTAGAGAAATTGTTGAAGAATTCATATTTTGGAAATAAAATAAAAAAGATCTTGAGTTTTGACTTGATAAATGGTGTGATATTAATCCTCTAATTCAGTTATCTAAGGAAAACAACAACTGGTATAAAAAGGAAAAAGTCAATTATTTCTTGAGTGAAAATGGTTGGTTACTTGAACAGTTGAAAAACTTTTTCTTATATTATGATATCCAAAAAATTGAGAAATTATATATCAAGATGTTTGGGGAAGATGAAATTATCTGGTCATTATCATCAAATGGTATTTTCAACATAAAAGATACTTGGAATAAATTGAGGTACAAAGGAAACAAGTCTAACTTGTTCAAGCAAGTTTGGAATAATATAAATCCCAAGAATTTTTTTTTATGGTGACTCTTAAACCAATAGATCCATGTGGATACTTCTCTACAAAAAAGATATTTTTCTTTAGCTTCAAATATCAATTTTGGGACAGTACAAAATCTATTAATCATTTGTTTGTATAATGTAACTCTTCCTGGAAAGTTTGGAGTTACTTTGCAGACCTATTTGTATTCGTTTAAGCAGATATATGACCCTAACCCGCCTAATACGCTGCTCGCTTTGGTCTACTGACAAAGATGTACGTATTCGTACCATGATTCCTCCACTTGTTTGTTGGTGTCATTTGGAAAGTTAGAAAAATGTTAAGCATATCTATATTGTTATCTCTATTGTAAACTATATTAAACATATTACCACTGGATTAGATTGTACTAATGTACTTAAAGGTCTCATTAGTTTAAGGACTCTAAAGTTTCTCGTAAGATAGGTTGCTTTAACCATTTATTTAAGAAAGGAATTGTTTAACACTTATTCAACAACCTTCATTAGGTAACATATATAAAGTGAATACTGATGGTTCTCGTAGTCTTAATAGAGAGGCTAGTGGTGATGATCTTATCAAGAGTAGCAATAGAGGCATGGTTGCTTCCTTTGGTAGTATATACATGAAAGAAACTCCAATTATAGCAGAAAGTAGGGCACTATTATATGACTTATTGCTATTAAGGAAAATGATTTTAGCAACATTGATGTAGAGTCCGACTCATTTATACTTATTAAAATGTTTTTT
The DNA here is from genome assembly GCA_036936605.1 of Limnanthes douglasii subsp. nivea. Taxonomy (NCBI): domain Eukaryota; kingdom Viridiplantae; phylum Streptophyta; class Magnoliopsida; order Brassicales; family Limnanthaceae; genus Limnanthes; species Limnanthes douglasii. The sequence goes on along the minus strand of JAUPFV010000005.1, from coordinate 184,881,328 downwards.
AAAGGAAAAGTTCTCTGGTAATTAGCATCACTTATAGACTGTTGTAGCAAACTTATAACTCTAAATATGACTCTTAGACATATATTAAGAGATTAAATCCACGTAGCATACTGGATTGTTAAGTGGACATCTAATGCAAAATGAAATTTTATTTCAACCAAATTCAAGCTCTTAACCAGTTAAGAGCTATAACATTCTTGGAGAGCTTATGTGTTGGTTATTTAAGAATTATAGACTTAAAACACTTCCTGAAACTCTATCTTAAATCCTTAAAATCTATTATATATATATATATATATATATATATATATATATATATATATTCGTCTTTTGATTCCTTAAGAATACTTTGAAATCAACTAATTATGCTTACAAATTTTAGCAGGTTTAATCCCAACTTTCATTATGCTGGCTAGATTCTATTTTGCAAGAATTCAGCATACTGAACATCAGAAAGTGAAATTCAAATTAGGAAGTAACCGCCATCAATACTTGGACATTTAGACATGGACAGTGGCGTAGCCTGGATTTAAACCCTATGGTGTCCTGGTTATTGTCAAAAAAATATTTATTTTGTAGTGGAAGTTGTAAAATGGTGTTGTAATATATCTTCATATTTCATTTATATAAAAGTTATTTAAGTGAGTCTTCCATATTATTTTTGCCAACACTTTGAAGTACTATTATAACATAAAAAAATATAAGTAGACTAATAGATGTATTGATTAGGATATCTATTACTAGTGAACTCTAGATGTATTAATTAGGATATCTATTACTAGTGAACTCGAGAGGCTATGTTGTTACGTTTGATCAGGTTTTAGTTTAAGATTTTCTGCAGTATACAAAAACTAATAGATGTATTGATTATGACATGTATTGTTAGTGAACTCGAGAGCCTATGTTGTTACGGTTTGATCCGTAAAGCAAAATAAAAAATTATGATTTATGCAGGTCTATTTGTTTCGAAATTGAAATCTACAGCTTTCTATCTTAAGAAAAAATATAAATCAATCAATGTTAATCTTTGTAACTAGTGAATAGTAATATAAGACATGTAGCAAAGCTTGAATTATGAAAATTAATAACATAGAGTCATAATAAATACTTTAGTGTTTGAAGCTTGTAGTTAGAGTTTCCTAATTAATAGTAAAAGAACAATTGTTTTAAAAAAGGATATGGCTATATATACCCAATTCAGGTTTAAGTATACCCAAAATATCCGTTTGACTTTCGTTTGACTTTTTTTTTACCATTTTACCCTCGACAAGAAAATTAATATCCAAACTGCCATTAAGTAAAAAAAACTACTAAGTGTATCCTAAGTATACCCAATTCACCAAATAACCTATTTTGTTATCTATACCCAAACAAACATTCTTCTTTACTGAATTTATGATCCAAATAGTATAGTTTTTTTAAATTTTTGAAACCAACTTCAAACTTCATGACAAAATCAAGAACATTCAACCTAAAACACAAAATCGATCATGACTGAAGCAGAACTAGGGATCAGTGTGGAGGAGTTGATGTTGCCGGAAAAAAAAGGATGATGAAATTTTGCCGGAAAAAGAGTTGGAGTCGTCGGAGAAGCCGTCACCGTCGCCGGAGGAGAAGGTAAAAAATTTCGCTGGTGGCCCTTGCCCCATCGGTTCCTGGCCATGGAACCGGTGGTGCGTAGGTGACGCACGGTCGGTTCTTGGCTTTTGAACCGGCCGTGCGTCACCTACGCACCACCGGTTCTATGGCCAGGAACCGATGGTGCAAGGGCCACCTGCCGGTCGGTACCGGGGCCTAAGTACCACCGGTTCTGAGGCCATGAACCGGTGGTGCAGGGGCCTCAGTCCGCTCGGTTCTGAGGCCCCTGCACCACCGGTTCATGGCCTCAGAACCGGTGGTGCACCTGGTCGTGTCCGGCCGGTTCTAGGCCTCTTAACCTTGGGTTCGCGCAGATTTTTCGAAAAAAATCAAGGTTTTTTTCCGTTTTTAACTATACTTGAATGCTTATTGTGGTTTGTTGTTGTGTAACAGGGGACGGATGTCGCCAATGGGACTGAGGCACCTTCCGTTACTGATTAAAGTCATTTGTTCTTCACTACCGAGTTCTACACACACGACGCGTTGGTAAAATGGGTTACGAAGACATGAAAAGTCTATGGTATGGTTATCAACATAAGTCGGCGCGACAAAGTAAACAGTATAAAAAGTCCGATGATGTATTTCTAGTGTGAGAGGGGGGGGATATACTTCAAAAGTAGCAGAAAAAGACCGTAAACGGAAGTCTACAAGAACGAAAAAGATTGACTGCCCATTTCAGCTTCTCGGGTTAATGGTTGAACCAGATCAATGGAAGTTAGAAGTGAAATGTGGTATTCATAACCACGAAACTTCAAAACATCTAGATGGTCATTCTTTTGCTGGCCGTTTGAATGATGAAGAGATGGAATATGTTGAACGAGCGACCTACATTGGTACTAACCCCAGAGCTATACTGAATGGTGTTAAGAAGTTGAACGAAGATAATGTTTCTACCATGCGGGCCATCTACAATGCACGACAGAAAAGTAGGGTTTTAAGAAAAGGCGGGTAGGTCACAACTCCAGTTCTTGTTGGGGGATCTTAAGTCACATAATTATTATGAATGGCATAAATCTGGTGAAGACGATGGACAAATCATTACAGATTCGTTTTTTGCCCATCCAGTTAGTGTTGACCTTTTGCGGACATTTCCAACAGTTTTGATAATGGATAGTACATATAAAGTCATACGATATGGTATGCCATTGTTCGAGATAGTGGGTGTGACGTGTACCGGATTGACTTTTTGTGCGGCATTTGCCTTCATATCCGGTGAGAAGTTAAACAACTTCAAATGGGTGTTAGAGTGTTTGAAGTCGTTGATTTCCGTTCACGGAATTGAAGATCCTCGGGTCATCCTAACCGACAGAGATTTAGCGTTGATGAACGCCATAGAAGTTGTATTCCCAGAGACAACGCATATGTTATGTCGATGGCACATAGCACAGAATGTTCAGGGGCAAACAAGAAAATACTTCCTCGAGAAAATTGATCATGTGAAATTTGTTTATGTTTGGAAGAAGATTGCGTATGCAGCATCAGAGATTGAATTCGATCACGCCCGACGGGACATGCTATTGGAATAGAAAGATTACCATATTGCAATTGAATACACTGAAAAATCGTGGCTCGATAAATACATGGACAAATTCGTTGTTTGGAAGACGAATAATAACTTGGATTTGGGACATTGCACGACTAACCGCGTCGAGAGTGCTCATTCTAACCTAAAGCGTTACATACGTACAATCAAATTAAACTTCGAGTTATTTTGGGGGAGGGTTCATTCGCTTGTTAAAATCCAACATGCTGCCATTAGGTCGTCGTTCGAGAAGAGTCGTTACATAGCATTGCATAAGTTCGCGGATAAACTTTTTGATGAAATTCGAGGCAAGGTTTCCCACATGGCGTTAGAACTATTTTTCGACGAAGTAGAGAAGGCCGGAGATAGCAATGTGGTCGCTATTGAAGATGGGTCGGATGTTAAAGACAATGGCGTCTGTATATGAGCTATAAAATCTACCCATGGTATACCTTGCTATTACCAGGTCCGCAAGTGGCGTAAAGACGAAATTTCTGCCTCTCTAGATGCTTTTCACATCCACTAGACAAGGTTAGAAATAATGCCTCGTTCATTCCGTACGACCATGGAGATTCTCAAAGATGATCTGCTAAAGCTAGTAACTGATGTTATGGAGACAAAAGATGAAAGCCGTATAAAACACATTTACAAGAAATGGTTTGAAATTGTTTATCCTGAAACATCCTCATTGCTAGAGCCATTGGAGAAGCAGAAACACCGAGGCCGCCCACAAGTGAAAAGAAAGTTAGTTGTCGATACATCATCCACTAAACGGGACAAATGCTTCTGAGAACATGAGCTAGATGAGGATAAGGCTAGTCATGACTCAGTCATGAACTCTTTAAAACCACCAAAAGTTAAAAAGGGTAAAGCAGTTGCTAGTGCAAATACAATTCGGGCAGATGTGCTTAAAGTACCTCGTACCCGTAGTTCTTCCATTGCCTCGCTCGCTAGCAAAATCGTACAATCATCCATTGATCGAGTCACAGAACTAATACACGACCAGAAAGGTTTTTTGCGTTGGTTTCCGACTCACTTCAACCCTTTGATATCGGGTATAAATTATGTTAAGGCAGATGGTCATTGTGGATATAGAGCAGTTTCATTTGGGTTGTATGGTCATGAAGAAGGTTGGCGAGGTGTCCGGAAGGAAATATACGATGAACTCATGGAAAACTATAACACATACAGCAAGATTTATAACGGTAAAGAGGATTACCTCAAGGTTGCAGAAAGTATAAACTACTATGAGACACCAGCATCACCCAAATATTGGATGACAATGCCAGAAATGGGGATTGCGATTGCAACCAAGTTCGAATGCATTGTTCATTTTGTGTCACTCGTGGGGTCTCACAACTGTAGTCATACTTTTTTACCTCTGCGCGGTAAACCCCCTATTATGTCCCAAAGACGTGAGATTGGGTTTGGATTCGTTGATACTAACCACTTCGTCAATGTAAGTCATTCGATTTATGGCTATGTTTTAACTTACAACTATATTACTAAATTATTTGTTCTAATTTAAGTAGTATTAAATAGCTATCAATCAAGCCCCTTTGCCCTTGCGCACACATACATCCTACGTGGCAGAAGTTGAAGAGTGAAGAGGCTACGTATTGGGAGCTACCAATAGTTGGTCGCTGCAAAAAATACACGGAACTCGAAGGGAGAAAGCCAGTTTGTTCATTCCCAGAAGTAACTAATCTTGATGAATTTTAGTAGTCGATTTATATCTATTGGCCGGATTTATGTTCATGTTTCGAACACATTTATGTCTTTTGGTCGCTTTATGTCTTTTGGTCGCTTTATGTCTTTTGGACGGATTTATGTTGTTTAGAACTTTGTTTACTTTATCATAATGTTTTGTACTTTAGTTATTTGACCGTAATTCATGAAATTTTCCAACTTATAACGATAAGCAACTAATCATTTCATAACTTAATATCAAACGTTACAAACAAGCAACAACAACATCGCACAAACATGAGTAGATAACTTGAGATTCAACAAACAGTTAGTCAAAATCGTAGCCTCCATTGTCGCTGAGAATACGCACTGTTTCCTCCTTCATCACAATTTGAGAATGAACGTATTCTGCCATTTCTAAAGACAAATAGTCTGTGATCATTAAACCAAAGGAGTCGAATGCCTCGTTTCTAACTTCTAGGGGCTCGTTAAACACCAAGAACATCGGTCCACTAGTTATACACTTGTACCTCGTGGCTACCTCCTCACGAGTACGAGATTGAGGCATTTGTCTAGATGTAGACATTTTGCCGTACATGAAATACATCATACACAAAACTTCATCGAAGAACTCATCGGTATTATCGTCCGGTCGTTTGAACTCCACAGCTTTCGCAACCTTGAGTAGATGAGCATCATCAAACACACTCCAGCCCATTAACAAAGACCTCAACTATGTTTGAAGGAGAGTTTTGTGTGTTTGGTGATGTAAGATAGACTTCTTTAAATAGAAAAATGAAAGATTACTTTGGCGGGAATTTAAGAGCGCGAAAAAAGAAGACGTGGAAAAAAACCGGGAAAAAATTCTAAGTTTCAATTGCGCACCATAGGTATTGTCTATTGTGTAACTATGGTGCACAGTCGAGTGTACCGATGGTACACCACATTGTGTACTTATGGTGCAACCTTCGTGCACCATAGGTACACAGTGTGGTGTACCATCGGTACACAGTGTGGTGTACCATCGGTACACTCGACTGTATACCCATGGTGCCATGCACCGGCCGGTACATGGCATGCCGACCGGTGCATGGTACCATCGGTAAAAGGGGGTGGTACCATCGGTAAATGCCCCTTTTACCGATGGTACAGCGCACCATGGGTACGCCTTCTACAGTACCCATGGTGCACACACTGTTGTACTATTGGTACGAAGTAGTGTGCACCATAGGTACTACTGACTGCGTACCAATGGTGCACAATCACTTGTAATTTTTTGGAATATTTTTTGTTTTAGTTTAAAAAGGTAAGCCTTAGGGCATGGATTGGAGTGGGTTTGATGGTGTTTTTTTATAACGGTTGATGAATTTTGTTAACTTATTGTTATGGTTTAAAGGTTTGATGGTAAGAATGGTACGATTTATGTGTTTTGCGGATTCTAAATTGTAATTAAGAATTCAAATAAAGTTTAACAAATCTAAAGGAAACGATAGAAATAACATAGTAGATGGCATAATACAAAATATGATAGTTTAACAAATCCTACGAATGGATAAATAACTACCACGTCCATGAAAAAGATAGATCACAACAAAGCTAAAACAAGTCCAATAATAAGGACAAACAACCAAGGAGAGAAGAGCTGCAGGACTTGATCTCTCTACCTAAGCGCACCCGCTTCCCCACGATCTACAGGCATAGTAACAATCGAGCGTACAACGTCTAGCAATCTGTCGTCCGTAGTACGTGGTGGTGGAGTAATAGTATGCCAACCATACTCAGCCAGGTACCTCCAGTAGGTGTTCGTCGCAGACTGTCTATATGTTGCAACGGTAGCGGTCAACCGATCCTCAGAAAGCACGTGCTGACGCCAATCTAGCCATCCGCTCTCTTGCCACGTGTACCTCACTAAATCTCATTTCTTGTAACCCGGTCAGAGTACAAGTGGGAGTTCGGGCTCATCCTGAACCCGTCCGAACTGGCGCATCACCCGATCAGGCATGTAGCCCTCGAGCGTGCTCATCATCCGCAAAATATAAACAATGGTGCGGATCTCCTGCACGGGGACTGGACTATAATATCCTGGTATGGCTCAAATATGACCTGTTCCAAAAAATTAAAACACTTAGACTGTTTAAAAAAAATAAAACTTAATATTAAAATGTTCATGACTGCTAAAATTTAAACACTTACATCTGTCTCATTCTGATCTGCAAGGAGAGTACGAACAACCAATTTGGGGCGGATGTTTTGCCCAACAATCCGCTTCGGTAGCCACTTCACAAACCTAGGCTGCCTCGCTACGTGGTCCGCATTCTCTGAGGCTCTAAATGCGGGGAAGTGGTCATAAATCCAACAATCAAGCATAGCTAAAAATCCATAAAGGTTATGCTTCGATGCTTTCGAAGCATCACCCAAACCACGGAAAAGGAATGCCAATGCACTCGTACTCCATGCGATGTTCCACAACCCATAATCCATATTCGCCAACCCGTACAAGTAGTCAGCCTTGACGCTTTTCTGACTAGTATCCGCAAAAATAGTGCAACCAAATAAGAACATAAGGTATGCTCGTGATACCTGGCGGATAGTATCAGCATCAGTCTGCTCAACGTAGCGACCCCTGATAAAAGTCTCCCGCAGCCACTTGATCTTGAAGCCAACGCCTCTAGTGGACTGTATCTCTGCACGGACCTCATCCACTGTCAAACCTAACATACTAGCATAGTAGTTGTATGCCTCATCACGTGGAGCCGTGACTACATCCAAGGTCCGGCCAACTACAGGGAGACCTGTAATGCAGCTTACATCGTCGAGGGTAATCTCCCCAAATGAGAAATGGAACGTGTTGGTCTCCTGATGCCAACTCTCAACAAAAACCTCATCAAGTACATAGTGCGTGAAGTACTGAGGCAAGTGGGCTATAAGAGGACCAAAAGGAGTCCGCGCCAAATGTCGCTGCACCTCTGGCTGAGCACTGAGGTCCCACATACGAAGCACATTATAATGTGCCTGTATGCCTAATATAGTGCGACCCTGTAAATAAAAAACTAAGCCAGAAAATAATAATAGTAAAACCTTAGACTAGACGTTTAATAGTTTGGTACTCACCTGTCCTATGAAGACGTGGTACGCCTCGTGCTCCTTGTAGTCAGGAAACAGAGGTATGTTGTTGCGTTTGAGAAATGCAAACGTCTTCCGTTGCTCCTCTGTGTGGATCGCATCGATATGCTCCTCATCAATGGTGTCCTGCTCAGGGTCCCCAATGGCATCCACCCTGTCACTAACAGGTGGTGGATGTGTACTAGTATGCGCAGGGGACGGAGCTTTGCGAGCGGGAGAGGGAGGTGGTGGATCACTAGCAGTGGGAGGTGGTGATCGGTGTGATGAAGACGTCTCTCGTCGTGAGGAGCCTCCGCCTCTAGTATCATCGATTGCAATCTCTGTGGCTTTTTCTTTCCTCTTCCCATGGTTGATTCGGCGCAAAGACCGATCACTCCTTATCCTGTCCTCCTCCTCCCTAAGACGAATAGTCTCAGGATCCTCAACTAAATCTCGTTCGCGCTTGGCATCGCGGACCCGCTCATCTTCGATGGCCCATACAGTCTTTAGACTCTTGCCTGAGGGTGGCGCCCGTGACCCAGGGGGATACGCCCTAGATCGAGGAAGACGTCGCTCCTCAACCACGTCTGACCTACAAAAATACAAAACAAATCACCAAATTAATAACAGTAACATATGATGTATCCCATAAAATTAAAAAAAAAAACAACACTCTAATTCGCAACCGAACTCCCTATAGAAAGTAATTTCTTATAAATTTCAATTTTTTTAAAAAAAAATGCAAAAATAAAACCTTTAAAAGTCTAATTCGACAATTTTTTTAAAAAAAAAACTGCGCACCATAGGTACGCAGCAAGCCGTACGGAGCGGCACGAGCACCTGTGCCGCTCGGCACGGGCACTTTGTACCGAGCGACACAGGTTCCTGTGCCGCTCGGTACACCGCAAGTGTGCCGCTCGGTACACCGCAAGTGTGCCGCTCGGTACACAGTAAGTGTGTCGCTCGGTACAGAGGCGTTGTACCGAGCGGCACACCTGCTCGCACCGATGGTGCTGCCCAAGGTGCACCACCGGTGCCTTATGCCGGCCATTTTCCATCCGGCAACTTGGCTGAAAAATGGCGACTAAACCCTAATAATTTGCCTAATTCGAACCCTAAATCTAACCTAAATCCTGAATTCTACCCTAAATCTAACCTAAATCTTAAATTCATACTTAAAACTAACAAAATTAACAAACAAATTTAGATTAGGGAACTTACGTAGGTGGTGGTGGGGGGTTTTTGTTCTTCACCGTGATGAAGGAGGAGGAGGAGTAGTGGTGGTGGCTCGCCGGAAAAATTGAGAGAGAAGTGAGAGTGTTTGAGTGAATATAGTTTGCGAGTTATAGAGAAGTGAGATAAGTGAGGGAAGTGAGAGAAAGTGTAGGGAAAATGTTTTGGATGGAAGTTAGTAAAAACAAATTGACTTATATACCTAGAAAATGGTATTTTTGGAAAAAATAGGTATACTTAGATCAACTTTGGGTATACTCAAAATTGGGTATACTTAAACCTGAATTGGGTATATATAGTTTGACCCTTTAAAAAATGGTATCTTGTAGTTAGAGACGACGACAAAAGAACCAACCCGCCCGCTGATCAAATTTATATAAATTTATATTATTTTTAATCATATTTTTAAATAAATAATATATATCAAATCTGTATTATATATATATAATATTAATACATTGTTTTATTGTTTTATATCTATATATATAATAAATAATTAATAATTAATTGAACAGAGTTCACAGCTGGGTCTCGAACTCAAGATCTGTGGGTTCTTGACCGCTTATACCAACAAGACTGAGAAGTGCCTATACCAACAAATCTGAGAAGTGAGGTACTAAAGACATTATTTATGGAGCTACATGGGTTCTTGGACTCACTGATTGATTGCGCGATATGAATGTTGAACCTTTAATCATGAATGGTGTGAATGCTTGTTGGTTTTAGCCCTTAAGATGAACAGTGAAGGAATTAAGAATAGTAAACATGAAAAAGTGAAACTGAAGCTCGAATTCATTCATTGGTACATGATAATGGATTCGAATGCTGAACCTTCAAACATGGATGGTCCGATAATTAAGCATACTAAATCTTGAAAAGTGAAATTCAAGAGTTACTGAACCGTGCATAGTTATAGATATGAATGTCGAACCTCCAATTATGGATTATCTGGATGCTTGTTGTTTATAATCCTAAAAATAGAAAAATGAAGGAATTAAGACTATTAAATCTGGAACAGTGAGACTCAAAGCTGGAATACATTAATCATTACATAGACATGTATTCGAATGCTGAACTTTCAAACATAGATGGTCTCTGTGCTTGTTAATTCTAGTCCCAAAATGGTTTTTGACAACTATGAAGGAAAAGAAATAAAAGATATAAAATGATGATTCAAATAGGGCTTCAGAGGAGGATAAATTAATTAGAAGCAAAGTCAAAAACTTTTTTTTTAGGGAATCCGCAGCCGTTATTCAGAGTGCAATGAGTGTGTATAGGGTAAATAGGGTAAACCGTCAGTTTGATGCGATAGCCTGCAAATTAATGTCAAAAGGTAAATCACACAAGGTGACAGGCTCAGCCGAAAAAGCGTATGTAGAGGGAATCGAATTCATGACCTTTTGGCTCGGCTACCCTTGGAGGCAAGTGAAAAACTTTTTATACAAACTGCATGAAGTTTTCTAAAGAAGAAGAAAGCTGAGTTATCTCTCTTAATTATAGAAAGTTTCTCAAAATCCGAATTGCTTCCATTTTATTTCTAATATTTTCCTTTGATTTGACGCTTAATTTCAAATTGGCATCTTACTTTTCAACAAAATACTATTAAGATTATAGATTTTGAACAATTAATTTGGGTCAAGCCATTGTTGTAATTCTCCTAAATTTAATAAATTGTCTTCTAATTAAAGAAAAACAATTATTTTGATAATTTAATATATTTTTATATATTTCATACGTATTTGGAAATTTGTTATTAAAAAAATATATCTGCATTTCCGAAATATTTAGTTTATTACTATGACATATATAAATTATAGGTTTAATATAACGGTTGATACTTATTCCACTATTACTCCATTGGATGTATATTATTTTTATTTTCTAATTAAATAAAAATGGATTGTCGCTGTTGTAATGGAATTGATTTTTAGGTTTAGGTGAAACATATTTTTCATAAGCATTTATTTATTATTTAAGATAGTATTTCTTGTATCTGTCTTTGAACTTATTTTTTTCATAAGATTCATGCCTTGCCTATGGTGTAAATTAGTTTCCAAAAATATCCTTTGTATTAGAGCTTTGTACTCAAGATCCATAACTTATTTAGAGCAAGATATAATGAAAGTTTTAGATATTTTGGTATGTAGTCTTTTTTTAATATATTGTAGTAAGACCCATATAAGAGGGATTTAATTCAAAATTGATTTAATTTATTTTTATAAATAAAATAATATAAATTTGAATAATAATAAATTGTAGTTGTTTTTTTTATTATATTTCAATAAAATTATTTATTTAATTAGTCATAAAATATTTTAAAATTTCAATAAAATTATTTATTTAATTAACCATAAAATATTTTAAATTTTACTTATTTAGTGAATCAAATAATATGCTTTCAGGTGTTTTTTTCTTCTAAATTTATTTCGGGATCAACCTTAACATCTTTAATAGTATGTACCACTAGTATCCATAGTCACCGCAAATATTATGCAAAGGGTATTAATGTTGCCAAAGTTATATTGTCACCACCGATGTCGTTGCCCATGTCATTCAGCAATATTGGTGATACGGAGTTTTTGCGCCACTGATTTTCAAGAACAATCGTGAATTCGAGAAGACAATCCTGCAACCCCTCCTAAAATTTACCAAAATCGATTATCAAATAGTTACCAAATTCATTATAACCGTGAAATTATTACCAAATCGATTCTAATCTAATATTTAACTAATTTCAACTAACTATCATCCTACCTTATTCGGTTCTATCCAAAAATCAATTCAAAAGTAAACATGAATTAAATCAAGAATATAAAAAGGATGAGAAGTTATTTAATTTTTTTAGAGGACGTAGATTAAGGTTTTGTTCTTGAAGAAGATGAGGTGATGAATCTTGAGTTTTTATTTTTGTGTTCCTGAAAAATGAAGACGAAGATAAGTTTATGTTTTTTGAAAATGGAAAAACTTAATGTATTGGTGGAAAAACTTAGTTCTCTAACCATGTGTGTTTTTGAAATAATATGGGAGAACTTATTATAATTTATGAGAGAAGTTAAAATTGGAACAACTAATATTTTTTATAGATGCTTTATCCTGAGCCTTATATATATCTTATATTAATCTATGATTTTTTTACCGAGAGCGTGAAGTATGAGAATTTATATAATAATAAAAATTAGCCTATGATGGGCTCGTTGAGTTTTTTTATTTAGAGTGGTGACTAAATATGAAAATTTTAAAAAGGAGACAAAATTATTTATGTAATTTGGTAGGTTTTGATATTTGAGAATTATTTTGATTGAATATTTTTTAGGATTAAATTCTTTATTTAGTTGTTTATAAAAAAAATCATATTTTTTTATTAATTCTAATTGTTTTTACATTTCACAACCAATGATTGAATATAGACATATTTATAGATTAAACTTGAAAACATGCATTGAATCTAGAAATTCATAGGACTTCTTCTTCTAGAGATTACACTCTTACACTTCATCTTCAAGGAATTAATTTTGACAGATAACACTCTTATACTTCATCTTCAATTAATTATTTCTGATATCCCCCTTAATTATTTAATGTAATGTTCATTAACTCTCTAAAGTACTCATTCTTGTCTTTGGAAGTGTTTTTGTGAAGACGTCTGCCACTTGTTCATTTGTTTGGCAATATTCGACCTTGTCTTTCTCCACCACATATATGATAAAATGATGTTTAATTGTAATGTAACTTGTACGACTGTCATGGATTGGGTTTCTTGCTATTAAGTTATCGATTTGTTGTCACATATGATCGGGGTTGCTTATTCTTATTTTTTCAACATCTTTGAGGATGTACTTTAGCCATATTGCATGTGATGTTCCTATTGCAATTGGTACACATTCTACCTTGGTAGATAATTGTGCTATTATTTCTCGCTTCTTTGAAGACCACACAACTACACCTGAACCAATAGTAAAAGAGCAGCCTGAAGTGTCTGTCATATCGTCAAGATATTTGGCACAATCATTGTCACAATATTCGAGAATTTTTACCTTAGTGTTCAACTACAACTTGACATTTTTCTCTACTACGACATTATTCACATACCAAATATCGAGATCAATAGTACCTTTGATGTACCTCAGAACTTGTTTTGTAGTTTCAAGATGAATTTAACTCGGTTTATACATGAACCTCAACAAGATACTTGTTGTATATATCACGTCAGATCTGGTAGATGTTAACTATAGTAAGCTTCCTACCAAGATTTTATAATAGACACGTCCACTCTTTCATATGTTGGCTTACGATCGAAGGCAAGCTAGTAACTCGAAATAAGATTTTGATTAGGTGCTTTGATACCCTACCATATTGTGTCTTATGCAATTCAGACTCTAAAACTATCAATCATATCCTTTACGATTGTAGTTTAACTCATAGTATTTGGGTTTTCGCTAGCTCCATACTTGGGGTTCGCGGTTAATGCTCTAAATTGGAAATCTTAGTATTATGAGGCGTTAAATTTGTCTTCTTCTTAAAACTGACATCATTGGCATTTTTGTTTTGGTGCGGTTATTTACCATGTCTGGCGTGAGAGGAATGCGAGAATTTTTTGTTCCCCTCGTACCCTTGCCTTTAAGGTTTCGTATTATATTCTCTCTGATCGTCGGTTCAGATTTAATGGCACCAAAATATGTTGGGCAATTATTGTATTATTTGTCTAGCACCTATCACTTCCCCCTCATAACGCTGGCGGTAACTACTCATTGTCATTGATGTCTTGTCTCGCGGTACTTTATGCTTGGTCTAGATATGTTAATCTATATTCATTGGGAATGCTTCGTCTGATTCAATAATTTCTTATGTATCCCAAACTGCCCTTGTATTGGGTCTAGTTAATTCATTTATCTCTTTTTTTCTCATAAGGCTCAAATTCTTTAATCGGGGTATGTCTCGTGTATTTTATACTTTGTATTTTAATTTAATAATTTTTAAGAAAAAAAATATTTTTTATCTTAAATAACAAAAATAAATGGAAGTATAATTTGAAAATAGCACTTTCAGTATTAAAAATGAATTACAATCAATTTTATTTAAAACAAAAAAAATATCAAAAAAAACAAAAAAAACACAAATACAAAAAAAATCTAATGTAAATTGATATTTATTTATAAGCTATAAGGACCGAATTATCCAATTCACGTATCAAACCGATAAAACACTGGACCGGAATTTACTTTGTAGTTAGATATAATAAATGTGTAATACTAAGGTATCTTATGTAATAAGAAATAAGTATGTTTAATGTTAGTAAATTGATATATAGACTCGTTAACCATGGTGGATCAAGTACTAAAATTTAGGGTATGTCGAAAAAATAAAATTCAACTAAAGTAAGTATACCAAACACAATGTTCGAGAAGAACACCAATAAAAAAATGGAAGAAAAACAAATCAAATAATAGAAAAACAAACCTAATACTAAAAAAGAACAACCAAAAATAAATCAAGAAGAACAATAAATAAATTATGAAACTAACTAAGAAATTAACTTGAATTGGCTGCTAATTTTTATTAGAGAAGAAAAAAATTGAAATACTTTTGTTGATTTTCAATTGGAGAGGTATTATTTTTATGTTGATTGTCGTTAGAAAATAGAAATTTGTTTTTGCTTTGATTTTTGTGAATAAATAGATATGTGGTTGGTTTTCAAGATAGGCTAGGGTTTCAGGGAGCGGATAAAAAAGATGTAAAAATATTAATGTAAACAATTAATGAAAATTTTATATATATATATATAAGGGTTATTTCCAATAAGATATATAGAATAATTAAAATTTCTTGTTTAGTGGGTGTTAGTTTGGTTAATTCTAATAAGTGTATCTAGAATATTAGATATAGTGTTAGTATCAAAAGTATTATACACTTATTGGAATTATGAAAATATTTTGTATGTAACAAGAATTTTGATATATTTGATGTACCTCTTAAGAACTCACCCATATATAATGGGTTATTTTTCATATATATATAAATTATAATTGAATATAAAACTGAAAGAACACCATTTAAAAATTTATTTAAAATTAAAACATAA
Organism: Limnanthes douglasii subsp. nivea; assembly: GCA_036936605.1. Taxonomy (NCBI): domain Eukaryota; kingdom Viridiplantae; phylum Streptophyta; class Magnoliopsida; order Brassicales; family Limnanthaceae; genus Limnanthes; species Limnanthes douglasii. The sequence continues at coordinate 184,866,065 of JAUPFV010000005.1, read as the reverse complement.
ATAAATAAAAAATCTAAATTAAAAGTCACTTTTGTTAAAATAATTTATTTAATAGTTAAAACATAAATAAAAGTATAAAAAAATATGAAAAGTGAATTAGAAAAACCATCCTAGTCAAAATATTAATAAATGTAAAATATAAGTTAAACAATAAACAATATTGATTTTTGAAATCAATAAAGATTTATAAAATTGTTGACCAAATTCAACAATATAATAAATGAACATCCTTATTATTTTTTTATTTATTTTTTTATTTTTTTCGGAGGGAACCCGCAGCTGCTACTCAGAGTGCAATGAGTGCGCACAGGGTAAACCCTCAGTCTGACGCGATAGCCTGCAAACCAACGCCAGAAGGTAAACCACACAAGGTGACAGGCTCAGCCGAGAAAGCGTATGTAGAGGGACTCGAACTCATGAACCTCAACAAGATACTTGTTGGGGGCTAAAATTATTATATTTTATTAATGGTAAAATTGTATATTAATAATCGATTTCTAATTTGATTGATATCTAAATACATTCTTAAAAAGTAAAACCAAAAAATACAAATTCTATTTTGATAATTTAGGGTGGTCGCGGACGTATTTGTATCCTCTATAGATTCACTCCTACCATTAACTATGTAGGCCCATTGACCCATATCACTACCAAATGCACTTTCTCTTTTTAATTTTCATATTTGAATTTATCTCTAAAAATCTGTGTCCCGTTATTCTAAATATATATTACATAATTCTCGTCGGATATTTTTGTATTCATCAGTGGCGAACATAGTGGAAGCATAGATAGGTATCCAGATAAAGACATCTCAAACCATTAAATATGTTTCGCTCGTCTTCAGGTTCTAGCGAGAGATGAATTCTGAGATGTAGGTCGGTCGTCTCGGTTAAAAAAGGTTCTGATTAATTGGATTTGGGCGCTCGACCCTAATGTTGGTACAAAGATCAGCAAAAATAATTGATCCTAAAAAACATCAAGATTGATTGTGTGAGAGAATTGCGATGAATTTACAAAAAAATAATGGTAGTTTGATCAAGAATGGTTCGTTCAAAAATCCAAAAGATTAGAGAAGAAGAGGCTTCCAAGGGAGACAAAGCCAAGTCCGATTGTTTACGAAACCATGAAAAATACCAAAGAAAGCAGTTCCGATCATACAGAATCTACCATTCTTTGATAAATAATCGAAAAGCAATATATCACTATATTCTTTTAGAATCTAGCATTTATTTTGTTTGAGATTCAAAGAATTTTTCTTCTTCTTTAGATAAAGATCTCAATCACAAGAAGAAAATAGGTTATTGTGGTACGTGTTATTCGAAAAGGCATTCCAGTCAATATTAGAGCTTGAAAAGGGAGCGAGATTCAAAAAAATAGCGTGACTCCTCAGATAAGCAAGAGCCTCTTAAGGGTAACTGGTAGCTGTGACGAAGGCCATACAACAATAAACTATAGGATATATTTTAGAAAGTCTTACATTGTTACAATGAGGTTCACGGAACAAGAGTTTTGATTACCAAGTCAAAAAATAATTTGTGAATCCGTCCGAACAGGGTCTTTATACAACAACTAATGATGGCCACCGTATAGTCAGGGACGTAACTAACGGTTGTCTTAATTATCTACCTAAACTCTCTTATGACACCTACCAAACCAATTTGATATATCCGAAATAGAATATTTTTATGGGGATATGGACCTTGATAATCATCTAGAGAAATTTAAAAACTTTATAATGAATTATGACGATGATGATAAGTTTTTATGTCGAGCTTTCTCTCAAACCGATAAAGACATTGCTATAAAGTGGTATAATCGGCTTCTACAAGGTTTTATCAAGAATTTTGATATAATCTAGACAACGTTTAGGCGAAAGTTTTTGAAAAGTAAGGAGATGCGGGGGAATAAAGACAAAATAATTCAATACCGGTAACTGGTTGGGGAGAGTTCGAAAGATTATACCAAACACTTCGTTCTTATGAAGAATAGTATTGATGATTGTTATGAGCAAGTTATTATTTTTTTCTTTCAGACAAGGTCTTCTCCCTAGAAATTTGGGTGATGAAGAGACCAAGAAAAAAGTTCTGACATTTGGGGCTCTACTAGCTGAGTTCGAAGAGCAGATCAATGTGGAAGAGTATAAAACATTAAATTTGATCCCCCTGTAAAGACAGATTTTTAACAGACATTTTCCCGGTCTATCAACAACAACAAATCTAAAATTTTCAGTCCCACAAAGCAACTACTTTTTGCCCAAAACGAACAATTCAAATCCCACATCGACCTAGGGTAAATCAACAACACCAAGTTCAGCATCATAGGCCTAGAACAAATCAATGGGTTTGATCCGATAATTATGTCTGGTTGACCGAGAGCGTCGCTACTATTTTCGATAAGACACAAAATTTCATTCACTTTAACAAACCACTCCCGATTCAGAGTCTGAAGGAAGGACGGAATAACCGATTTTGCAAGTATCATAACGATGTAGGCCACGATACGAGGACAGCATAAAATTGAAACATAAAATTCAAACCCTAATTAAGAATGGTAAGCTAAACACCTTTATAAAGGCACAGTTAGAGGGTTGCCAGCAGGCTCTGGTGAGTAACCAAGCAACGATTCAGAGGGAGGTAATCGAGGTTGCACTAAAATAATAAATTACAATGGTCATAACCAGACCCTTTAATAATTTTGATATTGATGCAGAGCACATAGACCCTGATTCTAATAAAATGAGTATTCTAGTAATTGACAAACCCAAAGCTAAGGGTAGAGTCAATGTTTGTGTGAACTCTTCGAATCACTAACTATTTTCGATGGGGTTACCGAGTCAGATATCTCCAGCTACTCGCGAAATAGGCATGAAAATTTTAGCAACACAAATAGAAGGAAGAATATCAACCCACCTTTACCGAAATCTGTTACCTTTTATTCTTCTTGATGGTGATGACTTAAGAGAGGTTGATGGACCTCATAAAGATGTTTTAGTAATCGGAACGACTATTAGAGGAACTAAAATTCAAAAGATCCTAATTGATACAGACAGTTTGACAAACATTATGTTCATGTCCACTTACAAAAAAATGAAAAACCCTTTTGTCATCCTCCAGTCAGATAGAAAAATAATTGGGATTAACCGGGGTCACTGCTGATATCATCAGAGAATTCAAAGGGGATTTATTACTAGGCCGAAATCCCTTCAAAAAATGGTAAAAGTGATTTTTGTAGTGGTGGGTGGACCAATTTTGTATAATGTAATTTCTGGCATGTCATGTTTTTCAAGAATAGACATTATTTCCACAAGTGTCCACTAATGTCTGAAGTATGTGATCGGAAATCAGGTGGGAGTTATCTGCAATAACCAGAAAGTGGCAAGAGAGTGCTACACTACTGCACTTACTCGAACGACAATCAAAATTTCTGAAATAAAGAGAGAACAACAGTTACCGGAGTCTACATCGGAGTCATATATTGTAGATGATCTCCAAGTTCAATAATACTCGATGAAGACATTAAATATATACATTTTCCAGCGAAAAAAGTGTAAAGATCGGGGTCCAAATATCACCTATCGTAAGATAAAACTGATAAACTTATTGTCAAGGAATTTACATATGTTTTCCTGGTGTACTAAGAATGCAATGGGAGTGTCTGCAAGTGTCATTTGCCACAAAATTGCAGTACGACCTAATATACGCCTCGTCATTCAAAAACCAAGAGTTTTGTTCTTTCGAAAAGTCTGAAGCAATTGTGGCAGAGGTGAATCGGTTAATGAGAATAGGACATATGAGAGAGTCTAAATACCCATTGTGGATGAAAAATCCGGTACTCTTGAAAAAAAATAGAAATTGGCGAATGTCTGTTGATTTTATATATTTGAACAAGATGTGTCCTAAGAACCCTTTTCATGTCCTTATAATTGATCAACTGATAGACTTGACCTCGATTAATAAACTCTTATCCTTTATGGATGAATTTGTCGGGTATAATCATATACATATGGATTTGAGAGACCAAGACAACATTATATTTGTAACTGATATGGGGCTATATCGCTAAAAAAATGATAGCGTTCGGGTTGAAGAATGTTGGGCTACTTATCATCAATTAGTTAATAAGGCTTTTGCTAGCCAGATCTGAAGGAATATGAAGTTTATATTGACTATATAATGGTAAAAATCACAAGAGATAAAGATCATGTCTCCGATCTAGAGGAAATTTTCCATAACTTGAAGACCATAAACTTGAAATCGAATCCAGAAAAGTGTGCGTTTAGGGTGCGATCTGGAAAATATTGGGCTACGTAGTGAGTGAAAAATGTATTAAAGAGGTAAAAATCTGAACAAGGAGTTTGGTTGTTTTAAACCGGTTTATATCGAGGTTTTCAGACAAATATACATTATCTTTCCAAGTTTTAAAAAAGGTGAATTGTTTTAATTGGATTTTATAATACGAAGAAGCTTTCATCAAAATAAAAGAACATGTATCTTCTCGCACTATCGGTATATGCAATAAGTGCAGTGTTAGTCACATAAGTTAAAAATTGTCCGCGTTTGGTTTATTATGTGAGTAAAAGCTTATTAGATGCTGAAAAATGTATTTAAAATTGGGAAAGCTATCATTGGCTCTTGTGGTGGTAGCACGAAAAATGTAGTCATATTTCCAAGCTCATTCTATTATGGTTCGAATCTCCTTTCTACTCAAAAATGTGTTACAAATAACATCTGTATTATGTTGGATGACTAAATGGTATGTGGAACTAGGAGACTGCGATATAGATTTTGAACCTCGGATGGTAATTAAAGCACATGCCTTAGGAGATTATCTACTCGAGTTTTATTCAGAACGACCAGAGTTGAAGCCAGATATCGATATGTTTTATGATGAATGGATAATTTGAATCGATTAGGGCTCTAATACTTCAGGTTGTGGCACGGGGGTTCAGTTGGTAGCATCAGATGGAGAATTAAACTATCAAGCAATACACTTTGGCTTCAGAGCATCTAATAATGAGGTAAAATACGAAGTAGCTTTGGCAGGGTTACGGCTCGTGAAAATATGTGGTGCCAATAAAGTCTGTCTAATAAGAAATTCACTTCTTATCTATTATGCATCACGCGAGGCCGAGCCAAGGAAAGATCATTTGGTGAAATACCTACAGGCGTTGAAAGAATTGATAAACTTCTTCTAGTACATTAAGTATGAGTACATTCACCTAGTAAAAACTTATATTGTTGATTTCCTAACAAGAATCGCATACACATAAGAGTATACATGGATACTTTAGCAAAAGCACCCATAAATAACACCAGCTTCCGAATAGAATTTGAAAACGTAAGAAGTCTTTCAAATTTTGACTAGCTTGGACAAATATTAGAGGCATGTGCTTAAATAATTTCTAATCATAGAGACTTTGTCGGTCAATAAATTATTTTTAAAAAACAACTAAGGTTCAATACACATGGTTTCTTGGTCTTCAAAGATATATTTTATACAAAAGCTTTAAGCCAACCAATATTGTAATGTCTCGAAGTTAATAAATCACAGATGGTGTTATCTGAATTGCATGATGTAGATAGATTAGCTTAATGTGGCTTTAAAACATTTACAAGAAGGGTTTTGTTGACTGGGTATGATTTGGTCTTCTATCATGGATTGCTAAATAATTAGTCAGACAGTGTAATACCTGCCAACGATGTAATACATGTACCAGCGGTATCGCTCGAATCTATTTTGGAAACTTTGTTTTTCTACAGGTGGGGCTTAGAATTAGTTGGACCATTACATATGGCCTCCGGGGGACGCCAAACCATCATAGTAGTTATTGATTATTTCTATAAGTGGTTGGAAGCTGAGCCTTTATCCGTGACTAAAGCGAAAAATGTCATCAAAATTATTTTATCAAACATATGACCATCAGTTTCAAAATAAGGACATGGAAACTTTATGTTCTTCCTGAGGTATTTACCATTGCTTTTCAACATATTTCCATCCACAAACTAATGGAAAAGTAGAGGTCACGAACAGAAGTATCCATGATGCTTTGAGAAAGAATTTAGAATGGGTTTGCGGGAAATGGCCAAATTATCTATAATAAGTATTATGAGCTTACCAAACTACATCTCGATCGATGACCCAAAAATATCCTTTCGCGTTGGTTTATGAGATACATGCGGTAACCTCAACCGAATTCACCCTCCCATCTATCATAATAAAAAAACTAATGTGAGACGGGTAATGATAAAGGCTAAAGAGCCGAGCTTAACTTAATTTAGGAAAAATGAATGAATACGTATTTAAAATCCCTTCATTATCAGACTTTAATGAGAAGCATGTATGCATCCCGATTTCGTCGAAGATAATTCAAGGTGGGGGATAGATTTCTAAAAACTATATTCATGCACACTAAAGATAAATTATTGAATAATTTAGGAATAAATTAGGAAAGGCCTTATTCGGTTACTGAAAGGGTTAAACCTGGAAATTATCGACTGAAAGATCAAGAAGGCATGCCACTTCGGTACTCTTAGAATATCAAGCACTTAAGATTGTATCTCAAAAGACTGTAAAAAATATGTATTACTATTTTTAAGTTAAGTGATTTGATGTTTGGTGACATGCTCTTTACTATCTTATAGGCGTGATGAGGTTTTAATAAGGTGTCCGCATAGCCGGCTAATATAAACATTTTTTTCCTTTTATATTATAGTCTCATTGTCAATCGATCATGATATTTTCGATCCAAATTTTAGCATTTAAAAGGTTCTAACACTAGTTTGTCAAATGTAAAGGTTCCAACACCAGTTGGTCACATTTAAAAGGTTCCAACACTGGTTGGTCAAATGTAAAGGTTTCAACACTAGTTGGTCACATTTAAAAGGTTCCAACACTAGTTGGTCACATTTAAAAGGTTCCAACACTAGTTGGTCACATTTAAAAGGTTCCAACACTAGTTGGTCACATTTAAAAGGTTATAACACTAGTTGGTAATATGTAAAGGTTCCAACATTAGTTGGTTGTGTTTGGAGAGCGCTTTGGTGATCTATTGGGAATTGATCACCCTTAACTAGGAAGACTCCAAAGAAATGATTTCAAAATAATAAATTTATATAATGGCAGGAAACAAATTGAATAGCAAGAACATATGTTTATAGATTCTAAATGTAAGTATAAGACGCCTTGGCTGACCAAAAACGTAAAAGTTTCAAAAATACAAAAATGTTACAACAAAAAAGGGAATATTAGTGCCCTCAGACTTATCTTCACTAGTTTGGCTGTTGTTTGTTTTGCCCTCATCTTCAGGATTCTTTGACAATTGATCACCCTCGAAACTTTCGTTTTTGGACTATTCATCCTCAGACTCAGCATATCCGCTCTCATAATCTAATGTTGCTTACAATTCATCTTCAAACGAGCCGTGAGCAATTTGTTCCCAATCGGTAACCATGTTCCAAAACGGATGAAATTCTAATTTATTTATATCTTGAACCTTTCCAAAAAAATATGTTGTTACCAATTACAAATTTGATGTTTATGTTCTTTATAGTCGAATTGGGCTGTCATGGTTTGCAAAATACTATTTTAAGAGTCTTAGTCTCATCCTTGTAGATGTAGAGTTTGCCAATTCTCAAAATAATAGTTTGGTAAATGGATCTGCTAAGTTCTCACTAGAACATACGTATGAGACAAATATAATTCCAATTTGAATTAATTGTCTAACATGCTTATGTTTTAGACTTATATGTCTAGACTTCTCATTGTAGATTCCATTGTATGCTCTACCTAATGTTGCTTGACTATCACAGTGTATTTATGTCGTCATATTACTTTAGAGGTGACTATTATCTCCAACAAGATATCTCTTAACCATTTAACCTCAATATCCGTTGTGACCAACACGATGAACTCAGACTCCATAGTCAAGTGGGATTTACATGTTTGTTTATTTCATCCCCAAGAAACAAAACCACTTGCAAATGTGAACACCCATCCCTTAGTCAATTTGTTATCGAATAAATTAGTGATCTTATTTACATATATGTATCTCTCAAGTACCCCCTGGAAAATTAGAATATTAAATACACATGTCTTTGATATTTTGCAAGTATCCAAAGACCATTCAAATTGTATTCCATTGTTTCATACTTAGATTACTCGTAAATTGACTTAATTTACTTATAGAAAAATATATATATCCGCCCTACTGCATAAAGATGCATACATTAAACTTCTGATTGCACTAGTATATTCTAATTGACCCACTAATCTTCCTCCATTTTTTCTAAATTATAAACTAGGATCAATTCGTGTTTATGCTTCTTTGAATTGCATATGCTTGAACTTATTAAGTATATTTTCAATATAATATGATTGACTTAGGGCATAACCCCCCATTATTTTTTAATACTTGAATTCCTAAAATAGTGTCTACTTTATTAAGATCCTTCATCTTAAAAGTAGAAGATAAAAACCTCTTTGTTTCAATAATCTATTTCATATCATTACTAAGTATAAGCAAGTCATCTACATATAGACATACAATGACTATTACATCACCATGAAATTTAATGTATAAACATGTTGTTTCGTCGTGTTACGTCTAAACCCAACGGATGCAGTAGCATGATCGAACTTTTCATGTTATTTCTTAGGAGCTTGCTTAAGACTATATAACGAATTAAAATCATATACACCTTAAAATCATTCCCATAAGTATAAAACCCTTAGGATGTTCCATATAGACCTCCTCGTCGAGATTTCTATTTTAAAAAGTTATTTTAACATCCACTCGGTGAATCTTCAAATTATATACAGATGCGATTATAAAGAGCATCCTTATGCTTGTGGTTCTTGCAACCAAAGCATAAGTGTCAAAATAATTTATTCATTTTTGGCCGAAATATTTTGGCTACTAATCTTGTTTTAATAACTTTAAAATTAATATGTTGCTTTAAAATATTAAAATAGTATTGTTCGTGGAGCATATGTGTCAAAATAATATGTTCTTTCTTATTATTGAAATCCTTTGGCAAACTGTTTGTGTCATATTTCTTCCTAAACACCCACTTACAACCAATTAGTCTTAGCCTCATAGGAAAATTGACCAACTCCTAAGTATGATTTGATATTATTGAATCTATTTCATCATTTATGGTCTCTTACCACCTCTCTTGATTCACATACCACATTAGAATTCATATATAATAACCTATAAGCTTTGTTACCGGGTGCATAACCAAAGAACACACATCTTATAGTTTTATTACCTAATTGTACTCTTTTTATATTTGTGTTTTTCTAAGAAAAACTAAACACCCCACATTTTGAAATATTTTATATTTTATTTTGTTCATTTTTATAACTCATATGGAAATATTCTGGTTTTCTTAAGAGGAATACGATTACTAATATGACATATAGTTAAATCAGCTTCACCGCAAAAATTAATATGCAATTTTAAATTAACTAGCATGACATTGGTCATCTCGATCAAATATCGACTTTTGCGCTTGGCCAATACATTTTTTACAGCGTATAAGGTGCCAAACTTTGATAAGTTACCCCATGATCTTCATAAAAACTATAAAATTATCCCGATAAATATTTTATACCTCTATCACTATGCAAGATTTTAATCTTAGTGTCTAATTAATGTTTTACTTGTGCTTTGAAAATCTTAAACATGTTAGAGGCCTTATCCTTATGTTTAAGAAAATAACCATAAATAAATGTTGAGTAGTCATCAATGAAATTATTATGTATCTCATACTTCCACATGTCAATATGCCATTAAACTCACATATGTTGGTGAATATCAAGTTTAACGATTATGCATCTTTCGACAGGTATGTAAGGCTTCCTAATCATTTTTTATTAAACATACTACTCGCATTCTTCATACAAAACTATATCATATTTATAAGCCTGTTTTAACAATTTTATTTATCATATTATGTCATATATGAGTAAGTCTACCATGTTATAACAATTAATCATTACTAGAACAAGCGTAAATAGAATTCTTTATTTTACTCATTAAAGTTTTGGTAATACATACTTTTACCATTCTATTATTTGATTATCGTTTACCAACAAAGATATTTTTTTTGTTGGAATAATTTTAATTTAGACAAAATACCATCCAAACACTAAGTTTTTGTTCATTTTTAGAACATATAAAACTGTTAACATGCACATGTTCTACGTAGCATCTCAGAGAAATAGCCGCCAGGAAGCGGCTAGGGTTTTGTGTTTATTAGAGAATCTCTTTTTTTATTATAATGCAAACCCAAGTAAGGCTCTCAATATATAGAGAACTTAGAGGCCTATACAAGGAAACTTAATACATTGAATATTCTAACACATTATAATATCAAAACATGCTAATCTCAGTAACACACTTCCCTCTATCACCTTCATAGTCACTCTCTTCGTTTCTTGTGCACTGAATATTCTAACACTCCCCCTCAAGTTGTGTAGTTGGATCACCAACACCCAACTTGGATAAAACTGATTCGAATGTTCTTGCAGCAACCGTTTTTGTCAGGATGTCTGCCAATTCGTCTTTGGATCTAACAAATGGAAGTTCGACTGTCCTATCTTCAATCTTTTCTTTCATGAAGTGCCTATCTATTTCAACGTGCTTTGTTCTATCATGATGTACCGGGTTCTCTGAAATCTTAATCGTAGCTTTATTATCGCACATTAACTGAGTTGTACCCTTCAGGGGAAATCTGATTTCTTTCATTATCTTCTTTAACCAAAGTATCTCGGTAATCCCCTTAACGATTCCTCTAAATTCTGATTCAGCACTTGACAGTGAAACTACTTTCTGTTTCTTACTCCTCCAAGTCACCAAGTTACCTCCAAGAAGAGTAAAGTAGCCAGCAGTTGATCGCTTGTCGTTAGGATTCCCTCCCCAATCAGCATCTGTGAATACTTCAACATCAAGGTGTCCACTTTTCTTAAAAATTATGCCTCTTCCTGGCGTGCCTTTGAGATATCGAATAATCCTCATTACTGCCTCCATATGGTGTTCCTGAGGATGATGCATGAACTGGCTAACTACTCCCACCGTGTATGCAATGTCGGGTCGAGTGTGCGCCAGGTAAATCAATTTTCCCACCAACCTTTGGTACCTTTCTTTACTCGCTGGTCTGGCCCCTTCAATTATCTTTAGTTTGTGATTCACAACCATAGGAGTGTCATTTGGTTTGCAATCCACCATGCCAACTTCAGCTAATAAATCCAATATATATTTCCGTTGGGAGATATAAATCCCTCCTCTTGACCTAAGAACCTCGATTCCTAAGAAATACTTCAATCCTCCAAGGTCTTTCATTTCGAACTCCTTGAAGAGGTTTTTCCTAGGATAGCTAATTTCTTCTTCGTCATTCCCCGTTATAATCATATCGTCGACATATATTATAAGACAAGTGACTAATTCTCCTCTTTTTTTGTAAAACAATGTATGATCTCCATTAATCTGTTTGTAGCTATACTGCTTCATTGCAATTGTAAATCTCCCAAACCAAGCACGAGGAGACTGTTTGAGCCCATATAATGCCTTTTTTAGTTTACGTACCTCATTTTCTTGAAAACTATCAGAGAACCCTGGTGGGGGTTCCATATATACCTCTTCTTCCAAGTCTCCATGTAAGAAAGCATTCTTTATATCAAATTGATGAAGAGGCCAATCTTTATTCGCGGCTATTGAAAGTAAAACTCTGATAGTGTCAATCTTTGCAACCGGAGAGAAAGCTTCAGAGTAGTCTATACCATATGTTTGTGTATATCCTTTGGCAACCAATCTTGCCTTGTATCGCTCAATGGTGCCATCAGATTTATATTTTATATTAAACACCCATCTACACCCGACTGTTTTCTTCCCTTGGTAACACACAATTCTCCCACGTACCATTCCTTTTTAGAGCTTCCATTTCAGTATTCATTGCCGCATGCCATTCAGTCATCTTTTTAGCTTCTTGAGCTGTTTTAGGGATTTGTTCAGAGAGAATAGTAGCTGAAAACGCATTTGCAATCTTCGTCATTCCTTTCCTGTCCGTTTTTACCGGATATGTAGAAGCACGAGGAACGTGTTCCGGTGAATACCGGTCAGGAGGAACCCCTCTATTTTTTCTTGGGGGAAGAACCAGAGTTTGAGTTTCAACAAATGAACTTCCTGAAATTTCATGATCAGTAGCATTTGGTGAGTTATGACATTGTAAATTGTTTACCTCTTGATGGACATTTTCTTCGGCTGAAACGATGGTAATATCCATGGCATTTGTTTCTTGTGGGACATTGTCTTCGGGAGAATCATTGGTGGTAAGAACTGTCTTGTCAGTCTCCTTTATGTTGGAAGAGGCGTGTTCGGTGGTGCCATCTACCGACTATGTCGGCACATCCTCAAAGTAACTTTCATATAGCAACCAGTCGAGTGATTCACTTACTTTCTCCCCCTGAGCACGAGATTGGTGGTCAAAAAAATAATTGGATTCTAAGAAGTCACAGTCCATGGTGACATGGATTCGACGTGTAACCGGATTGTAACACCGATATCCCATTTGATGAACACCGTATCCAACAAATACACACTTTTCATCACAAGGATTAAGTTTGTTTCGACTAGTTTTAGGGATATGAACAAACACCGAACAACCAAAGACACGAGGTGGTAAGGTCATAACAGATGGAATTGTAACTTGGGTGGCAAGCACTTGTAATGGAGTTTTATTTCCTAGACATCGGGTTGGTAGACGATTTACAAGATACGTAGATATAGCAAGAGCTTCTAGCCAAAGAGAATGAGGAACTCTAGATTCAATCATAATAGCACGAGTTTTTTCAAGTAAAGTACGATTTTTTTTGTTCTGAAGTACCGTTTTGTTGAGGTGTGTTTGGACAAGTGGTTTGATGGATAAGACCATTTGTTTTGAAAAAATTATGCATTGTTTGGTTGAAAAACTCTGTTCCATTATCAGAATGGAGAATCTGTATATTTGTTTTTCAAATTGAGTCAAAATCATTTTATAAAAGCAAACAAATATTTCTGGTACTTCCGATTTATGTTTCATGAAGTATATCCAAGTCATTCTTGAGAAATCATCCATAAATAAAACAAAGTATCTGATTGATTGTTAGTGGAATTTGGTGTTGGACCCCAAACATTAGAATGGATTAGCGAAAAAGCATAATCAACTCTAGTATTACTTTGATTAAATGAGACCCTACGATTTTTTGCAAGAATGCAGGTTTCACATTTCTCATGAATGGAATTATTTAGAAAAAGACTAAGAAACAAACTCTTAAGATATCTAAAAGAAGAATGACCAAGTCGTCGGTGCCATAACCAAAGTTGCCTTTCGGTTGTTCCGTGAGCAAGCATGGCATATCCTTTATGGACTACCTGATCAACATAATAGAGACCTCCTTGTTCAGTACCACGCCCAATGATCTCTTTCGTACGAATGTCCTGTAAAATGAAAAAAATAGATACATAAGAACCACATATTTGAGTTGTTTTGTCACTTGACTAACAGATAATAACTTTAAGGATAGTGAAGGAATGTAGAGGCAGTTTCTAATTTCCATCTTTTCCGAAAAAATAATTGAACCTCCCCCTTTGACTTCACAAATTTCTCCACTAGCAGTCTCAATATGGGATTTCTTTGGAGATGATATGTCACCAAAGTCATTAGGATCATAAGACATGGTGTCCGTAGCCCCGAAATCAAAGATCCAATTCATTGATTTCTCAAACCCTTTACCTCCAAGTTTTTCATAGGAGTTCGCCGCCATTCCTCCAAAACCAGTACCACTTCATTGCTCATTTTTAGTCGGATCTTCACCGTCACTTGTAGACGAAGCCCGTTTGACATTAGATCTGAAACGCTGGTTATTTTTCTCCTTATGACCGTCCTCCCACCATTCTGGATAGCCAACCAACTGGAAACATGTCTCTTTAGTGTGTTTCTTCATCCCATAATGAGTGCAATACAACTTGGATTTATCTTCTTTCTCTTTGGATCGGAATTTAAACCTCTGTGCAGAATCTTTAGGAGCCAAACCCATTCCAATTTCAATCGAGTCACTATCAGAAGAACTTGATTTTAGTATATTAAGCCTGGCCACTTCCCTTCGTATTGTAGCATATGTTGTTTCCACGGAAGGAAGATGATCATTTTTCAGGATATCTCTCTTGACTGGTTCCATCTTGTCATTAATCGCCATTAGCAATTGATAGAGTCTTTATTCTTGAGTCTTCTTATTGTAGATCTGACTGTCTTCTGGGTCTTTCATAGGGTTCGGATCTCTCCTATCTATAGACATCCGTATGTTCTGCAGTTTATTCCACAAGTCTTCTAGTGTATCGGACCCTTGCCTTAATGAATTAGCCCTCTTATGAAGGTCAAACACTTGTAACGAATCTGTACCGGAACTGTATGTGGTGGCTAACCCATCCCAGAGGGATTTTGCAGTGGGATATTGCGAGACATTATTCACCAAGCTGGATTCAAGATTCTGGATAATCCATGTGAAAACACATTGATCATCTTGTTCCCACCTTGTATATATTTTGTCAGTTTTGGATGGAGGTGTCGGCTCCCCTGTAATGTGAGAACCTCTCCCCCTTCCCCCAATTCCTTTCCTCATCAGGTTTGCCCATAGGGCATAGTTGTCACCACCGAGTTTAATCCCGAGGGATAAATTCTCAGGGTTAGTTGTTTGTTGTTGTGTTCCGAGACCATTTCTCAGAATGGCAGCAATCTGCATTGTTAATTCATCAGGGATTTGACTGACAACGACTTTATTGCCAGCCATATTTGTTGAGGATGTTCAGAATTCCCAGAATCACACGTGCTCTGATACCATGTTAACATGCACATGTTCTACGTAGCATCTCAGAGAAATAGCCGCCATGAAGCAGCTAGGGTTTTGTGTTTATTAGAGTTATAATGCAAACCCAAGTAAGGCTCTCAATATATAGAGAACTTAGAGGCCTATACAAGGAAACTTAATACACTGAATATTCTAACACATTATAATATCAAAACATGCTAATCTCAGTAACACACTTCCCTCCATCACCTTCATAGTCACTCTCTTTGTTTCTTGTGCACTGAATATTCTAACAAAAATATTGGTGAGGGTTATCATTTTCTCATTTGTAAACATTAACTTGACGTTTCAACATCCTTCCGCTCTTGATCTTGGTATTTCCCATTTGCACCTCAGCTTCATCACTACTCATTTCAAATAATTTTAATAGAGATCTATCATGAGTAACATCTACCGATGCATGTGTATCATACAACTAGCCATGATAATTTTTTTACGTAATATTGACTTCTGTCACCATTACCAAAACTTCATTTTTTACATTGTTTACAACTTTACTCTTCTTTCAAAGATTGCAATTTCTTACAAGTTAACCAAATTTATAAAACATAATTTCACTCGGTTGGAAATATCTTATGTTAATAATCCTGAAATTTATCTTCTTAGAACATTCTTTTGCCTTATTGGATATAAGTATTTTAGTTATGTTATAAATTCAAGAGTATGTGGGAGAATAAGTTTTATTACTAAAAAACTTATGAACTGCACATATAGTTATAAAATTTATAGACTCACTTATGTCTCTCCTTAGCATGCTTGATATATGAATGTCAATGTCGAAAACATCACTGTGTCCTTCTATCTTGCACGATTTTCTTCATAACACAAATCCAATCACGCTTGGTCTTTTATTAATGACTGTTCTTGTTTTCACTTCCATGATCACTAATTCATTTGTATTTTTTGAAAATAAAGTTAAGAAATAATGACTTACAATAGTAGGTGAAGATCAAACTCTTCAGAGAATCGTCTAAAGTTTCCGGAAAAGTTGATGAAGCTTGAGAAAGGTAGAACTATATTTTCGAAAACTAAATATTTTTATCATTGTATTGCTTGGATATTTAAATAATTTGTTTCAAGAAGAATAAGATTACAAGCAACTGGAAAATTATATTCAAATTATAACAAGGGCTTGAGTTTTAATGAAATATATGATTTTGAGAGAGTTTGGGAATACTCAAGATTGTATTTTATTCTTAAAGAGTTTACATATTTATATTTATAGAAATGATTAAACTCTTCCACGAAATTATAATAATTTATAAATCAATAGGTAAAATCACACCATTTCAAGAGGTGTCTATTTGGAAATTCATAGTTTCATAAAAACATAACTTTTCATATATTATGACGATCACCCTTGCTTTGGTTGTGGCAAAGCACTTTTTAGAATAAGTACTATCTAAACGTAAATTTTATCTTGATATTAGTCGCGATCAACTCCAACTTGGTCACAACGAATTCATGAAACTAATTTCTAGTAGCCTCGGGTTCTCGCTTTGTTAAGATCAACATGATCCTTATCGCTAGCATCATCGCGACTAGTCTTGTAACTTGTCCCGATAAAATACTCTATTCAATCCAACCCTCATTAGTTACAACACCAACCCTTGATTTGAACTAATTTAGAGATCATCCATATTTAATCAACATTTCTACTCTTTTAACGTGTTTTGTTAATTAAAAAATAATTAATAAAAATGATATGAAAAAAATTGTATCTAAAAGTGATAAAAAATAATATAATTTGAAAATAACAGTTTTACTATTAACAAATTAAATATAATAAATTTTATATAAAAACAAAGCAAATACAAAAATACAACAAAATAAGAATATAAAATCATAATATAAATTAATATTTATTTATGGTAATTTATCAATACCCACCCATCGTCAAACTTATTTACCAATAACCGTCCAAAGTTTGATAAAGTATGTATAACCACATGGTTTTGAATTAAAAGTATCGATAACCACCTAGACTTTCTGTTAATACCAATATACCTCTAATCGTTTTTATTTCTCCTTTTTTTCTAAAAAAAATATCAGATCTTTCAAACCATAGCTCCAAAAAAATCCAAACATAGCATTGGTTTTATTTTTTTAAGACGAAGAAAACTAGATTCATGAAAGATATTTTTTGAATTTTTTTTAGTTACGCAATTCTTGTAATTTGGTTGCACAATAAGTCTGAAAAAATCAATTGTGTTTCAGTTGCATAATTACGTGTAATTTGGTTGTTAAAAACAATTATGTTTTAGTTGCGTAATTACGTGCAAATGAGTTGCGTACATAAGATAAAAAAATATTGTGTAGATAGGAATTTGATTACTAAAGAAGTGTAATTATGTGAAAAAACAAAATACAAAACTGTGTTTCACTGGTCTAATTACGTGTAATTTAGTTGTTAAAAAACAATTGTGTTCCAATTGTGTAATTATGTACAAATCAGTGGCGTAAATAAGAAAAAAAAGTTGCGTAAATAGGATTTTGGTTGTTAAATAAGTCTGATAGTGTGAAAAAATAAAATTCAAACCTGTTTTGTAAAAATAAGTGTTAAATGGGTGTGAAACAATTAAATTTTTTGTAGTTGCACAAATATATGCATTTGTGTTAAAAAAACTTTTTAAAAAAATGGATTGTATTCTAGCGGCGTAAATACGTACAAATTGGTTGTGAAAAAACAAATGTGTTACAGTGGTGGAATTACGTGCAATTGTGTTGTGTAAATAAAAAAAACCTTTGATTCGAAATAAATCTGAATAAAATTGTGTTCCAGTTGCGGAATTACATGTAATTTTGGTTGCTAAAAATTATTGTATTTCAGTGATGTAAGTGCAATTTGGTTGTGAAAATAAAAATAAAAAACAAAAAAATTCTAAAAATATCATAAATTTTGTTTTGTTCTGTTTTAAAAAAATAAAAATATATTTTTTAAATATATTTTTTATTAGAGTATAATAGTATAATATTTTTAAAATTAAAAATACCTAATTGTTAAAATTATACATATTTTGTATGTTTATAAATATCATTAAAAATATATATGTCACATATGGTTTCTTCAAAATTCATTCTAATAAAGTTCAAATTTCAAATAGGTATTAGTGTTTCTAGTCTTTTCAAATAAGTAAATAATAATTTTAATCTTCCCAAATATGTAAATAATAATTGGTGATTTGCCCATTACTTATAAGCTATATTTCTTTCTCTTTCAATTTGTTTTCCACTAAAAGTTATGATTCCAGACTGATGCTATGCTATCTATGACTTCGATTCAAATATACATTTGCTAGCTTTCTTGATCACATGACTCTGTGGTCCACGTCTCTGGTGTCTGTATAGTGGCATATGTTCTTGTGATTCTAAGACCAAAATAGAATTACATATTTAATTCATTCAACTATCAATCTTGAGTTAGACTCAAAGATTACAAATCTTGTAAAGTATGAAACAATTGGGGACCATGAGTCTCCAAACAAACAAGTCCGTTGATCCAGTCTGGAATTCTCGATTAGATCTGTAGAAGCACAACTGAAATTTAAAAATTGCTGATATGTGCTCACAATTTTTTTTGGACGAAATATAGAAATATTCCTTTATAAACATATATGAAGTCTTTCTATTTTATCCTTTTTTTTGGATTTTATATAATACTAATAATGATAATAAATAATAATTTATCCGGTATTCTATTATAGAGTTGGTTTATTATTATTTTATATTTTTCTATAAAAGTTATTCAAATAAAATGAATAAAAATATAATAAAAACAAAATTTTTGACAGAATAAATTATTCGAATTGTGATAAACCAAAATTTAAATTTTAGTAGTGTCGTAACGTATACGGCGTAACATAGGTTATCGCGATTGGAAATATAATACAAACATCAAAATAAGAATAAAGTTGGCATAAATAATTATAATTTATCGTAAAGATTTGGACATAAAATTATTTTCTCAAATATATATATATATATATATATATATATATATATATATATATATATATATATATTCGCGGCAACAAAAAAACTATTCATCGTGGCGACTTCAATTAAATTGGACAACATTGAACAATTATATGTTATTGATCGCGATGAATATTATTTTTTGTCGCAACAAAATGTATCGGGTGCAATGTTTCATAAATATTTTAAAATATGCGTTGTTTTCAAAAAAAAAAATTTGGTTTTTTGTAAATTTTTAAACACAGAAAATTGTTCAGATACTTGAATAAAAATACAAACCAAAAATGAAGGTACGATTAATATCACAAATTTTTTTACATAAAATTTTGATGAGAACCTTATTGTTTTCTAACTTTTATGAATGTAAAGTCATAGTAAAAAAACCCGTATCTCTAACATCACATTTCATAAATGATAGGAGTGTAGTTAGGAGAAAATCCAAAAACATTTTAAGATTGAGGAAGAATCTTGTATGAAATATAAAACATAAAAATATTTCAAAATAAAAAAAATATAGAAACATCAATGTGGCTGAATATATTATGGTATCAGTGTCTCTGAACTTAAAAAACAAAAATATAAGTTATCTCAAAAAGATATCCGTACAAATAATATAATAAGTTAAAACTGAAAGAAACTGTTATATTTGAAGTAAACCTATGCGCTTTGTAGGAGATTGCAACGTTAAGCAAATAATTAGTGTAAACACTATTTTGGAATATTATAGTATCAATGGTCTCAAACTTCAACGATGTAGAAAATAAAAATTAAGGATAGTGGTATAATATTTTTGTTTCAGTAGATGTGCTAATGTTAAATATTTATTCATGACATTTGTTGGGAATATGGGGTTTGGTCCGCATATTCTACCTCCGTATATAAGTACACTAGTATGATATTGTCCGTTTTGGCGTCCGAAAACCCGTACGGCTTTGTTTTTTGTCCACTTCCAAAAGGCCTCACACTAGTTAAGATATCTTATTACTTATATACCACTGATCTTTCCCATGTCTAACTGAAGTGGGATGTGGAACTTTGGTCGCCACCTTAACAAATCCTCCTCTCGAACAAAGTACCACATTAGCTTCCTCTCAAGTGACTTCCCTCCGTCCACTCTAATCAGGTTGGAGTTACATAACCATAGAGGCACTACGGATGTTACTGTCTTGCTCTTTAGCGTCACTACCTCGTATATAAAACTGTCTTGTTCCTTAGCGCCACTACCCACGCTAATCAAGTACCACAGTTTGATGAGTTACTGGCACTCCGAACTAGGATTTCTAGAACATATCACCTTGAGGACGACATTTGGCTATGTCCAACTTCGAGAATTTCTTCACCACCGCGTTTTGTCTAGGCCTAGATCTCTTATACCACGTGTTGAAAATATGGGGGTCCGGTCCGCATATTCTGTTTCCGTATATAAGTATGGATAACAAGATCTCAACACTAGTATGATATTGTCCGATTTGACGTCTGAAGGCCCGCACAACTTTGTTTTTGGTCCACTTCCAAAAGGTTCCATACTAGTTAAGATATGTTCTTACTTATATACCACTGATCCTTTCCATGTCTAACCGATATGGGATGTGGGACTTTGGTCGCCGCCTTAACAACATTTAAAATAAAAGGTGGTGAACACCAATTCAAAAGTTGAAGACAAAAAAATATTGAATTAGTGTTTACAAATGGTAAAAATATAATATTTAATGATTTTTTTAAATTGACATGAATACAAATATTTTATTTGATGATCTCTTAGGTAAGAATGGAATCCAATGCATGTATAAATTCAATAAAATTATTTTGCTAAAAACGAGTTCATGTATTGGAATATAATAGTTGTATGATATAAATAGTTAAACTATGGATCAATGATGATGATTTTATGCATATAGGCTTTTGCATTTACTCATCTGTGCGCAAAATTATTGCATATTATGGTATGATAGACAAACTCATATATAGATTATAATATATTTTAAAGAATAGTTAAAATAACACTTATAAAGTATAAAATATATCTAAAAAGTAAACTAAAAATATATATTATAAAAAAAATTAAAAAGTTTAAATGTGTGTTAAATTGTTGTTAAAATTTATCATTAATGATTTGTGTGAGTTGAATGATGTCTTAAACCATAAAAATAAAAAATACTTTATGACATAAAAAACTATTTAAGATATACATATATGTTTATTTGTTGAAGTCATAGCGAGACACATATCCACCTATGAAGTCTACAAGTCAAATTTTAAATTGCAACTAAAGAATACACATAAAAATATCGTAAAAAAATAAAAACCCTAAAAATAAAAATAAAAATAAATTTAAATTTAAACCAATAATTAAATAACTTAAAATACCTTTCAACTAATGTTTTCAAATAAATATGTCATATTTAAATATCATTATATTTTAAAAATGAATTTTGAAAGCACGATATCACTAAAAATAAATGAAATATATATTATTAAACTTAGATTTTTAATATAAATAATTAAGGAAATGTAATAAAATTTATAACCTTCAAAATATTATAATTATTAATAAAATACAGTTAAATTATTCTAAGGATGAAAACGACTAAAAGTCAAATTATCATAAAGATAATGCTAGTAGATGTAAAAAACAAATTCTAGAGACATAAAATAGCTTATCTTTAGATAATTTTAGAGTTAAATAACTTGTTTTTTAAATAGTTCACCCATTATTAAGTAGTTATTTTAAAAAACTATATTTTTATTATCATATAAATTGATTTAAGTTTGACTCTTGATGATGACTTTCCAGATCTTTTACATGTTTTTTTGGTTAAATTCGATATATTGAGTCTCATTTGTATCTTTGTAAAAATACTTTATATGTTTGATTTTGGATCCATATATTTTTTTTCTTATTCTAAGATGGTAATGCTTTCCAAATCTTTTCGTTGTTCGACCACTGTTGTAACTTGTCTTTTCTACCTTGTAAGGGGTCGATGTTGTCTCATATCATTCATTGACTTCCTCCTTACAAACTCTAAAAGTTTGTCTTCGTCTTTCATGTTTTGAATTTCATATTTCAAAGTCTAGTGATTTCGTGTATAATGTTCAATGTTATTATGAAATTTATAACATTATATTTTGTCTTTTTATTCCTTATAAGAGAACATTCTCTCTTATCACCGATATTTTACTACATATTTGATATTTTCATAAATAACCCTTAAGGTTTCAGTTAACTCTTTGTAGGGTTTCTGGTAAAGTGATATTTGATATAACTAATTGAATTGCATCAAATTAGTCTATCACACACGTGGAAATATATCAAACCCTCAATATGATAATCTATTGTATACATAGAATAAACTATAGACTTACTGATTTCCATATTGTTATGCATAATCTTGTTTGAATATTTACTTCAAGTTCCTGCTTGTTTGAATCCTATTTGAATTTCTTGAAGATTATGTTCATGCAAAATAATTGTTAGTCTTCCTCTTAACAAAGTGACGACTCATCTTTTGAGTTTAGGTTAAAGAAATGTATGAACTATAACCATCCCTTTTATAGACAAATACAACTAAAACTCTAGATATATAAAGCTCATAATTTATACCACTTTATGATTGGGTACCACAACCCACTAATTTTTTTTATCATTTTAGTCCATGAATTATCAGTTTAAGCTTGAATGTTGAGATTTGGGTCCAACCCTTCATAGTGCTCAAATTCAACTCAGTTACCACACTTATTGGTCCATAATGTTTTTTTACATATAAGCTCAATAAATAAATAATTCTATATAATATAATTAATCTGATTACTTTTATTATTTGACTATCATAAGATAATGACCTGATATATAATTAGTATATGGGTCTATAAATATTCCAACCATCCCGGAGATCGTTGATGATGTCTTCTAGAGTGGCAACTTTTGTGGTCCGCCCCTCTTGGCTCTTCTTCAGCTCTTCGTTTTCCCCCTTTAGAATGTTAGCATGTTGAGTAGCGGTAAGAAGGTCATCGAATAGCCTCTCCTTATCGGATTTGAGGTCTTTGATAATGTCTGCCTGACTTCGAACTTGCTTCTCCAACACAAGCACCGGCTGGACATTGCTTAATAAAAAGTGAGCTATAATGTCCCTTGACTTGAAACAGTAAAAGTCTTACCATTAAAAGTGACGGTGTTTGAAGTACTCGGAGGGAGGTAAGGCCCAGCAAAAGCGTCTCTGGGGAGGTTTATAAAGTATTCACCAAGGCCACCAAGACCAGTGATGTCTACCCCATCAATGCTAAGACCTCCCCCTTCGACCTCATCAGTTTGAAAGTCACCAGGTATCTTCTCTGCTTGTGTTAGGTCAGTGGGATCAACATGGGGGAGAGGCTCCGGAGGCTGGAGAGAAAGTTCATCACCTTTAGAGGTCTTTTTCTTCTTAGCCTCCCTGTCTTTGCTTTCAGCTCCCCGTTTACGGTCTCTTTTGGAAGCCCTTGGGGGATTTGGGGAGTGAACTTCTTGCCTAACACTCTCCTGCTCTACCACTTCCAAGAGAGCAGCATCAATCTGGCTTGGGGCTGGCCCCTCCGGATTTGTTAAAGCAGCTTCCTCCACCTCGGCAGGGTCCGCTCCACCTACCACTTTCTTGCTCTTCTTCTTTTTTCCTTTCATCTTACTCGGGGCCTTGGCCCGGCCTGTAAAGTAAAGCGTCTCATCCGGTTCGTGTGTCCTCTTGAGCACTACATCCGGAGGGGGTTGAGTGGTGAGCTCTTCCCAGTTTAAGTCCCTCCGGCCAGTAGTATTCCAGAGGTGAGACCTTGCTTAGTTGCCCCCCGTGAAGGCATCGTGGAACCGGTTTCCCCACCATTCAACAGCCCAAGCGTTGATCTTGGTGCAAGTGGTCTGCCCGGACTTTAGATCGTCATTGAAGTCCTTGGGCAGTTCTGCTAAGAAGAAGACAAAGTCAATCAGTTTAAACAAATTTGATAAAAGAATAGATAAAAATATAAAGTATGAGCCTTACGATCACTCCTCCATCTGCTAGTGAGGAGACTTGGGTTGACTCCGGCCTTGATTCTCTTCCCGTTCTCCCAAGCACCACTTACGAACAGGAATTGAGTCCTCCAATTCCTCTCCGACTCTAACAGGTCATCAACACCTTTGAAGTTATCCCCCATATTGAAGTGGTAGAAGGGAATGTGGTGGTTTCTGCAGAGACTGGCCACAACAACAAACTCCTCCATTGGTAGAGGAATCCCGGAGAGCCTAGAAGCCATAATGCAGGCCATGAGGGTGTACCAAGCATTGGGACTCAGCTGGCTCGAACAGAGCTTTATGAGATGAAAGTATCTGACAATCTCTGGGTCCAAGGGGAATCTGAGCCCCCAGTTAAACAGCTCTGTGAAGATAACTATCTCGCTCAGCTTGCAATCCATGAGAGTTTCGGGGGTGATAGGGATTCTTATCTTCACATTCTCTGGAATTCCCAACTTCATACGCATCCGACCCAATTCAGCTGTATGGATGAAAGCGTAGTTGATCTTTTGCAAGGCAAGAAGATACTTAACATTGACCTTGTGAAAACAAGGCCCTACCCTTCCCTCAAGACACTCCGGCAGATAGAGGTGTCAAACGGTTTGAACCAGCACCAACCCGCACCGTTTAAGTCTGAACCACGGGTTGCAGTCTCGGCGGGTTGCGGTCTCGGCGGGTTGCGGTCTCGGCGGGTTGCGGTCTCGGCGGGTTGCGGTCTCGGCGGGTTGCGGTCTCGGCGGGTTGCGGTCTCGGCGGGTTGCTCCTTATGCGGTCTCGGCGGGTTGCGGTCTCGGCGGGTTGCAGTCGTAATGGGCCAGTTTCACAGTTAAACCGCCAGTTCAAACCACCAGACGAACCATTTAAGAGCCGTTTACCAGTTCAAACCATCAGCCAAACCATTTAACCATTTAAGAACCGTTTATCAGAATATATTATAATGTTATTTAAAATTAATTTGTAAGTGTTAATTGAATCTAATTTCAATAATTGAGTTAATTATTCTATTTCATGTATTTTAATTTAAATATGTTATCATTTTAATCGAAATTTTATAATCATCAATTATATTTTAAAAAAATAATTGTAATTTGATTTTGATACGTTTGAATAATATATTACTATTAAATAATATATACCTATTAGACATATAATTGTATTAAAATTTTAAATTATTAGGTGATTCTTTAGATTCTTTCAAGCTTGAAGTGTTTATGGTTAGATGAATTATATAGTTTATTGTATTTTCGAACTATTCAATATTAGAAGTTTATATGCATAAACATAAATTACTTGTAAGTTGTAAAGAACAAAATAAAAATTGAAAGCTAGGTAAGTGATTTAAATAACATTTAATAAAAAATAGAAGCAAAACAAACAATTCATTAAAAATAAAAACCAAACAAGTAACATAGTTTTCCAATCAAATAAAAAAGAAAAACATTACAACGATAATGAAAATCAATTGCGAAAAACTAAGGAGCTTCATCGTTGTTGTTGTTGTTAGGTGATGGACCTTGCAAATGCATGTTCTCCATCATCTGTCGCATATACTCCGACTGTTGGGCTTGAGAGTTTGCAAATCGCTCATTCCATTGATCTTGTCCATGATGCCACTGCTCGTATTGACCATGCCACTGCTCGTATTGACCATGCCACTGCTGGAGGTGACCAAGTTGATCATTCACCCCTACTTGCCACTGCTGTATCTGGCTAAGCTGGTCATTTACCCCCCCCTGCCAATTTTGAAATTCACCTTGCCATTTTGTAAAATCATCATGCCAAACCATTTGTTGAGTATGCGCAAACTCAGCAAATTCGCGATCGGTTCGTCTTTGTTGTGGCGGTACTCGCGAAGAACCACTAGCATTTGGATCGAAAGACACTTCAGCCTCAACTCGATACTGAGTAGGTGGATTTGGCGGTTTTGTAAGACCGTTCGCAATATATATCTGATTCAAGTCTTCTCTATGGTGGTTCCATGCCTCTAATTTCGAAATCAACTCTCCATCCCAAGAGTATATTTCCTGCAAACGCAAAGAGTTTCTACCTATAGCACTAGTCGGCCTCACCTTCACCGGAGTGTACATACTCACATCAGCTCCTTTCGAAACAAGCAATTTACTCAATATCATCCCATAAGGTAGTTTATCCGTACCACACCTCGCAGCCATATTTCGAATCATCAAGCTGGGTAAATTAATTATTCCCTGATTTCGAATCATAAAAGCAGTAACAAATGTTTGAATATATGAAAGCTGCGAATCATTGTTACTAGGTGGAAGAAATATACTATTTACCAATTTCAAAGCTAATTTCCCAATACCATCCAAATTACCCCGCATGGCTCGAAATTTACCGCTAATTTCCGGAGCTTCCGCACCAGGACAAGTAAGAATCTCTACCGCTTCTTCGTAAGACAAAGGCCAATCAGCACTCCATATCGTAGGGCGATAACTAATGGGAGGTAATTTATTACCGGTATAGATATCATGGGTTGGAACGGAAAAAAGATCGTAGAAATCAGTTTCAAAAAAACTAATGTCTTTACCATCAATCAAACAATTCAATCCTAAACCTCTTGGATCATTTTCGATTAATCTAGCCGTGGAATAAAACTTTCGCACTAGTTCTATATACCAATCACATTTGAATCTAGCTAGATTCATCCAACCTTGGCCATTAGTAGGCTCAATAAGTTTGAAAAAATTTTGCATACCCTCTATTTGGATCAGTTCCTCGTAGTTCAGAAACATACCAGACCAAATTTTTGTTACACCTCGACCTCCTTGCTGATTACTACGGATGCGAATCTCCCCCTCGGGGCGATGTTCGATAGTCTCGCTCTCCGTTACCTCATGCTCCATGGTATGCAACAACATTTCTTCCACCTCTCTCAATTCGGAAGTGGTTGGTTCACTACGTCCACCTTTACGAGCATTCTTTTTTGTTTTCGAAGACATTTGCGAAACCTGAAATTTAAATAGAGTTTGAAAAATATAAAAAAAATTTAGAGAAGTGTAGTAGAGAGAGGGGATAGATTTGTAGTGGAGAGGGAGAGATTTGTAGTGAAAAATATAGGAGGATGTAGGGTGTATTTATAGGGTAATTTTGTGTTTTTTTTTTTTTCTACTAGCCGTTTGATGACGTCAGCATGACGTCATCAAGCGGACCATCCGGCCACGCGTGCGGATGGTCCGCTTTTGGCCGTTGCCAACGGCTAAATCGTTTGAACTAGCCGTTGGTTGAACCGGGGCATCCGGATGATCGTCCGGATGCCCCGGTTTATCCAACGGCTAGTTCAAACGAACTAGCCGTTGGTTGAACCGGGGCATCCGGACGATCGTCCGGATGCCCCGGTTCCAATCGGACCATCCGGATGGGCGTCCGGATGGTCCGAATTGTCTGTCCGGGCGTCCGGGCGAAACTGTCCGGATGCCCCGGATCATGTGTCCGGACCATCCGGACGCCCATCCGGATGGTCCGGGCGATTTTTTTTTTTTTTGTTTTTTCGGTTTTTTTTTTTTTGGGTCTCCCCTATAAGTAGAGGAGACCCCAACACCAATACTCACACCTCTCAAACAACTCTCTACTTCTCTCTAAATCTATCTATTTGTTCGATAAGTTCTAGAAAACTACAATTAGTTATTTTACTTATTCTACTCCTACTTTCGAAATTGTTTGATTTTTGTTTTTCCGCAAATTGTTTCTTAGTTGTTATTAGTCTAAATTTAGTTGTTCTATCTTGTTATTAGTCTAAATTTAGTTGTTATATCTTGTTATTAGTCTAAATTGTGATTTTATTATTAGTATTTTATTGCATATTTGAAAAAAAAAAACTGTTATTAGTTTTAAAATGAATTCAAAACGTAGAAATACTGGGATAAACCCACCATCTAATGTGGATCTCAATACCATGGATGATTTTTCTACAGAATTCCCTCACGTTGACACACTCTCCTCCCACGAAAGTGGTGGTGGAAGTACTAGTGGGGGGAGATCTCGTAAGAAAACATCTTGGATTTGGAAACACTATACTCTATCAGAAGATGGTTTGTTTTGTTATTGTAAAGAGTGCAATAAACGTTATCTTCACGTAAGTGGATCTAGAAATATGGGCACTAGCACTATGGTAAAACATTTATCGAAACATGAAATATATGATCCTACAAAACCTAACCCAACTAATGTTTGCACGAACCCTCAAACAGGTCTTCCTTTTGAGTTTAACCACGATACGTATAGGGAAGCAACAATGATTTATGCAGTCGGTAGTTTACAACCATTTAGTTTTGGGGATTCTTGGAGATACGAAAATTGGATGCAAGTTGGGGTAAACCCACAGGCAACACGCATTCCACGTACCTCTTTGCGATCGCTAGCCTTTAAATATTATTTACAAAGAAAAAAAGAGATTATTCAAACTATGCAGACTTTGCCATGGAATGTTTCGATTACTAGTGACATAGCTACTTTTACTGATTTAGATATGATATGTGTTACCCTCCATTGGATGGACGCCCAATGGGTCCTCCAAAGGAGAATTATATGGTTTGAATCAATTGGGAAGCATACCGCACAAATAATTAGGGAGAGTATGACTGAATGCATGAATGTTTATGGCATTAAAAACAAGATTATGTCTATTTCGTTGGATAATGCATCTTCTAATATTAGTGCTATAACATATCTTA
Organism: Limnanthes douglasii subsp. nivea; assembly: GCA_036936605.1. Taxonomy (NCBI): domain Eukaryota; kingdom Viridiplantae; phylum Streptophyta; class Magnoliopsida; order Brassicales; family Limnanthaceae; genus Limnanthes; species Limnanthes douglasii. The sequence goes on along the minus strand of JAUPFV010000005.1, from coordinate 184,837,481 downwards.
TAGCAGATTGCAATCCTCCTTTTCCAAAATTGTTTCACACCAAATGTTTATGCCACGTACTTCAATTAATTGCGAAAGAAGGAATACGTAAGGTTCAGGGTGATTATATTACCCCTATAAAAAATGGGATCCTATTTTGCTCGACATCCGCTGCTAAAAAAAGAGCTTTTAAAACACTTGTTCTTTCAAATGGGAAAAAATATAAGAAACTTTTATTAGATGTCGAAACTAGATGGAATTCTACTTACACAATGCTTGCACGTGCGCATGTTTTTAAAGAAGAGATATCGACGCTTTATAATACATATCGTGAAACACCAATTGAACCAGATCATTGGAAATTTTGTGCACACATGTTAAGATTTTTAAGACTTTTTAAAGAAAACACCCTAACCTTTTCTTCACAAAATCAACCTAATGCTCATTTGGCCCTTTTCACGATTGCTAATCTTGCCATGCATATGGATGAATTTAGATCACATTATGCATGCGTAGACATGGTGCCTGGAATGGAATATAAGTTCACAAAGTATTTTCATCCAATCCCTGATAGTTATTCATTTGCTTGCCTTTTAGATCCTTTTTCACGAAAAGAAAAATTTGAATTGCTAGTTGATTGCTTTTATAAATCTGTACGGTTTCCTACAGATATACCACCGACCGAACCAATTGACCCTAAAGGATATATTAGCGGTATATATGATAGTTTGTATAATATCTATGATAAGTATGCTGCAAGATATAGATCAAATACATCTACAAATGTAAGCAGTAGTAACAATAGGGGTAGAGGGAGAAATACTAACTATATTCGATTGGCAATGTTACGAAACAATAATGTTACAGAAACCCCTCAATCTGATAATGAGTTGTATAGATATTGGACCACTAGGTTTGACTTTACGAATTATCAAGACCAAGGTATTGAAGATATCATACGATGGTGGGGTACCAAAACTGAAGAGTTTCCTATTCTTTGCAGGATTGTTAAAGAGATTTATGCTATACCTATGTCTACAGTTGCAAGTGAGTGTGCTTTCAGCCAAGCGAGGTTGCAATACACGACTAAGAGAACAAGATTGACGGGCAAAGCACTTGGAGTGCTTGTGGCAGTTAAGGATTGGACAGCGGCGGATAAAAGGATGCAAGACATAGAGTTCAGAGACGAAGTGAACGTAGACGACATCTTCGAAGATTATCCGGATGATTACGAAGATACACTTGAACAAGAAATTGCGGAAGAAAACGAAGCTGACGGCGAAGATTTTACTTACGAAGAAGACGAAGCTGAAGATGAATGATGTTTGTAATAGTTTTTTACTATTTTGTATTGTAATTTGAAAACATTTGTACAACTCCTGGCCCGCACGAGTATAAACTGTGAACGGCTAAATTATCCAAAAATGACTTTACCTTTTATTATAACAACAACAAATGTATTATGAAATACTTATAACTTCATAAGATCTAATTTTGGTTTAAAAAATAATATCAAACACTTGTAAAATTTAAAACCAAATCACAATAGTAATCAAAATGTAATATTAAAATTATAACCGTAGAATTTGTAATATTTTAACATGATAAGATATAGTTTTGCTTTGTATTAGATATAAAAACATAATAATAATAATATTCAAAATATGATAATAACATAAGTAATATTTAAAATTTTAGACTATATAATAATTACAACACTTAAAATATTAATAACCAAAACAAATTAATATTAACAAAAATGTAATAATAATTCTATAATAATATTCAATCTCAATATTTTTTAAATATAACATTTTGGATATAAAATAAATAAAATCAGCATAATATTTACCAATAAACCACCGGTTTTTTACAAATAAACCGTGGTTTCGCAGTCCTGCCGGGTTGCGGTCTCGGCGGGTTGCGGTCTCGGCGGGTTGCGGTCTCGGCGGGTTGCGGTCTCGGCGGGTTGCAGTCCTAATGGGCCAGTTTCGCAGGTAGACCGCCAGTTCTTAAGCAGGTTGTCAGCTTTAAACCATGGTTCCTGAACCATTAGACACCTCTACCGGCAGATCCGGATGCCTCAATCATAATTTTTCCTTGACCTTGTCCTTTTGGGCAGCAACAGCACCACTAGTCTGTCCAGAAGGTTCAGACTCGAACGGAGCCTCTTCAATAGGGTCCTCCATTATTTCCTCCATAACTCAGGAAGGGTTTTCGGTTGTAGTGGTGAGAGGGAGGTTTAGATTTGGCTCAGCCTAACTTCCGGACTGCTGCGCTTCAGTATTCTCTTGGTTCCTGGCCTCAAGTTGGGGCTCTGGTAGAGACATTTCTCTTCGAGGACTTGAGTCAGTGCCCTCCGGACCGGACAGCCTATCCTTGGGTGCTCTAATGGGTACTTCTGACCCAGTACTACTGTCCTTGGTACCCGATTTCGAAAGGGTGCCCTTAGAAGCATGCCCTTTGACCAGCCGGCCTTTTCTTTGATCGACTAGCTTGTGAGGAAAGGTTTCAGCATCTGACCCCATAGCTAAGAATGGGGAGGGTTTTTTTAAAGCTGGTAACTGTTAAACCTAGTTCGACGACGGGTTCCGATTCTTTAACCGAAGAACCTGAGATAATAGGTGAAAGATTGGTTTGAAATAACTTCTTCGGTTTGATGCCCTTTTTAGAAGAAGAACCCTGGTCTGACTCTGTGGCTGAAGTCACTGGTTTGTCGATGGGGGAAGTGGGTAAGCCTGCTGCAATGCGCCTCTCCCTTTCAACCTTTTGCGCTTTTTCTAACTCGGAAATATTGAGCCACCCACCTTTGATCAAAGCGTTCCTAGCCGTGAACATAAACGACCTAAGTAAAACTTTGTTTTTGAGAGAAAAAGCTTTGAGGATTTGCAGAGTGAAAATGAAAGTGATGGTGAAACAGTAGAAAGTATTTCAATTTATAGTAAATCTAAAAAATGAGTCTTGATTCCTAGGAGAATTCGAAAAGATTGGTAATGATTAAAAGACGGCGCTGATGTCACCCTCATTAATGAAGAGGTTGCTTTTCGAAGAAGGTGGGTGCGAAATTCAAGGTGAAAAAACGGCTGAAGCAACCAACCAAAAAGTGACACGTGTCCCATGAACTTTGGCAAAAAACCGTTTGGATTCACAAAGCTTTTTCAGTCCGGATAAAGCCGTAGCACAAGTCGAAAGACATGTCCGGTTAAAACTGCCCCTGACATCGGACTGTTTTTCAGGTTCTCCTGATGAGTCTGAATGTTGCTACCTCTCCGGACGGGGATAGTTCGTATTAAGATCACTGGACCGGACAAAGCAGTTCGAACACCTAACTCATTGGACTGTTCGAACTATGACTAAAGTACTTAAAAACCTAAACACTTCTTGACTAAGCTGCTTGCTCTTCTGCTAAGAGCTCATGGGTCTTTGAACATGACCTGGGTCTATTAAACATGACCCGGGTCTATTAAACATGACCCGAAAACCCATAAAAGCCCAAATATAAGGGTATAAATACCCAACCACCTGCATTAAATATGGGTAATGAAAATTAAATACAACCAGGCTGCTTAATTCTCCCTCTACTCTCTACTCAAAACATTAAACACATACCAACCTTCACAAACTCTAAACAAATTACAAAATTACCCTCAGACGAAAATTAACCACAGCAGAACTGATACTACTTTTGCTCCATCAAGGCATGAGTCACCTCATTCTTTTAGTGAACCACCAGATCCACCCCTCAGAAAATCTACTCGTACAAGTAAATCTACCAAACTAACAGATTTTACGTATTCTTCTTACTCAGCTCATTTTGCCTCTTTCATAACAAACATACATGATTTGTATGAACCTTAGTAATTTAAAGAAGTTTTTTTATCTTCGTTGAAAAAATATAATAGTTGAAGAGCTTACCGTTCTTTATCGGACTCATACATTGGATATAAATAAGCATTCATCTGGTAAGCATATAATCAGCTCTCAATGGGTTTTCAAAATTAAAACAAAGTTTGATGGGTCTGTTGAAATATATAAGGCTCATCTTGTAGCAAAAGGGTATATACAGAATTTTGGTATGGATTATGACGAGATATTTGCCTTAGTGGCAAAAATAACAACAATTCATACTCTTATTGCGGTTGCATCCATTAGCTAGTGGAAGATCTTCCAACTATATATCAAAAATACATTTTTGGATGGTAATCTTCATGAAGAGGTTTACATGACTCCTCCTTCAGGTGTTATCACCAACCAGGTGAAGTTTGTCGAATTAGGAAACCTTTATATGATCTCAAACAAGCTCTTCGTGCTTGGTGTGAAAAAATCTCTACGGTTATTACTTCACTTGGTTTTCTTGCTAGTAATCACGATTCAGCGTTGTTTATCAGATGTACGAGTGCATGACGAATTATTTTACCCATATATGTAGATGATATGATCATTACAAGTGATGATATTGATGTTATTGAGGCACTAAAATATGATTTGGCTCAGCGCTTTGCGATGAATGACTTGGAACTATTGCGTAATTTCTTAGGTTTTGAGGTGGCCCATTCTCCAAAAGGTTATATTATTATATAAAAAAACATCTAATTTATTCAAACGAGCACGACTTTCTCATAATAGGACGGTGGATACCCCTCTTGAAACCAATGCTCGGCATTCTCCAACTAATGGTGTTCCTTTGTCAGACCTAACTCTATATCAAACTCTCGTAAGGATTTTGGTCTATCTTACAGTTACTCGATCAGATATAGCTTATTTTGTCCACGTGGTTAATCAGTTTGTGAGTGCTCCTGCATCCGTCCATTGGGGAGCTGTTCTTTGAATATTGAGAAATCTTCGCGGCACTCAGTTCCAAAGCATTTTGTTTCATTCGACCTCTTCACTTGAACTGCGTGCTTATAGCGATACTGATTGGGATAGTGATCCTCATTACCGAAAATCTACTACTGGTTTCTGTATCTTCCTTGGAGATTCATTAATCTCATGGAAAAGCAAAAAACAAGATGTTGTCTCTAAACCCTATACTGAAGCTCAGTATCGTGCTTTGGCTGTGACCACATGTGAGATTGTTTGATTATGATGGTTTGTTGCAAATATATAGGTTACTGTTACTAAACTTACTTCCTTACAGTGTGATAACAAAAGCACCATGCATATAGCAAAGAATTTTGTTTATCATGATAGGACGAAACAAACTGAAATTGATTATCATTTCACTCGACATCATCTTCAGACTATCTCGCTTCCATATATTTCATCAGTTTTGTAGAGTGCTGATATTTTCACAAATACTCAATCAACAACGCGGTTTCGTTTCCTTTGTGACAAACTCTCAATACTTATTAGTGTTAAATTGTGAGTTTGAGAAAGTGTGTTATAAATATAAGGGTCCTAACCCATTAGCTCTTTATTTTATCTATAAATATAAACATATATTTTTTGTAATTTGTACGTCTTCTAAATAAACAAAAACCCTAAACATTTTTCAACTTCTACTTTTTGTTTTTTTAACAGGTTCGATACCTAAATCTCACATCACTCTTTAAAAATCCTAACCATTTAAACCTAAAAATCGCCCCACTCACGTGTATGAAACCATTTATCATAATTTGAATCCCCTATTTCGGACAGATGATTATAATAACCATTAAGTAACTACTACCGTAAATGTAATATATATTTTCACGATCTTAAAACCCAAAATTAATGTAGTGTCTTCATTACTAAAATATAATTCCGCATGTTGTTTTAGATTTGAACATAGTTAAACAAATTTTCATGAGTTCCCTCTCACTGGATTTGCCTGCAGAATCCGAGTATTTGTTTATAGGTGTAATATTGCGTGGCAGCACGTGATTGGTAGAAGAGAGACAGGAAGCTGCGTTACGTGTGGAGATGTGTGGATCAGGCAGTCAAAGCAAAGAGCAGATAAGGCAACCGAGGCGTACAGTCAAAGCAACTCCAACACTACACAAACACAAACACAAGCACTGTCACGGTCAATATTCCCACTTTTTCAAATACCAATCTTTAATTAAATCACATGACGTAATCAACCCCCCAAACTATCTACTTTTCATCATCTTAGCATATCTAATAACTTACAATTTACATTTTTAACTTATCGAAATAAATTGATAAATAATTTTTTATTTATCTGTGTATTTAAAATTTTATATCACAAATATGGCATTATATCGTTTTATGAATTGACTTTCTTCGACTAATATAATTTAAAAAGAGAGTAATTTTTTTCATAATTTTTACACAACTTAAAAGAAAACTAAACAGTACAAACTGAAAGGAAAAATAAACCTAAATTTATAACATGATAACGAGATAAAGAAAAGTTAGAAAAATGAAGGAGCTTATTGATAATATATTGTGGTCCTGTCCTAGACGTGCTTTAGTTTTTATGTCAAAGAGAATAAATTTTATAATATAAAATAAAATAATATTACTTGAAATGAATAGTCGAGATATTCGATTTGATAAAATCTAGACTTGGGAGGGTGCGATTTTAATTAATCGAAAAGATTAACGTTTTTTAATAAAAAGTGTAATACTAGTAATACGTACCACCCGTGTGGGTGTGGGTGTGGCTTGGGTTTGGTTCGTTGGAATTTAGCCAATCTACCACCTCTCTCACTTTTACCTACGTGCGCGGTCTAAAGACTAAACTGTCCTTTTACTCACGTCGTATATAAAAACTTTAATTTGGTCTTCTCGAGTTTAATAAGCTATTAACATTGATTTGGGATACAAAGTTTTAGCAAATTTGATTATTTTAATAAAAAGGAAGTTGCAATGGAATTCAATAAGTTTATAATATATATATTTTTAAATATTTGTTGCGGCTGAGTTACTATTACCTATTCAAAATAAAATTTAAAGTCTTTAGGTCATATTTTTCGTAAAAATACTTTAAATTATACAAACACACCAATACGGTTTTTTTATCTATGATTAACAAATTTAAAAATTATCGTGGTTCAGTTATAGTTAAAAAAAAAACTCTAAAATATTATAATTTTTTTTTTCAATAAATAAAAATAATTTCACATTTTACACCTTATTTAATTTTTGTTTTACATTTTGCAATTATCCAGGTTCTCAATTCGTATTTAAGAAATAAAACAAAAAAATAACCTTTGTTGCATTTTGAACTTCATTTTTGTTTCGCATTTCGTAAGTGCGAACTAAAAGTTAACTGGTCTCGCTAAAAAAATATCATTCATGAATCTAATTTTGTTCGTTTTAAAAAAACAAAACAACGGTATTTTCATATATTTTTTTCCAAAATTACGAACTTTTAAAAATATAAAAAATAATACTTTTATAATTATTAAAAGCATAAGTTGTATTACCAAAAGTCTCAATAATAAGTGGTAATTAGCCACTATATACAAGAGTCATGAGTTCGAGTCTACAAATGCTTTTTTGGTTTGAGTCTGTCACCTTGTGTGGTTTACTTTCTGGTGTTGGTTTGCAGGTTATTACGTCAGACTAAAGGTTTACCATGTGCGCACTCGTTGAGTAGCGGTTGTGGGTTCCCTCCGAAAAAATAAAATAAAATAAACCACTATGTTTAGACGGCATGCGGTAAAAATTTCACTTCATTTTTTTAGATAGTTATTTGTACTTAACTCATTTACTTAAGTATTATATTTATTATTCATTATTTTCAAAAATTCATATTAATATTTAGTGTTAATAATGTATAGTTTGTTTAGGTCGGAACTCGTTGAAATATGTTACATATATTTTTGTAGTTTAAGACTACAACTTAAGAATATATGCGTGAAGGCATAAACTTACGATGTAACACTAAAAAACTTAAGCTAAATTCAAACTAGCCTTTTAGCTCAAAATTATATACATAAATAAAGCATGATTTATGGAATCAACTTAATCTTTTAGAAAACAAGATTATCTTCTTTACTTTTACACTTCTCTCTAATCTAAAATATCTTATGAACTAATAACCTATTTATTTTATCCCTAACAACTATAATAACCTTTATACTTCTTCTCCAAGTAGTTATCAGACTCCTGTATATTCTTCTAAGATTTGTCCAGCCTTTGTAAACTCTCAAGTAACCTCTATAAAGTATCTCACTAACTTATTCATCATATTGATCACTTGAGTTCACTAAATATCACTATAACACAAATTAAACTCACTAAGTTAGCATCATTTTTAAAACTAATTTGTACTATAATTATTGATCTTTCAAAAACTCAATAATAAACAAACCAAGAAAATAGTGAATTGAGATGTGAAAATTGATCACTATCTTAATCGATAAACATTTAAGGGACCATCAAATACTCCGATTATCACATCTGCTTCGACTATGGGCGTTGAGCAATTGATAAAGATAATGAAAGATAAGTATGCTAATAGATTTCGAATTTTGCAAAATTCGATAACTATTCATTTTTCATGACCAAAATTTGAGTTTGATTGTCAATAAAATAATGATAAAGAGAAGGGTGATGATGCTATAAAATCCATGATAATATTATATAAAAATTATTCATAACTATATATATCTAAAAAATAAGTCCAAAGATCATCCAACATAAGTGAGAAATAGTGTCATCGTCACAGCACGAAGAGGATAAAGACCACAACCTCAAAGCACGACCATGAAAAGAATAATGAGGGACATGTCCTTAAACACCCTACAACTCAAATTTTGGTGAATGATATTATGGGAAGTCAGCTTAACCCTTAAGCATGTATGCTTAATCCTCAAACATAAGTACTCACGAGGTACATTTCCAAAAAATCCCTTCATAACAAAATGTCTAGATATTTACTACATTGTCATAAATAACACAGAAAAATATTTTAAAAGCTCCAAAAACACATCAAGTGCCTCATAAAAATTTCCTTATAATCTCTTCAATCCCTCAAACAACGTCACTGACTCAACAACAAAGTTATCATATTCATCATCTACCATATCAAACAACATTCACATGTTATCATTTTAAACATACCACAAACAAATAATAACCTATAAAACTTCCATCCCCAATAATATATGAATCAACAAAACCTTGTGAGGTATCTCTATCAGCTTAGTCAATACCTTGTTGGTGTGTAGCAATAATAACAAATCTCTCAAAACTACCCACAAGTGTTGCCTCAAAATGGTTACCATAAACCTTTGGCTACACATTGGCAATGAAATGGGCATTAATAGACTTACACTTTATTTGGTCAAGGGAATAAAAAAAAACAAGTATGTTCCTTTATGATATGAATTTATTTGACGATGAGTCTCCATTGGTTTTTAAAACATTTAACGAAGAGCTTCTACCAAAATTCAACAATTATAAAATGGATAATACAATAACAATAAAGATCTGAAACACCATATAGAGCAATTCAAAAGTAAAATATTATGATTTATGATGGATGATAAAATACGGTATAAAGTATTTCTATGATCTTTAGGGGATTACATTTAACTTAGTTTACCAACTTTATTCCACGATGCATCACATTTTTTTTAAATATTACAAATATCATTTAAAATCCATTTATTGGCTCTAAATTTATTAAATGATATAGAGATTATATCATACATTTCAAACAAAATCCAAAAAGAATTTAAAGAGATTACACAAGGATATTTGTGAAAAAAATAGGTTATAATAATTTGGTGGAAGTGGAAACATACATACAAGGAATTTTGCCAAGATTTTTATCAAAAAATATTATAAAAAATAAATTAGTTAGTTTTTAGACATGTTAGCCCGAGTGGAATACCAAATTAAAATGTAAGAGACTGTCAAGGTTTATATGGATGAAAATACTAAAAATCTAAATGTATGTCCCCACTATCGTCATAAGGCTAGCAACAATGAAACTATTTTAGTTGTATATGTTAATTCTCGGTCCAATATTTAAGCTTCAACCTTCAAACATGACAACAAAAAAACATCATTTTAGCCGAAACATATGGTCAATACCATAACTCAAGAGTGAAACAAATAAGAAGCAACAATACAAAACCAAAGTTTAAGCTTGCTAAAAAGGTTCCTCGTAGAGTTAATAGAGATAGTGGGGTAATTTATGAAAAATCCAAAAATGCGATGAAGTCTTAACGACTATAGAATGTGTTTTTTTTAATAAACATAAAGACAAAAAAACATGTAAATTTCATAATGACATTGGACATTACATAAGAAGTTGAAGGGTTTTAAAAGATTAAGTCCAAAATGTGATAAATGAGGAAAAACGTTTAAAGGTTGTAAAAATAAAGTCCATAAATAATTCAAGACATTTTATAGATGAGCATGATCTTTTAACAATATAGGAAAGACAATTTGCAACAACGAATAATGAACTAACCGATTTAAATAAAATCATTTTCATTAAGATAAAATAATAAGAATAATTGGACCTGAATCCCTAACAAACAAAGAGTTTGTATAATTGTAAGAGGAAATTCAATTTATGAGATCTTTATGAATTTCATGAAGATGCACATAGAGGATCTGAAATTCCAAAATCAGAGCCATACATCACCCACCTGTACAATAATATTTATATATTGCTAGGATTCTTGTACGATAACTTAAGAATGGTGAGATCACCATATCAATATGTAGTGCTCATTACAGTTGAATCAACAGGATTCAAAGTAAAAATGAACAAGGATATATATATATATATAAGAAGTTCATCAAATATTTTATACAAAAATATATATGATAAGATGAGAGCCGCCCTAGTTATTTTACCGCTTCAAAGAATTTTGATTAGGCTCATTGGGTAGATGTTAATGTTGTAGAATAATTAATTATGGATGTAGTATTGGGAATTATTTATGATAGATGATGCTTCTTCTCCATATATTTTAATTTTGGGAAGGTCATGGTTAGATCAAATGGATGATGTGGTATCAACATTACATTATGCATTTGTTATATAATCAATGAGAAGTTAGGACTGACTAGATTAACTCAAATAGCTTCAATTGAATTATATATTACTTCTGTAATACTTAAAAAATAGAAATAAAAAATGGCCCATATCATATTAGATAATATAGATGAACCTAGAGTGGCCCCACGCCTTATAGAGCCATAGAAAAAAAAACAAAAAACATGCATATGGAAGAAAATAAAGTCTTAAGGCTCGACATAGACATGTTTATCAAGCTCAAGTACACATTATTATATTTTGTTACAAAGAAACTTATACATGTTTTATTTGGATCACTCATGATGAAATATGAGTCCTAATAGAAGTGATGTGCCACAAACTATCTATAATAGTAAGTTTTATCCTATCAAATAAAAAAAATTAGAGCACACTCCCAATAAAACATAAAAACAATTATAGAGAAAATAGATAAACTTACAATATCAGATCACATCCGGGAGTCCATTATCCAATATGGGCATAAAATATGGTGTGAAAAAAAAATGTAAAGTGAAGAATGTGTGTATATTGCACATACTTAAACAAACACATGTCTGGATAACCATTTCTCTTCCAAAAATTGATCAATGAATAGATGGAACTTCAACAACTAAGATGCTCTCTTTTATTGATGCATATTCAGTATACAACCAAATCCCAATGCATGAAGATGATCAAGAATACACTACCTACATAAGTAAGAGAGAACATCATTGCTACAAAGTAATGCTCATTTGGACTAAAGAACACTAAGGCTACATATCAGAGACGTATCAACAAAATGTTTACAACATATATTGGCTGGAATCTACAGTCTTACGTTGATAACATGTTAGTTACTAACATTTAAGATGAGGATTATTTTACTGACTTGACCGAAAAAACTTAAGAAAATTACATATGAAGCGCGATAAAAAAAAACTATACTTTCAGCATAAGGTCTGGAAAAGTATTTGGGTACATTGTCACTGAAAAAGGCATTGAACCATACCTTACTAACCTATCAAACTTATATGTCATGAATCTTCCAAAAAATATAAAATAATTACAAAGACTAGCATGTAGGTTGGTTGCATAAAACAAATTTATCTCAAAATCTTTAAATAAGTATCAACATTTCTTTCAAGTGTTAAAAGAGACACGAGTTCAAATGAAATATGACTAGTGAAGAAACCTCCAACGAAATTAAAAGCTTCATAATTTCTCATGAATTATTAACAAAAATGAAGTCATTTGATCTTTGTTCATTTACTTAGCAGTTTCAGAATTTATTGTTAATATTTTATTAATAAAAGAATTAAGAAATAAATTTAAGTTTATAAATATATAAGCAAGTCCTTACTAAACACCAAAACCAAATATTTAAAATCAAAATTTTATCTTAGCATTGGTAGTTATAGCTAGATTGATGAGACCTTACTTTATGGCTCACACAATTATGGTAAAACCCCCATTCCCTTTAAAATGCCTATTGTAAAATTTAGATTTATTTAGATAATCGCCTAGTTGATCCGTTGAGTTATAATATTATGATATTAATTTTGAACCAAGAACTATATTTAAAGCTCAAACGGTGGTAGACTTCCTTGCTGAATTTCAATCATAAATACTTATACATTTTGAATAAACAAATATGCTTTGTAAGTAAAAAATGATTGATGAAGTAATAATTTATGCTCCAATGTATGAGGTTAATTAATATCTCAAACATGGGAAATTTTGAGTTAATTTTGTCAAATTTGATTTCTCTGCTTCTAACAACGAGGTAGACTATGAATTTGACTTGAGCTATCAAGATATGTAGATTTAAGAGAGTTAAACTCCTCAAAGACTCCCAACTAGTAGTCAACTAGGATTTAGGCCATAAACAAAAAAAATCATACAAAAGCTTCGACGATAAACAACTCTTTTTGAAATATTGTTTTTGAACAAGTACCAAAAGCATAAAATTTAGTTGAGGAGCCTTGACTTATTCTTCTTGTGCAAACACAATGTCAAGAATAATCTTCTAAAAAACTCCATCCATCACATTACCTAACATGTTCATATTAACAATATAGGCTTTATGAGTTATGATAACTAAATATGAGAAAGAAAAATAAAATTAAAAGACTCAAATTTTAAAAACAATTGTTGAAGAAAGATGTTCAAAAGATAAGACTGAAGCTAGGTGTATGAAAATGAAGTTAGAAATATATGTGTTGATAGTTGATAACTTATACAAGTAGGGACTCACCAAAAAATTTCTTAGATATCTTGACCTGGATGAAATAACCTTTTTAGTAAAATATATCAATGATGGAGAAAGAGGCACTCATTATGGCTGTAAAGATTTGTATAGAAAAATCTTGATCCAAAGATACTTCTGACCCATAATTATGGAAGATGCAAATAAATTTGTGAAGAACTGTGACACGTACCATCGCTTCTTAAACTCAATATAAGTCTCACTCACGCTATTTAAGATAATTTCAGATAAAATTTCCTTTGATAAATAGGGCATTGGTATTATAGGGCCATTACCAAAAGCCTCAACAGAATATAAATTTGTATTGGTATTTGTAGATTACTTCTCTAAGTTTTAATCACATCAAACGAGGTCATCAATTTCTTCAAATCAAACATATGTTGCAGATATGAAATACGAAGATTTTTTCATAAAGATAATAGAACTCAATTCTAAAATGAAAGACTAAACTAATTTTGCGTAAGTATAGGTATGAATAAAAAAATTATTCTTGTTTGCATCCACGGGAAAATGGGCAAGTGGAGATGATCAATATAACAATAACATATGGTATCAAAAAAATATTGGAATGAGCAGTATGAAGTTGGCCTAAATTTTTGCAACAAGTTTTATGCTTATATAGAAACACACCAATATTACAATAGTTGAAACACCCTTTGCTTTGGTATTTGGAATGTATACTTAATATGAACATATGAGGAATAAAGGAATTCTGAAGAAAATAGTGTAATATTTGATGTAATTGATTTTTTTTATAAGAGCCAACTTAAGATCATAGGTTTATTGCATTACAAAACCTTGAAGAGAAACATATGCAATTCTAAAGTATATATTAGAATCATGAAGTTAGAGATAAATTTCTCAAAAGAGTATTATCTTCATATAAAATACAAAAGTCTCGGCACACTATGCCCAAAATGGGAAGGGACATATACAATTGAATCAAAGGTAAAGTTGGGAACCTACAAACTGCTAAATGAGGAAGGAACCTAACTTTGGCAGTCTTGGAATATAAAGCACTTGAAGCTTATAACTCAGCTTAAGCTTCAACAATTTATTTTATTATTTATGTAATATTTTATTGAACTTTTATTTGAGATGTACTCTTTCCTACATCGGTGGCATGCGAAGGTTTTAAGAAGACATCTAATAATAATAATAAATTCCATTTACAAAGTCTCAGATGATGTATCATCAAAAATAATTCAAGCAAGTTCCTGACCTAATAAATAAAAGAAAAAGAAAAGCAGGAGGATGATTCCAAATGTAATATTTATTATTATAAAAAGTATATTTGTCTATTAAATAATTAAATAAAGCCAAGGCGATTAAAAAATAACCCTTAGTGTGGTAGGAAGTCTAAATACCCTTTCAATAAATAAATAACAAAAAAATCAAAGTTATGTGTGAATAATTTAAAAAGTAGTCATATAGGACATCATAGAACCGTAAACCTTTCACACATAATAAAAAACAAAGTTTAGATGATTATATACCTTATCCAAATAAGAAGACAACAAATTCCTTCTTGAAGAATCTATGTTTTTTTAAAATGATCACTTCAGAAGGAACGATAAAGTCTAAGAAACACAACTACTATTTAAAAAAAATCTTAAGGCAAAAAACATGAAATACTCTTACAAAAGAAGGAAAGCACATACCATAAAACAAACATATAAAAACACAAAAAGTGATTATAAAACCAAAACAAATCAACAAAAATCAAAATAAATTTAAGATTTCCCCAACATATGGGCAATTTGGTTCAAAATAAACCCAAAAACACAATACATACCAAGTTATGAAGGTAGAATAGGTTAATTATCATAAGTCACACCTTCATGCTTTAAAGCTTTAATTACACCTTCATTTCTTGAAGCATGAACTGCATCTTCATTATTTAAATGTGAAAGAACAACTGCATTTCCTACAGGAGTAACCAATTTTTCATTCCTTGTGGCAATAACAATATCTGGTACTGGTTGGGATAAATGAACAATAGTATTTTCGGTTGCAGGAGAATTTGTAGGCTTGAGACCATTAACAAACTAAATTTTTTCATTATTAACACCTAAAGCAAATGCATTTTCAACCCTTTGACTTTTTAGTTTTTGAGAAGCCCATCAACCATAAATGCACATTTCACCACAATGCAAAGAGACCTACTTTCTCCATGAGAGTTTGTCGAGTTAACATCATCCAACCTCTTTTCTGTAAAAACATAATACCATAAAAAATTTAGTTTTAAATGTGATTTTCCTCATAAAAGTGAATAATCGTATTCTTTATAGCATTCTCTATTGTTTTAACAATAACCTTTCTCATATGAGTTTATATTAGTTTATCAAATTCATAACGAACGAGATGATCAACCTCAATATCTTCTCAGAAATATGTTTTTCAGCTAACACATCAGTCATACTTTTCTGAAGTTTCTCCCGTTTGACCTCATAATTCCTAACAAAAAACTTTATATTATTATTGATTAATGACTTGAAGTTATTATTTTAATTTTATTTTTGTATAGTAATTTTAAATTTAAATTTAAATATGTTATATACCTCTTTCTGCAACTAAAACTCATCCTTCAAGCATAAATCAACATCGACTTTGGTATGCACCTCAGTTCTTAACTTATCCTCAGGCTCAGCTTCAACATGAACTTTAACTTTCAACTCTCGGCCACTAAAAAATGGATTCACTACAACTTCCAGCAATTGTAAAAAATCATAGATAGCAGGGGATTGACTTTCAAAATTTTGGTGTAACATTATGAGAATATTATACACATATTACAAAAAGTAAAACAAATCAAAATTATAATTCAAACAAACAAAGTAAGTAAGTGAAAGTGATAAAACTTACTTTAACACCAAGATTCGTTTATCCTATGACTAGCTCTATGTACCTTATGAACAACTCCATAAGACTAAGATGAGTTAGAAATGTCCACATGTGAGCAGAAGTTGCAAAACAACTGAAAACTTTAAAAAAATTATCCAAGCGGAATTTCTTGTGTGTAAGATTCACATTGAAAAAAGAAACAACTCAAACTTGATTAATATAAATATCACCCGCATCTACTTCTGTTGTAATAGACATTTAGCATAAAACATCAACACATTGGGTGGGTAAACCTTTTGAAACAACAACATTGTTAATAACAATGCGAGCACGAGAAAAAATTTCTTCAATATAGTAACAACCGTAATTTTAATTAGTGGCCCCTTATCAACAAGTTTTCCTCCATAGCTTTCTTCGGCTCATACCCTCTATGAGAATCTTCAATCTTGCATTTTGGCTTCAACCTTTCATTCAAACGATGCATGGACTCGACAATGACTTCATTAACTGTTTTTTTAATGTCATCTACATCTAGTGTGGGATAAAGTTCACCCATCTTCTTCTTCTCTTTTATTTTTAATGCAATCATAAACCTCTTTCACTTTTTGAAAAACACTGTTAGTAATGATCATATCTTTATTAGTTAAAAAAGGAAAATTGTTAAAAAAATCAAAATCAACCTTAAATACAATAACAAATTTGAGAAAGTAAGATTTAGCAAAATAAACTTTTGGTTATTGCAACAGATATGGAGAATGTAGAATAAATTTGGCCAAATATTACTTTTGAAACAACATAAACTAAATAGGTAGATTAGCATATGTTGTAGTTTAAATTTTATAAAAAATCGTTAATAACGCTACCAAAAAACATAAACTAAACGGACCAATGTAGTTTTAAGATAAAAATAATAATATTATGCGATTTTGGATGAGAAAATACACTATCTTTCTTCTTTCAACAAGCTTGTGGTGATTTCATTTTCGAAAAAAAAAAATTAAACAAGAAAAGAGATAAGTAGAGAAAAAAATAGTTGAATTAGGTTTGGAATGACCAAACTAAAAAAAATTGGCCAACAAAATCCAAAAAAAAATATAGTTGTATTTTTTATACGAGAACATCAACAATTTTATTATAATATATGGATCTTTAAAATAATAAACAATTATGTAACTGTAATTTTCCTTATCCATAGTTTATTGTGTTTCGGGGTGGTTTATTTTTCTCGATTGCGATAAATTTATCTTTATTACACCCATTTAGTAAATATCCACAAAAACAAATATAGACAGTTTTATTCTGAAAGGAGGGCATACTTGTCATTTAGTGATTAAATGTTTTGGTTTACTTGCTAAACATTAATCAATTAATTAATTAGGTATGTAATTAACCACAGGTGAAACGCACGTGTAGTCCGCTGCTGACTGATAACCGGCTACAACCAGTTTTTTCCTGGTCACCCGGTTATATATAAATTCTCTTCTAATCTGTACAGTTAAAACGTATTAATAATCATTTAATATGATATTTATTTATTAATATTTATTTAAATTTTAATAAAGTAAATTAAATTTATAAAAAATATATTTTGATTTTTTTTTGTTGAATAATTACGGGTAATTGAAATACAACACAAGTTTGGAAAAATAAGCAACATTCCGGTTAGAGAATTGTGTAATTTGAATGTTATAAGACTATTGTGGTGCAATGGTCGGTTTTTTTTCTAATTTAACAGTGAAAATTAATAAAAAATAATTCAAAATATTATTAATAAATATTTTTTTTTTCATCTTTTAAAAATAAAAAATATACATGTTCTAGAAAAAAAACAGTTATAAAAAATATATAATTTTAAAAATAAATAATTGCTAAAGGTCATGTTAGATATTTGTGTATTCATAAATATCGTTGAAAAAAATTATATTCAAGATTCAAATAAAATTAAAAATTGCAGCTTCTGATTATCGATGAGTATCTTATATAAAAATGAAATTTTTAAAAAAAAATTGGTCCTTTTACATTTACCTTTATTAAAAATATATTATATTGGTTGATTAAATATTAAGTGAAGGGCTTTTGTAGCGAACAACAACTGCCTCAAAAGAAAGAGCAGTACGTGAAGGCTTTTGCAGGCCATGGTTTCTCTCTGCTCACTCACTCACTCACTCGCACTTTCTCTCTCATCTTTCCACTCAATGCCGGTATGGCCTCTCCTTCTACTCTCACTTAAATCATATTGATTTCATCAGTCTTTATCTGGGTTTTTGTTAGATTTAGGAAAAAAGACGAACATCTACTTGGGTGCTAATTCTAGTCTCTTCACTGTTGATATTTGAATGGTCAAGCTAATTTCTTTTTATATCGCTTTGTGGGTGTGTGTTTGATATGATTCAACTTTTCTATCTCCTTCTTTTTTGAAACTTGAGCAATAAGTGAGAGGTAATGAATCTTTGACCACCCTCTAAAGAGATCTCGAGTATAATCTTTTTTGCTTTTCTATCTTCTTTTCTCTCTCTTTTGAGCTCTTTTTCACACCATTCATGTGCTTTTCTTTGCTTTCCTCATGTAATGTGTGTTGGGGAAGTTAAGACTTAGAGGTAGTTTATTTCTATTTGAGTGATTTTTTTCTGAGTTGGGGTTAGGGTTTATACAAAATGCCTATGTATCAGCCTTCTAGAAGAGATGGGTTTGAGGCTAGTAGTGATGGGCAAATCTTAGATCTAGACACTGCTGTAAAAGATGGGGTCTTGGGTTGTGTCAATGGCGACGGTGGTGTAGTTGGTTCTGGTGTTGGTGAGAAATTAGATCTGAAAAACATGATTTCAGAGCTCGATTTACCCGATATTCCTTCTGTTTTTATCTGTCCGATTTCTCTTGAGCCAATGCAAGATCCTGTAACCCTTTGTACCGGTCAAACCTATGAGAGGTTAAACATTCTCAAGTGGTTCAATCTAGGTCATTACACCTGCCCCACTACAATGCAAGAGCTTTGGGATGATTCAATTACTCCTAATAAAACCCTTTACCATTTGATCTACACTTGGTTCTCTCAAAAGTATTTGCTTATGAAGAAAAGATCGGAGGATGTCCAAGGGCGGTCTATTGAGCTTATTGATGCTTTAAAAAAGGTTAAAGGACAAGCTAGGGTTCAAGCCTTGAAGGAGCTACAACAGGTTGTGACTCTTCATGCTACTGCTAGAAAAACAGTAGTTGACCAAGGAGGGGTTTCGGTTATATCTACCTTGCTTGGTCCTTTTACTACTCACGCTGTTGGATCAAAGGTGATTGGAATTCTTGTCAATTTAGATCTTGATTCAGAATCGATGAACAATTTAATGCAACCCGCGAGAATCTCGTTGATGGTTGATATGTTAAATGAAGGTTGTACAGAGACAAAGATCAATTGTACGAGGTTGATCGAGAAGTTAATGGAAGAGAGGGATTTTCGGTCGGAAGTCGTATCGAGTCATAGTTTGCTAGTTGGATTAATGAGGCTAGTGAAAGATAAGCGGCATAATAATGGAGTGATCCACGGACTTAGCTTACTAAAATCGTTATGTTCACATAAACCAGTGATGACATTAGTAGTAAGAATCGGCGCGGTACCTCAATTGGTGGAGTTGTTACCGTCTTTAGATCCTGAATGTTTGGAGTTGACCCTTTTCGTGTTGGATGCTTTGTCTTCCTTGCCGGAAGGGAGATTAGCGCTTAAAGATTGTCCAAGAACTATACCGAACACCGTTAGGCTTTTGATGCGAGTTTCAGAGAGGTGTACACAATTTGCATTATCGGTTTTATGGTCGGTTTGCGAACTTGCTCCAGAGGAATGTGCATCAGTTGCGGTTGAAGCTGGTTTGGCCGCAAAACTACTTCTTGTGATCCAAAGTTGTTGTAATCCGGGTTTAAAGCAACGCTCGGCTGAGTTGTTAAAGTTGTGTAGCCTAAATTATACAGATACAATCTTTATTTCGAAATGCAAGCTTACGAGAACAATACAATGAAGAAGAAAAAGAAGAAGGGAGTTTTCTTTAGTGTTGAGTTTGGCTCGAGCCTATCAGAAGTGAACTGCAATACGAATTAGTGGTCTGAGGTATAAAATTGAACTTCGATTGTATATATACTTAAAAGAACTTCAAGTCTGGGTAGAAAAGGCATAAGGGATCGATCATACTTGATTTTTCACTCGGCAATGCTTATATCTAATAAACGCGGATCGGTGGGAAAATGTTATATTACTACTCTGTTGTTGGATATAAGGATACTTGTAGCAATTGTAGAAGTGACAAGAGATCATTGCTTTGGCTACATTGTTTTTTTTGTCTTCGGCTGTATTACTAGTTTGTCCATTTGGGTTGTAAAATGGCTCCAGTTTTTTGGTTAGGTTTTAGTAAGATTTTTGCTTTTGACCCTACAAATTGTAGAGACTGGTTTTGTTTTTTTTCCTAATGTGTTTAATGAAATTGACCATTTCAGTTCACTCTTGATTGTTCTGCTTTTGTAAGAATTTACAAGTTTGAGATAATGTAGAGAAAGAAGGGTTCCAAAATTTTATACTACAGTAATATTTGATGGGAGAGGTATGTATGTGATTGTGAATGTGGTGTACTTTGGAATTTTGAGGTTGAGGCAGGACCCATTCTTAGCTCTCTTACAATGAACAGAGACAGAGACACTGTTGGATTGAAGAGAAAGATGATAGAGATGGGGATGGGGATTGAATTTGCACTGAAACAATGGCGTATTTTTTGAATTGATTATTCTATTTGGTTTGGTCTTTACCAATACCTCCAATTTTGTGAGCCACTCTTTCAACTGCTGCTACCTAATGCACCTGTACATACATGTGCTCTTTAAAACTTCTTTCAAAAATCTTTACTAAATAAACATTGTTTCTTTTTCGCAATTATTGAATTTTTTAATAATTTTTTTAGGGAGGAACTGCGTGCCCATTTAAGGAGGGGGTTTTAGAAGAAATTATGGTGGTATTATTTTTATGGGAAATGTTAAAATATTTGTGAAGGAAATGTTTTATTATTTATTGATTTTTTAATATATTTTTTTAAAATAAATTTAATTTTTTTTCAAAATAATAATAATTTATTAAAAGAAATAAACCTGAAAGACCACTAATGTAAAAAAAAAGTCGTTTAATTTGGACTAATTCTTGAGATCAAAAGTTTTAAAAAAATTATACAAATTATACCGTTTAGATCTCAACTGTGGGATTCTTTTATCTCATTTGATCTTTGATTTTCTCATTTGGTCTTGGAGCAGTTTATCTTTTTTTATGAACTGAATGGAGCTTTGAGAAGTTCTATTGATATATAATTGCTTCACTAGAGTTTTAAAAGACAATATACGTTTTCTCTTTGAGATATTCCGAGCAGTGTTGGATGTTCCAACATCTTTATTAAAAGTTCGTCATTTCAATTTTCGATCTTCTTCCTTTCCGCGTCATTATCTTTATTACTCTAGGTTACGATTTTGTTTAAAATTGACAAAAGAAAATGTGTAGTTTAAGTGGTAAATCTGCTTATTGGCGTACATAAAATTTCAAAATATAAAATGATCATTAAAATTGGAACAATCTAATTAACATGCAATTTCTTTGTTGTCTAATCTTAAAGAACCCAAACCAAGACTTTCCAAGAATAAGATAACTCTAAAGTTGGGACTTGACTAAGGGTAATGTTATAATTGGCATTACACTTAAGAGATAATTTCACAATCCAGTCTGATGCAAAAATTTATTGTCTATATAAATGAATTTTAAGGTCATATAAAAAGTCAATAATTTTCTACAACATGTTATTATTGAAGATATATACTATGGGGAAGTTTCATTTGCTAAAGACTCAAAAAGTATTTTGGAGTCTATTTAATATCTACTTGAGTATAAACTAGATTTTTACACAATGAGAGCCCATCAAGTAGAGTCCTAGTTTCAGCAATAATAGGTGATTGTTTTCCATACAACCTACCACTAGATGTTAACATTTTGCCTTGAGAATTTCTGATTAGAAATCTACCACTTGACTCACCAGTATGTGAATAAGAGCCGTCTAAGTTTAATTTCAATCTATTTTTAAGATAGGGATTCTATTTTACATAAAAGCTATCATTTTATTTGTGTGATGGTGAAAACAACTTAATTGATGAGCAATTTTATGATCCTTAGTCCATATTTTCTTGGTTAAGATATTTGCACAATCCAACTTAAATATCATGTATTGAATCTTATCCTTAATGTAATTTGATGAAATGGAAATGTTTTTGTACTTTGATTTGTTTCTGGCAGACCAGACACATCAAAACATTATTGATTAGATTATGGTTCTTATGTGAGTTGATTTATTGCTTGATAGAAGCCAGCTACTAACTAAGTGAAGGATGGTTATGTGATTACCAATTAAGATACCAAAAATACATACAAAGTATTTTCATACTTCCTAGGTTGTTTGACACTGAATAAAGAGATGATTTATGGATTCTATATTATTAAAAAATTGGCATTCTAAAACTAAATTGAAGTTTTTTGTTTTGAAGTATAGCATCCACTGATATTATACCTTTAAGAATTCTCCAAAGAGTGAATGAACACTTATTTGGAGTTATAGA
This sequence comes from Limnanthes douglasii subsp. nivea, assembly GCA_036936605.1. Taxonomy (NCBI): domain Eukaryota; kingdom Viridiplantae; phylum Streptophyta; class Magnoliopsida; order Brassicales; family Limnanthaceae; genus Limnanthes; species Limnanthes douglasii. The sequence continues at coordinate 184,814,841 of JAUPFV010000005.1, read as the reverse complement.
ATTCCATATATTTTTATATATGGTTGATTGAGGCTCTTTAGTTATTATTTTATCTAAAGTATCTTTTAAATTGAAGTAACCAGTTGGCAAGGAATTTCACTTTATAATATCAGGTTTGTCTTCGTGAAGATTAAACTTAAATATTCTATCAATATCTAAGGGGATGACATTGTCCTTGAGTTTGTTCAAGTTCCATGTGTTATTTTCCCAGAATTGGTAGACTTTATCATTGTTGTACCAAATATTATTTTCTCTATTTGTTAGTTTAATGAGAAGATGGATGTTATCCCATCTCTCAAGCCAAAAATCGATATATCATTTACCAACATGCCAATAAATAAATGTTGCAGCTAACTCTCTAATGTTTGATAAGGGAAGAGTTATGTAATTAGAAGAAATTGGCAAAATAGAGGTATAATTTAACATAAGGAAAAACTTTTAGAAATAATTGACAATAATGTAATACATAAGGACTATTTTGTAATAAACTATAAACTTGAGGAATGGACCATAATTAATAGTTTGTCTAGGCATGTGGAACTAATGCATTATAAAAACACACCAGCTCTTCTGAGGAATGATGATTGATTAATGATTATAAAATAATTGTTTGAGACTCTCTCTCTAAATTGCTCTTTATTTCTCTCTCCAGACCATCTTGAATATATTATTCTACGATTTTAGTCCTCCAAACATTATTTTATTAGCAAATTCTCTCTAAAAGATTTCTGAAACGATCATTGGCACCGTTTGTGGGAAATATTTGGTACATATAATTATTTTCTAAAACCATTACTGTGATTTTGAAAGAGTTAAACATGGAAGTCTGAGGGAAACCAAATGCTGAGAATAACCTTCTAATTGAGAAATAATTCGAGGGGCACTCCATCGGAGAAAACAATGGAGAAGACCAACAACATGATGATCAATATACTGGAGAAATATTGGAAGAGTCTATGTTAGTGTCTTGAATAAAAGAACTCTTAGATGAAATTGAAAAATTAAATGCTGAGAGAGATGTTGCATTAACCTTAAAAAATGTTCGATCAAAGATTCAAAGGGAATATGTGACAAATAAATAAAAACTGGATGACGACCATCAAACCAAATCTTATTGAAGGCGTAGTCACTATTCTGCGAAGGAGGAAAATGAAGCCTAGAAATCATTCTGAGTCATTTGAATCTAATGATTATTAATTTTATGATTCAAGTGAATTATCCTCCCCGAAAAAGGCTAGTCATCGGGAAAAAAGTAACAAAAATTAATATTCAAGAAGATATATAAGAGATCATTGAGTGTTTCATCGGACTAAGGATTCAAAAAAATAAAAAATATAAGGATTTGAAGACCATGCCAAAAAAGAACATGTTACGACACATGTCCAAATTCCTTCGGGGAGTCAAAACTTTGAATACTGGGTGAGCAAACAGTTCATGATTCCATCCGAGGAAGGTCTTTACACTATGGAAAATGAAGGTCATAGGCTAATGTTTACATGCCTAGTCATAATTAGAGATCTTATCATTTCTCAATAAAAATTCTCTCATGAAATTTATCAAAGCATTTCGATACAAATTTGATGGAACTCAGGATCCGAATAGTCATATCGAATAATTTAAAAAAAATTATGATTAACTATGAAGATGATGATGAAAAATTGTTATGCAGAGTTTTCTCCCAAACATTTAAAAGTGCAACTTCAAAATGGTATAACCGGCTCCCGCAAGGTTATATAATTTTTTTTTGATATGTTCTGGATTGTTTTTCGATAATATTTTTTACAAGTAAAAAGTTCTGAGAAAATGACGATACTATATTACATTGTAGGTAAACTATTGGAGAAAGTTTGAAAGATTACACCAATCCTTTTATCAAGGTCAAAACTGATATGGAGTATTGCGAGGATTCTGTAGCTTTGGTTGCTTTTCGGATGAGACTTCTCCCAGGAATATTGAAGGCCACTCTAGCAGAAAGGAAAACTATGATATTTGGGGCTTTATTAGACCAAGTTGGAAAAAAAAATCTTTGTAGAAGAAACGCAAGCATCAGAAATAGGTTCCACGAATCAATTGGAATAAAATCAGTTCCAAATATTTTAATGAGACATATCTTCCTAGGACAAATAATCAACCTAACTCATTTACCTCTGAAGTCTAGAATAAATCAATAAAATAAATACACAAAATTTGAAAATTTGAAAATTAGCACAAAATTATCTCCGATCTTGAGAGAGATTAATTCAATTTTTGTCCGCCAAGTTAGAGATGTTTGCATGGTGTGTCGAAGATGTGACTGGTGTGCTCGCGTAAATTATTTATCACAGGTTGGCAATCAAAAGCAATGTATGTTTGATCATTCAAAAGAGGAGATCATTTTCTCAAGAAAAATCTTAGGCTATAATTGCCGAGGTAGATTGTTTATCTAGATTTGGGAACATACAAGAATCGCAGTACCCACTGTGGACAACTAATCCGACTTTGGTAAAGAAAAATACAAAAAATTGCGTGGATTTTATTAATTTAAATAGAGCATGTCCAAAATATCATTTCCCAGTTCCTCGGATAGATCAATTAGTATATTCTACATTAGAGAATCAATTACTTTATTTTATGGATGCTTATGCAAGATAATCATATTAAGATAGATCCATGGAACGAGAGAGAACTTCGTTCAATATTGGAAGAGGGTTACAATACTACAAGGTAATGCCTTTTAGGCTAAAAAATACGGGTGTATCATATCAATGATTAGTAAACATCGTTCATTATTGGAAGAGGGTTACATTACTACAAGGTAATGGGTAATGCCTTTTAGGCTAAAAAATATGAGTGCATCATATCAATGATTGGTAAACAAAATTTTTGAAGCTCAGATCAGGCGCAGTTTTGAAGTATACATTGATGATAGGTTAGTAAAAATCATAAAGGATGATGATCATTTTGATGATTTAGAGGAAACGTTTGCTAACTTAAAAAGGGTCAACCCGAAGCTAAATCTCAAAAAGGCACTTTTGGGTTCCGATCTGGAAACTTTATTGGGTACATAGCAGTGAATGGGAGATTGAAGTCGACCTTGTATAATTAAATGCACTAAGTACCATGACACATTCTCGAACTATCAAAGAGGTTCAAATTTTGACATAACAATTTGCAGCTTTGAGTAGATTCATATCTTATTTGTCGAACAAATGTGCTTCTTATTCCAAGTATTAAGACATGTAAATTGTTTTAACTAGACGCAAGAATGTTTCGAAGCCTTTCATCGAATTAAATAATATCTTTATTCGCTAATGTTTTTGACAAAACCAAATCCGGGGGGAAAGTTGTATGTATATGTAGCGGTGTCAGATTATACTGTAAGCGCTGTCTTAATTCGAGAAGAATAAAATCTCCCAATACCAGTGTATTATGTCATAAAAAGTCTTTTGGATGCTGAAAACCGATATTTAAAGTTAGAAAATTTGTCCCCTTGCACTAGCAACTGCTGCTAAAAAATGAAGCATTATTTTAAGCTCATTTTATCATCGTACAAACGTGTTTTCCATTAAAAGAATATGCTATAAATACCTGATATATCTGGAAGAATGACCAAGTGGTAAGTTTAATTAGGAGATTTTGATATTGAATTTGAGCCTAGGAATGCAATCAAAGCATAAGCCTTAGCAGATTTTTTTAGTCGAATTTCATTCTGAACGATCAAATATGGAGATGGATGAAGAAAAATTTGAATCATAGTGGATAATCCGAGCAAATGTGGGTTCAAGTGCATCCGGATGCGGGGTAGAGGTACAATTAATTTCTCTAGAGGGAATGACCATGTATCAAGCTATCCGTTTAGGGTTAAAAGTATCGAATAATGATGCAAAATATAAAGTTGATTTGGCAGGAGTGAGACTTGCTCAAATTTGTGGGGCTAAAAAATTAAGGTTGATAAGTGATTCTCAACTTCTTATAAATCATGCATCTGGTCAATCCGAGGCTAGAAAAGATCTTATAATAAAGTATTTGAAGGCATTAAAGGCTCTAATATTATCCTTCGAAGGTATCAGATATAAACATGTTCATAGGACTAGAAATTATGTGGCTGATTCTTTGGCTACAACTGCATATTCCGATGAATACCCATGGATTATCACACAATAAAATCTTTCAATTATAAGATGTTCAGACACACTATCAGAATGATAGATAAATCTTTTCAAATATCAACTAGTACTGAAATTGATTGGAGGCTTGATAGTAGGGATTAGACAATAATGTGTTACCCGTTGACAAATTGTTGTCTAAGAAAATACGTTTCAAATCTCAGTGTTATGTGGTCCTCGGAGGCGTTTTGTGCAAAAATTCTTTTAGTAGACCACATCGATGTTTGGGTAAAGATGAATCACAGATGATATTATCGGAATTACACGACGGAGAAGAGTCTGCACATTGCGGGTACAAAACTTTGATACGAAGAGTTCTTTTGGCAGGGTATTATTGGCCTACAATTTCCTTCGATGCTAGATATTTGGTTAGAAGGTGTGATACTTGTCAAAGGTTTGCTAATATAATTTATAAACTAGGGTTCCCCCTTGAAAGTATATCCAAGGCATTACCATTCGACCGATGGGGTATCGACCTTGTCCGACCACTCCAATGGCATCTGGAGGACGACACACAATAATTGTGGTAGTGGAATATTTCTCAAAATGGGTGGAAGCAGAACCATTAGCTGGAACAAGAGCCAATAATGTAATCAAGTTCATCATCTCGAATATTTTTTTCGTTTTGGGGTTTCGATGCAAATTACTACCGATAATTGATCGCAATTTGATAACAAGGACATGAAAGATTTTTGCATTTCTCGAGGAATACAACAATGTTTTTTGTCTCTTTTCCATCCACAAGTAAATGATCAAGTTGAGGTTACTAATCGAACAATTCTAGATGGGCTAAAAAAGAATTTGGAAGGAAAGACTGGGAAATGGTCGGATTATATACAATAAGTTCTTTGAGCGTATCGAACTACTCCTCGAACGACAAACTTAGAATCTCTATTTGCGTTAGTATGTGGAATGGATGCAGTGGTACTGTTCAAAGTCGTTTTTAGTGTTCCTACATATTCTGAAGGTTCCAACGATGAATAAAGGGTAACTAAGTTGGATTTGATCGAAGAATAAAGAAGACGAACACAATTCAATCTATTATATTACCAAACGTTAATAAGAAGCAGATACGACTCGAAAGTTAAACGGGGAGAATTAAAAGTATGAGACCAATTTCTAAGGAAAATATTCATCCACACAAAAGAAAAGCACCTCAGAAAATTATGACCTAATTGGGAAGGTCCATATGGAGTAACTGAATAAGTAAATCCAGTAACATATCGTATCAAGGATAAAGAAGGAAGAAATCTCTGACACCCATGGAATATTGAACATCATAAGTTGTATTTAGAATGAATGTAAAATTATATGTTTTAAATATGTAAAATGACGGTGGCATACTCTTTCCTACACTGGTGGCGCATGAATGTTTTAATGAGGTGCCTTATTAGCTGATCCATATATATAGAGTTCTTTTGCCATCTTAAAAATTCTTTATTTATTTTGGACCTAAAGGGTCTTCCAACAAAAGTTGGTCTCTAACTATTAATTTTGAACCTAAAGGGTCTTCCAAAAAAATTTGGTCGAACTATTAATTTTCGACCTAAAGGGTCTTCCAATAAAAGTTGGTCTTCAACTATCTATAGTATCTACAAAAATCAACAAAATTGAAATTTTGATGCATGTATAAAGTCGCCTCAAACATGATGATACCTTGAATTTGATACTAATTGCAGAAAAAAGGAAACATGTTTAAAAAGCAATATTTAAATATAAGAATATTATTTTCAAAATATACGATAACTACTGATGATTATCAAATATTTTGTAATATATTAATTATTAATATATAGTTTTGATATATTTTAGTTAAAAAAATAATATTAGTTTTCCAAAGAAAAAGATAATTAAAAAGAAATTAAAAATTCAAATTTAATATTTAAATGTATAACAATATTTTTCAAGATATATCCTATATATGCTATTACAGAATACCATACTAATATTCATAACTTTATTTTAAAGTTTGATAAATAATATTAAATAATTTATTATTTTATATAAAATTAATTTAACGGGTACTCGTCGGGTATTACCCTGTGGGTTGGGTATCCGCAGGAAATTTTTTAAACTCATAACCCATTCCAAACCTGGCGGGTAATGAATTTTCAAACCCACGACCCATCCATGATAAATTTTTAAAACCCATAACCCATCCCATCAAGACGGTTAGGGTCGGGTATCTGTGGATTCGGAAAAAATTGACATCCCTATTCGTGATATTTAACTGTTAAAGGCGTATCTCCAAGAGTCGGAAATCAGATGGTGATTGTAGAAAGAATCCCCCATCAACGTTCAATTTGGCCTCCTCAGAAATATCAAAATACTTTTACTTTACTTCATGCATGGCCATAATGTGTTTATTCTCAACAACTCAAAGATTATTATTGACCATGACACCAATATGTGGAGGAAGTAGAATGAGATATTCCTTTGACCTAATCTTCTTTTTTAGACGAGAAGTCTTCTCAGCATATTGAAGATTTGTGGTCGTTACCTCTTCCCCACCAAAGACTGATACAATAGCTTTCTCAGCATTAACATCATCATCGGATTTAGCAATATGATGTTTAGCTGAAGAAGCACTTGATTCTGCGTCTTGGATAGGCCCGAGGGACCTTTTACCAAAGCGGCCACAACAGTTTTTGTTAACTTTCGAGGGGCAATTTTGGGAGTCGGTCGTGGGGTCCTTTTAGGTGTAGAAGATGGAGTAGTCGGAATATCCGACGAGAATTGAGTTTGAGATTTTTCTTCACGTTTATGGGCTCGCTTTTTCTTTGAAGCAAACGAGTGCGCCGCTCTTAGTCATATTTGTGTCAAAGCAAAGGACACCCAACAACCATGCCAATCGACACCTGACGTTATAGGTAATAACAGTTCATTGGTTGTGCCAAAGAGATTGGTGACGTCATTGATGAGGAAGATCTTGGAAGATACGCATTGGTCTTTGTACTTAAAGATTGACAAATTTCGAAGAAATATTCATTGACTAAAGTTAACAAAATCCAGTGAAGAATTCTTTGTTTATAAAGTTTGAAAAAAATCCAATGGAGAACTCTTTGCTCATGAAAACTGAAAAAAAAATATATTATAAAGAATTCTCTGTTTATAAAGTTAGACAAAATCCGATGAAGAATTTCATTGCTTATGAAGTTTCTTTATTTTTTATAAAGTTTGATAAAATCGGATGAACGCAAAGACAGTCCTTGCTCGAATATGTTCACAAGGACTGGGGGTACTGATAAGGAAAGAGTTATGTAATTAGAGAAAATTTTCAAAATAGAGGTGTAATTTAACATAAGCAAAGGAACAATTGACAATTATGTAATATAGAAGGACTATTTTTATAAACTGTAAACTTGAGGAAATAGAACAATTAATAGTTTTTCTAGACATGTGGGATCCAACTAATGCACTATAAAAGCACATCACCTTTTCTCGGGAATAATGATTGATTATAAATTAGAAAATAATTGTTTGAGACCCTCTTTCTAAATTTCTCTTTATTTCTCTCTCTAGATCATATTGAACTTATTATTCTACGATTTTTAGCAAATCCTCTATAAAAGATTTCTGGAATGATCAATTTTGATCAAACGTTTCCATATTTTAGACTCCTTTGTTTTTATGTTGATTTGTAAAGGGTGTTTATTAGGACAATATATTGAATGCATCAACTTTAACCATAAATTTTGATGGTTTCTAAATGTAAACCAAAGTTTACATGGGAAATAATTTTAAAGGTCTATTATATTTCTAAACTTTAATCCTTCCTCGTCATAAATGTTGCAAAAGTTGAGCCAATTTGACCAAACAATAACATTTATGTTTTCTTTTAAACCCAAAAAATATTATCTAGTAATCTATAGATTTCGTCCATAATGGTTTTAGATAGGTTGTAAATTTGAATGTAATATGAGGAAATTCCCATTAAGACTGACTCTAATTCTTCCTCCAAAAGATAAGCTTTTACACCACCATTATATATATATATATATATATATTCTGATCTTAGATATTATATCATCACAATAACAGATTTTGTTACTTGGATGTATAGTTATACCCATATATATAATGGGTAGGTAAATATGCTTGAACCCAGTAAGATTACTAATAAAAGTGTTTGAGCTTCTTTCTCTATTCCGAGGAGTAATGGAGATTGATTTGTTTTTGTTAATTAGTTAACCCAAAAAAAATTGGTAATAGTTTAGAAAATCCCCCAAAAAATGATATTATTTATTGATCAATTCATGAAAATTATTATATGATCTGTGAAGGCAAGGCATATGATTACAATTTTACTTCTTGAATGATATCTCATTGTTTGGTTTTCAAGAAACAGAATTTTGATAATCCTAATTATGTATTCTTCAACAATTATGAAGAGGTTGGGTGACAAATGGTTACTAAGAATGGGCATTCGGTTCTTCGGTTCGGTCTGGTTCGGTTTTTTCGGTTATCGGTTCTTTCAATCCTATAGAACTGGTACCCATTTAGGAACCAATTAAAATTCGGTTCGGTTCGGTATGGGTACTTAACCAAATGCTTACTTTGTAACCAAAGGAACTGTTTGGAACCGAATCCGAAAGGAACCAAATGGTTATTTTGTAAACAAAGGAACCGTTTGGAACCTAATCCGAAAGGAACCAAAATTTTAAAATGAACTAGATCTGAATGGAACCAAAAAATAAACAACAAAATAACCCATAACAAGTTACACATTACAACTTCCAAATTACAATAACTGATCCAGAAATTTATCCAAATTTGAAATTACAAATAGTATTAATAAAATAATATAAATTACACAAATCCATCAACATAAAAACATTAATAATATTGTATATAAGTTACAAAATTTAACTCCGCAACTTCTATAGCATCCAACGTACCAAACTTTGTAAGCTCCAAGGGACAATATGTTGCAACAAATTCAAAACTAATTCAATAAGACTTCAGTAATAAAGGAAAAAATTCTAGCTTAAAAAAATTTACTGCCTTTATGGATCATCATTGTATAAAATAGTGAATCTAGTTGGTTTCTCAATAGTCGTACAACCCTTTTAGATATATTCCAAAGAAGAAAACACAAAAAGTGGGTATGCAAACAAGTTATACAAAAAACAGCAACTTGGCATTATGGAAACAAGTTATACAGACAAACATCAACTTGGCATGAGTGGGTATCCAAACAAGTTATACAAACAAACAACAACTTGGTATTATGGAAACAAGTTATACAAACAAACAACAACTTGACATTATTGAAACAAGTTATACAAACAAACAACAACTTGGCATGAGTGGGTATCCAAACAAGTTATACAAAAAACAACAACTTGGCATTATGGAAACTAGTTATACAAACAAACATCAACTTGGCATGAGTGGGTTTAGGGCTGATGTTCCTTTCATTACAAACAATAAATTAGAATGATGTAAATTAGAATGATGTAAATTAGAAAAAAGTTTAAAGAGATACTTGACCTGATGTACGAAGCCAGCAAAGACAAAAAATTTGCTTAACTATTGAGAAAATCACGGCTAAACTCTAAAAAGTACAAATATATAAAATTAAAGACTTCACAATTAAATTTTATAAATTTAATCTAAACAATGTAAGATATAATTAGAAATTGGAAACTAAATTACCTCCCACAATAGTTACAATTGCATTTGTTTAGGTTATCTTTCTTCTTCTTAAAATGCTTCCAAACCCATGATCTTTCTTGGACTTGTTTCTTCGATTTAGATCCTCATTTATTTTCTTCCAGATATTTTTTCTTTTTATATTGGTTATTAGTATCAGCTTCATGTTCAAAATTAACATCTTCATTAACCGATTCAATGTTATCATATGTAAGATACCCGAAGCTAAATCCAAAAAATGCACTTTTGGGGTCTGATCTGGAAACTTATTGGATACATAGCAGTGAATGGGAGATTGAAGTTGACCTTGTATAATTAAATGCACTAAGTACCATGACACCTTCTCGAACTATCAAAGAGGTTCAAATTTTGACAGAACGATTTGCAGCTTTGAGTAGATTCATATCTTATTTGTCGAACAAATGTGCTTTTTATTCCAAGTATTAAGACATGTAAATTGTTTTAACTGGACGCAAGAATGTTTCGAAGCCTTTCATCGAATTAGATAATATCTTTCTTCGCTAATGTTTTTGACAAAACCAAATCCGGGAGGAAAGTTGTATGTATATGTAGCGGTGTCAGATTATACTGTAAGCGCTGTCTTGGTTCGAGAATAATAAAATTTCCCAATACCAGTGTATTAAGTCATAAAAAGTCTTTTGGATGCTGAAAACCGATATTTAAAGTTAGAAAATTTGTCCCCTTGCACTAGCAACTGCTGCTAAAAAATAAAGCATTATTTTTAGGCTCATTTTATCATCGTACGAACGTGTTTTCCATTAAAAGAATATGCTACAAATACATGATATATCTGGAAGAATGACCAAATGGTAAGTTTAATTAGGAGATTTTGATATTGAATTTGAGCCTAGGAATGCAATCAAAGCATAAGCCTTAGCAGATTTGTTTAGTCGAATTTCATTCTAAACGATCAAATATGGAGATAGATGAAGAAATATTTGAATCATAGTGGATAATCTGAGCAAATGTCGGTTCAAGTGCATCCGGATGCGGGGTAGAGGTACAATTAATTTCTCTAGAGGGAATCACCATGTATCAAGCTATCCGTTTTGGGTTAAAAGAATCGAATAATGATGCAAAATATGAAGCTGATTTGGCAGGATTGAGACTTGCTCAAATTTGTGGGGCTAAAAAATTAAGGTTGATAAGTGATTCTCAACTTCTTATAAATCATGCATCTGGTCAATCCGAGGCTAGAAAAGATCTTATAATAAAGTATTTGAAGGCATTAAAGGCTCTAATATTATCCTTCGAAGGTATCATATATAAACATGTTTATAGGACTAGAAATTATGTGGTTGATTCTTTGGCTACAACTGCAGATTCTGATGAATACCCATGGATTATCACACAATAAAATCTTTCAATTATAAGATGTTCAGACAGACTATTAGAATGATAGATAAATCTTTTCAAAAATCAACTAGTAAGGAAATTGATTGGAGGTTTGATAGTAGGGATTAGACAATAATGTGTTACCCGTTGACAAATTATTGTCTAAGAAAATACGTTTCAAATCTCAGTGTTTTGTGGTCCTCGGAGGCATTTTGTGCAAAACTTATTTTAGTAGACCATATCGATGTTTGGGTAAAGATGAATCACAGATGATATTATCAGAATTACACGACGGAGAATGGTCTGCACATTGCGGGTACAAAACTTTGATACAAAGAGTTCTTTTGGCAGGATATTTTTGGCCTACAATTTCCTTCGATGCTAGATATTTGGTTAGAAAGTGTGATACTTGTCAAAGGTTTGCTAATATAATTTATAAACTAGGGTTCCCCTTTGAAATTATATCCAAGGCATTACCATTCGACCGATGGGGTATCGACCTTGTCGGACCACTACCAATGGCATCTGGAGGACGACACACAATAATTGTGGTAGTGGAATATTTCTCAAAATGGGTGGAAGCAGAACCATTAGCTGGAACAAGAGCCAATAATGTAATCAAGTTCATCATCTCGAATATTTTTTTCGTTTTGGGGTTTCGATGCAAATTACTATTGATAATTGACCGCAATTTGATAACAAGGACATGAAAGATTTTTGCATTTCCCGAGGAATACAACAATGTTTTTCGTCTCTTTTCCATCCACAAGTAAATGATCAAGTTGAGGTAACTTATCGAATTTTTTTAGATGGGCTAAAGAAGAATTTGGAAGGAAAGGCAGGGAAATGGCCAGATTATATACAATAAGTTCTTTGAGCGTATCGAACTACTCCTCGAACGACAAACTTAGAATCTCCATTTGTGTTAGTATGTGGAATGGATGCAGTGGTACTAAAATAGTTTACTGCAGTATTAGTACTATATTTTATAAGTACTAATACTAAAATATTAAAAAGAACAGTACTAAATTAATACTGCAGCAAATTGCAGTAAAGTAATTTACTTATATAATTGCAGTACTAAGTTAGTACGGCAGCAAATTGCAGTAAAGTGTAAGGTAGTAAATTGAAATAAAATAATTTGCTTATACAATTACTTTACTTATAAAATTGCAAACTAACTAGTAATGTAGCAGTAAAGTGTAAAGTAATTTACTTATAAAATTACTTTACTTATAAAATTGCAAACTAACTAGTACTGCAGCAGCAAATTGTAGTAAAGTGTAAAGTAATTTACTTATAAAATTACTTTACTTATAAAATTGCAAACTAACTAGTACTGCAGCAAATTGCAGTAAAGTAATTTACTTATTAAATTGCAGTACTACTAATAATGCAACAAAGTAACATCTTTATTCTGCAGAAAGTAATTATATAAATACAGTCGACAAATATAGCTCAAATTTTATACTGAATAAGCAAACTCAAACAAAATTTAAACCGGTATTCAATTATATAATTGTGGTCGACACAACATCGAATCGAAACTACAAGAATAAAATATGCAGTTAGAGAAAAACAAAAATATCAGAGTAAAATACATGAGATGGAAATAATCTGGACTCCTCCATTGCAGTTTTTGAGTTATGGCATGAACGAGAACCCGATTTTTCCATGATTTGGTTTAGGGTTAAGATTAGAAATTAAAGATTCCTTAGGCACTACCGGTGGAGAGAAGATCAGAAAAGAAAAAAACGTCGGTATATGAGTTTCTAAAGATGGAGGCTACGAGATGGGAGGAGGAAAAATCTCTGAAAGTCTATCGATATTCAATTAGGGTTTGAGAGTGAACTAAAATAAAATAAAATAAAATAAATTATTACTGATTATTTATATTTTTTATTATTAGTTCAAATAATTTAAAATAAATAAATTTAAACTAAATTATTACTCCTTATTCAGTTCCTAATGGGTACTGTTCGGTTCTCGGTTCCAAACCAAACCGAACCGAGAACCGTGGGTATTTAAGATAAGGAACCGTACGAGTATTTAGAAGGAACCAAAACCGAACCCGATCCATTATTTCAGTTCGGTTTGGTTCGGTTCTTCGGTTCCATACCCATATGCCCATGCCTAATGGTTACCATGACTCACACCATTTGAAGAATTTAAGAAACCATAAAGGGTTCATTAATAATAACTGAGAAATATACATCAACTATTCCTTTTTTGATGAGCTCAATGAATTGGTTATTAAAGCCAAAGCATGAGTTTGTCTTTTATATGAAGTTAATTGATATCATATCAAAATATTTATCCATATCAAGTTTAAAAATGATATTACCACCTCTATTTTTCTTAATAAGATCATGAATCAACTCATGAGTAATTAAGATATGCTCGAGAATGTTTATGTTTATTACAAATCCCCCTTCTTATCTGACATGATTTTTAGGAGTGAAGTTTGATAAGGAAATAGATTTATAAGGGACTTAAATGTAATTAATAAGGACTTGAATGATAAGTTCTATTAATAAGGAATAAGATTACAGCTTTATAAGAAGAATAGGGACTGAACTGTAAATAAATCTTTTATGTAACCGAATTTGTAACTAACTCACTGGGCCTATTTAAAGAGGTCGAGGAGACTGATAACACCTATGAAAAAATAAGAGGAGAAAGATCATATTCGCCACCTAAAAATCTCTGCAGATTCTTAGTCAATATTTTCTATTCTCACCAAATTGGCGCTAGAAGGAGGGGTCGAAGATACCTTGATCGATAGATCAAAAATCGAGTCTCGAATCTTTTCGTTTTTTGAAGCATTTCGTTTGTATTTTCGTTGATCGGAGATGAATTCGGAGAAAGGAGATAATTCGTCTATTCGAAGGGCTTTGAAGACATTGAGATCTGATATGCAAGAGAAAGAAGCAGATGAATCAATTCCGATTCGAACAAGCCAATTTGATATGGAAGCTAAAGTGAATGAGTTGTTAAGAAAAGTGGCAGAGCTTGATAAATTTGCTCAAAAGAAACAAGATAATAATGGCGCTAGACTTAGATCTGAAATAGCAAGAGGTAATCGGGATGATCAGTCGGATCCATCGAATGACGTCGGCGATGATCAAGATGTTCAACGTAAAATACATTTTGAGCGCAAGAAGGAGCATAGTGGAACGAGAAAAAAGGAAAAGTTGCAGAAGCGACGGTATGTGGATTCTAGTGAAGAAGATTTTGAAAATTCGGAATCAGATGAAACACCAAGATATAAGCATTTTCGAAGTCATTCAAAAGAAGGAGGATATGAATTTTGGCCAGCTAAAATGTTAAAGGAAGGAAGGCGAAAGAAGGAAAAACAAGTGTATTCTCCTCAGAAATTTGTAGAAGGCGAACCAAGTTTGTATGCTACTGTGGGAATGAGGAACGAAGATCAGTTTGTTCAAGGAGTAGATTGGAGGGATTCACCGTTGATTAGTGCGATTAGATCTGTACCACTTCCGAGGCGGTTCGACATTTCTAAAATTGACAAGTTTGATGGAACTCAAGATCCAGATGATCATATAGAGCAATTCAAGAATTATATGACTAATTTCGAGGATGATGATAAATTGGTTTGTAGGGAATTCTCTCAGACATTCAAAGGAACTGCATTAAAATGGTATAATAAGATCCCTAAGGAGTCCATTGTAAAATTTAGAGGCTTTTACACAGCTTTTCGAAGACAGTTTATGGGAAGCAAAGAAATGAGAGCTAACGGAGATAAGATAATACAATGTAAGCAAGTTGTGGGAGAAAAGTTGAAGGATTATACTAAAAGATTTGTGTCAACAAAAGCAGGATTAGATGATTGTGAGGGCGTAGGACATTAACGTTTGGAGCTCTCATGGCTCAGGTTGAAGATCAGATCAAAGTCGAAGAGTCTACTCGAGTTCGAGGAGGAAATAATGGTGTTCAGAAAGGGAATAGTCAAGTGGGAAATAACCAAGTGAACGCTTCGAATAATAACTCGTCACGGGCGAGGGGTATCAAAATGTTTCCAATCGAGGAGGTTCGAACTCATATCAAGGGGGTTCTAGTCAGCACAATTTTAATAATCAACACCAATTTAGACCAAGACCGAATGTGTGGGTAAAACCAGAATATTATGCGAATTTGACTGAAAATGTGGCATCGATTTATGAAAAAACCAAGGGAACAGTGAATTTTAGAAAGCCGGCACCAATTAATAGACCAAGAGAGGAACGCAATAACAAGTTCTGTAGTTATCATAATGATGTTGGTCATGATACAGCTGATTGTATTGCTTTGAAGAAGGAAATGCAGATTTTGATAGAGAATGGAAAATTGTTGGAGTATGTCAAAAGGAACGCTAAAGCCATAACTCAAAAGGTAAGTAATCCTAACTCTAAGCATGAAAGTGCATTGATGATTTTAGATGTTGCAGAGGATGAATTTGATGTGGCTTCGGAATATGTCGAGCCAGACCCCAGTCGGTTGTTGTTGATGTCAGTTGATGAGCCAATGTGTAAGGGACGTGTTCGAGATTTATGTGCGTTTTTTGAATCATTGGCAATATTTGGGGGAGACTCAATGACTAATGATACTAATAATTCGAGGAAAAGACATATAATAAATTTAACTCATCAAATTGAAGGAGGAGCATCAGCACATTTATACAATAAGAATGTCCCATTTATAATTTTCGATGGAGATGATTTGAGAGGAATTACAGGACCACATGAAGATGCAGTAGTCATTGGAGCAGAAGTGTGTGGGGTAGAAGTTCGACGAGTATTGATTGATACTAGAAGTTCTGCTAATGTGTTGTTCAAATCAACATATGATAGATTAAACGCTCCGCCTCGGATAGAAAGGTCAGAAAGAACTATAATTGGATTTACTGGCGCAACAGCGAATGTAGTAGGGGAATTTGAAGGTGAAATTTCTCTGGGAAAAGGGCCTTTTAAAAAGAAAGTACAGGTACTTTTTATGGTGGTAGATTGTCCGACGAGCTACAACGCTATCTTTGGAAGGTCATGGCTGGCAAAAATGTATGCTATAGTTTCTACAGTTCATCAATGTTTGAAATATGTAGTTGGGGATCGAATTGGTGTAGTTCGAAGTGATCAAAAAGTAGCTAGAGAGTGTTATGCTGCTGCATTTAGACTACGTGATAAAAGTACCGATGATCCAATGGAGAAATAGCAATTTGGGGGGTTGCCTTCTAGTAGTAAAGATGAAGGAATTGATGATCCAAGGTCAACCCCGAGTTCTGTGATAGTAAGTGAAGAAATTGAAGAATACGTCTTCGATAATAATAACAGAGTACTTCGAATTGGGACTTTATTGTCTTTTTTAGTGCGAGAAAGGTTATTGAATTTTTTGTCTAAAAACTTGGATATGTTTGCTTGGAAGTCCGAGGATGTAGTGGGGGTCCCAATTGATATTATATGTCATAGTTTGGCTGTGGATTCGAAGATCAAACCAATAATATAAAAAATGAGAGCTTTTTCTTTGGAAAAATCTGAGGCCATAATTGCTGAAGTAGATAGATTGTATAAAATAGGGCATATTAGGGAGTCCAAATATCCGAAGTGGACAACTAATCCTGTAGTGGTGAAAAAGAAGAATGGAAAATGGAGAATGTGTGCGGACTTCACAGATTTAAACAGAGCTTGCCCAAAGGATCCTTTTCCAATACCTCGAATTGATCAATTAGTGGATTCTACTTCTGGAAACAAAATTCTAACATTTATGGATGCATTTTCAGGATATAATCAAATTCGAATGAATCCAGAGGATGAAGAAAGCACAACCTTTATCACTGATCGAGGTTTACATTGTTATAGAGTGATGCCGTTTGGATTGAAAAATGCTGGGTCTACATATCAAAGGTTGATGAATAAGGCATTTGCTTCACAAATAGGGAGGAATATCGAGGTATATATCGATGATATGCTAGTTAAGAGCAAAAGTGATGATGATCATATTGATGATTTAGAAGAGACATTTCTGAATCTTAGAGCAATACAGTTGAAGTTGAACCCAGAAAAATGCATGTTTGGAGTCCGATCTGGTAAGTTTCTGGGGTATGTGATAAGTGAAAGAGGAATTGAAGTGGATCCAGAACAGTTGAAGGCTTTGATATCAATGTCTTCGCCTCGGAATATCAAAGAAGTGCAAATATTAACAGGCAGGTTAGCAGCTCTGAACAGATTCATTTCTCGTTTTTCAGATAAATGCTTGCCTTTTTTCCAGGTGTTACGTCGACCGAAGAATTTTGAGTGGACTTCAGATTGTGAAGAAGCTTATATTAAGATCAAAAAGCTTTTGTCCTCTCCTGAAATATTATCAAAGCCTCGAGAAGGTGAGCAACTGTTTTTGTATGTAGCAGTATCGGATTATGCAGTGAGTGCAGTTCTGATAAGTGAAGATACGGGAGTTTCGAAACCCGTTTATTATGTCAGTAAAAGTTTGGTTAATGCTGAAAAACGTTACTTAAAGCTCGAAAAATTGGCGTTGTGTATAATAGTGGCGACGAGAAAAATGCGTCCTTACTTCCAAGCACATACAATTGTGGTTCGAACTTCTTATCCATTGAAAAATGTATTGCAAAAGCCAGATATCTCAGGAAGAATGACTAAGTGGTCTGTAGAATTGGGAGATTTCGATGTGTTATTCTCTCCACGAACGGCTGTCAAAGCTCAGGCCTTAGCAGATTTCTTTGTTGAGTTTCATTCGAGCAGGTTCGAAGAGAAAGAAGATGAAAAAATACACATGAATCCGGTGTGGACGGTACGAACTGATGGAGGATCTAGTAGTAAAGGGTCGAGTGCGGGGGTAGAATTGGTGGCACCGACAGGGGAGTATATGTTTCAAGCTATAAGATTTGGATTTCATGCTTCGAATAATGAAGCTGAATATGAAGCAGTGTTAGCAGGATTGCGGTTAGCAAAGCAATATTCGTGCACTTAGAAACAGATTCGCAGTTAGTAGTTAACCATGTTAAAGGAATATCAGAAGCTAAAAAATACCGTTTAGTTTTGTATTTGCAAGAACTTCGCAGTATGATGGCACAATTTGAAAATGTTGAGGTGGAGCATATTCGAAGAGGAAATAACACAATGGATGATTCTTTAGCAACAATGGCTTACTCTGAAGAATATCCATGGATCGTAACACAACCAGTGCCTTCGATTATATTAAGCTCTGAGCAATGTGAATTTGTCGAGGAGGTAGTAAATGATTCGGCGCGCATTCGGGATGATTAGAGAACTGACTTGTTAAATTTTCTTACAAAGGGAATACTACCTCTTGATAAGCACTTGCTCAAGAAAATAAGGAATAAAGCTCTTGGTTATGTGGTGTTGGATGGGGTATTGTATAAGAGGTCTGTGTCGAGGCCTTTATTACGATGTTTGAGTAAGCAAGAATCTCAAAACATTTTATCTGAATTACATGATGGAGATGGATCAGCTCATTGTGGTTTCAAAGCTTTAACACGTAGGGTATTGTTGGTAGGATATTATTGGCCTACTATATTGCAGGATGCCAAGTTATTAGTTCGAAGTTGTGATACTTGTCAAAGGTATGCACATTTGATACATAAACCAGCGACACCTCTAATGATAATTTATGAGGCGGTTCCTTTTGATAGATGGGGGATTGATTTAGTAGGACCATTGCCTATGGCTTCAGGTGGAAGACAGATGATTATTGTCGTAGTTGATTATTTTTCGAAGTGGGCAGAAGCAGAGCCTTTAGCTGGAACAAAAGCTAAGGATGTGATCAAGTTTATTCTAAGTAGCATCTGCTACCGTTTTGGAGTTCCTCGAAAGATAACAACAGACAACGGTCCCCAATTTAATAACAAGGAAATGGACTCTTTTTGCTCCTCGAAAGGAATACAACAATGCTTTTCTACTCCTTTTCACCCACAAGCAAATGGGCAAGTGGAAGTTACAAATAGATCTATTTTAGAGGGTTTGAAGAAAAATTTGGCGGGAGCAGCGGGGAAATGGCCAAATTATCTTCAAGAGGTGTTGTGGGCATATCGTACAACTCCTAGAGAGGCCAAAAAAGAGACTCCTTTTTCTTTGGTGTATGGAATGGATGCTGTATGCCCTGCTGAATCTACATTACCTTCCTATAGGCTATTGCATTATTCCGAAGTAGATAATGATGAAGCTAGAAAGATTGAGCTTGATTTGTTAGAGGAAAAGAGGGTTAAAGAACATTTGAATGTGGTTCATTATCAAACCTTAATGAGAAGCAGGTATGATGCTAAGGTTAAGAAGAGGGAGTTCAAAGTTGGTGATAAAGTGTTGCGAAAAGTATTTCTTCATACCAAGGATAAACACCTCGGAAAATTGGCTCCGAATTGGGAGGGTCCTTATGAAGTCAAAATGAAGGTCAAGCCAGGGACATATAGGTTGTCTGATTGTGAGGGGAGGATGCTTAAACACCCTTGGAATATAGAACATTTGAAATTGTATTGTGAATAAAATCGAACTTAGAATTTTTGTAAAAGACAGACATACTCTTTCCTTATCTGTTGGCCCAGAAAGGTTTTAATGAGGTGTCTCGTAAAAATTGAAGTTCATAATAAAATTTCTTTTGGCCATTGGTTGTTTAATATGATGAATGATTTATTATTTTGGTAACTTGGCAGAGACTGATCATCTTTGAAAGTTGACCAAGAATAATTTTCCAAAGCAATAGCTTTGAAGAAACAACCTATTTCGAGATGCCACGTTTTATGAGTGCATCAAATTTTCGAGGTGCCACGTTTTATGAGTGCATCAAATTTTCGAGGTGCCACGTTTTATGAGCGCATCAAATTTTCGAGGTGCCACGTTTTATGAGCGTATCAAATTTTCGAGGTGCCACGTTTTATGAGTGCACCAGAACTTTGAAATATTAAGACAGTTGACTGTATTAATTTTGTCATGATTTATTAGAAAATTATGATATTTTGTTATACTTAGAAAGTTGTGTGCTAAATAAAGTTAAGAGATTCATAAAATTTAAATATGCTTGTTTCATCGGATAGAGTTTGTTGTTTACTGGCCAAAGATCGGATAAAGCTTGAAGCTTACAAAAAGGAGAAAACTACTTAAACTGTTTAGTCGTCTTCCGATGACCCTTCAGAAACGTCATCTTCTTCTGAAGAGTTTGATGCAACCTCGAATGCTTCGTTTGGGCGATCTTCCTCGGGAATTTGTTTCCGAAATTCTGTTAAATTTAACCTTGGATAGGCGGCATGAATTTCTCGAAGAAGATCGATAGCTGTTGGGGTTTGACCCTTCTTGATACCATCAAGCATCAAAGAACCAACAACAGCTTCGGCTTTCTTGATGGCATCCTTCTTTTCTTGCTCGAATCCTGTTTGAAGCGTAGTCAATTGAGTTTGACAATTTTCTAGGCTTTCTTGAGTTTTCTTAACAAGTTCTTCAGCCTCGGTAGATTTTTTCTTTTCATCAGAAATGGCAATAGAATGCTGAGAATTTATATTTTCAAGAGCCAGACGATGAGAAGTCTCCATAGCTTCGATTTTTTCTTTATGCTCGATAAGAAGTTTTCTTTTTTCAGCTTCGAAATTTTGAAGTGCTTTATCTTTCGAAGCTTTTTTCAGATTCTGTTTCCTTTTTTCTTTTGATTAATTCTTGTGCAAGGAGCTCCAATTGTGTATGTGAATTGCTTACTTCTTCACACAATTTTTTGGCTGCAGCACCTAAGTTAGTAAAGGGTCGAAGGATTGAAGTTACCTCATCGGATCTTTCAGGATTTGGCAAGTTTGATGGGCGATGGACAGGAATAATTGCATTAGATGTTGAAGTTATGGCAGCCCCGGTAGAAGATGATGGAATGGTGTTGGTAGGCTGAGAATCTTTACAGGTGACTACAAAATCCCCGCTCGAGTTGGAATCGTCGAGGTTAAGATATTCGTTTTCCTGGCTATCTCCTAGTGCCAATCCTCCTTGAGGATTTTCTTCAATGAAGGTTTTCTCATGGACCTCGGAAGCCAATACATCTTCGAGCATTTCAGCTTCGTTCTTTTTCTTACTCCCCGGGGTATTGGACTTGTTATTTTTCTTCTTTGAAGCATTATCTTCTTTCTTTTTCCTTTTGAGGATAGGTTCGCTTTCTTCGGATATTGGGGGAAGTTGAGATGCAGGCGTTTTTCGTTTCCTTGTAGGCTTCGAATTTTTAGAAGGGCTAGGATTACTTGTGTTGGACTTTTTGAGGGTCAGTTTTCCCTTCTTTTTTGGTGGCAGGTGACTGTCAGATCGGTTCCTGGTGGGAAGATAAGTTTTCCCATCTGGTTCGAGTATTCTTTTGACCGCGTCAATGGGATCTGGGGGGAGCTTCGGGTTTTCAGGGAAGTCAGCTCCCAAGGTTATGCGCCAGAGATGGCTGTTGACGAAGTTGATTGGTTGAAAGGCGGAGTGAAAGCCATTTCCCCAGGATTTCTCAGCCCATTCAGCCATTCTCATGAAGATGGTCTTTGCAGTCTTCCGACGACTTTTGAATCGCCTCGAAATTTCTGGGAAAAGAGTATACAATTAGATAAGTAGGCCCGGTTAGTTTGACTAGGCTTAATAAGTTGGGAAGAAAGTATTAACAATAATAACCATGATTTACTTACTGTTATCTCTCCAGATAAGAGTAAGTATTGAGGGGTTGTCATCAGAAATTTCTTTACCATTTTCCCAGGCTCCTGATAAAAAAACAAACCTTTGCTTCCAAAACTTGTCAGCCTCGAGGAAGTCATCGATAATCTTCAGATCATCCTCCAAAGTTATGGTAAAACTGGCCCCTTTGAGATTTTGGTCAGTGAAATGAAGTCCTCTATTTCGAGGGGAATATCTCCTAGCCTCGACACCATAATGACGGAGAATAAAGTGAACATTTGGTTTGGAGTGACTTGTGTTGGGCACAACCCAAGAATTTCGAAGTACTCTACAATCATTGGATCGAGAGGAAATCGAAGTCCCCAGTTGAAAAGTTCAGGGTAAACTACCAATTCGTTTTTCTGACAATTCAAAGGTGTTTCTCCTTCTATTGGTAGACGAAGAACGATGTTGTCTGTTAATCCCCATTGTTTCTTAAGAATTTCTTTTTCTGATTCGGGGTAGTAAGTATAGGGTATGTTTTTTAGGGCTAGAATGTACTGAGGACAAAGTAGTTTTAGGTTTTCCTGAACCAAGGCGGCAACATCTTCGGGGAGGGTAATAAGAGCTTTCTTTCCTCAAATATTCCTTGTAGGGATTACTTCTTCTTCTGCCTCGGATTCGACCTCAGCATTGGATTCAGTGGCTTCAGAATCATTTTCTTCATCAGTAACTTCATCGCGAAGACTGCGAGTTTGAGTCTCAGTTTGGGATTGTTTTTCGTTTTCCATAAGAACTGGTTAACAATTTTATGGAGTAACGTCAACCATTTCTTGTGGGGGAGGAGAGGAGGTTTCTGCATCGTCACCCACTGCTAGGAAGGTTGGTTTTTTGTGAAATTTAACTTTAACTGCTTCGGATTGTAGGATAGGTGATTTGGGTTGTAGTTTTTTAGGAGTTGGAGATTTGCCAGAATTGACAGGTTTAGGTTTTCGATGTGGTCTTAGTGATGGAAAAGTGGATTGATTTTGAGGAGGAGAAGATTGCTGGTTAGATCCCGGGTTTGATGCTAGGGGCGAAGACGAATTAACAAGGTTGGAATTGAAGTTACCGTATTTGATGGTGGTAGAGGAGAAGCGGGAACCGTTGTAGATTAATCCAGCAGCTCTGTATTCCTCAGCTCTTTCTCCAATACAGAAATAATCATAAGCGCCAAACACTTGATTTCCAGGCTTAGGAAGGAGGGATTTCTGTGTTTTTCTGGGTTTTGTGAATTTATATTTTTTGTATTTAGGGTACTTTTTCATACAGAGAACATAGATTCGAGTAGTAGAGTTGTTTGAAGATAGCTTAGAATGATGAAGGTTTGGTTGAAGGTAGCTTAGAATGATGAAGGTTTGGTTGAAGGTAGCTTAGAATGATGAAGGTTTGGTTGAAGGTAGCCAAGTGGGTTGAAGGGGATGGATAAGAATAGGCTAAGAAGGATAATGTGTTTAAAAGGCTTTCAGTAAGAAAGGAACCAAGTATTTATACTAACCAAAAAGACGTTGAGAATTTGAAGAGGCAAAATCAGTAAATTGTTCTTATTGGGTGAAATATAAAACGTGGAGAAAAACTTGCCGTGTCATAGACCTATCAAGAAGGGTCCAATCAATTTTTCAAGTAGGGGTATGTTAGTTGAAAAGTGTTAAAGACAGAAGATTCGATGTCGAAGTAGAGTTGTATTTCTAGTTGGTAAATTCGAAGTGAGTGGGGAGCTTATTTGCACTCATTCTTACATTCGAAGTGAAGTTACAAGTCACTGGGCTCAGTCATGATAAAGGGGCTAGAGGAAAGAAGCTTTATTCACTTGGGGTAATGTTCGAAGACTGAATAGTTCTCATAAAATTATCTTTATAAGAACTAAGGGGGCTACTGATAAGGAAATAGATTCATAAGGGACTTAAATGTAATTAATAAGGACTTGAATGATAAGTTCTATTAATAAGGAATAAGATTAAAGCTTTATAAGAAGAATAGGGACTGAACTGTAAATAAATCTTTTATGTAGCCGAATTTGTAACTAACTCACTGGGCCTATTTAAAGACGTCGAGGAGACTGATAACACCTATGAAAAAATAAGAGGAGAAAGATCATATTCGCCACCTAAAAATCTCTGCAGATTCTTAGTCAATATTTTCTATTCTCACCAAAGTTGACAACATATTATTAACCAACCTAGATATAATTATGTTCAAAACATTACAAGGACCGATAAGCCTGAAGTCACTCCATGTTCAGGTAGAATCATACATAAGAAAGTTGCATAAACTCCCATGGGAGCAGAGTTTCCATTAAAATAATCTGATATTGCTTCACATAGATCTTTATTAATTATAGTCCAACATTTTGTGTAGAACTTTGAGTTAAATCATCTATGTCAGTCACATTATTGGGGCTGAGAGAGTGGATAGTTTTAAAAATTTCATCATATGTTGGAGAAGATAGTAAGTACTCATTATCTTGATCTATGATTATATTTGGTACAAAGTTTTGGAAATGTTATAAAATATTTTGAGGTGGCTAAGAATATAGGATGGATTTGAAATGGTCTACAACTAAATTTCCTAAAGTGGATTGATCATCAAGCGAGGAATTTCAACAACAGATTCCATGGATCCTGTTTTTTTCATTATTCTTTTGTTTACATAGTAATGAAAACAAGAAATGTTTATGTCTCCATTTTTGCCAAGAGGTGGCAACATTATGTTCCCAAAAAGATTATTCATTGGCAATAAGGTTAAGGTGGTTGGATTTAGATTTTGAGAGTCAAATTTTATTTTCTAAGTTTTTTAAGTTTTCAAAACAATATTCAAAGTATTTTACTTCTTCTGAAGCATTTGCTAAACCATCAAATATGTTCCCAAAGATTTCCAAGGGTAGATAGTCCACATGTTAAGAAATTTAAAGCTTGATTTAGATTTGTTTGAGTTACAAGATATGGATATACACAATGGTGGGTGATATGAGCCAGTTCTCGCCAGATGCTTCACCATTATGATATCAAAATAATCACACCATGATGCATTATATAATGCCTTGTCCAATCTTTTCTGGACTCTATTGTTTGTCTATGTAAACTTTTATCCTGAAAATCCAGCATTTTTAAGGTTGCATTCCATGATGGTTTCATTAAAATTATCAATATTGTTATGACATAAAGTTAAATAAAACAGTTGTTCATCAACTGATGTTATACAAATCTTCAATCACTAACCATTCTTGGCTAGTGATAGAGATTTCTTATAATTTTCCTATAATTTAGCCTTGAATGATTTAATGCATGTTGCATGAATTATTAAAACCAAGAACTCTCTATTGATAGGAGGGCGTTTTAAAGACAAATGTAGGATTTGATCATGATCAATTAAAGTAGTAATTTGGAAGTACTCCTTCAATATTTCCCAAATTTTGTTACTACTGTTAACACAACTTGAATGAAAAATTAATAATTTGGTAATGTGATCTAGTATGTCAGAATTGATCATTGGCTCTTGTAGAGCAATGCAATCAGTTCTTTTAAATTTGATAATTGACTTTATTCTGCGAATTGTACCCTTGTTTCCTATCCCTTAGCATTCCAATTGATGACTTTTAATGTCATTAAATATTTGAGGTATATTAACTAGATGGTCCTTTTAATTGGATCATTTTTGCATTTAGTGGACCTATGTAAGTTTTATGTTTTAGTTTTCTAGTCATTTTCCTTATGCTATATTTTAAGGCAATAATCTCATTTTTCTTTTTGCTATTAGGGGAAAATACAGGGATCCTTTATTCTCTGGTTTATGAAAGAATAATTTATATGAATGAACAATAGTTGAATGAACAATAATTTCACTTTTCTTTTTTTTCCTTATGCTATATTTTAAGGCAATATTTGGTTCTCATATGTTGATGGTTTGTTAACATTGTCGGTTCTTGTTTTTTCATTTTTATATGAGTTAATAAGATTAAATTGATTTAAATTTTTATCTTAAATTGAGATGATTGTGGAGTTTCAAACAATATTATATTTTACTTTAGAGTTTTGTTTAGGTATCCATATTCGTTTTTGTGATGGTGGATTTCAACTTGTGTTATCTATTTTGTTTTGAGATTTATTGATGGGGTTTCCACTGTTTTTCCTTCTTTGTTATTAACTGACTTTTTATAGTCTTTTATTTGGTTCCCTAAGTGTTTACATACTATGAAATAAAAGGGTCTTTCACCATATGAAATATGATATCATACCCATTTCCCTTCACCAAATCCTATCCATAATATTTGAGGGAGTAGTTGGGAAACATCTACCTCCAACCATGCACAACCAAAATTAAATGTTATAGCTATATACATTCGTATCTTGATTGTATATATATTCAAAGGAAGTGGGAAAAGAAACCCAAGTAAGGGTTATAGAGATTCAATTTTTGGTATCACTCTCGTGTACCATTTGAGTAATCTTAAGGAATGTTGGTCAATTGTTCAAACATTCATTTCTAGATTTTAGTTACATCTTCTAAGTATTCAATTTCAATTAAAGAGTGTCTATAATCCCATTTGAAACCATCTAAAAACTGTGAATTTGTTCTAAACTAGGTTTGCCAAAATAAAATTTTGCACTTAGAGTAAATTTCGAAATAGAAATGAGGTTGGACTTATCGTTCTCCTGGAATACGACTACTTTATTATCTTCTTTTTTCGGATTTTTACATTAGAGTGTTAAAATCCTATGTTCTTGATTATGCTTACGTCTGCAAACGATCTTTCTTTGCTGAGTTTGTCTTTGTTCCAAGGATTTTCTTGTTTCTGCTTTGGTGAGTCTTTCTCGTACGTAGTTTGTTGAAAGTTTTTTGAATTTGAGAAGCTTATTGTCTCATTGTCTTTGGATTTATTTGAGTTATATGATGAAATTGTCCTTCATAGTTTCCTTTAATTGGTATTCTTGATTGTTTCACTTTTGAATTGTTATTGGGTGTTGAATCAGTTGGTGATTTCTCCAAGTATTCGGGATGTTTATTATGCGTCTAGATCTGTGATTGGGCTTGAAGAGGAAAAAATTTTGATATATTGTTGTCTTCCATTGAAGACAAATTTTGTGAATTTTATAAATTTTTGAGTATTACGTCGTTGAGAGAGGCGAGCTGAAGAGTCTTGGGTGCAAGACTAGGTTGTTTTAGGGAAAATTAAGGAGTTTAACCCCCTTTGACTTCTTTCTTGAGATAAAGTATCCCATCGTTCTTATTTACGGTCCTATTGTGTTGCCAAAATAATGATGGAAAAATATTTATTTGTAAATACATATAGTAAATAAATAAAACGATGGCACTTAGATTATAACACAACAATAACATTTAAATAGTAAACTGTGTGAAACCTACCGATAAAAGCTACGACATACATGATGTTATTAATTGTTTAAGAGAACAAAAAATAGGGTGGGAACTGAATTGATAAAATTAGATCGAAAAATGAATGGTTTTTTGTCCGTCTGATTTGTGGTTCTATTTTAAAAACCGAAACCGATAAAGAATCGAACCGATAAAATCGATAAATACGGTTCAAAACCTAATCGATAAAATAGGTGAATCTGTAGATATCATACGTAAACAAACTGATAAAACAAGATTATCTAGTTTTTTATTTAATTTTATTTTTATACATTATATTACAAATATTATTAGATAAGAATACTATACTATCAAAAAAGTTATGAACAAGTTAGAAATTTTTTCTACACACTGGTTTGGTTTATTTTGGTTTGGGCGTAGTTTTGTAAAGTATTTTAGTAAGTTTGGGGTATTTTGTGTTTAGTGTGAAGAGTAGTGAGATAATTAAGCAGTCTGCTTGTATTAAATGTTGATCACTCTCATTAATGAGAGTCGCTGGGGTATTTATACTTTTAATTACTGACCCATAGGCTTACCGGGTCAAGTTGTGAATCCGGATCGAATTTAATGACCCATTAGTTTTTAAGTAGATTAGCAAATAGCTTAGTCAAAAGGTGTTCACATTTCTCCTGTTCGGATTTATAGTGGAGTGATAAGGTCCGAATTACCCCTGTCCGGATTAAATGGTAGGCTGTGACTGTATTATCCGAACTCATCAGTAGCCCATTTTTCTAGCCTTGCAAAGTATCTTTGGAAGGGTTAAAAAATCTACCAAGCGAAAGTCACTATCAATTTCGTCCGATCTGTTTGCGTTATCCGAACTCAGAAGCTTATTTTCAACACTAATCCAGTTCGAATTTCATCACGACTGATTTTTCTTCACAAAATTCTAAGAGTTTTCTCTTAAATTGTAGGACACGTGTCAGTATTTGGTTTGACCTACCATCCGTTATTTTTCCTAGATTGCCGCACCCACTAGGTCTAGAAAGTTACCTAGGTTTTGATTTTCCACACATTTGCGCAGCTCTTAATCATTTCAAAAAACCCCTTTCAACTTCTCCTTAGTAGCTTCTGCTTTTACTGTTATATATAGATATATATACCTTTTTACTATTCTATTTTATCCCACACTCAAAGCTTTCCTAGAGAGAAATGCATCTTCATCTTCAATTGTTCTTGAGAGATTATATGTTCACAGCGAGAAACGCTTTAGTTAAAGGTGGTTGGTTGAATTGATCAGAGTTAGAGATAGCAAGGAAGGTAGAGAGAGAAAACCGTATCATCGTCGGTCTCCTTGTTTCTCCAGGTGAGAAAATCAGTCAGGCAAATTAGGACGCCGATCAAGGGTCATCTTCCTCCAAAAACCCTAGACTCAACATCCTGTTTCTAAGGAAAAAGCCGTTTTAAGTATCGGAAAACCCTTGCCATTTATAGCAATGGGATCTGACACAGAAAATACACTAGAGAAGATAACCCCTCGTCGGGCAACTCGCCAAACCAAAAACCAGTCCACACCATCAACGTCAAAACCCTCCGGATTGGAGGTAGCTAAAGCAGCTCCGCAGGCTAAGCCCTCCATATCACAACCTCTACCAGACATTAGGCCCTTATAGGAAACAAGCGCTCAACTACCTGAACAACCTTCGATGAAGGAAACCGAACAACCTTCCTCAAAGACAACTGACAAACTTTCTACAGTGATGAAAGATATTATGGGAGATAGCATCGAAGAGGCCCTTTTTGAGACCGAGGCATCAGGTCAAACAAGAGATGCTGCTTCTGATAAGAAAGGTATGGCTCATCCGGACTCGCTTCCGGAGGGCCTAGAGGGTAAGGTAGGGCCTTGCTTTAAACATGTTAGTGTCAAATATTTGATGGCTTTGCAAAACATCAACTATGTCTACACCCATACTGATGAGTTGGGTCAAATCTGAACCAAATGAGGGATTCTGGAGTCCGTAAGGTAAGGATACTGATTACTCCGGAGACCCCCATGGACTACAAATTGAATGAGGTGGTATTGTACACCAAAGTGTTGAACTGGGGGCTCTGGTTTCCTCTAGACCCAGAGATCGTTAAGTATTTGCATTTGGTGAAGCTTTGTCCCAGCCAATTAAGCCCCAATGCCTGGTACACACTCCTTGCATATATCATGGCATCCAAACTGTCAAAGATCTCTCTTCCAATGGAGCAGTTAGCTGTTGTAGCAAGCTTGTGCAAAAACCACCAGATTACATTTTACCACTATAACATGGGGAATGACTTTAAGGTTGTGGACGACCTGCTAAAGTCTAAAAAATCTTGGAGGACACAGTTCCTATTTTTTAGTGGAACATGGGAAAATGGCAGGAAGATTAAAGCCAACACCAACCCTAGCTTGCTGACCAGTAGGTGGAAAAGCACTAGTAATTTTCTTCTTCTCTTTCCCTACAAGTTTGTCTTCTTAAAATATAAGCTTTCTTATTCTGACTAGTTCGTTACTTCTCTATAGTTCTACCGAAGGAGTTCACCAGCCATTTGGAAGAAAGGAAAAAGACCTGTGCAAAGCTCAATGCATGGGCTTCGGAAAACTGAGGGAATGCCTTCCACAATTGCTTTACATCGGGTAATTTTGTGAGGTCTCACTTGTAGAACACCACAGGTCGAAGAGACCTTTCATGGGAAACCCCTCCTCCTGATGACGTGATTCTAAGAAGGACAGAAGCCAAAGATGCCAAGCTATTCTTACCTTCCAGGGCTAAGGCTCCCAGCAAAATGAAGAACCAAAAGAGGAAGGTTGCAACAGAGCTGGCTCAAACAGCTACAGATGGGACTGGTTCGGGGAATCAGGGGGGCATTGATACGGCTTTGCTCAAATCATTAGAGGTTGAAACAGTAAAGGAAGCTGGAGGGTCAAAGAACCCACTAAAGGCTCCTAAAAATGACAAAAAGCGCATGGCCAGCAGCGACGAGAAAACTGTCAAGAAGAAGAAGGTCACCTTGTGGGAAGAAATAATCCTTCATCCTTCGGAAATCCAACCACCACCAACCCCTGCCGACCCTACTCTGCAAGAGGAGATCCCAACAGACCTTCAATCCGGAGAGATTGCTGGTGGAGGGAATGATGAAGTGGACCTTAGTGCCCTCCAAGACATTGGTTTGCACTTTAATGATTTTGAGAATGATGATTTTACAGGTCATTATTGTCCTTCCAGTTCCTCCAACATGGTGACCTACAATGGGAAATCATTCTCTGTATCCGGAGAGCAAGATATCTTAAGCCACGCCCTCTTCGGTTATATCTAGCCAGTACTTGATCTAGAGAGGCAGGTGAAAAGTCAGACCAACCTTATCAACTCTCTTACTTCTGACAAACAATCTTTGTCAAGCAGTCTCCAAAGTGCTTAGCAAAGTATAGAGGCACTGAAGAAAGAGAAGGAGGATATGGCAACCAAGCTAGCCGCATCGGAAGCAGCAAAAAATGAGCTCCAAACTAAGTACTCTGGCGTAGAGACTGTTTCCTCTGAAAAACTCATAGCGTTGAAAGAGGAGTTGAAGACTAAGGATGGTGCTATTCAAACCCTAATCAACAAAAAAACTGAGTTGGAAAGCACCGTTTCGGAGATGACCAAGGAAAATGAGGCCCTGAAGAGTCAACAAGAGCAAGTTATCAAGGTAGGTATTGAAGAGTATGCCAACGGAGTAATAGACTCCTTTAGAAAAAAATATGATGGGATTAAGTCTGACATGGTGCTGGTGTTCCATGAGACCTTCCCTAAGAGGACCCTTGGTCCCTTATGGAATTATGTGGAATACGAGGATATCTCATTTCATACATTAGCCGATAAGAACAAGCATAATTACTCTAGTGGATTTGATTCCACTGATGACAAAGAAGGTACATGTGAGAGTTCAAGTGTTGAACTCAAAAGTCCTAAAAAGGTAATAATGTAGGAACATCCAAAGGGAACAAGCCCTAACGTTTTATCATGTATTATTTTTTGTCTTTTTGAACAATCAAAGTCCTTGGATGGCCAAGGCAGATTTTGTATTACTATTCAGTTGAAGTCTGAATAAGTCCTTCGAACTACCAAAGTCCTTGGATGGCCAAGACATGTTTTGTACTATTGTTCGGTTTAAGTCCGAACAGGTTTAACTTATCAAATTTTCTTTTTGTTTAATACTTTTCCTTAAATCTTTCATGGCTAATGTTTAAGTAGCCCCTAGCATTTCAGAAGTGAAAGTGTTTAATATCTCAAATGATATGTATTTAATATTCATAACCAACCATCAAATTTATATGATCCACTAAAGATCCAAAGTATTGAGCAAGTGATTTATACTTGAATTGAATTTTTAGTAAAATCACTCCAAATTTTTTAAGAAGACATTATATATTATTGAAGAAAAAACCAGAAATCTCATTAAAACCTCCCCGCACCACCATGATAGGAAAGAGTATGCCCCATAATATTTATATTGGTATTTAACAAGTAAATATTTACACAAAAACTTTACTCTAAATATAACCTAAGATGCTCAACATTCCATGGGTACTTCAAAACTCTCCCTTCTGTGTCTTGAAGCATATATGTCCCAGGTTTGAGCTTTTCGCAGACCTCATAGGGGCCTTCCTAGTTTGGAGCCAACTTACCAAACTGCTTCTCCTTGGTATGTAAGAAAATTTTTCTTAACACCTTATCTCTTGGTTGAAAATCTCTTATTTTGACCTTGGAGGCAAATCTGCTCATCATCAAACATTGGTAGTGAGTTGTTCTTAAGTGTGCTTTAACCCTTCTTTCTTCTATTAGGTCCAACTAATTCCTAATTATTATCTCATTAGTTTGTTCGGAATAGTTGTGGACTATGTATGATGGTAAGGTAGCTTCTATGTGGGTAATTGCATTCATCCCATACACCAAGGTAAAAGAAGACTTTTGTATAGCAGCCCGATGAGTAGTTCGATAGGCCCACAATACTTCTTGTAAATAGCTTGGCCACTTCCCTGCAGCACCTTCTAAATTCTTTTTTAATCCATACAAAATAGTCATGTTTGCTTGTGGATGAAAAGGAGAAGAAAAACAATGTTGAATACCTCTGGAAGCACAGAAATTCTCCATATCTTTGTTATCAAACTGTGGCCCATTGTCTGTGGTAATATTTTGAGGGACCCCAAATCTGCAGCATATATTGGATAAGATAAATTTAATGACAGCCTTCGATGTGGTTCCTGGAAAGGGAGCTGTCTCTATTCATTTTGAGAAGTAATCAATATCAACTATGTTATAGGTATAGGTCCAACTAAGTCAATCCCCCATCTGGAAAAAGGTATTGGCTCAGAAATAGACTTCATATGTACTGCTGGCACATTAATTTCATTTCTATACCTTTGACATGGATCACATTTCTTCACCATTTCTTTAGCATCTGCCATTATGGATGGCCAATAGTATACAGCTAATAAGACACTATGGGTTAGCGCCCTGTACCCACAATGTGATGAGCCCTCCCCATCGTGAAGTTCAGACAAAACAACTTGGGATTCTTCAGACCTCAAACAACATAGGAGAGGTCTACTGAAAGATTTTTTATAAAGAATTCCCCTTATCACCAAAAAACCACGTGCCTTGTATTTAATCTTTTTGCCACAACTTTTTCTGAAGGCAAAACCCCATAAAAAATATATTGAAGAAGGGTATATCTCCAGTCTTTAGGTTGAATCACATTTATACTCATACTTTCCCCATCTTCTTTGTTTTGACTTAGTTGTATGGACGGGTATTCTTGTATGTGAATCCAAGGGTACGACTCGGAATATGCTATAGTTGCTAAAGAGTCTGCTAGTGTATTCTCCGATATGGGAATATGCTCATAACAAACACTTTTGAAGTACTTGATCAATTGCTCATTCTTGGCCTCACACTGACTTTGAGCCAATTTAAGAACAGCTAAAGCTGCTTCATATTCGGACTCATTGTTAGAGGCCCTGAACCCAAAGCATATCGTTTGGTCCATTTTATCACCATATGGAAAGGTTAAGCAAAATCCAGCTCCACAACCCATTGTACTTGATCTATCATCAGTTCGGACTACCCACTCTTTCTTGGTTTTATCTTCTGAAGTTTGTTTAGAGTTCATGCCTGTATCGAATTCTACTAAGAAATCAACCACTGATTGGGCTTTAATAGTCGTCCGAGGGGAAAATCAATGTCGTAATCTCCTAATTCTATTGACCACTTGGTCATCCTTCTTGATATATCTGCCTTTTGAAGAACACTTTTTAGTGGGAAAGATGTCAGGACAATGATGAAATGAGATTGAAAATACGGTCTCATCTTTCTTGCTGCAATCACTAAGGCAAACGCCAACTTTTCCAACTTTAAATACCTCTTCTCAGCATCTAATAAACTTTTGCTGATGTAGTATACCGGACGAGGATAATTGTCCACTTCTCTTACCAGAACTGCACTTATAGCACATTCTGACACAGCCAAGTATACATAGAGAGTTTCTCCTTGAACGGGTTTGAAGAGAGTCTTTGGTAAAGATAAGTGTTTCTTTATCTCAACGAAGGCCTGGTTGCACTGTGGAGACCAATTAAAGTCTTTAGCATTCTTCAAGGTCTAAAAAAATGGAGCACATTTGTCCGAAGACCTTGAAATAAACCTGTTCAAGGCAACCAATCTTCCAGTGAGCCTTTGGACCTCTTTAACATTTCGAGGACGATCCATTTACAATAGTGCACTAAGCTGATCCGAATCGGGCTGAATACCTTTTTCACTTATTATATAACCCAAAGACTTTCCAGATCGGACCCCAAACACACATTACTCTGGATTTAATTTCAAATTCACAGCTGCTAAACTAGCAAACGTTTCTTAAAGATCAATTATGTGCAAATCCTCCTCCAGACTTTTAACCATCATATCATCTATGTATATTTTCATGTTCCTGCCAATCTGATTAGCGAATGTTTTGTTCACCAACCTCTGATAAGTAGCCCCCAGCATTCTTTAATCCAAAGGGCATCACCTGTATCTGGTTGTACCCGGAGAAATCATCCATGAAGGACAACAACTTGTTTCTAGATGTACAGTCTACCAATTGATCTATCCGGGGGACAAGATAAATATATTTTGGGCAAGCTCTGTTAAGGTCAGTGAAATCAATGCACATACGCCATTTCCCATTCTTTTTCTTAACTAACACCGGATTGGAAATCCATAAAGGATATTGGTATTCTTTAATATGTCCCATCTTGGTCAGCCGATCAACCTCTTGAACTATCACATCCGCTTTCGTTAAAAAAATATCTTCTTTTCTGTACAACAGGTGCAACATCACTTCGGATGGACAACTTGTGTGAAATAACGCTTATGGGTACTCCGGTTACATCACTATTGCACCAAGCAAACACATGTTAATTGTTTAGCACAAAAGATAACAATTTTTTTTTTTAATTCTGGTCCCATCTTGGAACCAATCTTGATATTGTTACCCTTTGCAAGGAAGTGAGTTTCGACTTCTTTAATGGGTATTATAACACTAGGAGCCTCTCTAGAGTCATCAATCTCACTTTCCCCAGCAGAAGGTTCTAGTAACTGCTAATCTTTATTAATCCGAACCACCCCTAGAGTCTTAGGAATAATAGTTGTTGCATAGCACTCTCTGGATATCTTCTGACTACTTCATACAATACCTAATTGTCCTTGAATTGCATACTTTAAACACTGATGGACTGTCGAGGCCACAACATGCATTCTGGAAAGCCAAGACCTCTCAAAAATTGCGTTGTATGATATGGGGAAGTCTACCACAACGAATAATACCCTCACCATCTTTTTCAAAGGCCATTTTCCCAACAACACTTCTTATTCAAATTACCCAATTACATCCGTAAAGCTCCATGTGAAGCCCACAATAATTCTATTTAAGTATTGCATAACAGCCAGATTCCTCATATGTTTGTAGGAGCTTAAGAAGAGGATGTTTGTTGAATTGTCTGTATCCATCAAAATTCGGCGTATATCATTACCCCCAATAGATGCTCATATAACCACCGCATCTTCATGAGGCCTAACAATATTCCTCAAATCATCCTCATCAAAAACTATGAATGGGGAAGGGGTTTGGCACTAATGGGAAGATATTAACCCTTCCAATTGAGTGGCCAAACTGTGGACATGCCTCTCCCTTGATTAAGGGGTGGGTGCTGTCACAATATCTCCTCCAAAGATGGTTAGTGACTCGAAGAAATTGATCAGTCCGGACACTGTCCTGGTTTGTTCTGTTATGACTCCCACCTTATTCTGAGTTGGATTATGATCTAGGTATTCAGAATCAACATCAAATCTTTCAAGAATCACCACTGCCCCTTCTTGAGCAGATGTTCCAAGATTTTTTGTAGGACCTGTCCGAGAAGTATTGTCGGGCCTGCTTCCACTTCTTCTTTTAACTTATGCTCCCAGTTTGCCTCTTTAAATAAGGTTCTGAACTTCCTATTTTAATGCTATGCAATCTTGAGTGTTATGCCCTATATCATTGTGATACTGACAAAAACAAGTATTTTGGATTTCCCTGAGAGACTGCAAGGCTGTCGGTTTTCGAAAATGGACTTCCTCCTTAGTCTTATCATAAATTATGGGTACATTTTCCCTTAACTCTGCAAACCACTCAGGTTGAACCCAAGGACCCCTTTTACCTCTTGACTGTTGGCTCTAAGCTTAATTCTGGTTGGATTGAGTTTGTTTAGACCGGTTGGAACCTTTTTCGGTCTCCTTAGCCTTGTAGCCGGACTGATTAGCTGATGGAGGAGCTGTTGTGGTGGACCTCACTTGACGGTGCACCCTGGTTTTATTTGTTTCTTCCACATTAATCTGCTTTCCCACTTGATTTAACAGACTACCCCAAGTCATAATGGTATCCCCATTACCCTTCACCTCTTTACTTCCAACGAATTTCCTTCGGAAGGCAACCCAGAATGTATCAAAGTTTCTAATACACCCCTGAGGTAAGTTATTATACCATTTAAGTGCACTTCCCGTAAAAGTTTGGGAGAAGGCTCTGCACAATAGTTTGTCATCATCATCAAAATTCATCACGCAGTTCTTGAATTGCTCCATATAGTTGTCTGGATCTCGACTTCCATCATACTTTTCCATTTTTGGAGCTGTCGAATCTTTTGGGTAGGTTTCTGGAAAATATTTTTGCAGACAAAGGTGACCGCCTCTATTTCTTATTACGACTAAAGATTGTATCTTCATTAGGTGTTGCAAAAATACCCGGTTCGGTCTAAAAAGTAAAAGGATCTATCAGCAACTAATCAGCATGCCTGTGGGATGACCCTCTGACCAGATGCCTTTTAAGCCTACCATGCATATCCATCTTTCTTGAATACTTTTTGATTAACTTCATCTTTTTTCTAGATCTCCTTCATCACTGCTTGATAACAAAGATTCCTCAAGCTCAGCCTCATTCGAAGAGCTGCTGGAGGACTCAGACTCTGAACTTTCAACAGGCTTAGACTGATGTGTTTTCTTAGAGCTGAGATGAGTCTTTTTTGAACTAAGATGAGTCTTTAGTGAAGGCTCATCCTCCCTAGGATTTCTATTATGGTGAATAGCTGACGCTCCTGATTTCTCCATGATCTCTTTTTCTGCTTATTTTGTGGCCCTTAGCGCTTCTATCTCTACTCTCAGTTGATCACGCTCCTCAATGGTGTATTCTTGTTCTCCCTGACCGTTTCCACCACAAGAGGTGGAGTACATTGCTTGTTCGGATCATACGAATTGGTTTTCTTACTGGTTTTGAATTTAAAATTCAGGCACCTTCGTGCTCCTTGTGGTCGCCAATTTGGTTTGGTTTATTTTAGGTTGGGGTAGTTTTGTAAAGTATTTTAGTAAGTTTGGGGTATTTTGTGTTTAGTGTGAAGAGTAGTGAGATAATTAAGCAGCATGCTTGTATTAAATGTTAATCATCCTCATTAATAAGAGTTGTTGAGGTATTTATACTTTTAATTAATGACCCATGGGCTTACCGAGTCAAGTTGTGAAACCGGGTCGAGTTTAAGGACCCATTAGTTTTTAAGTAGATTAGCAAATAGCTTAGTCAAAAAGGTGTTCACATTTATCCTGTTCAGATTTATAGGGGAGTGATAAGGTCCGAATTATCCTTGTCTGGATTAAATGGTAGGCTGCGACTGTATTATCCGAACTCAGCAGTACACATCAATCATAAACTCGATATGTATCTCAAACTATTTATAAATTTTCAAAACGTACTCAATTCTTTTGTGCTGCCTTTAAATTTTTATTTGAATAGTTTATAGATTTTATTTTATAGTTGATAAAAA
The DNA here is from genome assembly GCA_036936605.1 of Limnanthes douglasii subsp. nivea. NCBI lineage: Eukaryota > Viridiplantae > Streptophyta > Magnoliopsida > Brassicales > Limnanthaceae > Limnanthes > Limnanthes douglasii. The sequence continues at coordinate 184,777,330 of JAUPFV010000005.1, read as the reverse complement.
AATTAATAGGATTGTTACAGTTTTATTTTTATGGTTTGTATTGAATTTTAGTACCTAATTATTAATCAACTATATGATTTTAAAAAAAAACCATTCATTGTTATAAAATTTCATCATTTCATACTGTTAAGATGTAATATTACTGGTGGTATTACAATTTGTGCCTTCAAAACTAAGAAAATATAATTGAGAAAATTAGGAAGGGTGGACTACGATAAAATATTTGAAATAATTTTAAAATTTATTTTAATTTTGGTTCTTTTATTTATGAATTTAACTGAATCAAACTCAATCAAAATCGAAATCAGACCAGACTAGACTGGACCAGACCAAACCGGATTGGACCAAACCGGACCGGACCGGAACGTATCGATTCCAATTATATTTCATAAACTGAAACTAAAATCTTATTGGTTTGGTCTTATTCGAACCGATAAAATTAGTGATTCAATCCGATTTAATAAAATATCAGACCGAACTGAATCGATAAACAACCATAACATAACCAATATCACCAAAAAAAAGCCAAAACCTTACACTTTGTCAACAAAAACGTATTATGAATTCAATCACTTATAAATCCAACTGGTCGTTGAGGAAAATTTTAAATCTTATGCATATTGCTAGAAATTTGTACAGGGTCGCGATAGGTAACGGGAAGAAGACCTCATTATAGTTTGACCGTTGGTTGCTTTCAGGCTCCTTGGTCAACCACTACGGTTACAATATTATCCACGATTCCCATCTAGGTAGGAATCTCAAGGTTTTCGATATCATTCGGGATGATCTTTGGAACTGGTCGACTAATTTAAGGTCGTCTAGAACTAGAAACCATCGTACCTTCCATGATATTAACTATCTTATCCTCTTCCTCCCTCCATATAATATTCTTTATAGCGACATCCATTACTGGACTGCTAAGAGACACATCACTAAGTTCACTATCAAGGATACCCACAATACCATTCGTACTCCCACCCCATATGTCGGGTGGGCAACGTTAGTTTGACATAAATTTAATATTCCCCATCATTTCTTCATTCTCTGGCTTGTAATCCAAGTTAAACTATCCACCAGGGATAAGCTTCTAAGATGGGGTCCTAACACCTCATCTCCCCAATTGTGTCTTATGCAATTATGCCTCAAAACCCATTAATCATATCATATTTGAGTGTAGGTTCACTCAAAGCATTTGTGGTTACGCAAGCTTCAAAATTGGTTTCCTTTTTAGTCACATTAATAATTGGCTCTCGTGGATCCATGAGACGTCTAACTTGTCTCCATCCAAATCTAGATATCATTGATGAGTCTGCTATGGCGTTGTCGTCTACTACATCTGGTGTGAGAGGAATGTGAGAACTTTTAGATCATCTCCTACTCTCACATCTGCGGTATCTTACCGCGTGCTTTCTGACATTCGGTTCAGACTCTTTGGCACCAAGGTTATCTGTCTTATCTAGTCTCATTTAAAATTCTAACTTAATGTTGTTGTGTGTTTGTTTGATACAACCTTATATTTCTTCTGGGTTGTTGTGTGTTGTTTGACTTCAATGCGGCGGTCTCGCTTCTCCAATGATTCTTGTCTTAGTACTGCTGCTTTGCTTTGTTGTTTTCATTTAGCCAGTGTTGGCCGATCATTTTGCTCTGGTTGCTTTTGCTTTGCTTGGTTGTACTATTTCTGTCAAGTTTAAGTTAACTCTTTCAATTTATTTCTTTCTCGGTTCTTAATGCCACTTGTTAACATGCACATGTTCTACGTAGCATCTCAGTTGTTGTCTTTGTTAAAAACAAAGAGAGAAGTAGCCGCAGGAAGCGGCTAGGGTTTTTTGTTTATTAGAAAATGTTCCCTTTTGTTTTATTGATGCATTAGAGATGTTAACTCAATAGTAAGGCTCTCAATATATAGAGAACTTAGAGGCTTGTACAAGGAAACTTAATACACTGAATATTCTAACACTCCCCCTCAAGTTGTGTAGTGGGATCACCAATACCCAACTTGGATAAAACTGATTCGAATGTTCTTGCAGCAACCGCTTTTGTCAGGATGTCTGCCAGTTGGTCTTCGGATCTAACAAACGGAAGTTCGACTGTCCCATCTTCAATCTTTTCTTTTATGAAGTGCCTATCTATTTCAACGTGCTTTGTTCTATCGTGCTGTACCAGGTTCTCTGAAATCTTAATCGCAGCTTTATTATCGCACATTAACTGAGTTGGACACTTCAGGGGGGATCCGATTTCTTTCATTATCTTCTTTAACCAAAGTATCTCGGTAATCCCCTTAATGATTCCTTTAAATTCTGATTCAGCACTTCACAGTGAAACTAATTTCTGTTTCTTACTCCTCCAAGTCACCAAGTTACCTCCAAGAAGAGTAAAGTAGCCAGCAGTTGATCGCTTGTCGTTAGGATTCCCTCCCCAATCAGCATCTGCGAATACTTCAACATCAAGGTGTCCATTTTTCTTAAAAATTATGACTCTTCCTGGTGTACCTTTGAGATATCGAATAATCCTCATTACTGCCTCCATATGGTGTTCGTGAGGATGATGCATGAACTAGCTAACTACTCCCACCGCGTATGCAATGTCGGGTTAAGTGTGAGCCAGGTAAATCAATTTTCCCACCAACCTTTGGTACCTTTCTTTATTCGCTGGTCTGGCCCCTTCAATTATCTTTAGTTTGTGATTCACAACCATAGGAGTGTCATTTGGTTTGCAATCCACCATGCCAACTTCAGCTAATAAACCCAATATATATTTCCGTTGAGAGATATAAATCCCTCTTCTTGACCTAAGAACCTCGATTCCTAGGAAATACTTCAATCCCCCAAGGTCTTTCATTTCGAACTCCTTGAAGAGGTTTTTCCTAAGAGAGCTAATTTCTTCTTCGTCGTTCCCCGTTATAATCATATCGTCGACATATATTATAAGACAAATGACTAATTCTCCTCTCTTTTTGTAAAACAAAGTATGATCCCTATTACTTTGTTTGTAGCTATACTGCTTCATTGCCATTGTAAATCTCCCAAACCAAGCACAAGGAGACTGTTTGAGCCCATATAATGTCTTTTTCAGTTTACATACCTCATTTTCTTGAAAACCATCAGAGAACCCTGGTGGGGGTTCCATATATACCTCTTCTTCCAAGTCTCCATGTAAGAAAGCATTATTTACATCAAATTGATAAAGAGGGCAATCTTTATTCGCGGCTATTGAAAGTAAAACTCTGATAGTGTCAATCTTTCAAAACCGGAGAGAACGTTTCCAGAGTAGTCTATACCATATGTTTGTGTATATCCTTTGGCAACCAATCTTGCCTTGTGTCGCTCAATGGTGCCATCAGATTTATATTTTATATTAAACACCCATCTACACCAGACTGCTTTCTTCTCTTGTGGTAACACACAATTCTCCTATGTACCATTCCTTTTTAGAGCTTCTATTTCGGTATTCATTACCTCATGCCATTCAGTCATCTTCTTAGTTTCTTGAGCTGTTTTAGGGATTTGTTAACGCCTTTGAAATCTTCGTCATTCCTTTCCTGTCCATTTTTACCGGATATGTAGAAGCACGAGGAACGTGTTCCGGTGAATACCGGTCAGGAGGAACCACTCTATTTTTCTTGGGGGAAGAACCAGAGTTTGAGTTTCAACAAAATGAACTTCCTGAAATGTCATGGTCAATAGCCCTTTGTGAATTATGACGTTGTAAATTGTTTACCTCTTGCTGGACATTTTCTTCGGCTGATTTGCTGGTAGTATCCATGGCATTTATTTTTTGTTGGACATTGTCTTCGGGAGAATCATTGGTGGTAAGAACTGCCTCGTCAGTCTCCTTTATGTTGGAAGAGGCGTGTTCGGTGGCGCCATCTACCGACTCTGTCGGCACATCCTCAAAGTAACTTTCATATAGCAACCAGTCGAGTGATTCACTTACTTTCTCCCCCTGAGCACGAGATTGGTGGTTAAAAAAATAATCGGATTCTAAGAAGTCACAGTCCATGGTGACATGGATTCGACGAGTAACCGGATTGTAACACTAATATCCCATTTGATGAACACCGTATCCAACGAATACAGACTTTTCAGCACAAGGATTAAGTTTGTTTCGACTATTTTTAGGGATATGAACAAACACCGAACAACCAAAGACACGAGGTGGTAAGGTCATAACAGATGGAATTGTAACTTGGGTGGCAAACACTTGTAATGGAGTTTTATTTCCTAGACATCGGGTTGGTAGACGATTTGCAAGATACGTAGCTGTAGCAAGAGCTTCTGGACAAAGAGAATGAGGAACTCTAGATTCAATCATAATAGCACGATTTTTTAAAGTAAATTACGATTTTTTCGTTCTGAAGTACCGTTTTGTTGAGGTGTGTTTGGACAAGTGGTTTGATGGTTAAGACCATTTGTTTTGAAAAAATTATGCATTGTTTGGTTGACAAACTATGTTCCATTATAAGAACGGAGAATCTGTATTTGTTTTTCAAATTGAGTCAAAATCATTTTGTAAAAACAAACAAATATTTCTGGTACTTCCGATTTATGTTTCATGAAGTATATCCAAGTCATTCTTGAGAAATCATCCACAAATAAAACAAAGTATCTGATTTGATTGTTAGTGGAATTTGGTGTTGGACCCAAACATCAGAATGGATTAGCGAAAAAGCTTAATCAACTCTAGTATTACTTTGATTAAATGAGACCCTACGATTTTGTTGCAAGAATGCAGGTTTCACATTTCTCATGAGTGGAATTATTCAAAACAAATACTAGGAAACAAACTTTTAAGATAGCTAAAAGAAGGATGACCAAGTCGTCGGTGCCATAACCAAAGTTGCATTTCAGTTGTTCCGTGAGCAAGCATGACATGTCCCTTATGAACTACCTCATCAACATAATAGAGACCTCCTTGTTCAGTACCACGCCCAATGATCTCCTTCATACGAATGTTCTGTAAAATGCAAAAAAATGGATACATAAGAACCACACAGTTGAGTTGTTTTGTCACTTGACTAACAGATAATAACTTTAAGGATAATGAAGGAATGTAGAGGCAGTTTTTAATTTCCATTTTTTCCAAAAAAATAATTGAACCTCCCCCTTTGACTTCACAAATTTCTCCACTAGCAGTCTCAATATGGGATTTCTTTGGAGATGACATGTCACCAAAGTCTTTAGGATCATAAGACATGGTGTACGTAGCCCCGCAATCAAAGATCCAATTCATTGATTTCTCAAACTCTTTACCTCCAAGTTTTTCATAGGAGTTTTCCGCCATTCCTCCAAAACCACTACCACTTCCTTGCTCATTTTTAGTCGGATCTTCATCACCACTTGTAGACGAAGCCCGTTTGATATTAGATCTGAAAACTGGTTATTTTTCTCCTTATGACCGTCCTCCCACCATTCTGGATAGCCAACCAGCTGGAAACATGGTCTCTTTAGTGTGTTTCTTCATCCCACAATGAGTGCAATACAACTTGGATTTATCTTCTTTCTCTTTGGATCAGAATTTAAGCCTGGCCACTTCCCTTCGTATTGTAGCATATGTTGTTTCCACGGAAGGAAGAGGATCCATTTTCAGGATATCTCTCTTGACTGGTTCCAGCTTGTCATTAATCGCCATTAGCAATTGATAGAGTCTTTGTTCTTGAGTCTTCTTGTTATAGATCTGAATGTCTTCTGGGTCTTTCATAGGGTTCGGATCTCGCCTATATATAGATATCCAGATGTTCTGCAGTTTGTTCCACAAGTCTTCTAGTGTATCGGACCCTTGCCTTAATGAATTAGCCATCTTATGAAGGTCAAACACCTGTAACGAATCTGTAACAGAACTGTATGTGGTGGCTAACCCATCCCAAAGGGCTTTTACAGTGGGATATTGCGAGACATTATTCACCAAGATGGATTCAAGATTCTGGATAATCCATGTGAAAACACATTGATCATCTTATTCCCACCTTGTATATGTTTTGTCAGTTTTGGATGGAGGTGTCGACTCCCCTGTAATGTGAGAACCTCTCCCCCTTCCCCCAATTGATTTCTTCATCAGGTTTGCCCATAGGGCATAGTTGTCACCACCGATTTTAATCCCTAGGGATAAATTGTTGGGGTTAGTTATTTGTTGTTGTGTTCCGAGACCATTTCTCAGAATGGCAGCAATCTGCATTGTTAATTCATCAGGGATTTAACTGACCACGACTTCATTGCCAGCCATCTTTGTTGAGAATGTTCAGAATTCCGAGAATCACACGTGCTCTGATACCATGTTAACATGCACATGTTCTACGTAGCACCTCAGTTGTTGTCTTTGTTAAAAACAAAGAGAGAAGTAGCCGCAGGAAGCGGCTAGGGTTTTGTGTTTATTAGAAAATGTTTCATTTTATTTTATTGATGCATTAGAGATGTTAACTCAATAGTAAGGTTCTCAATATATAGAGTACTTAGAGGCATATACAAGGAAAATTAATACACTGGATATTCTAACACCACTCCATGGGGTATGCCCCATGTATTTGTAAGAACCTTTTTATTTTTATTTTAATCTTTTTCTACCAAAACAAATCCAACTGCGGAGATCAAGATCCCAACATAGGTTGTTTCTGCATTATTTATGACTTTATGACATAATTACACAACTTAACCAAGGAACTAGGCTTGTTAACTAAATCATTGTGTTTATAGATCTCAAAGACTTAGTATGGAAGTCTTCGACAAAATAAATACTTAACAACTACTGAATGTTTTTTATTTGAATTCCAGCGGCTCAGTTTTTCCTCCATAATATAATGGTGTTTGTCTTATTTTCGATTTTTTATATGAGAATTTGATTTTTTATATTTTTTTTCTCTAAAAAGGAATTAGTTTTTTAACTATATATTTTTTATGACGTGAAAATACAAAATAAAAATCGAGTTCAAGAATATGTATGATTCTTGTTTGGGAATCGCTAAAAACCCTAGTTTTACTCTATGAAGTCGCTTGATCTGATTTTGAATATTTACAAAATTGCCACTAAGTAAAAAACATAAAAACCTTTCAAACCCTATTAAATTACAACCACTGCCCTTAAGAACTCCAAACTACTCCAGGAAGTTGCAAACACAGAATCTCATAATCCATCTTCTCCAAACTAACATATACCTCGAAACCCATTATTTTCAAAACCTACAAAACCGTAAAAGCATGACCGAGTCAGAACCAGTTCTCCTGCAGGACAACATCGAAGTCGAGGAGATACATTGCTTTTCACTTCTTCTTTTGCGAAATTCCAGTTTTTTACAACAAAAACCTAAATTTTGTGTTCTTCACCACTCGACGGTGTGAAGATAATGTTCTTCGCCAATAGTAAGGCAAATTAACCACTCTATATGCTATTCCATGGCGTGAAGACCCAAGGCTACATCACACGTGTGGCGTGTAGCAGGTCTATTACGCCATAATATAGCATATGGAATGGTCAATTCACCATTACTATGGAAGAATAGCCTAACCTAATTCAAAATCCCGATTTAATTAATTTGTTTACTTCTTACATGTTGCATGAAGTTACCCAATGCAAAATTTTGCTTGTTTCTTACTACGCTCACCATTTCACACTCACGACAAATATAGCTTAGACTCAATGATCGAGTGGGTTAAAAGCACGGGGAATTCATTAGGTTTCTCGATTAATATAACATTTAGGAAGCGAAGGAAATGAGAGATAATACCTAGAGTTTATGTTAATTGTTCTGATTTTGATTGTTTTTTATTTTAATCTTTAAAATCAACATGCGATTTCAAATTCAGTTACATGAATTTAAAAAAGCTCCAAGAACTGGAGCCTAAGCCTACAAACTATTTCTTCTCTTGATTTTCTGATCGTCTCGATGGAAGAAGGCAAATCTTCTGCTCCGTATCAGCATGCTGCTGATACAAATGAAAAATTTCCAGCTTTAATCTCCATCCTTGATCAGCCAAGGATCAAGGTCAATCATGTGTTCGAGCCTGCTACAAGTAAAACTAATGTATCACCATTAAAAATCTCCTTCGCAGATTTATTCAAAGACAAAGCTGTGAAGATTCATAGAAAGGTATCCATATCTATGTGTAATGATAACGTTGAGATTCATTTTGAAGCTAAGGATTTGGGGATTCTAAAACAAAAAACTAAACATACTTTGGTTGGCAAGTTCGTTAGTGGGAAACCTAATTATGCTTCAGTTAAAGCCTTCTTGTATAATTTCAAGTTTCATGGTGAGTTCAATGTTTCAAGTTGGGATTTCCGTCACAGTTTTATTGAATTTGCTCTAAAGGAAGACCTTTTGAAGCTGTAGAAAAGAAATCTATGGCAAATTGGAGATAAGATCATGAGGTTGCTGGAATGGTCCTCAAATTTCAACCCTAATTTTGAAAATCCAGCAACCCCTGTATACATAGATCTCCCCAATTTGCCTGAATTTATGTATTGTGAAGAAACAATCATAGAGGTTGCTAAAACTTTAGGTAATCCCCTAAGTGTGTGGGTCACATCTAAAAACAGAGCAAGACTAAACTATTGCAGAATATGGGCAGTCTTGGATGTGTCAAAGGTGCTACATAAAAGACTTAAAATCGTTTTTAGATCCATACTTTCTGGAAAGATCTTGTATATAACAAGTATCCTAATTATTGCAAAAAATTTTCTCACCTGGGTCACTCAGAGAGTGAGTGCAAAAAAAATTCTCAAATGAAGTCTGATTTACAGACTGTTTCCTTCGATACTCAGTTCTAAGACCCATTGATCCCTGCATTCACAGTAAAAGATAATGACAATAAGTTAAAATCGGTTATCGTAAATAAACAGAATGATCAACATGAGAAAGTTGATAAAGAAAAGGTCAATGCTACTAAAATTGGTGATACCTTGCACTCACCTAAGGGAAATGGAAGCAGAGAGGTAATCGGTGCTCTCCATATGCTCGAAATGGGCTCTAATTCTATTGAATACAGCTCTTCTGTTAATCATTTAATGCTCTTCACCTCTCCTACCAAGCAATCCACAGAGAGTCTTCCAGCTTCTCTTGTAAATAAGCAAATATTTTATGGGAAGAACTATGATCTGAAGAAGATAAAGAAAGTAAAAATACTTAAGTCAAAGGAGATTATCTCCTCCAAATGTTTGCGACATAAACATGTTGCAAAATCCCCTAAACCATCTAAATGACTATAGCCTTCCTAAGCTGGAATGCTCGTGGGATTGGTAACAAGTTAAATCATTCCAGAATCAAAGCTATCAAAAGGTCTAAGATTCTATCTTTTCTTGCTATCGAAGAGCCTACGGTCTGTGGTACTCAGTTGGAAATCATTGCTAAGAAGCTTGTGTTTCAGGGTTTTGTTGGCAATATCACTAATAAGGTGTGGGGTTATGTGGAGTGGTGATTACAAGGTCGACATTATCATCAATGATGAACAATTTTTGCATTTATTGGTCAGACACAACAACATCCGTAAAGATATCAGAGTTACTGTTATATATGCTAAATGTTCTAGAAGTCTGAGAAGAGTGCTCTGGGGAAAGCTAAGGCAGGTTGAAGAAGATAACAAATAATGGATTTTGGTTGGAGATTTCAACACAATAGCTGCTCCTAATGAGCAACTTCATTGCTCATATAATTTGAAGCATGGAGGATTTCAATGACTTCATTTTGGACTCTAACTTGCTGGTAACAAATTCTCTTGGTCTAATGGCAAGCAATGTAGAAGGCTAGATAGGTTGCTTATGAGCAACAATTGGGTTGAATACTTTAAAGAAACTACTATGACTCATTTATCTAAATCTTGCTCAGATCACTCTCCACTACTAATTAAAATCTCTACTACTATCAACAAAAGAGCTTATAATTTCAAATTTCTAAATATGTGGTGTAAACATAATGATTTCTATAAATTTGTAGAGAACTACTGGGCAATTGACTACAATGGGACTTCTTTATTCAGGTTATGGTTCAAATTAAAGTACTTGAAGGCTAGGCTCAAGGTTTGGAATAAACAGGTGTTTGGTAATGTGTTTGAATCTATTAATCAGGCTGATGACGAGATTAGCAGGTTGGAATCTATGGTGCTCACTACAAATTTTGATCAGGATGCAGAGAATTTTATAAAGGCAAAGAACAATCATCTACAACTTTTGGCTAGAGAGGAGGACTATTGGGCTCAGAAATCTCATATTAACTGGGTCAAAGAAGGTGACAGAAATACTGCCTTCTTTCGCAACTATGTGAAAAGAAGATAGAAGAGATAAAAAATCTCTCGAATTTGGAATGGCTCTAAGTGGGAGGAGGATGATATAGCTATTGAGAAATTTGTTGTCAAACATTTCAAGAGCCTAATTGTTGATTTGTCTAACCCCTGGTACCCTAATCTTCTGGACGATCTCATCCCTAAGCTAATTACAGATGAGGATAATGAAATGCTAATTAAAATGCATATGGATTCTGAAATTCTTAAAACTATCAAAAAGCTAAGTCTTAACTCTATTGTTGGGCCTGATGGGTTCAACGGGAAGTTTTTTAAGGAATGCTGGCCTATTATCAAAACTGACTTGTGTGATGCTATTAGGGATTTTTCAGGGAAGGCCCTTTTTCTATGGGGCTATATGCTACTACTTTGTGCATGATTCCTAAGGTTGAAGCCTCTAAATGTTGGAAAGATTTCAGACCTATAAGTCTGACTACTTACCTAAGTAGAATCATTTCTAAGATCATTAATAAAAGACTATATATCTTACTACCTAAGCTTATTTCTCCTAAGAAGGGGGCTTTCATCGAAGGGAGGAGTATTCATGACAATGTCATGATAGCCCAGGAGCTGATTGTTGACATTTCAAAGAAAGTTATGGGTGGTAACATCTTTCTAAATGTGGATATGGACAAAACGTTTGATAGAATGGATCATACGTTTCTTATAAGTGTTTTGAATGCTTATGGGTTTGATGTTGGTTTTATTAGGTTGGTTGAAAGGAATCTGGTGAATTGTCAGTTTTCTGTCATGGTTAATGGGGCTCTTAAAGGCTTTTTCAGATCTAATAAAGGGTTGAGACAGGGTGATCCACTATCACCCAGTCTATTCATTCTTGGCCAAGAGTATTTACTATAGGGGTTTAAAGAGAATTAATGGTAGCTACACATCAACAAGATATAGACGCAGAGGGAAGATAACATCACCTTGCCTATGCTTTGTTGATGATATTTTGGTTTTCTGCAATAGTTCTATTTCTGTTGTTACAAAGATCATGAACATGTTCCGTAAATATGAGGAGATTTCAGGGAAACTTGTAAATAAAGAAAAGTCAAGTGTAATTACCTTCAAGAATCTTTCCATCCACCATGCTAGGAAGCTTGAACAGCTGCTGGGGTTCAAGAATTGTCAACTGCCAATCAAATATATGGGAACTGTGTTAAATAACAAGCAAAGGGTTAGTAATCAGGAGGAGCTTATTGCTAAAACTATTAACAAGATCTCAGAATGGGATCAAAAAAATCTATCTTTTGGGGGCAGGCTTATGCGGACCCAATCTGTTTTAACTACCTATCCTCTCTATACTCTACATAATTTTGAGATCACTAAATCTACCATCGAAAGACTTGAAGTTTTGTACAACAAGTTCTTGTGGGGGAACAAAGCTAACAACAATACCATTAATTGGTGCAAATGGTCCAAGATTTGCAAGGGGTATAATGAGGGTGGCTTAAATCTAAAGAACCTGGAGGTTATGATAGAGGTCTTTTCTGCTAAGCTGTGGTTTAATCTGAGGAAGCAGGAATCGTTGTGGGTTGTTTTTATGAAGTCAATTCATTTTAAAGATCAACACCCTTTGGTGGCTCCTTTGAATCCTAAGAGTTCTTTAATTTGGAAAAGGTTGTGGAAAGTGAAGGACAGTGCTGAGAACTACATGATATGGCATGATAAGTTAGGGGATGTTGATATTAAGCTGGATAAATGGTGTGCTCCTAAGGCTTTTACTAAGTTCACTATCAATAAGGACAGAACTCCATACTCAAGTTCTCTAGCTAAGGATTATCGGGAAGATGGTAATTGGGATGTTAGTAAAATGAATGAAGTATTGAACCCAGACCAAATTCAATATAATCTAAGAGTTTCACTGGATAACTCTTTAAATGATAGTGCCAGTTGGACACTTAATGGAGATGGTCAGTTCTCCACCAAGGAAACTTGGAATTAATTCAGAATCAAAGGTGTTAAGTCATACCTATATGAAAGAATATGGAACAAGGTGGTGCCTGCCAAGTTCTCGTTTACTCTCTGGAAGGCCATTAAAGGCTGGGTTCAAACTGATTCAGTCCTGCAAAAAAAAGATTTACTTAGCATCAAAGTGTCAAAACTGCAAAAAATCTGAAATTATTCATCATGTTTTCTTGGGCTGTCAGAAGGCTTGGGACGTCTGGTTATTTTTCTCAGCATACTTCAACATCTATATTACTAAGTCCATGTATCTCCCTCATGTAACTAGGACTTGGTTCTAGTCCACTAAAAAGATAATTCATTTACGTACTATATTGCCTTCAATAATAGTTTGGCTTTTGTGTAGGTATAGAAACAAACGAAAAATGGAGGACAAGTCCTATAGCTCTAAAGACTAATTGGGCACGTCTGCTATATTCTCGTCAGTATGGACAATGTTGGTCTCCCGAAGAGAAAATATTGGGATAAAGATAGTGTGATTAGTCTGTCAATGGGGTGCACTAACCAGCTCAACAAAAAACAGTCCTCCTGTTTCCTTGAGTTGGAACTGTCCTAAATTGGGCAGGTACAAACTCAATACTGATGGAGCGTGTACTGAGTCTGGTGAAAGCTATGGTGGAGGGCTCCTAATAGATAACAATGGTAAGATTATTTTTGGGTTTTGCAGAGTTTACGGCAAAGGTAGCCTGATCATTGCAGAGACGAGGGCTATTTTTGATGGCCTTCAAATGTGTTATGAAAGAGGGTATCGTATGCAAGATATTGAGACTGACTCTCGAATTCTAGCACACATGTTTCTAACGGGAAGAACTCCATGGTTTCTCAAAGACATAATAAACTGTTGCTACAATATGATCTCGTCAAATATGAAAATTATTCACATCTTCAGAGAACAGAATGAGGCTGCTGATTGGCTATCAAAGCTGGCTATGGAAACTAACAGGGATCTCAAGTTTGAAGAAAACAAAATCCCTCTTAGATTAAGGGCAATAGCTTTCCTAGATATCTTGGGTCTCTGTTATTTAAGAAGTAACCAAAGTAATTAAGGAGAATCAGCTTACTTGGTTCAGCGATTCTTTGATTTTCTGCCTCAAGCGTTGGGTTTTGACATTCTTCAGTCGTTTGATTGTAATTTTCTGTGAAGCTGCTGGTATAAGGGATTTTGATGCTGGGTTGATGAGTGTCTGGTTTGATAGGAGTTGTGAAGAATCGGAGATCGAGGGAAGGAAGAAGAAACGTTTTGGTCTTAGGGTTTTTTGATTTGGGAAAGTTTGTAAGTAAAGCAGTATTTGATTCAGCGTGTATTTTGACCCATTTGCAATAAAAGGCCCAATATTTGTGAAAAAAATCATTAAAATCAACAAATAGTATATGCGAATTAATAGTATACCAATTTGACGGACTATGTGTTACACTCGTGTTGAATTAACAATAATTATACGATATATTTTTTTACATGAAATTTTCTAATAACTTCTTTGTCTCTAAGACCATACGCAACAGTGGGAATATTTCATCTCCCAAAAGCGCGCCACATCAGCATAATCCCCAAATAATTCTGTAAAAATTCTCACTCCACGCAGTAGTGCATATTTCATTTTTCAGCATACCGCACCATATTTCTCTCTCTTCCACATCATTCTACCGTATAATATCCTACCATATATATTTTATTTATCTTTCTTATTATTTAATATGTATTTACATTAAATGTATATATATTAAAATAAATAATTTACATAAATTAACATAATATATTTTCTTTACAAATATAAACTATAAAATTAAAATAATTAAAAATATAATACATAATATATATTATATTTAAAATTTAAATATAAAAATAAAATTGGTTTGATTTCCGAAAAAGCTTAAATTTTTAATAGAATAAATAATTTACAATTTAATAAACATATTATTGATCACCTAAATTTATTTGTTTAATTTTTTATTTACCACTAATTATTACTTAAATTATCGATGATAAAAATTTCTTAAATGTAAGTATATCAATAACATTATTAATTTTAACTTTTTAAGTTTGTAATGAATTTAGAACTTTTAAATCCAAATTTATAGGTTATTATCTAATTTTAAACCTTTCAAATTACTCCAGGGTTATGTATCACCGAACGTTATAACAATATACGATAATAATCTGAAGACAGAGAAGCTAAGTTGGAGGTGAAAATTTGACATGCAATTGTAACGAGTTTAACGCACTTATAGATTGATTATCTATTTAATTCTACGATTAACTAATAATGATATAGACATTTAATAAATCCCGTTTAAATATTACCGCCAATATTAAGTCCAAAGCCACATGTTACCTGCCAAAAATATATCCCGTCATAATGATACACGCCAATAATAAACCCCGCTAAAATGTCTCATCATGTTATGAAAAATAATGCATGCCTTCATTATTGTACCCATCTTTTTAAGGTCCCATATCAATGATGGATGTCGAATAATGGCAAATCTATCTTACAAACCTCAGAATGCACGTTCCACATCCTTCCTGCACGACTCTTGCATATTGACAAACAACTTAGCTTCATCGCCTTGGGCATTTGAATTGACTTGACGAATGTGGGCAAATTATGATATATTTTTTTTTACTTACTAAAATATTTCAAAAATTGTTTTGAAAAAACTTTAAAAAAAACTTAAAAAAATTTCGGTATCCGAATTAAACAAACCAAGTCTCTATTTATAGATCTCAAGAAATGATGAATCACGGAAAAAAAATTAACTTACTAAAATATTCTGAAAATCATTTTAAAAATACAAAATAAATAAAATACTCAAAATATTTTGGTGTCCGAATCAAACAAACCAAATCTTTATTTGTAGATATAAAAAAAAAATTGTATACTCTTTTTATTTTTTTAACAAACTATTTATTTTAAAAAATAATTATAAAAAAAACCCCACCTGGAGCCCGTATCTTTTGGACGAAGTAAAGATGCATTCGGGGTTCATATTTTGAACCCAATGCATCTTTCAAGTCCAAATGGACTCAAATATACGCAGCTAGAAAACGAAAACAAGTCAAACATTTGCATATCTGGGCACACCAAATTTCTCCCAAACAGTTATCTTTTTGAGTGTATATGAAAGCGTAGCATATGGTGGGCCTACTTAGAAGGGTCAAGCTATATTTACCCAAATGTGGTTTAAGTATACCCAATTTTGAGTTTACCCAAAGGTGGTATAAGTTTACCTAAATTTTGACAAAAATACAAATTTCTAGGTATATAAGGTTTTTTTTTTACTAATCTTATCCACCTCATTTTTTCTCTTACACTAACTTCTCTCTAAAACCTTCAAGTACTCTCTAATTTATCCGGCGAACTAAAATCCGGCGAACTAAAATATGAAAACTTAGTCTTAGTATCAAAATTTAGGGTTATGGTTGAATTAGGTAAAAAAATCAGAATTTTAGGGTGTTTGGAGGCCATTTTCCGACCGGAATTCGACCGGAAAATGGTCTCCAAACACCCTAAAATTATGATTTTTTAGTAATTAATTTTTTTATTTTTTTAAAAAAAACTTCAAAAAACAAGTTTTGATTTTGTGTTTTCATTAGAAGAAGTTTAAAAGAATTAAAAAGAGTTTGAATGTTCTTGAGGCAACTTTGAATGTTCAAGAACAATTTGAAGAATTTCACAAAATTGTAGTAATATGGGGTTTGATCTAGTAGAGAGTTGTGTTTTTTTGGGTATACATAACCAAATAGATTGTTTTGTGAATTGGGTGTATCTAGGATATACTTAGTGTTTTTTTTTACTTAGTGGCAATTCGGATATTAAATGAAAGTTCAAGGGTTTTTTCGTCCTAAAAAGTCAAACACAAGTCAACTGCGCTTTTTGGGTATACTTAAACCACATTTGGGTATATATAGTCATACCCCTACTTAGAATCCTCAATTTTAATGGATCTCATATAATTAAAACCCGGAAAAAGCCGATCACATCTTCCTTCTTTCTTTTACATCTAAATAAATACGGCGAAATTAGTAACTAATGGTGCTCCCGGCAGACGCATCTTCCATTTTGGAGAATACTAAAAGAAAGGAATATACATTTGCATGTTTCCCTTGATCTTTGGAGAGGATGAACAATAGCTTCCCCTGTTCTTTTCATGGATAATCTTCATATCCATTTGCAATCTTCTGAATAATTTTCTGTTCTTCGCGGAACCAAAACATTGACTCTTCTCAACAACAAACCAAGAAGAATTTTGTTAATTTATTCAAGCCAAACAGATCCCCTGTTTCCTTGAATCCTGGTTACATTTAAGAAATAAAGAGCCACTACTCTGTTCAATACCCAGAAGAAATCAAGAAGAAATTGCTTCTTAAATCTAAGATCACTTTTATCGGAAAGTTCATTAATGAAGTTCTAAAGAAAATGAAACTTGACCATTTTCTCGATTATTTGAAATTCAAGGGCGATTACAGTTACCAGGTATGGGATTCCCATCATATATTTCTGGATTTTAACATGAAAGAGGATGTTTGCATTCTCTGGTCTAAGAATATTTGGAGGTTTGATGATTTCGTTATGAGAATATTGCGTTGGAGACCTGACTTTAACAAGAAATATGAAAACCCGGTCGTACTGACGTGGGTGAGATTTGAAAGGCTTCCAGAATTCCTTTATGACACTAAACTGGTTAATGATCTTGTTGGTGCTCTGGGTACTACGTGCACAGTTGTTGTTCCTGAGAGGAATAGAGCTCACACAAACGCTTGTTTCGCTCAGATCGAAATTGATGTGTCGAAAAAGTTAAAGCACAAGATGTGGATTGGTTTCAAGATGAATGATGGATGTTGGATATCCATAAGTTACAAGAATATACCATCATACTGTGACCATTGTTTTCATTTAGGTCGCAAGCAATCTGAATGCAGGAAGGCTCAAAAGTTGGAAGAAGACAATATTAAGGAAAACACTTTAATAAACAAAATAATTCCGAGATGCAACAAAAAGATGTGATCAGTAGTAATACAGACTTAGGAAAAACTCAGAATACTATCAAGGTTTACAAAAGAAAATTAAAATCGGTTATTACTCAAAAAGATCAAGAATCTGTTAATACAGAGAATAATGTTCAATCTCATGATCAGAACACAAATTTACCTGAAGAAATTGGACAGAAGATGAATCAAATCAATAAGGCGCCTGATCCTCCGGATTCTCAGTCATTTTCTTCTCCAAAAAAGCAGTAACGAGCTCATTGAAGCCTTAAACAAGTTAGAACAAGAATGCAATCTTCAAGAATCTAATACTCCTGATCCAGATCTTCAAGAATCTAACACTTCTGATCCAGAAAGCGTTGGTAGCTGTCCAAGTTCTCCTACTTATCCTGATGAAAGATTCAAAGAAATTCTCAGTGCTAAACTGAAGGCTGCAAAAGGAAAAGTTCAATCAATAAACTTGTTGTTAAGTCCATATCAACGGACAAATTGAAAAAATATTTCTCTGATAATGATCAGAGTGATTACCTGGAATGCTAGAGGAGTCAACAATAAGCCTACTCTTAGAAGGCTCAAGTCGATGATCAGATCTGAAAGAATTAGGATTCTGGCTCTTCAAGAGCCTATGGCTAAGATTGAGAAAATTAAGGTGACTGCTGATTATCTGGGGTTCAATGAGTACACTGCTAACATTTTGAACAAGTTATGGATATTTTGGAGGGATTATATCAATGTTAATACCATTCATAACTTGGACCAGTTATTACATATGGAAGTTACTTACCCGGGTATTGAGGAGAATTTCTATCTTACCTCTATCTATGCTAAGTGTAATCGTTTGCAAAGAATGGAACTTTGGAACTGTCTGTTGAGCATTGCTGATCCTGGTAAAGCTTGGCTTTGTGCTGGTGACTTTAATGTTATCTCTACTCCTGATGAGAAGCTGGGTTGCACCACTATTTGTCAGGCAAGCATGGACAATTTTAATGATTCTATCCGAACCTATAATCTCAATGATGCTAGATTTAGTGGCACCAAATTTACCTGGACCAAAGGCAACAAATGAAGGAGACTTGATCGAGCTCTCATTAATGATAAATGGATGAATATCTACAAGGATACGCATGTTTTTCACATGTTCAGAATGTGTTCAGACCATGCTCCTTTACTAATTACTGCTTTCCCTAATAGTAATGCTACTTTTATTAATAAAAAGAAGAACTTTAAGTTTTTAAATTTATGGACTAATGATGAATCGTATCAAAGAATTGTAAAGCAGGATTGGATGCAACCTATGAAAGGCAAACTTAGTCATATTTGCTGGTATAAGTTGAGGAGACTGAAGAGTTGCCCTAAAATTTGGAATGTTCAGCAATTTGGGAATGTCTTTGATAACGTGAAAGCTACTGTAGATATAGTGAAAGAGATGGAGATTATGCAATACAACATCAACAATCAGGATTCCAAATCGAATCTATCTAAAGCCAACAGTCAGTACATCATTGCTCTAAAAAATGAAGAATCTTACTGGAAGCAAAAATGCTTCAACAACTGGTTGAAGGATGGTGATCGTAATTCAAAGCTTTTCTATTCTTATGTGGCTAAGAAAAGAAAAAGGAATGAAATTAAAAGTGTTAAAGATAAGGATACCGGGATTTTGAATCAAGATGACATTGGCACCTCTACTGCTAATTACTTTAAAAACACCCTTACTTCATATCCTTACACCAACAGAAATGAGGAGAATATGCTGCTTCAAGATGAGATTTATGACTGCATTCCTTCCCTGGTCAATAATAATGATAATGAGAACTTAATAAAAGACAGCAGTGAGGAAGAGCTATGGAGAATCGTCTGCAGCATGAAGAGTGATAGTGCCCCAAGCATTGATGGTTTCAATCTTTTCTTTTATAAAATGTGTTGGGACACTATCAAGACTAATTTCTGTAATTCTATGAATACTTTCTTGAAGGGAAGCAGCATTCCCACAGGTTTTTTTTCCACGGGAATATGCTTAATTCCTAAAATCTTTAATCCTACATGATGGAACAACGACAGACCTATTGGTTTGTGTACGATGATGAACAGAATCATGTCTACTCTTATAAATCAAAGGCTATCTAACATCCTTCTTAAAATTGTTTCCAATATGCAGAGTGCATTCGTTAGGGGGAGACAGATTCACGAAAATATTTTAATTGCAAAATAGCTGCTATATGATATTAACAGGAAGCCTAAAGCTGGTAACATGATGATACAGCTAGATATGACTAAAGCGTTTGATAGAATTTCTCATTCTTTCATTCTAAAAGTTTTACTTACTTTTGGCTTTTCTGCTAAAAGTTTTACTTGCTTTTGGCTTTATGGATTAGTGGTAATACTTATGATTATTTTCAAATGAAAAGGGGTTTAAGGCAGGGAGACCCGCTATCTCCAAGCTTTTTCATCCTTGGTGAGGAAATTCTTACCAGAGGAATGCTTGATCTCTTTAACAAAAACTCTATGATGAAATTTGCTACCATAACTGAGTTTATTGTTCCTGGCATCATGTTTGCTGACGACATATTAATCTTCACTAACAGTTTGTCTTCCTCTATTGATAGCTTAAGCAGGTTCCTTGAGAAATATCAAAAACTATCAGGCCAATCTATTAATAAGCAAAAAAGACCGGAATAATCATATCTTCTCAAACTCACTATTCAAGGAGACAGAATTTGAAACTGCAAACTGGATATGAAGTTGACTATCTTCCTAATCTGGGAGTCATCCTATCAAATAACAACAAAGGGAAGAACTTTCAACCTATTCTTAACAAGATTAATGATAGAATTTTTGAGTGGGATAATAAATACCTATCTTATGGAGGTAGAATGTCTCTAATTACTAACATCCATTTGCCTATCACTTATCATTGGATGACAACTTGTATAATACCTAAGAATATTATTAGAAAGCTTGAGACAACATTCAATAGATTCCTATGGAGATCTAAGTATAATTTTAATGTTATTCATTGGTCTAATTGGTCTGCCCTTTGCAAACCTTTCGGAGAGGGAGGTCTAAATATCAGAAGGTTGGAGGATATTCAGCTCTTCTTCTCCCAAAATTTATGGTTCATTTTTCAAAAGAATGGTTGCCTTTGGTCTAAAATTTTGCAGAATATATACTGTAAATCTAGTCATCCTACTATTGCTTCTAACAGGAATGGTTCTTTAATGTGGAAAAGGTTAGCTGGCATCAGAAATCAGGCTGATAACAACATCAATTGGATCATGGGCAAGGGCGTGATTGATTTTTCGAGGGATTCTTGGCACAAATTGCCTTCCATTGCTAGCACTAACAATATTAACTGGTATCTCGATGCTAAGGTTCACTCTTTTTGGAAGAATGACCAATGGAACTTTAGTGCAATGCAGGATATTTCAGAAACCAGACTTCAAATTATCAAAAATCTTATAGTGGAGCCCAATAAGGATGGCATTCCATGGTGGAAGCATTCAACAAATGTAGACTTCAACATGAAACTCACTTAGGACAGTTTACGGCAAAAGCATAATTAATTTAGTCTTTTCAGAAAAATCTAGCATCTAAGTATCCCCAGGAAGTTTTCTTTCGTTACTTGGAAAATCATTAACAATTATAAATCTATAGATTCTATTATTAGAAAGAGTCATGTGAGTTTGGCTTCGAAATGTTTGTTCTGTAACAGCAGTAAAGCAAATACCATCTTTTCGTCAACTGTAATTTTGCTTGAAATCTATGGAATTTTTTTGGATGCATTTTAAAAGTGAAAATCAGTAGATATATGACATTCACGCATATATTAAGATGATGGTTTTGGTTTTCTAAAAGTAAATTTCACATAACTCACCTCATTCTTCAAGCTATCTGCTGGTATATTTGGAAAGTTAGAAACGATTTGAAATTTAAAGACCAACAGTTGAATGTCATCAAAACTATTGATTCTATCATTAATATAATAAAAGGCCTAGACATTTCTAATAAGTTTACCTATAAGCATTGGTCTCAGTCATTTTATGCAGGAGTAACATTGGGATGTTCTTCAATTCAAAGCAATAAGAGACCAACTTACCTCAAGTGGATTGCATCATTGAGCAATAGACTGAAGATGAATGTTGATGGAGCTTGTGCTTGGAATGGTGACGCAAGCGGAGGGGTGTTGATCAGAAACATCACAGGTGACATTATCTATGCTGCTGGTGCTCTTTTCAGGAAACTCACTCCCATTCTCGTTGAGTACAAAGCTCTTCTTTCTGGCCTTGTTATCTGCTATAATCATAACTGGACTGAAGTCGACATTGAATCAGACTCCCTTATCCTCGTGAACCAATTAGCTCATGGTTCCAGTGTCGAAAATGACATTTCTGTAATCTGCAGAAATCTCATTACTTCGAAGATGACCTTAAAGCACATATCCAGAGTCCAAAATCAAGACGTTGATTGGCTTGCTAAATGGACTCTGAAGTGCAAGCAAAAGCAGATCTTCAAGCATAATGATGCTCCTTCGAGCTTGTTGGCTATAGTTCTCCTTGAAAGTCTTGGAGTTGGGTATATTAATGAGGAATAAAATCAATCGGAAATACTGTTGGTTTTCTTTGATGGGCAGGTTGAAGATTGAGGAAAGCTAAGGCAGAATTTGGATATGAAAAAGCTCGAATCATGGTGGGTGATGCTCAAGGAGAAAGATGATGACCAAAGAGAAAGGGAGCAGAATCGGGATTTGATTCGTAGGGAAACAGAGCTAACGATGGATTTGAAGATCAAAAAATTTGTTTGAAGAAGATGGAGCCTTTGCAGTGCTGAGTAGATTGAAGAAGAAGGAGGAGTTGTTTCATATGAACAAAAAATTCAAATTGTTGTAATCTTGTCAAGGAGGGAATTTCTCTTAGAAGTTTGACAAATTGTTCTTCAAGTCCCTTTAATTTGCAAAACTTTCAATTTTGTAATAAAAGGCATTCTTTTTACTAAAAAAATACGGCGAAATTAAATTATATAAAAACCTCGATATTTCAATTTCATTAGTTAGTGATTTAAATATAAAAAAAATTAAAACCCAAGGTACTTTTTTTATTTGTTGATTTTGTAATTTTTTAGATTTTTAATTTTGAGTTTAATTTTAATATTTTATGTTATTTTAAAAATTACATAAGTTTCAAAATAAAGTCATAGCAAAATGCTAATTATCATTTGGTAAAAGAAAATTTGAATGCATAATTAGAATATTATGAAAATCAATTTTTGAAAATAGTTCTTATAAAATAAAATTGGAATGATATTTTTTTTTCAAAATTTAGTTTTAGAAATAACAGACGTCATTATTTTTACTTTTTAAATAAATAAAGCAATTAACGTGAATAATATGTTTCAAATGAATTTTTATTTTTATTTTTATTAGTAGTAGTGTCATATTAGTACTAATATGAAAACATGGATTTAAAAATGAATATAATTTTCAAGTTAACATTTCACTTTAGTTTAAGCATAATAAATATAACTTTTAAACTTTTATTTATTTATAAGCAGAGCGTCTGAATACAACTAATATTAAAAGAAAATTAAAATATTTCATATTATTGTTGAGGGCTATGAACTTTGGTTAGTACCGGACTTTGTCATGTATATAAAAAATGTCACTAATTTTTTTTATCAAAACTATTTCATAGATTTCTCTACACAAATTGAAATATTTAAATGATTACATCTTAAAAGAAATTATATCCTATTTGTTTTGATTTCTTTTAAAAAAATATTATGAAATATAATAAATTTTATAACAAAAACTACGAATTGACAATTTATCCGATAAACACATTAGATCAATACACAAATTAGAATGTAAGTTCAACAATTTGTACGATATTATATTTGTTGTATATTTAACAAAATACATCTTACGAATTTTGAAGGATACATGTTTTTACATAATGCGGAGCAATTCACGTTTTTTTAGGGAACCCTCAGCCGCTACTCAACGAGTGCGCACAAGGTAAACCCTCAGTCTGACGCAATAGCTTGCAAACCAACGCCAGAAGGTAAACCACACAAGATGCAAGCTCAACCAAGAAAGTGTTTGTAGAGGGACTCAAACTCATGATCTTTGGTCACGAGCATGCCTTACTCCGTCAACTCGGCTACCCCATTGGGGGCAGCACTCCACACTTTGTTTTTCGGAGGGAACCCGCAGCCGCTACTCAACGAGTGCACACAGAGTAAACCCTCAGTCTAACGCGATAGTCTGCAAACCAACGCCAGAAGGTAAACCACACAAGGTGAGAGGCTCAGCCAAGAAAGTGTATGTAGAGGCACTCACACTCATGAGCTTTGGTCACAAGCATGCATTACTCAACCGACTCGGCTACCCTTTTTAGGGTAGCAATCCGCACTTCGAAGTAACTAACATTTAGTTTCTTCTTTTCCATAGCTCATATCCAAATATTTTAGATTTATTTAATGAAAACTTGATTAATAAAATGACATGTCGTCAAATACGATTTTACCTAAAACATTATATGGAGTTTATCAATTATTTGATAATGCACATCCAAAATGATATTCTATTTTTGTATTCGGACAATTCATTTTATCGCTAGATAATATAAATAAAATATCGATTAATTTTCTCACTCATTGCAAAAACTATAAAACTCATTTTAGAAGTATTATCTCCTTACATCACTACCAAACATATTAAATTAGATTTTTATTTATTGTAATGTAACTATAGACATTAATTTATATAGACTATTACACAAGTTACAACCATATATTTAGGCATGAAGATATTGGTCTGATTGTATTAAATATACTCATAATTAGTTATAACTATAATCCAACTATATGTAGGTGCTTACAAAAGCACTTTGTGAACCATCTAAAAAAGAGTCAGATTGAAGTTTATTAAGTTTGTTTTCATTTGTTTTCTCATAGAAAATAGACATCTTTTATTTCAATATGGTATCAAAACATAATTCATAATTCTTTTGATTATCACAATCCTAATTCTTACAAAAAAATTCACTATGGCCGATGATTCTTACATTTCCCAATTGGAGGTCTAAACCACAAACTCAAAGGGTTTCTACACTACTACCATTGTTCAAGGGTTCACTACCTAACATGTACAACAATTAGCCTAAGCAATAAATGCACTGAAGAATAATAATTCTTGTAATATTGGTGCATATGTGAATGTTGTATGTTTGATTCTATATACTATCGAGTCTGTTAATTCTAGTAGTACAAGTCTTTGGATTTTGGATAATGATGCCACAGATCATATTATCTTTCACATATTACTCTTAACTGATCCCAAGACTTCCAGTATTACTAATGTTAATGTAACAAGTGGTGCAACACCATAAATCACTCACAATGGCAGAATTAGTTTTAAGTCAAAATTAACTGTTACAAATGTCTTGTGTGTACCATCCTTTAATTTAAATTTAATTTCAGCTAGCAAACTAACCAAAATACAGAATTGTTGCATCGTTTTATTTTGTGACTATTGTATTTTGCAGGACTTGGTTTCAAGGAAGATGATTGGCTCGAGTAGACACCATGGTGGTCTATACTATATGCACTCATCAAGAAATAAATTGACTATACATATGGTATCTCATTCATCTGTTCTATGGTACTTACGCCTATGTCATCCATCTTTATCTCGTCTTAAGTTACTTTCACATTTACTTTTAGATAATCACAAAGGGTTAGGAAATAATTATATAATTTTCTCACATACAACGTAAGCACGCTTGTCTTTTCCCAAAAGCTCAGTAAGTACGAAATTTCTCTTCTCCTTAATACATCGTGATGTATGGGGGTCCTAACAAAGTTCCTTCATATAATTCTTCACGTTATTTCCTTACAATTGTTGACGATTTTAATTGATGCACATGGACATTTCTTATGCGCCATAAATCGGAAACATAATCTTTATTAACTATTTTTTTGTACTTTGTCAAAATCCAATTTCAAACAGATGTTCAAATAATAAGAATGGATAAAGGTACTAAGTTTATCCCTCTTCGTATTTATTTTCAAAACAAAGGTATTGAACTTCAAAATTCTTGTGTTTACACCTCATAACAAAACGAAATTTTCGAATGAAAACATCAACATATTTTAAATGTTGTTTGTTCTCTCATGTTTCAATCAAATGTACCACTTGATGTTTAAAGGATTGTATTTTAAGAGCCGTTTATCTAATCAATTGAATTCTCACTCCTTTATTATAAAATAAATCCTCATTCGAGGTCTTATATAATCGGTCTCCCTCATTCACGCACTTACGCGTTATTGGTTGTGCATGTTATGTAACCAATATTCTTCTCGTGCATCAATTTTTATTTTTTAAGGATATCTACATGGAAAAAGGCTACAAAATTCTTATTTACATACATATGAAGTTTCATAAGTCGTGATGTCCACTTTAAAGAAATTATATTTCTCTTTCATCCTACGTCAAACTTTCCTTTTTCAAACTAATCATCATCTTCATATTTTAATCGAACACCTAACTCATCCTCAGTTTTGATTCTTAATCCTACATCATATGACTAAGAACCTCAACCATTACTTATTTTATCTTCTTCCAATTTTAAAAATATCACATATTCAACCTCTACATCTTATACATCTCCAAAATTAGATGTGGAGTTATCATCTTACGTCATCATATTCTGCTCCACCAATACTTTTCACTCCACCAAAACCTTCTGTTGACTTACCTTCCTCAACCACACCTCATTATCCTACCGTTACTAATGATATATTGGTTCGTTGTTCCACCTGCCATATTCAACCTCCTAGACTATGACATGTCTACCGAGATCAATCAACCTTTAACATAATCAAGTTCTTGTTAATATACAAGGTATCATTCTCCTATCATATTTTAATTTCACGTTTTCCCCTAACCATTGTGCTTTCCTAGTTTTGTTAACAATACAAAAAAAATCCTTCATATTTTGAAAATACTAATCGTGATCCACTATAGCGCCAACCATGTTCATTGACCTTCAGTCTCTATAACATAACAGCATTTGGTAGATGGTTCCTCTTCCTCAGGGGCATAAACCTATCGGATGTCGTTGGGTTTATAAGATCAAATAAAACTCTGATGGGACCATTGAATGATATATAACCTGTTTGGTGGCTAAAGGCTACACCTAATTTCATGAGACTTTTTCTCCAACTGCTAAACTTACCACTCTTCAATGTTTGTTGATTATTGCAGTCTCCAGAAATTGGTATACTCATCACCTTGATGTGCATAATATATATGTCCATAGAAATCTAGTTGAAGAGGTATATTTGTCTCCACCTTCTACTCTTTATCGACAAGGATATAATTTGGTATGTCAGTTTCATAAGTCTATTTACGGTTTGAAACAAGAATTCTGAAATTAGTTTTCAATGTTTTCAGCTACTATCACAACTGCAGGTTACATACAGTTAAAAGTGGATTACTCATTTTTTACTAAATCTAAAGGTAACAAGTTTACTGTTATTCTCTTTTATGTTGATGATATCCCATTGATTGTAAATGAAGAATCATCTACTTTAACATTTTCACATTAAAGATCTTGGTTATTTAAAATATATTATATGTATTGATTTGTCTCGATCTAAGAGAGGAATATTTATGTCTAAAATAAAATATGCATTAGATATTTTTCAATATACAAGATTGTCAAGAGTAAAACCTGAAAATATTCAATGGAGCAGAACTTGAAATTAACTGGATGAAGACGGTGTGCTACTTTATGATTCGACTAAATATCGGAGACTGCTTACCAGGTTAATATATTGGCCAGTAACCAGACCTGGTATTATGTATTATGTGCGTGTACTGAGCCAATTTATGGGAGCACCTAGGAAGCCACACTGGAAATCAGCGTTAAGAGTCTTCCGTTACATTAAGAAATCACTAGGTCATGGTTTTTTCTTTCCATTAGAAAATAATATGACACTACATTCCTTTTGTGATTCAGATTCAGGTGGGTGTCGTATGTCAAGACGTTCTATTTCTGGATAATTTATTTTTCTTGGATCATCACTCATATAACGAAAATAAATATAACAAACTAATATTTCATGATCATCTGCGGAAGCAGAGTATAGAGCAATATCAAATACTTGTTTGGAATTAACCTTACATACTTAAAGATTTAAAGGTCGACTTGGACAAACCGGCATCGTTGTATTGTGATAATCAAACAACTTTACATATTTCAGCTAATCTAGTTTTTTCATGAGCGTACTAAATACATTGACATTGATTGTCATATAATTCGATAAAAAATTCATGCAAAGATAGTTTGTTCATGCTATAGCTCTACAAAGATGTAATTGGCATACATATTTACTAAATCACTCGAGAAAGATCAATTTGATTTTTTACGTAGTAAGTTGGGAGTCCTTGGTTTACACTCTCCAAATTAATGATGAGTGTAGACTTGTATTCATTTGAAAGTAACTATAGATATTAAGATAAATAGATGGTTACACTAGTTACAACCATATATTTAGGTGTGAGAATATTGGTCTAGTTGTATTAATTATAATCATATTAGTTGTAGCTATGATCCATTTATATATAGTTGCTTATGGAAGCACTTTGTAAACCATCTAAAAGAGAGTGAGATTGAAGTTTATTAAGTTTGTTTTTATTTGATTTCTCATATATATACACATCTTTATTTTTAATATAAAATTTTGATTCTCAATTTCATCTTTATTAAATGCATTAAAAGTACCGCATATATTATTAAATGCATAAACATAACTGTACTTTGAGTGGTCGTCAATAAAAATTAAAAAATATATATTACCACCATAAGTTAGACCTATGTTTAACTCACATATATCAATGTGTATTAGATACAATAATTTGTATATATTTCATCATTTTTTATAACAATTTTTATTGATGTTAATTATAAACATAATTTATATTTATCATATGGAGTTATTTTATAATTAATAAGTCTAGTTTTAACTATTTATTTAATCATATATATAAATCTATTATGTCGTAATATTTAAATATTTTGCAAGTATGAGTAAATGTAATTGTTTTATTAATAAGGATATTCTTAGTATATAGTTTCATTATTCCATCATATGAATTACATTTACCAACAAAAATACTAGATTTGGTAGAATCATATTTTTAGATTCATATAAAGAACAAAAATCGGTTTTGAAATGACCACCAAATATAAGTTTTTTCCATATATGAAGCATCTAAACCGTTGGTAAGAGCTCATTTGTAAACATAAACTTGATATTGCATGACCTTTCAATATTATATTTATTGGTGTTTGCTATCTGCACCTCATGTGTACTATTATATTATTCATATGTTTTGAATATAAATTTATTATGAACAACACGCACTGCAACACATGTATCATATCACCAACCGTATGTTTTATTTTTGACAATGTTGATCTTAATCATCAGTATTATAATTACCTCAACCTCAACCACAACATTAACATTTTCATTCTTATTGTAAATATTGCAATCCTTTGCATAGTGTCCTGATTTGCTACAAACACAAAAACTTCATCAACTCTTTTAGAAGCTTACTTTGTTTTGATTTGAATCGCATTTTGGGAAAATTTATGTTTTTTCTCTTGATTTTAATAACGTTAGCACTTCTAGAAGCTCCCATTTTATAATATTTCGATGTTTTATCTCTCGCACAATCTTTAGATTTGTTTGGGGTTTGCACCAAATAGTACTCATCAATATTTTTGGAGAATATTTGACTAATATTGTTTCCAAAAAATAAAAGAATTTTTCTATAATTTCTCAAACTTTGAGAACCTATGGAAAAGTGACTTTCAAAAAAATGTTTTATTGGCTATAACTTAGTTTTGATATATTTGTGAGAGTATGTTTTCTATATATAAAGTTATAATCAAAGTATTACAAGATTATAACTTTTTCATAATTTTATATATTGTACATTTCTTCGAGAGTTGTCTAAATCTTGAATGCATAGATTTCATTGGTATATAAACTATAAATATGATTGGAAAAGTTATTCAAGACATTCATCGATATAACATGTCACTTTATTTTGTTTTTTTATTTTACAATTATTTTACATGAATATATTTTGGCATTGGCTCGTGGAGCCTAACCAGATTATGATAAAAGACGTAGAACATCTTGAAAGTGGTGGGTAAAAAATTAGTTTATTTTTCCATATTGTAAAGTTAGTGTCATGAAAGCGATTTAATCGAACCATATTTTGGTTCATCATTTTCATTGTCGTCCTTGTTGTTTTGGTAAATAAAACAACATATACAAATTTACAAAACAAACGATAAACTTTCAAATAAAAACTTCTTTATATAGATAACTCGAGACACGTAAATGATTAGAATTTCTAAATATATTATTTGTACCATTTTAGGGTGAAAACATAAATATCAAGTTTTGGAAGTTGTTTGAGAGTCTGTTTTAGTGATTAAGACTTCCTACAAGTGTGGCATGAAGGAATAAAGCTTCAGTTTTCAATTCTAAACACCAAAGTTAACAAGAATGGATGCAAGATATAAATTAATCACACAACATAATATGTTTAATGTGGTTCAAATTATAAGGAAATCATACATGTACAAACAATAAAATACTGTATTTATATAAAATAAATATTATAATAAACTTTTTAACATTAAACACAACCTCTCACACACTTTGTTCTAAAAAAATTCAAAACGCAGTATAAGATTACAGATGGAACTCTTAGGTCTTAGTGTTTCTCTCATAATTAAAAAACATAATATTTTTTCTCTAGTCAAGACCGATCTCACTCTCACGCATGTTCACTTCATACTTCTTCATTAATATTTATAGAACTAAATATGGTAAAATCAATATAGACTCGTGATAGCAACTGACTATTTGTTCCAAAAAATATTTAAGAGGTAGTGACATTAAACCTCTGATATTTGTGGTTTATGTATTATTCATGACAATCAGTGACACTAATCCTTCGACATCCATATTGTGTGTACTAGTATTTACCAATCTTAAGGAACACACATATCAAATGTATTTTGTTCAATAACTGAAGTTTTCCCATATTTTGAAAATCATACAAAGTCAAAGAAGTATATTGCAAAATACAGTATGTATTCCAGCAAGTAAAGTTCATGCACTTAGTTTTCTAGCAAAAACGTTCACACTTTTAAGTTCTAGCATGTAAATTTCTTGACTTAAGTTATAATAGAGCTTATATGCATTAGTTTTGGTAGAGATCTTTCCCTTAAACTTTCACAGATCTTTACGTGCTTAAGTATCGGCAAAGCTCATTCATTTGTCACATTGAGCCTACATTAATAATTCTCCGCATAGGCTTATATTGAATTCAATATTCATTTCTCGATCTCCCAACTATTGTTTAACATAGAAATTCATACCATATTCTTCCCATACTTGAACAAGTCCCATGCCTACGCGACCATTGAAACTAATAATAATTTTTTCAGAGTAATTGAATAGTTTCTGTCATTTGCAACCTAGAAACTCTCCACCATATCTCGGATAAAGTGAAGTTTGAAATATGGGTGCTTAGTTTACTCATGGAACTTCAGATTCCTCATCAAGTGAATAACACTTGTATTGTCACAAAACAATGGTACTTCTTGCTACATACTAGTTAACTCATTTATCAATCCTTTTAACAATATGGATTACTTTATTGTTTCATTAGCAGCTATATATTCATCATCGGTAGATGACAAGAAAGCAATCTTCTTCAAATAATATTTCCAACTAAACACTCCATCAAACACAATAAACATATAACCAGAAGTTAAATTCCTAGTGTCAATGCAACTTCCATAATCAGAATCCATATACCCCATCAACATCTCATTAGCTTGGTACCTCCGATTATAACACAATTTAACACATGTCAAACCCTTTTGGAATCTCATGATCCATTTAAGGGCATGTCAAGGAAACCTCTCTGGATCCGTCATAAATCTACTCAAAATACTAATTGAATATGCAAAATTATGTCAAGTGCATATCATTGCGTATATAATTCTTCTAATGATATTTTATGAGTCTGAATTCAGCATGCTCCCTGGACACGGACAGATCAGTCCAAGGCCTCCGGACCGGACAGATCGGACAGATCACATGGACCGGACATATCACTTTGAACACTATGACCATAGGACTGTTCGAACTATGACAAAAGTACTAAAAAACCTAAACACTTCTTGACTAAGCTACTTGCTCTCCTGCTTAGAACTCATGGGTCTTTGAACATGACCCGGGTCCATTAAACATGACCCGAAAGCCCATAAGGGCCCAAACATCAGGGTATAAATACCCAACCACCTGCATTAACTATAGGTAATGAAAATTAACTACTACCAAGCTGCTTAATTATCTCTCTACTCTCTACTTTAAACACTTAACACACACATACTTCCTTAAAACACCAACTGAAATTACTAGCCTACCCTCAGGCGATTATTATCCACACCAAATTGGCGACCACAGTGGGAGCAGAAGGTGCCTGAATCAAGCATTCAAAACCAGCTAAGAAAATATGTCCGAATGAATCCGGACAATCCAGAGCTACCACCGGCTTTGCTCAAAGTGGTGGAAGAGAACGATGAATACACTGTCGAAGAGCGTGATAGGCTAAAGTGTGAAATAGAAGCTTTGAGGGCAGAAAGGGCCAAGATGGGCGTGAAAGAAAAATCCAAAGCATCGGTTGCTCATCACACCGATAACCCCAAAGAGCATGGGTCGTCAAAAACTCATGTGAGCACCAAAAAGACTCATGCCAGTTCTAAAAAGTCTCACCGGTCCAAGCCTGTGGAGAGTTCTGACTCGAGCTCAGAATCTTCTGATAGCTCTTCGGACAGTGAGGGAGTTGAAAAATCCTTGTCCTCTAGCAGCGATGAGGGTCGAACTAGAAAGAAACAAAGGCATATAAAAAAGTATTCAAGAAAAAGGGATAGACATGGAAAAATGAAGAAGAATATTGGAAAAGGGTCATCACACAGCCGGAGGCATGTGGACAAGATGCTAATGGACCCCTTTGCCTTCCACGATGAACCAGGTATCTTTGCAACTCCCAATGAGGATATTGTGTTCAGTCGTGGAAGGAATTGGAGGCAATCTCCATTGTCTTCTAAAATTCTGTCCGGAAACCTCCCCAAGAGGTTTGACAACACCAAAATAGAGAAGTACGATGGCAGTACTGATCCGGACAACCATCTAGAGCAATTTAAAAACTTCATGATGAACTTTGACGATGATGATAAACTACTTTGTAGGGAATTCTCCCAATCCTTTACGGGGAGTGCTCTGAAATGGTACAACAACCTGCCTCAGGGTTGTATTAAATATTTCGATACGTTTTGGGTGGCTTTTGAAGGCAGTTCGTAGGGAGTAAAGAGCTGAAGGGCAATGGAGACACAATAATCCATTGTTCCCAGGAACCAAATGAATCCTTGAAAGAATATATAAGTCGTTTTGTGAACACCAAGAATGGGTTGGCTGATTGCTTTGAACAGGTGGCAATAGCATCCCTAAGGCAAGGTTTGAATCCAGGCAATCTAGCTGATTCCGTAACCAGAAAGAAGGCCATGACCTGGGGAGGGTTGCTGAATCAGGTTGGCAAACAGATAAATGTTGATGAAACAAAGAAAACCAGGGTGCACGGGCAGGTGAGGTCTACCCCAGTGGCACCAAGTCCCAATCAAAATCAGTCCGGGAACAAAGCAAGAGAAACCGGACAGGGGCATGGTAGAGCAAAAGCTCAGTCTCAGCCAGCTGCTCCTGGTCAGAGTCAGCAATCCAGAAATAAAAAAGGGCCATGGGTGCAACCGGAGTGGTTTGCGGAATTAAAAGAAAATGTGGCCATCATTTTTGATAAAACAAAGGATGAGGTGCATTACCGGAGACCGGCAACACTGCAGTCTCCCATAGAGCATTGCAACAACTCTTTTTGCCAATATCACAATGATATTGGTCATACCACCGATGACTGCATAGCATTGAAGCAAGAAGTTCAAAACTTGATTGAAAGGGGGAAGCTGGGAGCTTACGTTAAAAGAAGAGGAGGCAACATGCCTGACAACACTCACCGGGTTGGTCCAAGTAATGCTGCTCCGGAGGGGGCCATGGTTATAGTTGAAAGGTTTGACGTGGAATCTGAATACTTGGATCCTGATCCAACTCGAAACAGAGTGGGTGCTATAGAGGAATGTTCTAGATCAGTCTCCGGGCTCATTAAGTTTTTCGAGTCGCTTACAATTTTCGGAGGAGACACTATGACAGCTCCTACTGCTTCTTCGAGGAAGAGGCATGTTCATACTTTAGCCTCCCAGCTAGAAGGAGGCATGACATCCTATCAGTCACCAAACTCATTTCCCTTCATTGTGTTTGATGAAGATGATTTAAGAAACATTTCTGGCCCTCATGAGGATGCTGTTGTCATAGGAGCATCTATAGGGGCAATGACATAAGACGAATCCTGGTGGATACTGGAAGCTCAGCCAATATCCTTTTCCTAACCACTTACAAGAAAATGAAAAATCCAGCTGTAATTCAGAATTCGGACAGGTCAATCGTGGGCTTCACAGGCAGCTCAGCAGATGTGATCGGAGAGTTCGAAGAAGAGGTGTTATTGGGTAAGGGCCCTTTCAAGAAAATTGTCAGAATACTCTTTATTGTGGTGGATTGTCCCACTTGCTACAATGCTATTCTAGGGAGGTCTTGGCTCTCTAGGATGCATGCAGTGGCTTCAACAGTCCACCAATGCTTGAAGTATGTTGTTCAGGGACAGGTTGGAGTTGTCCGGAGCAGCCAAAAGATTGCAAGGGAATGTTATGCCACTGCCTTGGCTCCTCGAACGCTGGGGGCAGTCCGTATCAATGAACAATAACAATTTGAGGGCCTTTCTGGGGTGAGGGTGAAATTGATGACCCCAAGGAGACCCCCGGAGTGTTGATACCAGTTGAAGAGGTGGAAACACACTGTTTGGAAGATGGGAAAAGTGTCAAGATAGGGTCTAAAATGCCACTTATGTTGAAGAATGAAATGTTGGAGTTTTTAAAGAACCATCAGCACGTTTTTGCTTGGTGCAATGCTGATGTTACTAGAGTCCCATCAGAAGTGATATCACATCAACTATCAGTCCGGAGAGACGTAGCACCAGTAGTTCAAAAAAGAAGAGCTTTTTCCAAAGAAAAAGCTGATGTCATTGTACAAGAGGTTGACAGGCTCACAAAGATGGGGCATATCAAGGAGTCTCAATACCCTTTGTGGACTGTCAATCCTGTCTTGGTGAAAAAGAAGAATGGCAAGTGGCGCATGTGCATTGACTTCACAGACCTCAATAGAGCTTGCCCAAAAGACTTGTATCCGGTCCCCCGGATTGATCAGTTAGTAGACTCTACCTCTGGGAACAAGCTGATTTCCTTTATGGATGCTTTCTCCGGATACAATCAGATTCAAGTAGATCCAAGGGATCAAGAGCATACCACATTTGTCACAGACAGAGGTATTCATTGCTATAAAGTTATGCCATTTGGTTTGAAAAATGCTGGGGCTACTTATCAGAGGTTAGTCAACAAGGCATTTGCTGATCAAATTGGAAGAAATATGGAAGTGTACATTGATGACATGATGGTGAAGAGCGTACATGAGCAGTTGCACTTGTCCGATCTCCAAGAAACTTTTGCCAACTTGGTAAAAGTGAATTTGAAGTTAAACCCTGAAAAGTGTGTGTTCGGAGTGCAGTCCGGGAAGTTTCTAGGCTATATCAAAAGTGAGCATGGAATACAGCCCGATCCGGACCAGCTAAATGCTCTTTTCCAGATGGAACCTCCTCGAAACATTAAAGAAGTACAACGGTTAACGGGGAGGTTAGTTGCCTTAAACAGATTTATCTCAAGGTCTTCGGACAGGTGTGCTCCTTTCTTTCAAACTTTGAAGGGTGCAAAGGGCTTTGATTGGACCCCGCAGTGTGATGAGGCTTTCAATGAGATCAAGAAACACTTGTCCTCCCCCAAAACTTTGTTCAAGCCAGTCGATGGGGAGACTCTCTTTGTATATTTGGAAGTTTCAAGTTGTGCCATCAGTGTTGTGCTGGTAAGAGAGGTCGATAGTCATCCCCGTCCAGTGTACTACATCAGCAAAAGCTTGATAGATGCAGAAAAGCGTTACTTAAAACTTGAAAAATTGGCATTAGCCCTGGTGATAGCTGCAAGGAAGATGAGGCCTTATTTCCAGGCTCATCCTATCATCGATCGGACCTCTTTTCCCCTAAAGAATGTCCTTCAAAAAGCAGACATTTCGAGCAGAATGACTAAGTGGTCAGTAGAGTTGGGGGACTTTGACATAGACTTTGCTCCCCGAACAGCAGTCAAAGCCCAAGCTGTGGCTGATTTTCTGGTCGAATTCCACTCCGACAGGGATTCGGAGCAAGCTACTGATATAAAAGATAAAAAAGTATGGGTCGTCCGAACAGATGGTGGATCTAGCACAATGGGATGTGGTGCAGGAGTATGTTTAACTTCCCCGTATGGAGATAAGATGTACCAGGCTATTTGATTTGCTTTCAGGGCATCTAATAACGAGTCCGAATACGAAGCAGCTATAGCTGGGTTAAAGTTAGCCCACATTTGTGGGGCCAAGAGGGTCAAGCTGTTAAGTGACTCCCAACTACTTATCCACCATGCCCAAGGCCAATCTGAGGCTAAGAAGGAGAAACTTGTGAAGTATTTACTCCTCCTCAAAAATGAAGCGCTTAAGTTTAAAAGTGTTGTCTATGAACACATTCCCCGGGCAGAAAATGAGCTAGCAGACTCACTAGCAACAGTAGCCTATACGGAGTCATACCCATGGATCCATGTGCTTGAAAGCCCCTTCATCCAACTTTGTAAGGGTAAAGAAGAGGAAATTTTTGAAATACAAGTGAAACAACCTCAAGACTGGAGGTTTCCTCTCATACAATATCTCTCCGATGGTGTTGTGCCTCCGGATAAGTCACTAGCCAGAACATTGAAACACAAGGCTCGTGGTTTCATCATATTGAGAGAAGTGTTATACAAGAAATCTTACAGTAAACCTCTCCTGCGCTGTTTGGGGGATGAAGAATCACAAATGGTCCTCTCCAAATTGCATGATGGTGAGGGATCAGCCCATTGTGGGTTTAGAGCTTTAACAAGAAGAGTTTTACTCTCCGGTTACTATTGGCCATCAATCATGAAAGATGTTAAGGAATTGGTGAGGAGGTGTGACCCATGCCAGAGGTACAGCAATGAAATTCATGTACCAGCCATTCCTTTAGAATCAATTTCTGAGCCTATTCCTTTTGCTCGACGGGGATTGGATTTAGTAGGACCTCTCCCTGTGGCGTCCGGAGGGCGCAAAACTATAATTGTGGCCATAGACTACTTCTCGAAGTGGATAGAAGCAGCCCCTCTAGCAGGGACAACATCAAAAGCTGTTATAAAATTCATTATGTCCAACATATGTTGCAGATTTGGTGTCCCACAGAAAATAACAACGGACAATGGGCCACAGTTCGACAATAGAGAAATGGAGAGCTTCTGTGCCTCAAGGGGTATACAACATTGTTTTTCTTCACCTTTCCACCCACAAGCAAATGGGCAAGTTGAAGTGGCTAATAGAACTATGCTGTCCGGCTTAAAGAAGAATTTGGAAGGGGCTGCTGGGAAGTGGCCTAGTTATTTACAAGAGGTCTTGTGGGCCTACCGGATAACACCTGGGGCTGCAACACAAGAATCACCCTTTGCCTTGGTCTATGGGATGGATGCAGTAGCTCCCATAGAAGCAACTCTCCCCTCTTTTCGTGTTCACAACTTCTCCGAACATGCTAATGAGGTGGCAATCAGAGGTCAACTTGATTTGATAGAGGAAAGACGAGTTAAAGCTCACCTTAGAGTTGCACACTATCAAGGTTTGATGAGAAGCAGGTTTGCTTTTAAAGTTAAAAGAAGAGATTTCCAACCTGGGGACAAAGTATTAAGGAAGGTCTTCTTACACACTAAAGAAAAGCTCTTCGGAAAGCTGGCCCCAACTTGGGAGGGTCCGTATATGGTTGTTGAAAGAATTAAGCCTGGAACTTATTGGTTGGAAGACAAAGATGACAAAGTTCTAACACATCCTTGGAATATCGAGCATCTCCGGATGTACTTGGAATAGCACTTGTATAAATATTTACTTGTTTAAACATCCATGTAAATATTTGGGGGCATACTCTTTCCTCCCCGGTGGCACGGAGAGGTTTTAATGAGGTGTCCGGGCTGTTAAATAAAATTCGATGCCTTCTTAAAAATTTTCTAAGTGTTTTTTAAAGTTTTGTCCCTTGTCATACTATCCGGACTAAAATATCTAAGGGCTATTTAAACTCTAGCCGGAGAATTTAAACACTCTCACAATGCAACAACTAAAGGCTACTTAAACTCTGGCTATCAAAATTAAAATGAACAATGAAAGAAGATGATGGTTGCACAAAACAGAGATATTCATTGAATGAAATAACTTAAACTTGCCTTGGCCTTTGAAGGACTTTTAAATAGTCAAGATACAACACAAAAAACCTGTACGGTCGAGCACCGGACACCATTACAAAAAAGAGTGCCTTGGCCTTCCAAGGACTTTAGTCTGAATAAAAAATAAACAAAGTAAATCATAAGTTAAGGTTGAGCCTTTGAAGATGGCTCACCTTCATACACCTTCTTGCTTTGAATTCGTTTTTCCCTTCGTCTACCTTCTCGCCTTTAGGATCGTCTTTCTCTTCATCTGGGCTCTCCCCGGTATGCTCTTCATCATTGGATGAGGACGCACTGGAGACTCCATCCTGATCCTCTTCGGCCATTGTATGATATGGAAGGTCATCATTGTCTACGTAAAGCCACAAGTCCCCTAGGTTCCTCTTCGGATATTTTTCATGAAAGAGTAGAACCATGTCAGACCTCACCTTCTCAATCAATAGCTCTTTGCTTTTAATCATCTGGTTGGCATAGGCATTGATCTTGGCTTGGATCGTAGCCTCTTGATCCCTTAACAAAGTGGTTTTCTCCTCGGCAGCCTTGGATGCTGCATTCTCAAGAGCAATCTTGTCAGTAGTTAGGTTGGTGATAATCTTGTCCTTTGCCTTGGTCTCTTCTTTTGAGGCAATAAGGTCTTTCTCCACTCCGGACAGCTTCTCCCGGAGGTCTCTGGTGGTTTCCTCTAGAGTAGCAACTTTTGTGTTGCTTTCCTCCTGATTCTTCTTCAACTCCTCATTTGCTTCCTTTAGCATGTCAGCATTGGCAGTAGCAGTGCGAAGGTCTTCGGACAGCTTTTCCTTCTCAGACTTAAGGTCTTTGATGGTGTCTGCTTGACCCCGAACTTGTCTCTCCAGTGTAAGTACCGGCTGCACATTGCTTAGCAAGGAGTGGGCTATGGTGTCCTTTTCACTAGAGACAATGAAAGTCTTACCATTGAAGTTGACGGTGTTAGAGCTGCTCGGAGGAATGTAAGGCCCTGCGAAGTCGTCTCTGGGGAGGTTGAGGAAGTATTCGTCAAGTTCACCAAGACCAGTGATGTCTACTTCATCAATGTTGAGCTCTCCTCCCTCAACTTCATCAGTATGAAAGTCCCTTGGGATCTCTTCAGCATGTGTTGGGTCAGAAGGGTCAGCCTGGAAAGAAGGCTTCGGATCCCGGAGAGCAAGCTCATCTCCCTTAGCAGACTTTTTCTTCTTGGCTGCCCGGTCTGCCCCTTCACTCCTCTGCTTGCGATTCCTCTTGGAAGCCCTTGGAGGTTTTGGGAGGTCTGCTTCCTGCCTTTCGGACTCTTGCTCCACTACCTGCAAAAGAGCAGCATCGATTTGGCTCTGAGCCGGCCCCTCTGGGTCTGTTGGAGCATCCTTCTCAGCATCAGCAGGATTAGCATTGCTCACCACCTGTTTGCCTTTCTTCTTGCCCTTCATCTTGCTTGGGGCTTTGGCCCGGCCTGGCAGGAAGAGTGTCCCATCTGCTTCATGGGACCTCTTAAGCACTGTGTCCGGAGAAGGTTGGGTGGTGAGCTCCTTCCAAGTCAGGTCTCTCCGACCTGTGGTGTTCCACAGGTGAGACCTTGCCAGATTTCCACTAGTGAAGGCATTGTGGAATCGGTTCCCCCAGTTCTCTGCAGCCCATGCATTGATTTTGCCACAAGTGACCTGTCCGGCCTTCAAGTAATCACTGAACTCCTTAGGCAGTTCTGTTAAGACAAAAGAAAGATCAATTAATTTAAAACCAACTTTAAGAAGGAAGAAGTAGACAAGGATTTAAAGTAGGAGACTTACGGTCACTCCTCCACCTGCTTTTGAGGAGGCTTGGGTTCTCTCCTGACTTGATCTTCTTTCCGTTTTCCCA
The DNA here is from genome assembly GCA_036936605.1 of Limnanthes douglasii subsp. nivea. Lineage (NCBI taxonomy): Eukaryota > Viridiplantae > Streptophyta > Magnoliopsida > Brassicales > Limnanthaceae > Limnanthes > Limnanthes douglasii. The sequence continues at coordinate 184,737,671 of JAUPFV010000005.1, read as the reverse complement.
AGCGCCACTGACGAACAAAAATTGGCTCCTCCATTTACTCTCAGACTCTAATAGATCATCAACAGCTTTGAAACGGTCCCCCATATTGAAGTGGTAGAAGGGGAATTGGTGATGTTTGCAAAGATTGGCCACTGCAGCAAACTCTTCCATGAGAAGAGGGATCCCAGACAGCCTTGATACCATGATGCATGACATCAGAGTATACCAAGCATTGGGGCTCAGCTGGCTCGGACAGAGTTTGATCAGATGAAAATATATAACAATCTCTGGGTCCAATGGGAATCTGATTCCCCAATTAAATAGCTCCGTGAAGATGACTATTTCATTCAGCTTGCAATCCATAGGAGTTTCAGGATCTATGGGAATCCTTATCTTCACATTTTCAGGGATCCCCCATTTTGTGTGCATTCGACCCAGTTTAGCCATATGGATGAACGCATACTTGGTCTTCTGTAAGGCCAAGAGGTATTTAAGTTCGACCCTGTGAAAACAAGGCCCTACCTTCCTTTCGAGACACTCCGGCAGCTCCGGATGCCTCAAGCACAGTTTTTCTTTGCCCTTATCTTTTTTGGCAGCAACAGTGTTACTAGTCTGACTGGATGGCTCGGACTCAAAAGGGACTTCTTCAACAGAGTCCTCCATTCTTTCCTCCATGATCGTAGGAGGAATATCAGTAGCAGTGGCCCGGGGAGAATTCAAACTTGGCTCAGCCTGGCTTCCGGACTGCTGGTTTTCTGTGTTCTCTTGACTTCTAGTCTCAGGCTGGGGCTCTGAGGCCGAAGTCTCTCTTTGAAGTGCTGGGCTGCTAGCCTCCGGACCAGGTAATCTTTCCCGGGGAGCTCTGATAGGCACTTCAGACCCAGAGCTGCTATTTTTTGCCCCCGATTTTGAGGGAGTGTTCTTAAAGGCTTGCCCCTTAACCAGCCGACTCTTTCTTCGGTCGACTAACTTGTCCAGGGAGTTCTCAATGTCTGATCCCATCGCTATGAAGGGTGAGGTTTTTTTGAAGCTAGTGGCAGTTACTCCTAGTTCAACGATGGATTCTGATTCCTGGACAGAGGAACCAGAAATGATGGGGGAAAGGCTAGGTTGGAATAACTTTCTAGGCTTAGTGCCTTTGGAGGAGGAAGATCCTCGATCCAACTCTGCAGCAGAGGAGACTGGTATGTCAACGGGCGAAGTAGGTAACCCTGCTGCGATTCGCCTTTCCTTCTCAACTTTTTGTGCCTTCTCCAACTCAGAAAGGTTGAGCCACCCGCCTTTGATCAAAGCAGTCCTTGCTGTAAACATAAACTATCAAGAAAATCTTTGCTTTAGAGAGAGAAAGCTCTAAGAAAATATGCAGAGTAAATATGAAAGAGATAGTAAAACAGTAGAAAGTGAGTATGAATTTATAGTAAATCTGAAAAAGCAGTTGATTCTTAGGAGAATTCGAAAAGTTTGGCTATAATTAAAAGACGGTGCTGATGTCACCATATGTAATTAAAGAGGTTGCTTTTGGAAGAAGGTGGGTTCGAAATTCAAGGTGAAAAAACGGCTAAAGCAACCAATCAGAGTGTGACACGTGTCCCACGAACTCTGGCAAAAACCGTTTTGAATTCGTGAAGCTTTATCTGTCCGGGTAAACCTATAGACCTGTCCGGATTGAAAACTACTTTTGACGTCGGACTGTTTTTCAGGTCTCCGACAAGAATACTTGCTCAAACACCTAAAAAAGGGGCTCCTGATGAGTCCGAATTCAGCATGCTCCCCGGACACGGACAGATCAGTCCAAGGCCTCCGGACCGGACAAATCGGACAGATCACATGGACCGGACAGATCACTTTGAACACTATGACCATAGGACTGTTTGAACTATGACAAAAGTACTAAAAAACCTAAACACTTCTTGACTAAGCTACTTGCTTTCCTGCTTAGAACTCATGGGTCTTTGAACATGAACCGAAAGCCCATAAGGGCCCAAACATCAGGGTATAAATACCCAACCACCTGCATTAACTGTAGGTAATGAAAATTAACTGCTACCAAGCTGCTTAATTATCTCTCTACTCTCTACTTTAAACACTTAACACACACATACTTCCTTAAAACACCAACTGAAATTACTAGCCTACCCTCAGGCGATTATTATCCACACCAATATTAGCATAGGGTATTCATGGCATAAAATTCTTATCTTTTATGTTGGTTTATGTCTTAGTAGTATTGAGTTTGAAATGGACACCAATAAGAGTTTCAACAGCTCAGACTTTAAATATTCTGAAATTTTTGAGAACCTAACGTATGCATTCTTCTTAAGATAAGAATATATAACCTATCAGTATGTTCCAATTCATGTCTATTCTAAGTATTTTTTTTATCCTCTCACGTATCCTTCATTATGAACTATTCTTTGAGGTGAGTCTTCACAATTTCAATCATTTACCATTCATTTCCATCTCTTAGTATGTTCTCCATATATAGTCGCAAGATAATATATCTCTTCATGTATGTTTTCACATTACAATAGACATAACTCGCATAACAGTTTCTCATATAATTTATTAACTTCATAAAATAATCAAATACTTTATTCATTGTCTCTATGATTATTTCAACTCGTATATAGGTCTCTTTTATAAGCATATTCACCAATTTTATTTGATTTATTCAGAATATTGAGGGAAAATATGAGTATTTTTTGAGTTGGTGGATTCACCAATTACAGATCGATCAATATAAATAATAATTGTGTCGAAGAAGAATCTACACAAGATAGAATGTGACAAAAGATTCTGAAACCCAAATTTAACTCGTTGATTTAGTTTAGTTATATGTGATGGATTTTTATTATTTTCAATTTGGTTAAGAATTAGATTTGAAGAAGGATGTTTCTAAGAATATAAGTTGCTCTTTATTGTTTCTTGTAACTTGGTTACTAGATGTTTCTTGATTCTGCTATTTTGGTATTTATTATTTTCTGTAATTTGGTTAATAGATGTTTCTTGATTCTGTAATTTTGATGTCTGATGTTTGCTTATTTAGAAATTCAGACTGGAATTTGGTTTGATTTGAAGATAGATTATTTTTTTATTCTTACATTATTGAACCTTGGATCATACATGACCTATAATTTATGACTAGAATTATCATTTATCAACACTTGAAATTGTTACAAAAAAGACTTATAATTCATGACGTAAAATGATCAATTAGTAAATCTTGCAATACATAACACTAACACTTACAAATGTTAAATATAACATATAACAACAACACCAAAACACATAATCTAAAATATTACAATATCACACTTAATCCAAAGTATTACAATATCACACCTATCTAAAGTTCATACTTGCAAATGTTACTAAAAATTAACAAAAAAGGTATACCCTAGAACCAAAAAAACAATTTTGAACAAACATAAGTCTACTCTAGACATTTTCCAAAGTTCCCTCTCCTCTAGCTTCCTCTACTCATGCAACATCTGATATAATAACATATGAATTTCTCACTCCTCAAGGTCTCTAAAATTTGTTGTTGATATTTTCTCTTGTAATAAGAACAACCTTTTTATTGTGGAATTTTCTTTACCATCATCCATTTTCTAGTAGATTCTTGCAAACCAATATATAACAAGAATATTAAAAAACAAATAGATAAAGACCATGTAAACATACACCATACACCAAGACCAAATACAACAAGACCTTGTAACCAAGACCAAATAACAATTCAACAAGACCATGTAACCATACATTATACAACAAGACCAAAAAACTATATACCAAATATAAGAAGACCATGTAACCATACGCCAAGACCAAATACAGCAATACCATGTAACCATATACCAATACCAGATACAACAATACCATGTAACCAAAACCAAATAACCATTCAAGTATTACATAATCATCATACATCATGTTACTAATACTATGTAATCATTCAAGTATTACATCAAGACCAAATAACCATTCAAAATACAATGTCTACCTAACATACCATATCTACGGTATTCCATTAAATTCAAAAATAACGTGTCTACCTAAAATACCAATATTTGAATGCATATCAGTACCAATTCAACATAATAAACAAGTACATGATACTTTACTAATTTAATGCATATTATAACAATTCGAAACAATAAACAAGTTCACATACCAATAATTAGATGCTTACTACTACCTAACATACCATGCGTGACTAATTATTCAGTTCAAAAAATCAAGTAGAAATATTCTTACCAATAATTGTTTTCCTGCAATAAGAGGATAAAATATCATAAAAGTAATTAAAGAAATATTTTAAAGTATTTAACTTGAATTCGGCATTGTGCTTGTTGCACCACCTCCTTTTGCACTATTCACATTAGCTACACACTCCACTTATAATTTGTAAGAATAAAAACTATTAAGATTCTTACTATAATTTTTTTTCCACTATTCGTGTTACCCATTCACTCATACTATTTTATACTTTGGCCCTCATGTTTCTTCAATCATACATGAATCAGCTGCAACCATACTTACCTTCGGCTTCTTGAAGATATTATACACTTTACCTTTCCAAATATTAGTTTTATTTTTTAATTTTGATTATTCGCTTCAAAGTCTGTTGTCTAATTCCAACCATGAGTGTTATGATAAATTTCTCTCACAAATGTATAATCACCATATTGAAGGTCTCAGCTATAATAGAAGTTTAAATGTTGTAGTCTGTCTCCATTTCATAGTGGGATCTAGATTATTGGTTACCTGGTTTTTCAGCCAACCACTTATAAGCTTCATTGTTAAAATTTCTTATCGTTATCATCTGTAATTCAAACTCATCCATATACGTGGCTCTAGCTGCTACCCATAAAATTATTTCTCTAGTCTACTGCGTTAGGTTTTTTTAGAAAATATATAAAGATTTTTACAGTAAAATCAATACTCATAGTTGGAAAAGTCTTCCATCAATGTCGAGACCAACTTTTTTTCTTATTATCTAGATATTTTTACAATAAATGTCAAAACCAACTCCAAGTCGATCTATTCTTTTTACAACAACTCAAAATACAAGGTAAATCTGATCATTTGCGTCTATGCCAACAACCACTAAAGGTTTCCCTCCAAAAGAATCATTCAAAAAACCTCATCTAATACCACAACCGACCTACACCCTGTCTTGAATTCCCTCTTAATAGGTCCCAAACACATATCAAATATTGCATACATATTATTTTCTTGCTTAATGATGCAAGTTCAACCTATATTCTAATCTCCTCAAAATAGTTTAACAATGGTAGACGTGTTGTTTATCATTTCTTAATATCATCTCAAGTGTTAAAGATTTTTTTCTATATATCTTACAACACTTGATTTACACTAGGAAATAGAACCAATTCTCAAATCTATTAATACTTAAATTAGTTAAGTAATTAAATGAAATGGGGAACAAAATGAAATCAATAATAAAATGGAGTTAAAATCAAACGCAACCAATACCAAAATAAAAACAATATATCAAATGGTATTAGTAATCATATGCAAAATTTCAAAGTAACATTTCACAATATCTAAAATTAAATACAAAAAATCGTTAATAAAAATAGAAATTAAATTTTGCAATATCTCAAACTCACGTTTCACAATATCTCAAATTAAATACAAAAAATTTACTTTTATAGTTTTACAAAAATTTCATATTTGAGTTTAATCTTTATTTTTTATTTTCTTTTTAAACCCACCATGTAGAATAAGACTTTACTTATTGAGACCTCTACTTGACCGAGATGAAAAAATATATTTCATTGAGATGATGATACTTTTCTATCAAGGCTCTATTGTATTGAGAGCTCGATTCGACTAAGATGTAAAGCTTGGTTTTACTAAGATGAGAAAGATGAGAAACGTGAGTGAATGAGAGAATTTAGGAAGTTAAGGCCAGATGAGAGAATATGATAATTTATGTGTTTTAAGTTGCAAATTAGGTTTCCGTCTCGATGAGAGAATGAGAGAATTTAAGGATTGAAGTTAGATTTTGTGATTTCTGAATTAACTCATTAACTCAGTTAGGTGATATCATGTGATAACATTAAATAACTTATGAGAAAATAAAATTACTAATATTAATACGTGTAGGATAATAATTGTCACGTATATATTAATACACGTAAGCTAATGTTTGGCACGTTAATGGTATAAAAGGGCATATGTGTCAATTTATGGGGTTGTCTACATTAACTTTGAGGTTTAAATAGTTGCATAGTTCATCGACTATCCCGTTTTATTTCATTTAGTCCTTCGACTTCAAAATCACCCTTCCGAGTCCTTGGACTTGGAAAAATCTATAAAGTTAGTCCATGAAATTAATAAAAACTATAATTTAGTCCATGACGTTGAGGACTAAATTTATAGATTTTACCAAGTACATGGATCCATAAGGATGATTTTGAAGTTGAGGGACTATTCAACGATTTTAGCCTAACTTTGACCTAAAGTCAAATGACTATTTGTAAAGCAAGTTTCATTTAAGTATGGTGTCACGTGAAACAATTACATTAATTAACATGTAAGATGGACTAACCTTATAAAAAATGGATAGTCAATAGACTCCCACCATACGCTTTTAGTCGATGAACTATCTATTACTAAACTGGATAGTCAATGCACATATTAATGTTCAAAACTTGTTATAGAAGTTTGTTTCGCAATTGGTGAGAAAATTTCATTGGAATCAACACCCTCTTGTATGTAGGCTTACCGAGTCTCTATGCTTTATCTTTCACTAACTGATAATTGTTAGTATCATTTATGTTCTATTTAACCTAAACATTAGACGTGTTTGAAACTTCAAACTCTCGACTAAATCTTAACTCATCGAAAATTAGAACTTTCTATGCAACAGTAGAACATATACCAAGTCTAAATATATATTTGGAAAAAACATCTTATGCTTCACTATACTATTCAAACTTCATCTCAACTCCAACTCCACTCTCGAAAATCCTAAGTGTAGTCTCCACCTTCTTCAGCAGTGGCGTCACATCTTTATTGGATACCAAATATCTGCTAATTAAAGCTTTAAGACTCTTAGGTTCCATACGTTAAAACATGTATCCTTTTACTCTTTTTGGATAGCCAAGTAACAAACCTTTTAGTGTTCTCAGCTAAAACTTATCTTATTTTACATGTGCATAAGCAACACATCCAAACACTCTCAAAAATTACAACATTGGTTTATTTCCAGTTTATCTCTCTTAATGATATGAACTTCAATACAAAAGAGGTGGTAATATTGATGGTATATGTAACTATTTTGACAGGTTCTTCCTAAAATATTTGGCCTATACCAGCTGTCATAATCGTACACCTTAGTATTTATAGTAAGGTTTGATTATCCTCTTCTTAAGACTCTTCTATTGATGAGTTCATGTCACGGTTCCGTGTATAAAAATTCCAAGTCTAGAATAATATTTAGTGAATGTTTCATTCACAAATTCCAAGCCATTGTCAGTTTTTAATTTCTTCAGCATCTTCACATTCTGATTCTGTACCAACTTCTTTCAGTCTTTAAAAGCATCACATGCTTCATCTTTAGGATTCAAAAGTATAACTCATTATTTCATAGAATAGTCATCAGTCATAAATATAAAGTCAATTACACCTCCAATTCTAAGATGCCTTATAGGTCCTCAAATGTCATAATGAACATATTTAAGCACAATATGAGTTGTATGGTTGTTGGTTATAAACTTTACTCTCTTACTTTTACCCAACACACAATTCTTATATAAGATTAGCTTATAAACTTTATCATTATCCAACAATTCTTATTTCTAAATTCATTTAGGTCTTTCTCACTCAAATGTCCTGGTCTCATATACTACATCTTAGTTGAATCAATATTAATATTAGACATAACTCATACCACTACAGATCATTCAAGCACTAACACATCATTAGTTTTATATGATTTTATAGTATCAAATGAGCTTTGCAGAATTCCAAATCTGTAAACTCCACCCTTATAGTTATATCATTTCTCATTTAATATTCCAATAGATATAAGGTTATCTTTAACTTTAAAGATATATCTCACATTTGTTATGACTTTCTCAAATTCTGTAGACAATTTAAGATTAACGTTCGTCATTCATTTCATATAATAAGGCTCTTCATTCTCTAGTATGACTTGACACCATGAAACTTTTTCAGATATTCAAATCAATGTTTGTTAGAAATCATATAGAATGAAGCTCATGAATCTATAACCTACTTGTTACTATACCTACAAGTATAAACCGTTAGAACAACAAGGCATATCCAGTTTCAAACTTTTGATGACTATCTCAATTTTTTTATTTTGGACACATGTTTTTACTAATACAACCTTTTTATTGTAGAGTAAATATTTCATCATATAACAACTCATCAATCTTGTAGATTTAAACCTAGATTTTTCTTTTTTTCTTGTTTGAACCTCTCTTTCCAGGTCTTTCTCTCACATACATTCCTTGGCTATTTGAGTCACTATTTAATACGATATTGCTTAAAAATATTTTCAATTCACATAACTATTTAATTATGATATCATAAGAAACTCTTTGCTAATAACATGCTATCAAAAAAGTCCTTATACACTTGCAACAAATAACTCAATATAGTAATTTATTGATTCTCATCTTCAACATTAACATCAACCTCCTAAGCCTAGAAAAATCATCCGCATCAGACCTCTAACTATTCACTTTTATTGCAATAATATACTTCCATTTGGTTCGACCTATGGTTGATTCTCACCTTTCTTGTTAGCCATATGATCATAATATTATATATGATAGTAGACTCAACATCAATATAAACGGTTTCAAAAAAATCATCAACAAAGTTGGTATTGGTCGTCTCGCATATGATAGAGTAGTGCCTGAAACCACGTTCACCTTCAATATATTGGTGATCTCCTTTAATAAACTCCAAATTATGAAGATGAGTATTCTTAGACTCTCATTTCATTCACTAATCTACCACTTTGTCGGATGGGCTAGCCTGCTATGAAACAAATATAATGTACCACACCACATCTTTATTGTATGATCGACCAGTCATGGTATCCATTCAGGATAATATAATCACGTGGGGGATCAGTCATATCTTGATTTTTTTATACAATAATGCATATGAACCCATAAATCATATTCTCTTTGTTTTTGTGTGTTGAAAATTTATGGATTAATCTATGCTTAATGATGTATTTGGTTAGTGTTGATAAATGGTATAATTAATATGTATTATATAATAAAATAATAACCAATATATGATATCTATTATGGAGGTAATTGTGTAGATATTGGATCAATTAAGAGGAAGTCGATTATTCTTTCAACGACTTATCCTAAGAAATCAAGTCGCATTACTGATTAAATTGATGTTTTATTTTCTTTTTTTCTATATTTTCAATACATATAGATCTAAATCATCTATTAAGAACATTCAAGATTGGAATATTAGAATGTGAAGCGACAAGACAAATGTAGCAATGAAGAACACTACTACATTGAAGGATTTATTTATCATGTAGCTATGATGTCTATATTATCATGTAAGTATCCACTTTCCTAGTGATTCATCTATATGTAAATGGGATTTATTTTTAGTTACAGGTGTTTGAGCAATTCAAACGTCCAACAATATTTTTGGTCCCCATAAGTGTAACATTTTGGTCTAATATTAACGTAAAATTATAGGTTTATACCAGGTTAAATATTTGGGTTTGGGTAAAGTTATGGGCTTTATGATGAAATTAAACTCATGCTCTATTGTAGGGTAAATGATTTAGGGTTGATGACGGAGATGGGTTTTAGATTATAGGTTTGATAGGCTAAATTTAAGATAATGAAAGTAGGGTTGATGATTATTTTTTATGGAGGAAGATTATAAAATTGATTAATTAATATTATGGAATTAGGTTGGGTTAAATATTGTGTTGGATCATGTTAAATATTGGATAAAATTATATTGGGTTGGATCGGGTTAAATTATTGAGTTTTAGTAAACGTATGAGCTTTGATCGTGTTCAATGTTTAGTTGGGTTGAATATCTGGATTAAATTAAATATTATATGAGCTGAACTTATAATGAAGAGTTTAGTTCACATTTAATTGACCCGATCCAAATCGTTTGATTTGGGGTCAAATAAGATGGTAAATAGTAATGTAAATTAATAGTTTATTTTTTTTGGGTGACATGACACTTACGTGAAGACTAATATGGAATGAGAGGGGTCAACTAGAGCTATAAGTTGGGGAGATCAAACGCGCAATAAAATTGATATTGTTTAAGATGTCACTTGTCTACTCCTACTTATTACATGCATATAGTACCAAATTATTACACTTTTCAAAACACCTGATGTTGATTTAATACAAAACACAGGGGACCATTATGAAACAAACCCCAAACATGGGAGACAAACAATATTTTTAGCATGAATTCTTGCCTATTTAATGTCATATATGATTTAGAGTTGTTACTATTTATTAGATTTTTTATTGTATTTAGAAAATGATATAATAAATTTGATATTGGTGATAATAAAATTTGGTGGGAAAGTATTTAGGTAAGTATTTAGATATTGTATTTAATTTTGAGTATGGGGTAAAGAGATAATAGATGTGCTAGCTATTAATAAGTAGAAAGAGAATGCTCTAACCCATTAAATATTGTTTTTGGAATATTTATAGGATGATTTTGGATATATGGACCAATCGGGTCGGGTCATGTGTATGGGTCCATCTCACGAGCCCCCAAGCCCAATAATACGTAAAGTTGGCACACAAATTAGTCACTAGACACCCAGCTTACGCAGCATGGTTTTTATTATGAGTCTAAAAGGCCCCCATAAGATAATTCCGATCCATTTTCCCTTCTTTACCTCCAATTATATCTGACCCTATAATCTCGCCCCATTAGCTCTTTTAGAAGTATTTTAGGAGAGCTAACATATCGGAACAACTTTTGATGGGTATATTTAAGAACGGCTACTACCCAAATGTCACAACTTTAACTCAATTACTTTGTAAGACACGTGTTAATTTCTTAATGGACCCATGAACTCATTTTATACTAGGTAAAAAAATCCAATCAAATGAGGGAAACGGTTACACTTTCCTAAAGCCCCTAGCAACCGTTGTCGATTCTCATTCCCTAGTACGACACTCAAACGTTTTTTAGACTTTATATAAGCTTATTTTATTTTTTTACTGTTGAAATGTTTCTTGAGTAAAAGAGAACTTACACTTTAATTCTAGACAAAGAAAATGTTCTTTTTAAGCTTTCAATTTCTTTATGGTGAGATTTACCTTTCTCTACCACATTAATCACCGTGAATTACCTTTTCCAACATCTTTTAGGGTTTGTATGTTTACAACAAGAACAATCTAACTAAAAGTGGTTGGTTAAATTTATTTAAGTCAGAGGAAGATAAAAATAAAGCAAGATCTGTTACTGGGCTACCTGCCACTTCAGGTACAATTGTTGTAACTCAGTCCACTAAGTACAAAGGGGTTTATCCATATAATAGGCACCGCATACCTTCCGCGCCTATATTTACTGCCTATTCGTTCACCCCACCCAACCACTATCCTCAAATAATCAGGTCAACCCAATCCCAAAGGGCCACTAGCCGCCAAAACCCTTATACCTTTAGCAATGGGATCATATAATGATGAGATACTCCACGTAGAGTTATTAGGCTCTCCAAAACCAAAAAAATTATTCTACACAATCCGAGCCAACAAACCAACCCATGCTCACTAGTACTCTCATACCATCAGTCCTAAACAAGGGGGAGGACACTACCGCCCTAGCAGTCGGTCCCCCATCACACCCAAGCATGGGAGAAAACCCTACCATTATAGCATCAGATTATTATCGAACTGAGGAAGAATCCCTTGCTACTCAGCCCACTGGACCTTCAGAATTTATACCACAAGCTATGGTTTATGAAGGATAGTGATGGAGACTTCGGGTCAAACTAGGAAAAATTCAAGACAATCAGATAATTATAAGATGGTGATAACCAGGCCGAAGGCAAATCCCAAGGAATGGAAACCGAACCTCTTCCTTCCTTTTTGGTTGGGCACGTTGGTCATAATTTTTCCAAAGTTAGTGTCAAACACCTAATAGTATTGTAAAAAAATTATTATGTCTACTTCTATGAATCTGAGCTCGAGGGAATTCCGGCCAAATAAGGATTCTCTAATTCAGTTAGAGTGAAGTTGTCCCAACCCGGAGAGACTCCGATGAACTGTGGGGCTAAAAGAGTTGGTGGTATACACCGATGCGCATACGTGGGGCCTTCAATTTACTTTGGACCCTGAGATAATGAGGTACTTTAGCCTTGGTCAGGTCGTGTCCAAGTCAAACTAGCCCAAATGCTTGGTTCTCCGTGATGGTGTGCATTATAGTCTCAAGGATTTCTAAAAAAATTGTTGCCTATGAAGCAACTGGTTGTTGTAGCGGGTCTATCTCATAATGCTTACATTACCTTCTATTATTTTATTATGGTGAATGATTACAAAGTGGTAGATGACCTTTTGGAATCAGACAAGATTTGGAAAACCCAATTCTTGTTCATCTCTGGTCATTGGGAAAATGGCAGGAAGATCTCCTCTAACAGAAATCCAAGCCAACTTACAAAACATTGAAAAAACACACGTAAGTCTCCTTGTGCTTATTTTATATTTCTATTATTTTTTTGTGTTGTTTGTCCTTTATTTATAATAAAAGTTTTTACTATGCCAGCTATTTTGAAGCCCTTCCTATAACATTTGGACGCTGCAAAAGTGACCTTTGGGAAGCTGAATCGATGGGCCCATAAAAATGGTCCAATGAATTTAACAACTGTTTTACTTCTCGAAACGTTATCAGATCTCATCTTTGGAGGGCTAACCGTGTTTGGGAACTATCCTGGGAGAAATTCACCATTCTTCCTCGAGCTACTAACATCCTAAAAAGACATGAGGCAGTCGATGGCAAATTATTATTGTCGGCTAATAATAGAGCTCTCAACCACATGAACAAGAACAAAAAGAGGAATGAGGGTTCATCACAGTTCATTTCTAAAGTTGGAAGCGATGGGCAACCAGATGAGACTGATGCAGCCTTATTGGAGGTCGTAAGTACCACTATTAATGAGGGTAAGGTGCCATCGGAATCCCATGCTCCCAAGATGAAGAAAGGACACAAAAAGGTAAACAAAGTAGTGACAAGAGAAATGAGAAGAAGAATAAGACTTCGATTGGTTCAGAGATTATTCTTCGTCCAGAAGTTCCCCTTCCAACCATCCAGGTTATTGTTCCTCCTCCTATAACCACAATATTCGACCAGCCTTCTCCATTAATTCCCCCATATGACATGCCATATTTTGGAGATAGTGATCAAATAAAATATGTAGGGAACTTCAATTTTGATGCTTTTGACTATGCCTTTCTTGGGTCTACCAATACTGCAACTGTTGTGGTATACGACGGAGTTCCATTCAAAGTATCAAAGGAGAATGATGAGTTGGGGTATGTATTTTTGGGCTATGTGAGGCCAATAATTGAGTTGGAGAGACAATTGAGATCTGAAGTTGAAGAAATCATTTCTCTTTGGAATAAGAACCAGAGTATAAAGAATTCAGATGAGGAAGAAAAACGCAAGGTTGAAAATCTAAACGGAGAAGTGGAGTCCGTTGAAAACGAGTTAGTCCAAGCAAAATCCGATCGTGAAAAATTGTAATATGATTATAAAAGTTTACAATCATCTACCTCAGAGGATATTAACTAATTAAAGAATCCGCAATCCAATGACAAAGTTACCATTCAGCTCTTGTGGGACGAAAAGAAAATCCTTGAAGATTTTGTCAATAAGAAAGGTGGTGAGATTACCTCTTTCAAGACAAAGTCTACTCAAGATATAACTAATGTTGTGGATACATATGTTGAAAAAATGATAGAGTCTTTAGAATAGAGGGATGACTCAGTCAAATCGGATATGGTATTGTTATTTGACAAGAGATTTCCTAAATTAGCCATTGGGGAATTGTGGGACATGTACCAATTAATTTGTTTCCTCATCATAACATACCTTTAACTGACCAACTTATTATTTCTACTTATTCATATGAAGACGGTTCCGGTGAAAATGACTCTGATGGTGAGAATTCATAAGGAAAAAAAGAAGGAAAAACCAATGGGAATGAGCCCTGAGGCCAGCATGTTTAATGTTTTTTGTTTCTAAGTAAGCCCTTGATGTATACAAGGAATTTTGTTATTTTAATTTCGACTGGGATACTTTTTGTGCAAGTTCTTGGCATGGCCAAGGCATTTTGTAATCTCCTCATCGGATTTTGTTAAGCCATTAAATCACCCAAGGCACTTTATATTATCTATCATTTTATCAACTTGTTTTATTTCTTTATACATTTTTACTTATCAGAATACAACTTAAGTTAAAACATAATTCATTTAACGGAAATAAAAATTACACTTAGGCCATTTGAAGGTAATTCATTTGAAGGTAATAATAATTTAAGATACATAAGTCATTTGAATGTAATCCATTCAAATGAAATAAAAGCTTAAGAAACACAAACCATTCGAAGTCAATAAAATCTCAATCCACCTGATCCATTCGAAGGCAATAAAGAAACACAAGTCGTTCGAAAGTAATCCATTCGAAGGCAATAAAAACTTAATCCACTTGAACCATTCGAAGGTAATCCATTCGAAGTCAATAAAAACTTAAGAAACACATTTATAAAAGCAAAGACAATATATTAATAATTATTCGGATACCTCATTAAGACCTCATTGCGCCACTAGGGTAGGAAATAATATGCCCATAATATATACATTGGATGGAAATAAAGTAAATATTTACAATATGAGTTTACTCAAAGTACAACCTTAGATGTTCAACCTTCCACGCGTGCCTCAAATGATTACCTTCATGGTCAACTAGCCGATATGTTCTATGCTTAACCTTCTCGCACACAATGTATGGGCCTTCCCAGTTTTGATCCAACTTTCCTAACTTCCTATATTTAGTGTGCATAAATACTTTTCTCATGACTTTGTCCCCCATTTGGAAATCTCTTTTTCGTACTTTAGACGTATACCTACTCCTCATCAAACCTTGATATTGTACGGATTTTAAATGGGCTTTTATTCTCTTTTCTTCAATAAAGTCTAACTGAGCCCTTATTGCAGCTTTATTTTTCTTTTCGGAATAAATTTGGACCCTGAAAGAAGGAAGAGTAACTTATATTGGAGCAATTGCATCCATTCCTTAAACCAAGCAAAATGAGATTCTTGTTTTGCAGTACGCGGAGTAGTTCGGTAAGCCCAAAGTACTTATTGTACATAATTAGGCTATTTACCGACTGATTCTTCTAAGTTCTTTTTAGACCCATCAAAATAGTCATGTTTGCCACATCTATCTGTTTGTTGGCTTATGGATGAAAAGGCGAGGAGAAACCGTTGAATTCCATTTTCCTTGGTGCATAAAATACCTTCGTGTACTTATTTTCGAACTCAGGCCATTGTCTGTGGTAATACGTCTAACTTGATACAGAAAATTGCAAATGTACGATTTTCGTTGTACTTTTAGAGTATTTAAGACTCGAATATCGAACCCAAGGGAATAAATTTATTTTAAAATCTACAATCTAATATAAAGATATACTAATTAATAGACAAAAAATAAAGTTTAAATTTAAAAATAAAAATATATTTAATCAATATTAAAAATTATTCTGAAGTTACTAAACATGTATCAACAATTTATAATATATTTTTATATAATCAAATCAACCTAAATTTTACAATTATCTTTAAAGCCAGGTTCTCTTTCAGAGTGTTGTGATCATCTCTCGATCTCCACAACTAACCTTCTTGTATGGTTGATTATATCTCTAGTCTCGTACCTCCTACAATTGGGTCATACAACCTAAGAACCTAGTTCAGACTTCACTAGGTCATGGTCGTAGTAAACTACTCATTCTACATAATGGTATTGATATAGTTCAGAAGCAAATATCACCTCTCGGTCTCAACCTAAAACTATGATCAATCAATTAACCCCGTAGGAAATTGAAAGCATTAGGATTAATATCAATACTAAAGAATAAAAGAAAAAGTAAATTAATAAATATAATATACTACATTAAAATTTGTATCTACAGAGGTTTAATAGCCCTGGAACAAAAAGGTTTAGCTCCTATAGAGCATAACCCTAATAAGAAAAACAAAATAAGAAGAAAGAAAGAAAAGTATACTGTTTACGGTCGCCAAGATTTTTAGAAAGAGTTATGAGCTTTTTTATTCATCCTAATCTCCTAAAAATAAACCATATAGTATAATTATAATATTAAATAAATAAAAATATTCTTTTAAATTATATAATATAATATTATAATTTACTATAGAAGACTAAATATTTTATTCTCCTAAAAATAAAATCACAATCTTTATCAAATAAATAAAATAATTATATTATTATTTTAAATTAAATAATAAAAATATTATAGTTTATTCTTATGAAACTAAAATATTCATATAATGATATCCGTTAATTCCTTATCTTTTTCATTTATCTCCTTTATTATTCCTTTAATTATCTTCAAGTGCTTGACTTTTATCTTCTTCTTTAATATGGCTTCTATTTGCAATCTTAACTCCTTCTTATTCATTTTTACTTTTTTTGCTTTAATTTCACTAATAAATCAAAAATAACTAAATGAGAGTATTTTCATTCATAATTAATTAAATTAGTATAAAAGTTATATAAAATCCAAGATAAATATCATTTGATCACTGTTCTTTCTAAGTTCTTTTTTATACCCATCAAAATAGTCATGTTTGCCACATCTATATGTCTGTTGGCTTAGGGATTAAAAGGCGAGGATAAACAATGATGAATTCCATTTGTCTTGGTGCATAAAATACCTTCATGTCCTTATTTTCGAACTTGGGGCCATTGTTTGTGGTAATACGTATAGGAATACCAAACTTACAACAATTATTGGAGAGAATCAATTTAATTACCGCTTTGGAAATCGTTCCGGAGAGTGGTGGAAGTTCTACCCACTTGGAAAATTAATAGTTCGACACCCTCGGAAAACCATCGGATGTGGTCCAACCAAGTCAAACCCCCCATCTATCAAAGGGTAATGCTTTAAATTCCATGGGAACTGCTAGCACATGTATTGCATTTCCATACCTTTGACAATGATCACATCTTTTAACAAATTCTTTAGAATCTGCCATAATAAATGGCCAATAATACCTTCATAATAAGACCATTCTAGTTAGAGCCTTGTAACCACAATGAGTTCATCCTTCCCCATCATGTAATTCGGAAAAAACTGCTTTGGATCCGTTGTATCCAAGGCAGCGCAATAAAGGCTTACTTAAAGATATTTTATAGAGGATCCCTCTCAAAACCAATAACTATGTGCTTTGAATTTTAACTTATTGCCTAAAATTTTGTCTTGAGGTAAGATCTATTTGGTAATAAATTCTTGGATATCATACCTCCAATATTGGCTATATATGGTTAACATGTGGAAACTCTCTTTATTATAAACTTCCATTTCATAAATTGTTGTTATAGAATGATATTATCGCACTGGAATCTAAAGGTAAGCTTATGAATATGCAATAGTGGCTAGAGTGTCAACCATCAATGTTTTTTACTTTGGCACAACATAAATTTATTTCAACACTCGTAAGTACATCACCAACTATTCTTTCTTGGTTTCAGATTGCCCTAGTGTTTGATGTATGACTAGTTGTGAATCATTCAACAATCATATTCTTTTGGGACCACATAATTGAGCTAGCTTTAAACCTACCATAGCTGTTTCGTTAGCTGTTTTATTATTGGATTCCTTAAACCTAAAATGTATATCGTGGTACATTGAATCCCCAAAGGGGGATAATAAGCAAATTCCAGCCCCACATCCCATCATACTTGATCCACAATTTGTTTGGACTGTCCATTCTTTTTTCAGATTTGTGGGTTGAAGATTTCTCATAGGGTCTCTCCAAATGGAACTCAACCAAGAAGTCAGCTACAACTTGATCTTTGATTGTCGTTCGAGGTGCAAATTCTATATCGTAATCCCTAACTTAACACACCACGTAGTCATCCGACCTGATATATTCGGTTTTTACAACATATTTTGAAGAGGAAAAGAGGTTTGAACTGTGGTGGAATGCACCTAAAAATATGGCCTCATCTTTCTGGCTGCTATTACCAAGGTTAAAGCTACATTTTCCAACTTAAGGTGTTTTTTTCTTAAAATTCAACAAACTCTTACTAATGTAGTAAACATGGCGGGGATAGTTGTCAACTTATCAAATCAATACTGCGCTTATAGCATAATCCAATACTGCCAAATACATGTAGAGTCGTTCTCCAATGATGGGTTTGAATATAGTTTTTGGTGAAGCTAAATGTTGTTTGATTTCCAGGAATGCCTTATCACAATTTGGGGACCAATTGAAGTCTTTGGTATTTCTTGGAAAAACTATGCACACTTATCTGATGAAATTGAACTAAACTTATTCAAAGCTGCCAATCTCCCAACCAACATCTGAACTTCTTTGGTTGTTCGAGGATGATCCATGGCTAATAAAGCATTCAATTGATCTGGGTCAGTTTGGATTTCTTTCTCACTGATGATATAGCGTTAAAATTTACCGGATTGGACACCTAAAGTACACTTCTCATTATTTAATTTTAAATTGAGGGCTTCCAAGTTTGAAATTTTTTCATGAAGATCAAGTATATGATCCTCCTCCCTTTGGATTTTCACCATCACGTCATCAATATAAACTTCCACATTTATTCTGATGGCAAATGATTTATTGACCAATCACATGTAAGTAGCCCCAGTGTTCTTGAACCCAAAAGGCATTATCTTGTAACAATGAAGCCCTCTGTCAATGATGGATGTGGTATGGACTTGGTCATTCAGGTCTATCTATATTTGATTGTACCCGTGAAAACATCTATAAAAATACCAATTCATTTTTCGATATAGAATTCACAAACTGATCTATTCGAGGAACATGGAAAGGATCCTTGGGCCATATTATGTTGAAGTATTTAAAATCAATACACATTCGTCATTTCCTTTTTTTAAACAAACATCGGATTTGCAGTCCAAAATGGATACTGGGATTCTCGAATATGCCCACATTCAGTAATCTGCCTACTTCTTGAGTGATAGCTTCAGATTTTTCTTTACAAAAATATCTCTTTCTTTGGATTATTGGACTTGCATCAGATCATACAAATAGGTCGTAACAAATGATATTTGTTGGTACACCAGTTACATCTTTATTTCATCAAGAAAACACATGTAAGTTTTTGGATAAAAAATATAACAATTTTTTTCTTTTAACTCTGGTTGAAATTTTGCTACAACTCTAACATTCTTTCCATCTGCTAAACTATGCACATCGATTTCTTCTATAAGGATAACACTCTTGTCTAAGTCCGAAGGTGACTTTATTAATTGTTATTCTTTTTTTGTTACCACTATTTCCAAAGATTTTGAGCAAGTGCGGTGACATAACACCACCTGACCACTTTTTGGTTGCTCCAAACCACTCTCACTTGACTTCCAACCATATTTTAGACACTGGTGAACTGTTGATGCGGCCAAGTGCATTATTGACAACCATGATCTGCCAAATATTGCATTGTATGGGGTCGGACAATCCACTACCACAAATAAAACCCTTACCATTTTCTTAAATGGCTCTTTCCCAAGCAATGCTTCACCTTTAAATTCTCCAATGACATCAGCAGAATTTCCAGTAAACCCCATTATAGTCTTTGTTTGACCGTTGGATAACTAGTGGGTTTTTTATCTATTTGTAAGTAAATAGAACTAAAATATTACCAGAGCTACCCGTGTCAATCAAAATTCTTCGGATATTTGTGCCCTCGATATATGCCCATATTACCATAACATCTTCATGTAGGTTTGCGATACCTCTTAAACTGTCTTCGTCAAACACTATAAAAGGAGTAGGGCTTTGATAGATGTGTGTAGACATTTTTTATTCCAATTGTGAAGTTAAGCTAACTACATGTCTCTTCATAAAGCAACTTGAAGGTGATATCACCGTATCTGCCCCAAAATGGTGAGTGATTCGAACAAACTGCATAGTTTTGAAACACTTTCAGTATTTTATGATACCACATTGATTTTACCCCAATCCGGATTAGGATCAAGATACTTTGAATCCACATCAAATTGGTCCATAATTACCACTATACTTTTTTCTTTGGAAGCTTCATTATTATGCCTTCAGGCGTTGGGTAGTGCAGTTTGTGCCCCACTTGCACTAAGTTGTGACCTACTATTTACTTGCCTATTACCACATTCCCATTTAATAAAATTTGTTAGTTTTCCATTCTCGATGAGCGCTTGTATCTCTTGTTTTAGAGCAATACAATCCTTTGTGTCATATCCCACATCATTAAGATATCTGTAGAATCGTGTATTTTGATTTTCCCTCGGAGTCTGGATTGGTGTTAGCCTTCAAAACTTTCTAATGTTCCTGGACATATCATAGATGGTTGTCACATTCTTAATTAGTTCTGCATAATAATCAGGATGAACCATTGATTTCCTTTTGTCCTAAACTGCTGACCCTGATTAAACTAGCTCTGTCTAGGCCGATGAAAACCTTGCTCTAAGTCTCTTGGACGGTTGCTGACTGTTGCTTGTAACTAGTTACTAGCTTGTAGAATGTATGCTATCGGAGCAATCCTATATTGATAAGGTTGCCTCAATCTCTTGGTTTCGTCCATAATAATCTATTTTCCGACCTGATTCAATAATCCACCCCAAGTCATTGCTTTCTTTCGAGTCACTAAATCAGTCAACTCTCCAACTAATAAAATTTAATGCGATAAAGCTATAGCCACTTGCTCAAAACTGTCTGCCAATCCATCTTTAGTGTTCACAAAACGATTGATGTAATCCTTCAAAATTTTGTTCGGATATTGTTCACAATGAATTGTATCATAATTTCCTTTGAGAACTTTACTTTCCATAAACTGCCTTCGGAATGCCATCCAAAACATGTCAAAATTCTTGATTTATCCCTGTGGCAATATGTTATACCACTTCAAGGTACTACTTTGAATGTTTGAGAAAAAACCCTACATAACAACTTGTCATCATCATTAAAATTCATCATGAAGTTTTTAAACTGCTCTAGATGATTATTAGGATCCTAGCTCCCGTCATATTTTCCATCATCGAACTATCAAATCATATGGGAAAATGTCTAGAGCGAATCTTTGAGTACAATGATGACTGTTTCTAATTGTGTCATTGGCTAAACATATAGTCTTCATTGGGAGTGAAAAATATTCCAGGTCTGGATTGCACGCTAAATTAATCACTCAACTTGTTATTTAATACTATGGTTTGCTAGTTTTTCTTTTTTCTTTTTCCCTTTCTGATCTTTTTTTTGCCCGAAGACTATTGATTACTTGACTTTCGATATTTTTAGATGTTTTCTAGCAACTTTTTTATGACCATGAGCAACAATACAAACGATTGAAGAGGGAGTATCGAATCAATCATCAAGTCTGTTTATTCTTCAAGAACAGAGACTGGTCTTACAAATAGTAAAGTGATGAAAAAGATAAATACTAAACATAGAGTTTTATGAATCACGTTATCTTTCTAAACTTGTGAGATTTTTGTAACAGATAATGATTGAGCCTTTTGTGTTAAAAGAGTCTTTATATAACGTCCTTATTTAATATAACTAAATACATACTTTCGTTGGACCTAATATTATTTTCACAATTCAAACCATGTTAAGTATTGTCTTGTGTGATTGGTTTTCTTATACGCTTCCTTTTATTTTTGTCGTTTCTATCAAACAAGAAGTTATGTGTCTTTGGACAATATGTTTCCCAGCACTTTCAATAATCCCTTTCATATCATTACTCAATATAACTAAATCACCTACATGTAGACACACAATGACCATTGTGCCATCATGAAACTTTGTATATAAATACTTGTTTGTTATAGTATGTCTATACACTCTCGATACAATTGCATGATCAAATTTTTTATTCTATTTTTCAGGTGTTTGTTTTATAAGTTTACACACCTTTGCTTTATTTCCATTAAGTAAAACCTTCATATTATTTAATGTAAACCTCCTCGTCAAATATTTTGGTTTACGAATGCCATCTTGATACACATTTGATCAATTTTTTATTCTTTACATATGTCACAAATGATATATTCCCTTTATTTTTCAAATAAATCCTGACTACCAATATTGTCTTGAATGATACAATTTGTGTGCTAGTTATTTCAAAATACCGATTTACAACCAATTAGTATCGAACCCACATACAAATTAACCAATTACCAAATGTGGATTAAAATAGTTAAATCTAATTCATCATTTATGGTCTCTTTCTAAAATACAGAATTTCTGGAGAATATTATTTCCATACAAGATTTAAGGTAATATTCTAAAGAAAATACAACCAAACGTTTATGTGCGACTTCTTCACAACTTCATTCTATTAAATAGAAATAAAGTATTTGAGAATCTATCTCATCAAATCCTATACATGTAGGTTTTTCCTCATTTGACTCATACATGATTCATAATGTTGCTCTACAACCAAATTGTTTCTTGCGAAGTCTTTATCTTGATCTCCACAACGTTTAGAGTCATATTATCAGTAAACAACTTATATTCTAAGAAATCTACTTCTTTTTATTCAAACATAACATTGGACTCCAAGTCTGGTAGCCTATAAGCCTTAATATTGGATGCGTACCCAATAAGCACACATCTTATAATTTATGGACCTAACTTTATCCTTTTTTTATGATTGCGCTTTTGATTAATGCTAAGAAATCCAACCCTTTAAAATATTTAATATTTTGTTTTCTCACATTTCATACCTCATATAGATAGATTATTATTCTGGTAAGAGAAATATGATTAATAATACCATGTGTAGTAAAAAAGATTCACCTCAGAAGTTTTTATACGACCTTGATTTAACCAGCATGTCATTGATCATCTTAATTAATGTAATATAAATATGTTCAACCAAATTATTTTCTTAAGGCATATAAGGCGCATAACATTGATAGATTTTCATGTGCTCATTATAGAAACTATAAGATTTTCTTGAAAAATATTTCCCAAATTTGTCATTACATATGATTTGAGTTTTCGTGTCTAATTGATTTTTAACTTATGCTTTTAATGCCTTAACCATGTTAAAGGCCTCATTATTACGTTTAGGAAAATATATATAAGTAAATCTATAATAATCATCTATGAAAGTTATATATTATATTTTATTCTTACGCGTTAAAACACCATTTCACTTACATATATTCGTGTACACTGGCGGAGCTGCAGTGGGTTCCTTGGGTTCCTAGGAACCCACTAGTTTCTAATATATTATGAACAAACATTAACTTTATAGAAAACTACTCCTATCCCAGTGGTTAAGCCTGAGGTAGGAACCCACAGGTCGGGGGTTCGAACCTCAGGTTCACACATAATACACTTTAACTATTTAGTTAATTGTTTAATACGATTTAGCTATTTTAATTTATATTTAATAAAAACTTTTATTTTACTGTTAATAAATATAAAGAGAGGTAGTTTATATGTGTTTTAAAAAATTCAAAGAGTTGTTTTAAATTCTTCCAGCTTTTTTCTTTAACAACAACCTAATTTCAACACAATCAAAGACATGACAAGATACACACGGTATATGCTAATAAATATAAAAAAACTAAAATAAAAAGATATAGATGTGAAACTAAAATAAAAAGACATAAATCTGAGGCAGCATCATCAAGTCCTACAACCTTGGTGTGCTCATGATTATATATTGATAAAATACTAAACAAAATAACCAATGCATAAAAAATTCATGAATAAAAAAATACTAATTAACCAAACAAAAAAAATATATCAAACATAATGCATAAAAGCCTAAAGATCTATTTCATTTTTAGACAATAACCAGGACCCCATAGGGATAAAATCCTGGCTACGCCACTGTTCGTGTATATTAAGTCTAATAATTTTTTACATATTTCTACACTATGATACAACCATTTTATCACCTTTGTTCTACACACAATTTTTATTTTTCATACGAACATATATCTTAATTATAAAAACTATTTTAATAATTTTATTCATTATGATATGACCTATGTGTGCAAGTCTCAATGCAATAATATATAATTATCATGTGATCAATAGTAAATAAAATTTATTATTTTACTCATTAAATTTTGCATATGTATAAATTTTACCATTCTATCGTATGAGTATATTTTTCCATCAAAACAACCTCATTTGGTCATAATAAGTTTCACATACTCACACAAATGAATGCTAGTTTTAACCAAAAGATCACAAAAGACCAAGTTTTTGTTCATTTTTGGAACATAGAAAATGCTAATGAGAATTATATTTTTCTTAAACACTAACTCGACGTTTCCACGTCATTCCACCCTGACCTGTTAGTGTTGCCGATTTGCACCACACATGCAATGCTACTTTTTTCGAATGATTTTAATATAGTTTTTCATGACCAACATGCACTAATGCACATGTAGCACACCACAAAACATATAATTTATTTTCACAATATTGATTTCATTCACCATTGTCACAATTTTCTCTTCCATAAAGTTTACACTTTCATTATTCTTTTGAAGACTGCAATCTATTGCAAAATGACATGTTTATCACGAACATATCACACAATTTCATTTATATATAAACTTTTTTTTATATATTTTTAGATTATGTTACGTTGATGCTCTTTGAATTTCAACTCTTGGAATATTTATTCGTTTTTCTGGACATACACGTTTTAACTAATTGTGGTACTTAAGTTTATTTTTAAGCATGTTTTGGATTTGAGCGCTATAATCGAGAACCTCACATTGTCCCTCAATTTTGTATGATTTGCTTATTTTTATTGATCTAATTAAACCAATTTTGATATTAATTAATTTGATGGTAGTCATCACCGTCTTCGTTTCCATTATAGACTTTATTTTTTTGTTAGAGATCCAAGAACAATATAAAAACCTTACAAAAGTGCTACATGGTCTAAAAGAAATTATCAAAGAATTAACTATTGAAATACGTATTAAATATATTTCAAAAAAATATATTTTATTTTTATTGCTTAGACTTTAGTAGGTTCTTTCAAGATATAACATTTTTTTAAGTTCTGTACAAACAATTGAAAATCAGACTCCCATTTTCAAATTTGTGTAAATGAGAAAGAGATAATTGTGAAAATTTTACGAATTCCGAAATTTGTGTTGTCTTCAACTCTTAACCCAAAAATCAGACTCCCATTTTTAAATTTGTGTAAATGAGAAATAGATAATTGTGAAAATTTTACGAATTCCGAAATTTGTGTTGTCTTCAACTCTTAACCCAATAGCTTATTTATTATGTGGTTATTGGTAAATAAAATTGATATTACCAAGACCCAAATTTTAATAAACAATGTACATAGAATACCCTTTATATGTACACATTATCTTTCATTTATTTATTTATTTTATAAAATTTTAAAGGTTCATATGTTTAAAAAATAATAATCCAAAAATACAATTGGTTTTGTTTCATGGACAACGCTAAACCGAGACCAGTTTTGGTTATAATGAGACCTATTTCAGTTATAATGAGACCCCAAATTTTACTAAAATACCTTTAATATATAAACCTTTTTCAGCCGACTATCTCTGTTTTTTTTATCAAATCCAAGTTGCAGGTCGCATCTCACCGATCAAAATCAAAAAATTATTTATGTTCTCCAATTAATCTCTCTATAGAGAACTCATTTCTTAATCAAAATCAACAATAACACCTGAAGCAGAAAATAAGCCGACTGAGAAGAAGGTCTTTGAGAAACATCCCTTGGCCGCCGTAGCAGCTGAGAAGAAACCAAAGGCCAGAAAGAAGTTACCAAAAGAAGCCGGCGCCAGAGCTGATAAAAAGAGGAAACGATCCAAGAAAAGCGTCGAGACCTACAAGATCTACATCTTTAAGATCTTGAAGTAGGTTCATCCCGATATCGGTATTTCCAGCGAAGCTATGGGAATCATGAACAGTTTCATCAATGATATCTTCTAGAACTTGGCTGGGGAGTCTACGAAGCTTGCGAGGTACAACAAAAAACGACTATCGCTTCAAGGGAAATCCAGAATGCGGTGAGGTTGGTGTTGTCTGGTGAATTGACCAAACATGCTATATCTGAAGGAACAAAGGCTATTACAAAGTTTACAAGTTCTTAGGTTATGTAATTTGAGGATTTAGGGTTTCTAGTTGTAAATTTAATTCAAACTTAGAAATCGATGTGTTATTTTCTTTCTTGTGGTTTTGTTATCTGAATAATGTTTCTGATTTCGCTATTAATCAAAGATCTTGATTTCAAAAATTGATTTCTTTGATTTTTTTAAAAATAAATCGTATCTCGCGTCCGACAATCTTGTTCGAAACCGGAAAGATAAGACGCGAGATTTATTTAAAAAATAATCAAAGAAATTAATATTTGAAATCAAGATCTTTGATTAATAGCAAAACCAGAAACATCAATCAGATAACAAAACCACAAGAAAGAAAACAACACATCGATTTCTAAGTTTGAGTTAAATTTACAACTAGAAACCCTTAATCCTCAAATTCCATAACATAAGAACTTGTAAACTTTGTAACAGCCTTCGTTCCTTCAGATATAACATGTTTGGTCAATTCACCAGACAACACCAACCTCACCGCAGTCTGGATTTCCCTTGAAGTGATAGTCGGTTTTTTGTTGTACCTCGCAAGCTTCGCAGACTCACCAGCCAATTTCTAGAAGATATCGTTGATGAAACTGTTCATGATTCCCATAGCTTTGCTGGAAATACCGATATCGGGATGAACCTACTTCAAGACCAAGGTCTCGACGCTTTTCTTGGATCGTTTCTTCTTTTTATCAGCTTGGCACCAGCTTCGTTTGGTAACTTCTTTCTGCCGTTTGGTTTCTTTTCTACTTCTTTTCTGCTTGGGGTGTTATTGTTGATTTTGATTAGGAAATGAGTTCTCTAGAGAGAGATTAATTGGAGAACATAAATAATTTTCTGATTTTGATCGGTGAGATGCGAGCTGCAACTTGAATTTGATAAAAAGAAAAAAAGGGAATAGAGATAAGAGATAGTCGGTTGAAAAAGGTTTATATATTAAAGGTATTTTAGTAAAATTTGGGTCTCATTATAACTGAAGAAGGTCTCATTATAATGGGTCTCATTATAAATCGGTTTAGCGTTGACCAATGTAAAAAGAATTAAAACCCGTTAAAAATAAGATAATGAACCTTAATAAAAATCATAGAGATATATATATAGTGTTTAACGAAAATATGAGACAAAAATACCAGAGATATATTCACTATTTGATTAAATTTAACGCAAAAAATATTTAATTTTTAATGAAAATGTTAAATATATACTCATTATTTAATGAAAACGAAATTTTTTTTTGAGTTTTTAATGTTAAAAATATATTCGCCAAAATCGCAAAAATATTTTCAGTTTTAATAATTTTTTTGAGATATATTTAGTCTTTAACATTTTTCTTAATTATAGATTGATCCCGAATTTATCTATTTTTTTTCAATGGTCCTACATCTATATCACTGGTTCCAATCTATCATCTAAAAAATATTTTGCAAATATTTTGCACTCGTCTCGTATGTATAAACAAATATATTTTGCACTCGTCTCATATATATATATATGAAAGTTATATAATAGATGCCGATTTTTTTTCTAGAGATGTACTTACTTTTTAATAAGAATTGGGAGTTTTCATTAAAATCTTAGAGATATATTCACTATTTATTGAAAATTACAAAATATTCAAATTTTAATGTTAGAGATATATTCACAAGATATATTTAGTCTTTGAAGAATGTTTTCAATTTTTGCATCTATTTATTTTTTACATCGGTCTCATCTATCATCTAACAAGTATTTTACAATTATTTTGCATATATTAAATATAATCTTTTCAAAATGATAAAAATATATTTAGTGTTTAATGAAAATCACAAACAAAAATACTGAGGATATGTTCTTTCTTTAATGAGAATCACACAAATATTAAGCTTTGAATGAAAATGTTAAAGATGTATTTGAAAAAATATTCAGCTTTGATTAAAAAGAAAAAAAAAAATTATCATCTAATTTACTAATGTCTATCCTCTCGCACATGCGAGACCTAAAGACGTATTTTCATCTTCTTCGTAAAAACTGAACTAATTTTTTATTCAAAATCAACTACATTTTTTAAAAAAAATCTACAAAGAATAAAAAAAAGTACGTTAAACATAAAACTAAACTCAATCAAATATAAAATTCATAATATATCATTAATGAATTTAGTTTTGTTGTAGTCTAATTTTTTTTCCAAAATAAAAAACACACATAAATTTTAAAGGATAAACGCAAACTTTTTCTCAATATAGAAAAATAAAAATAATAAATGGGTAATAATTTGACTTTAGATCTCCATTAGTATTTTATTTCAAAATAATTTTATTATTGTTACTTACAATTTAAAACTCAATGAAAGGTCCAAGCTTTCAGCCCAGTGACAAGTGAGTGGGCTGTGTGGATTAACATACAAAGGCCCGTTCAGACTGTGTATATGGCTTCTTCTACTCTATATATGAAAGACAATAAAATTAGGGTTTTAGTTTTTGCAGTCGGCGTTGTGAGGAAGAACTAGAATCACCATATCTGAAAATGGTGAAGGGACGCCAAGGAGAAAGAGTCAGGTATGTTTAGTTTTCTCTTTAAACTACCTGTTTCTTCTTCGATTTATTTTACGATTTGTTGTTTTCTTCTTCTTTTGCAGGCTCTACGTCAGAGGTACCATCCTTGGATACAAAAGGTACCATAATTTAGAGATTTGCTTTTAATTTCTGTAAACCTGGTCTTGAACACGAGTTTGATGGTGCCGGAGGTGTTATAAAAGTACTAAAGTTAGGAGATATCTTTAGGTATAGGTTGATTGTATTTGATCTGATATGTTTGTAAGTTGAGTAGATATTAATGACTTAATCTTCAGCAAATTGATCAGTAGTCTCGGTTACCCTAATTTGCTCTACTCTATAACTCTAGTAGCTTTTTAGTTTTTTATTGCTACATTGTTGTTAAGGCTCAGTTCATGATATTTTGGTGGGTTAGGTCTAAGTCGAACCAGTACCCAAACACATCGTTGGTTCAGATTGAGGGAGTGAACACTACAGAGGAGGTGACATGGTACCAGGGGAAGCGGCTAGCCTACATCTACAAGGCTAAGACAAAAAAGAATGGATCCCATTACCGATGCATCTGGGGTAAGGTCATCAGGCCTCATGGTAACAGCGGTGTTGTTCGTTCCAAGTTCAAGTCTAACTTGCCTCCTAAGTCGATGGTAATTCACTAATTCATTAGTTTATTGTAGTTTTGTTGACTGTTTTGTTGAGTTTTTATGTCTGTTTTTTCTCTTCAGGGAGCTAAAGTTCGAGTCTTCATGTACCCAAGTAACATTTAAGGTATTTTGCGGCTTTTGTTTTGTAATTATGATAAATGTTTGCACAGGCCTCTTTCATGGTATAACATAAACTGTCTTGTTTTGGTTCTGGCTAGGGTTGTATGTTGCACCACTAGTAAAGTTCATTAGAATAAGCGAATGAAGACTTTTTTTTTGATTTTGTTCAATAAACTTGGGTTGTTTAAAAAGAGTCGTGCCAATGTAAATTATTTTGAAAAAGTAGAAAGCCAAGAATTCTAATGTTTAATGAACTGTTTTTAGAACACGCCTATCAAATGAAAACCCTTAGCACCAAACAACTCCTATTATACAGAAAAAGGTATGCAAGTATTGATGAAAACCCTTAGCACTAAAGAATCCCTATTATTCCACCTCAAAAACATGTATGCTAGTTTCATTCGTAGTTAGCCGTGGTTATATATCATGTAGTCTTTTGACTCAATTGCTTTGAATGCATTTTTATATGCTTAAATTCCTGACTATAAATTTGATTTTTCTTTTGCAGGATAATAAGTTTTGGGTAGAACGGAAAAGATTGGCATTCTAAGTGTTTCTTATAAATATAGTCTGAAAGCCTGTATGTTTGGATTCTGCTTAGGGTGGTCGATGAGACTTGGTTTTATCTACTATTTTTCTATGCAAGATATTACTGTTATATTTTCGCTCTTTTTGGAATTTGCTTATTTGCAATCAAAATCATGACTAGTTTTTTTTTTGTTTACGAAGACTAGCTTTTATTAATACAGTACATATAGACTTTGTTATTAAAATTTGTATTGAGCATGAGCTTGTGACCTGCACAATTTTTGAACCGGTTTGAAGGAGCTAAAAACATTTTGACTTTCGGATGCAAAACAGTAGTTGATGAAGAAGATTTTTAGTAATATCTTCCTTGCTTCATTTGTTAACTACTCATGCTGTAGCTACAGAGGTGCAACCTTAGATGATCGTTGATGGTTGATATGTTAGAACGACTTTGTACAGTGATTGAGAAGTTGATGGAATTATAGATTTTTGATGGTTGATATGTTAGAACGACTTTTGTACAGCGATTGAGAAGTTAATGGAAGTATGGATTTTTGATCGGAAGTAGTTTTGAGTCTGAATTATAGCTATTTAGTTGGATTAGTTAGGCCCGTGATAGACAGGAGGCATAATAATGGAGTGATTCATGGACTTAAATCTATGTTCACATAAGCCTGTGATAGTAGTCATACCAAGTTGGTGGAATTATTACTGTCATTAGATCCCCAATGTTTGGGGTCAACCCTTTGTGTTGCATCTGTTGTGTTTCTTACCGTGTAAAGATTGTCCAAAATCTATGACAAACACCTATGCTTTCGATGCGATTTGTGAGTTTCAGATGGGTATACTATTTCGAGTTTCGGATAGGTATACACTTGGCATTTTCCGCTTTATGGTCTGTTTTCCAAGTTGTTCAGGAAGAATTGACATAGTACCCTCGAAGGTGTAGTGAAACGAAAGAGCATCAAACAGTGAACCACTAAGAATATATGAATATCAAGACAAATGATATAACTTCATACAAAATACTATAAATTTATTTCATTATGTTTATAGATTTAATGCCAAGATAAATATTCTAATAATGTTGAAGGAGACACTGTCATCTCAATACACATCACCGCAATTAATGGTCTACACTCTTTGTTAGGATGACCAGGATGCAGTTATAAACAGCTTGATATGGTTGTAACGCGAAGAGCAACACTCGTTATCGTGATAAGTGATAACGCCTTCAAAACCTCAATTATGTCCGATATTTTCAATTATTCACAATGGAAACTTATAATTTATAAATCATGATATGTTGTCTCAAATAAAAGTCGCGACTACTATTTGTTGCTCTTGGACGAGGCTAAATTCTAGGTAAGAACTTTTTTTTTTATATTTTGTGATACATGTCGCGGATATCTTCTTACTTACTTTGGATATCTTTCTAATAGACCATTCTAAATATCTCAAACTTATAAATTTTCTAATCCAAACTTGTCTCTAAATAGTCTTTTTAATTTTAATTAGATATGTTATAATATAATTACAATTTTGTTTTCCTAATAATTTTAAAAGTTTATTCATATAACTTTAAATGCTGATTTATTTTGCCAATTTTTAAGATAAGGGTTGGTTAAACGGATCTATTAGGTTTTCAATGGAAGATACATATAAAAAGATACATATAAAAAGGATCTGATTCTTTTTTGAATAAATTGTTTTATGTACTAATGTATAAGACTAAAGTATCCACATCTCTATTGTATATGCATCATAAACTCTATCCGGAGTTGGTTGAATATCGCAATGTATTTTGATACTTAGTTTTCTATTAGAAGTGAATGACATTTTCAAGAATAGATCTTTCAAACATCAAGTTTATTTTCTTGTTACAACGAACACTATGGACTCATACTTCATAGTCAATTATATATTTCCATTTTGTAGTTGATTTGTTATCGACTAGGTTGGTGATCTAATTATTATCCGTGTATAAGTCCAACAAATTGGAATATTTAAAAAATACGTCATTTGTTTTCAAGTCTCCAAGAACTCTCTCGATTACGTTCTAATATTTTATACTTTGATTTCTAGTAACGTGACTCAATGTAGTATCTCCCCACCACAGATTTTAGTGCATACATATTCACATGTATTATTGTGCTTAAACTCATCGATTAATTTAACATGTTCAAATTTATTACATCATTTAAAAAAATACTTAATTTTAAAACATATAATGTTTTAACAAGTATGCATACCTTCAATTTATTATCTGAAAGCATAAATCCATCGGGTTATTATATATACCTCCTCATTGATATTTTCATTTATGAATAAAAATTGACATCAGTCGGGTGAATCTTAAGATTATATATTCGTTTAATCACAAATAATATTCTTATACTAGTATCTCTTGCATCCAGAGCATACATGTCAAAGTAATTTATGCGTTCTTTTTGTAAAAAACCTATGGCAACCAATCTAACTTTTAAAACTTGAATGGTTCCATATGTGAGATACTTCTTTCAAAATAGCCACTTACAACCTACATAAACATTAAAATCAATCCAACTATGTTAGAAAGACAACATTAAAAGTTATGTCTATGGTGAACTACATATATAACTGCCAAAATCATAAAGCATGTCACAGTAAATTGGCATTCTCCTGTAGTAAGTATGAATCCTTAGCACTAGGGGTGGCAATTTGGGTGGTGTCCGGCCCGACCCGACCCGGCCCGCCCGGGTTTTGTCCGGCCCGAACTTAGAACGGGTCGGGTTCGGGTTCAGAAAATAAAATCCGCAACCGGGCCGGGCCGGGTTCGGGTTTCAAATTTGTCCGGCCCGTTCCGGCCCGAAAATCATAAAATATATATAAAAATAATATTTCTATATATAATATAAGTAATATTTTTAAAAAATAAATTAATATATTTAAAATAAATTAAAAAATATATAAAAAATTATTAAAATTAATGTCCGCGGGTCGGGCCGGGTTGACCGGCGGACATTAACGGGCGGGCTCGGGTTTGGAAATATGAGCCCGGGAGCGGGTCGGGCCGGGTTCGGGCTCAAGTGCAAAAAAGCGGGCTCAAGCGGGCCGGCCCGAACCCGGCCCGCGGACGGCCCATTGCCATCCCTACTTAGCACAATGACTAGGATACAATTATGGGCTGTAGAATCTAGTTTCATTTTGTAACAAGTCATGCTCGTTGCTATAACAACGGGATTAAAGACTCAATTATGGTATAAAATTCTCAAGTTTATAAGTACGAAAATATTATACAAGATCGACACTGTGAGCCTGGTCGTTGCCGTGACAACTAGGCTAAGCCATAAGCCCTGATATTATTCCATTGTGCGACGCTCTAATGAATACATGCCACAATGCTATATGTTTTATGATATATATATATCACGGGATATAGTCTCATATTTGCACACATTCATTCAGTTGGAATACCCTTCAAAACTATAATATACCACTCCAAGTATCGCTTCTCAGTTGTTTACATTTTCCAATCCAAAAATGTTTTTAGGTAACTTTTTCTCGATCACTTTATTTAATCCAACAGTTATCCACTTAATTAGATGATATCTCTTGTCTCATATTGAGTTAGTATTTATACATAAAGTAAAATATCTATTGACTTAAGTTACACTTATTTTAAATGTAGCAAATCATGGTTGAAATATTTGGTAGTCGTAACTTTGAACTTGTTATATCTGTAAAGCAAACCGGCCACTCCCCATATAAAAATAATTTTCTTATTTGTTTATCTTTGATTTTTCTTAGAATTTTTAAGATTGTGTGTTTATTCGTTAAATAATTTTCTTGAGAGAAAATCACACTCTGATGAGAAACACCAACACCTTGAATTTGTATGGGTATGATTCAATATTTTTGTTATATTTACAAATACATTACATTTAGACCGAATAATATTAAAAGCTCTCCAAAATTTATCCTCCACTCGATAATAACCATCATTTAATTTACATAAGATATAAATTGGTCTTCTATATATATTGGAAACAATATGCCTAATGATTTATTGTAATCTATTAAAAATCTGATGTCTATATGTTTATCATTAGTTTATTATAATATAATTAGGTTTTCATCATAAAAAAATTTATTTTTAAGAGTTTTAGTATAATCTATTTAGATGTTTACTTTACTAATTCATGAGATAATAGTTTAGTAAGTCGATTCATTAGGTTCTCCGTAGAAGATACGTAGGAGAGTGATCTGATTTCGTTTTGAATAAATTGTATTATGCACTAATGTCTAAGACGTATATGTATTGATATCTGTTTATATGAGATCTCAAGCTCTACCCGGAGTTGTTTGACTATCAAAATGAATTTGGATAGTTAGTTATGTTTTCGAAGTGACTGATATTTCCAGCGATAGATCTTTCAACCATTCAACTTATTTTTGTGTCAAGGCCAACACTATGAGCTCATATTCATTGGTAAAACGTGATATAATGTATTTCAACCATTCAACACTGGTTTGTTTCTAGTCTATTTCTCTTTATGGTCACTTAAAATCTAGCGCCGTAGATGGAAACATGTTGATGATGCATGAATCTCTCTTGAAAATCTATCTCAAAATGTTTCGACCCATTCCAACTATTATAAGAATACACTTTACCATTTTTGGTAAGGTTTAGTTCATCTTTTCAACTAGACCATTCTGTTGATGAGTTTCTTTCACGATTCTACAATTAACAATTCTAAATTTAAAATGATAGCAAGTGAATGATTCATTTACAAATTCAAGCCATTAGTAGTGCTTAATTTCTTCAACATCTTCCCAATATGATTCTCC
Organism: Limnanthes douglasii subsp. nivea; assembly: GCA_036936605.1. NCBI lineage: Eukaryota > Viridiplantae > Streptophyta > Magnoliopsida > Brassicales > Limnanthaceae > Limnanthes > Limnanthes douglasii. Next base: position 184,702,650 of record JAUPFV010000005.1, on the reverse strand, counting down.
ACCAGCTTTGTTTTGATAATAACATCAAATGACTTATATTTTTTCTTCAAAAGTATAACTAATATTTTTCTGGAATAATGATCTATTAGAGGCATAAAGTACATGGTACCCCCATTATAGGATGTCTTGCGGGCCCCAAATGTGAGAATAAATATATTCAAGCAGATAACAAGTTGTATGGTTGTTGGACATGAACTTAACCCTTTTACTTTTACCTAACACACTATTCTCACATAGGCTTAGATTTTGAACTTTATCACCATCTATTTTTTACGAAGTTTGTTTAGGTGTTTCTCACTCGAATTCCCTAACCTCATATGCTACATCTCGATAAAATTACTATCTAAACTAGACACACCTCCGAACACTACTGGTCCTTCAAGAAGTGAACCATCATTTAGTCTTATTAACTTTCATAACAACTAATGAGCGATGTCGAATTCTCAGTCTGCCATCTATACCCTTATAGTTAAGCCCTTCTCATCTAACATTCAAATATAAAGAAGCTTATTCTTGAATTTAAGGACATAACTCACATTTTTATCACTATCTCAAGTCCCTAAGAAAACTTGAGTCGTATGTTCCTTATGTCACTCACTATATATGAGTCATGATTCTCAAGTATGAACTTACCACAATCAAACAACTTCAGCTATTCAAATCAATGTTTGCTAGAAGTTATGTGAAAGGAAGCTTTTAAGTCGAAAACACACTTGTAACTGTACCTATAATTTAAAGTCATTAAAACATTAGAAAATCATCCAATACGAATGAAGCATCTCTAGCTTCAAACTTCTGATGACTATCTTCATTCTTCCTCCCAGGGTACTTTTTACAGACATGACCTTACTTCTTTTAATACCAACATCTAACTCTAGAACCACTTACAAATCTACTAAATTTAGACTGAAAGTTTTCTCTATTCTTCTTTAAATCTTTCATTCTAGATATTTCCCTCCCACTCAGTCTTAGAAATCCAAATCAATATTTTAACATGTCTTCATCTGAATATATTTTGAGTTCATAGAATTATTTACTTCATACATCATAATGGACTATTTTCCATTGAGCACAATGTCGAGAAAATGCTCATATAATTTCGATGAAGAATTCAAGAGGATAAATTTTTTATCCTCATTTTTCTACCTTGACCCCAACTGAATTCAAATCAAGAATGATTTTATTTAAATTATACAAGTGTCTTCAGATCTCATTGCTACCATCCATTGTCAACATATAAAAATGTTTCTTAAGATACAATATGTTGGCCATGGATTTCTTTGTGTAAATGAATTTTAACTTATTCCATACCCTAAAGCTGTAAGTTCTTCTGACACCTTTTAAGGTAACTTATCCTCCAAACTCAATATTAGAGAATTATGGGAATTGGACAATACTTCGACACCAACAACCACTTTAAATCTCTTACCAACGACTGTAGACAACCCATTTTATACTATAACTTTATAATCTTAGTCCTCTATAAATTAAAATCATTTTTCTCGTAAATTTATCAAAATCGAACTTCATGGAACTTCATGATCTTTGTTATTCTACCTTGTGTTTATCACCAAACAACAAATACAATTACAAATTATCCACACTCCTCGCACCACTTGTTAAGAAAACTGGTGAATATGTCAATATTTAGCCTTGGGTAGTTGGGCGAGATTTAAGCTTAATCAGTAGTAGGTTTCAACAGAAGGCCAATTTACCTCAATGGTGATTAACTCCATACTAGTTTGACATGGAAAACAAATATTCAGCTCTTCAATTCTGAATACTAAGTTAACAAGAAGAAATAGAAAAATAAAATCAATCACACAACACAAGATTTAGCGTAATTATGATTGTAAAGAAATATTACATCAACGGGTAACGAAATATTAATATTATATATAAGAAATATTACATGAAACGTCTTAAACATAATTAACAGAACCACTCAACTATACTATGTTCCAAAGCTTCTCAAGTTTACAGAGGGAACTCTCGTTTCTCAATGTTAATCTTTCAAGAAAGTTTCTAACTTTACTTCTCTATCTTGAGATCTTACCTCCATCAAACAACTTGAAATATTCAAACCAATGTATGTTGTAATTCACGTGGAATAGATCTAATTAGTCCAATATACACTTGTTACTGTACCCACAAGTTGAAAATATTAAAACATAATAAAATCATATGATACCTTTGAAGTATCTTCAACGTCAAACTTCTGATGACTATCTCCCTTCTTCCTCCCAAGAGAGTTATTACTAAAATGACCTTCATTCTTGTAGTACCAGTATCTCACTCTAGAATCACTTATAAATCTCTTAGATTTGGACTAATAATTTCGTTTCTTTTTGTTTGAATCTCTTCTTTCAGGAATTCCTCTCACAATCAGCCCTAGGCATCTGAGTCACTCTTCAAACCTATCTGTCAGAAACCCCTCAACCAATCCAAGAGAAAGATAACTCAGAAAATACCTAAACTAAAGTCAATTATAGTGAATCCCAAAGATAAAATAGTAAAAGATTTGATCTTCATAGTGATGATACAACCAGGAATGAAACAAATCCAAAGAAAGGGAATGAAAGTCATAGATTGGAAAAATACATGAGATACATGAAAATGGAATTGATGAAAATATGACAGTGAAGATGAGGAAATCATTGAGGAAATAAAGTCCTTGGATGCTGATCATAATCTTTTGCAATCTAATATATTTGTATCTCCATCAGTTCACTCCAAACAAAGAAAACACATGTAGTCTTCCATCTACCTTAAACCTTATGCATAAAGAAGTTGACCCAAGATTCCAAAAGATACTAGATAGAAAGCTGAAAGTAGCAAAAGTCAACAAAAGAAACAAATATGTAGTTTACAGAGACAATAAGATCTTCTTTCACAAGTCCTAAATGATTAAAGCCCTAAGTTGGAACATACGTGGAGCTAGAAACAAATATTCTATAAGAAGACTAAAGTCAATAATAAGAAAATAAAAAATAAAGATCTTGTTTATTCAAGAGCCAATGATAAACTCCAATCAGATTGAATCTTTGTCAACTAAGCTTAAAATTTCAAAATATTTTGCTAATATAACCAATAAAATTTGGATGCTTTGGGATGAAGACCTAATGATTAATATCATAATTGATAATGCTCAGTGTATTCACATCAACATCAAGCACCCACTATTAGAAAAAATCTTCTATGTGACATGCGTGTATGCAAAATGCCAAAGAAAAAATAGAATAAAACTCTGAAATACTTTACGCCACATTGCTGAATCTAAAAAAGCATAGTAAAAACTTCAAAGACAAAACAAAGCATAGTAAAAGCTTCAAATTTCTTAATATATAGACAGTGGACAAGGACTTTATCAATAGTGTAGACTCAAGCTGGAATAAAAGAATGGGTGGATACCCAATGTTTGTGTTATGGAATAAAGTAAAGATACTGAAAAATATTTTGAAAGAGTGGAACAAAAAAATAATTTGGGAATGTATTTGACAAAGTAGTTCAAACTGAAGATAATGTTAAAGTGTGTGAAGCTAGATACATTATATCTAATAGCCTAGAAGATAAAATATCGCTATCTAAAGCTATTTCAGAACATATATTAGCTCTCTCAATGGAAGAAGAATATAGGAAACAAAAATGTTATGCAAGCTGGATGCAAGATAGAGACGGGAACACTAAAATATACCATAATTTTGTCAAGAAAAAGAGAAGAAAATGAAGGATATCACTAATAAAACTCAATAACAATCAAATCATCAGCTGAATCCTACTTTAAAGGTAACATCTCTTCTCCATCTTACTCAAATTTTAGTTAACAATTAGAATACATGAACAATGGTATATTTAGTATTATTCCTAAAGTTATAACTGAATAAGATAACAATTCTCCTTTAGTTATGCTTACAGAACATGAAATCTGGAACACCATTCAAACAATAACTTAGAAGGAGCACATGGAATAGATGGTTTCAATAGGTATTTCTTCACCACCTACTGGAAAATCATCAAAAATAACCTATGTAATGCATTGTCTTCTTTCATTAAAGGTTAGGACATCCTTAAAGGTATACTAGCTACTGGAATTTGTTTAATTCCTAAGATTGAAAACCTTTCTTATTGGAATCAATACAAGCCTATCAGCCTATGTTCCATGATAAATAAAATAATGACTAAGTTGTTAAACAATAGGTTGTCTTTACTTTTTCCTAAAATGATCTCTGAGGTACAAGGAGCCTATGTGAAAGAAAGATCGATTCATGACAACATACCGATAGCAAATGAACTTATTTCATGACACTGAAAGGAAAACAAAAGCAGGAAATATTATCATCAATGTGGATATGTCAAAAGTATTTGACAATATATCTCACAACTTCATAATCAAAGTATATATGAGTTTTGGTTTCAACAACAAAGTGATAAAACTAGTCAGTAATCTCATAAAGGTTGTGTTTGCGTATATTCGTAATAAATGGAGAATCAATTGGCTTTTTAAAACTTAAGAGAGGAGTTAGACAAGGGACCCCTTATCCCCCAGTCTATTCATTATGGCACTAGAACCTCTACTAAGAGAATGCTCTGTTAGAAGCTGATAAATCCTTAAAATTCTCTAGTGGAAGCAATGTAATCATCTCAAGTTTAGCTTTTACAAATGATCTTTCAATTTTCACTAATGGATTAACTTCTTCCATGGAGAAAATTGGGAATTTTTTACAGGTATATCAAGTTATCTCAGGACAATCACTAAACAGGACAAAAACAGAGATTATCACTGCAACAAACATGTCTCTGAACAGAATAAGAACATTGGCAAACCAAACTAGTTTCAAAACATGTTATCTCCCTACTATTTACTTTGGATAACACTAAGTCCTCACAACAAAGCAGTCAATTCCCTACCTTTGTTGGATAAGATTAAAGAGAAGATAACTAACTGGGATGGCAAAAAATTATCATATGGAGGCAGACTTACATTAATTAACTATGTACTAATGTCCATTCATTTGTATTGGTTGCAAAGCTATTGGTTGCCTCATGCTATCATTTCAAAGATAGAAAGATTGTTAAACATGTTCCTTTGGGGATCTAACAATGAATAAAACAAGATACACTAGTCCTTCTGGCTTGCAATTTACAAAATATTTAGTGAAGGTGGACTAAATGTAAGAAGAATTCAAGATATACCATTAGCATTATCCTGCAAGTTGTGGATAAAATTTAGAGAAAATAATTCACTATGGGCAAAAATTCTTCATAGTATCTACTGTAAGGACAGTCATCCACTTTAAATCAACTACTCCAAAAAAGGCTCACAAACATGGAAGATACTGACTAATATAAAAGAACTTGCTGAAGGTGATTTGAAGTGGATCCTAGGACAAGGTAATGTTGATCCGTGGCTAGATATATGGTATAGGAAATCTCCCATATTCCACCTTAATTATAACTCTAACAATACTTGTTATAAATGAATAATGGTAAGTCTTTATGGGAAAATAATAGATGTAATATTAGTAAACTACAACCTTTATTAACCAAGTTCAACATTAACCTGATTTTAAAGAATAGAATTAAGGATCAGATTAAAGATGCTATCCATTGGATCCCTTCAAAAATTGGAAAATTTAACATTAAAGAAACGTTGCAGATGATTAGACCTATACATAAGAAATCATCTCTCCATAAGAAGCCATGAAACCAAATAACTCCAAGAAAATGTTCTTTTCTTGCTTAGAGACTTATTAAAAACAAATTACTTATAAATTTAATTATGCAAACAAAACACATAATCATGGCATCTAAGTGCCACTTCTGTCAAAATGTAGAATCTAAAGATCATCTCTTTGTCTCATGTATATTTTCTTGGAGTATTTGGAACTATTTTGCATGAATTGTTAAGGAAAACATTCGCAGCTTTATGACAGTAAAGCACATGTTCAGTGTTTGGTTATGGTCCTCACCTAACAAAACTCAAATCAAGACTATCCTCCCAACAATTATAAGCTGGGCTATATGGCAACAAAGAAATGAAGTCAAGATAAATGGGGATTCATTTTCAGCAAATTCATCAATCAACTATATAATCAACATGCTAAAGAGTCTGGATGAGTCAAATATTTTAAAAAGCAAACATTGGAAACAAAATGAAAATGATGCTATTACTCTAGGATGCACCAATCACCTGAAGATAAGAAAGAAAGTTACTTACCTTAACCTGGATAACACCACTCCCAGGGAGATACAAACTTAATTCAGACACTTGCTCTCTTGCAAGTGGAGCTGTGGTCATTCGAGATAGAAAGGGAAACATCATACATGGTTATGGAAACAACTATGGAAATCTATCAGCCATTAAAACAGAAGCTCGAGCATTACATGATGACCTACATATATGCAAAATCAAAGGATTAAGGGAAGTAGACATAAATACAGATTCTGAAATTTTAGTCTCTGTTATTGCATCTGGAAATTATCCTAAACACTTGGAATCCATACTGCATGACATTAGATCTCTGATTATAATAACATGATTCTTCATCACATCTTCATAGAACAAAATCGAGTAGAAGACTGGCTTGCTCAATGGACTCTGAGATGTAAATGAAGATTTGACTACACTACGTTTAAAGCTCCAAAGTAATTATAAGCAATCTCATTTTTAGAAATCCTTCAAATTGGCTACTTAAGAGTTGAATAATGACTTACATTCTCTGATTTGCAGGATCTCTAAAACCAGAGACTAAGTCACATACTCTTACATCTCTCTGTCTCCTGGAAAATGAATAAAGAAAAGAAAGTCAGCAGTAGGAATTGTAGAATACTCTTGAGTCTCCAAAATGGTGATCCCAAATTCTCTAGACTGATGATACAGACGAAAACAACTAATGATCAAGCAGATGAAATCTCAGTTCCAGTATTCAAGATCAAGATTCGCATATCCAGATGTTATAACTTACCCAAAGATTCAAAAAGACTGAAACGATGAAGCTAAATCCAATTGAAGCTGAAACTGAAGCCATGATTCTTCCCCAATTTGCTTCAAGAAATCCAGAAACCATCGTAAGAGAAGCTCAAGCTATGATTATTTTGGTTTTAGTTCCTTAGTTCTATTTGATTTCGTGTCTAAGAGAAGTGAGGAAAGAAGAAGTCTTGTAAGCCTAGCTCTTGCTCAAAAAATCCATGGAGGGAAAAGAAAATTTCATTTTTCCAAAAATGTCATTTTTATTACCTTCGTGTTTTGAACTTGCTAAAGTTACTTTGTAAGGTTTGAACAGTTTCTTTGAATAAATAAATAAAGATTCTTCATTTAAAAAAAAAACTATACTACACCTATTAACATAAATTTAAATACAAAAATACACACAAAAATCAAAACTGGAATGGCATATTCCAAAATTTGAATCCTAGAATTTAGATTTAAAAAATCAATAAAAATTCTAAAATCTGAAACAACCTATATATGAATTTAAAAATTATATATTTTTATAAATAATATTCTTACAAATTGATCCAACTAATTAGATACGTTTATAGTTAGTAGTTTATATTTAAAAATGGTCCACACACTCTAATTCCATTTTCAATTTTCTATTCGTTCTCCAACGACACGAAATTCGACGCCATTGTCGCATATGGAGGTGGTTATTTGTTGGCACACCTAACCCGAAACTTTATTATAAACCACCTTATTTCTTTTTATTAGTTTAAAGGATCTGCTTTGAATATTAGTTTTTCAAAGGGAAGGTCTACGTAATCGCTGACCTTACTTTCTGAAATGCTTGTATCATGCTCTTTTTATATATTATATTTTAGTTACTAAGCATCAATGGGTAGGAGTTAATCTTCAGTTAGTTAAAGTTCATATCGTGTCAGAGATGACTCTAGGGTAGCCGAGTTGGTTGAGTATGACAAATCAAAATGTTATGAGTTTGAGCCTCTCTATACGGGCTGAACTTGTCACCTTGTGTGATTTACCTTCTGACGTTGATTTACAGGCTATCGCATCAAACTGAGGGTTTACCCTGTGCGCACTCATTGCACTCTGAGTAGCGGGTGCGGGTTCCCTCCGAAAAAAAAATATATAGCGTGAGAGATACCAACACATAAAGATTATTTATAACAATCTAAATATCGAATTATTGAATACTAAAATTTAATAAAATAGTAGTCACTAAGCACCAGTTGGTACGAGTTTATCTTGGGCTAATTAAAGTCTGAATCGGTGTCACATACACCGACACAAAATTATTCACAATCTAAATATCGAATTATTCTGAATGGTAATATCAGATAATGTTAGTAGAAGCTTCGGTGCGATTATATTAGAATATTTCAATATATTAAGTATTTATTGCGAAATATAATATTTACCAAACTGATCTATTAAATTTTATTATTTATTATTACTTTGTATAATTTTTAATTTAATTTTAGTCTCGGGGTGAAGGAACGAAATATCGGTGTTTATATGTATATGATTAAAATTAAAATTTTAATGTAAACTTAAATGTCAATGCTTGTATTAAATCATTCACATAGTTCAAATTTGACAGGTTATTTACACTATTATTTTGAGAAAAAGTTTTTATATATTAGTGTGATTTTTTTGTTAGGTGCGACAATATCATATTAGCGCGGTTAAAAGTCGGACAAGTCTTCGATTCCAAAACGGACAAACTAGTGTAGAGATCGAGTTGGTTCATATTTATATACAAAAGATGAATATACGTTATCCATATTTCCAATAATTGGTATTAGAGCTCCAAGTCTAGACCGAGTGTCGTGTGAGTAAAATCCTCACCGACGAACATAATAGACTATCCAGTTCAATGTTGTAAGGCTCTACAAATCAGAGTGTGGTCTGATTATAATGAGTTGATAGATCCGGTGTAAGGCTTTATGGCTCAGGTGATGAACTTTGGCACAACATGATATAGTGAATGTATGAAAGTCAATTGAAAGGAGGCTATCGATGCTCAAGGTGAAAAATATGCTATAAAGCTATATCACTCAAATAATATGGTCTGATTAAAGTAAACAAATAGATCCGTTGTAAACCTCTATGGCTCAGATGGTAAACCCAATCAAAACCTTATTAGAGTGGGAGAATGAAGTCAACTAAGAGAAGGTTAAGTGGTACTTTGTTTAAGAGGATGGTTTGATGGGTGCAATCGAATTCTTAGGTGTCGAACACGATATACCATTTGATGAGTCCGAATTCTGCTTACTCCCCGGACAGGGACAAATCGGACCTAGCTCTCCGGACCGGACAGACCACTTCGAACACCTAGCTAATGGGACTGTTCGAACTATGACAAAAGTACTAAAAAACCTAAACACTTCTTGACTAAGCTACTTGCTCTCCTACTTAGAGCTCATGGGTCTTTAAACATGACCCGGGTCCATTAAACATGATCTGAAAGCCCATAAGGGCCCAAAAGGTAAGGGTATAAATACCCAACCACCTGCATTAAATGTAAAAAATGAAAATTAACTGCAACCAGCCAGCTTAATTCTCCCTCTACTCTCTACTCTAAATATCAAACACCCACATACTTCTTTGAAACACCAAACAAATTACAAGCCTACCCTCAGGCGATAATTATCCTTACCACCATTCATGCTCAAGGTGAAATATTTATTGTAAAGCTACGTGACGCATACAATGTGGTCTGATTAGAGTGAGCATATGGATCAACTATAAGTATCTATAGCTTAGGTCGCGACATGCACAACCTAAGTAGAGTGGGCGGACGAAAGTCAGTTGAGAGAAGACTAAGTGGTACTTTGTTTAAAATAAAGATTTATTATATCTGACTAAAGCTTACATTAGTTAGACATGAGAAAAATCAATGGTATATATGTAAGAACATATCTCAACTAATATGAGGCATTTTGAAAGTGGACCACAAGCAAAACTGTGCAGACCTTTGTGTCCAAGAAAAACTATCATACTAGTGCGTAGACTATGTTGTTCATATTTTTATATACGACACCCATATTCTAAAAAATTGGTATCAGAGAACTGTGTGGACGAAACCCTAGAGTGCGGAACATGATAGACCAACCAAGCTCAAGGTAAAATATATGTTGTAAATATATATGGCAAATACAATGTGATATGATTATAGTGAGCAAATAGATTCGTTGTAAATATATATAACTCAGATGGTGAACCTTGGCACAACTTGATTAGAGTGAACGAATGGAAGTAATTGAAAAGAACTTAAAATGGTACTTTGTTTGAAAGATATATCTTAGGTGCGATCAAAATCCCACATCGGTTAGACATGAGAATGATTAATGGTTTAAAAGCAAGAACATATCTTACGTAGTATGAAGTCTTTTGCAAGTGGGTCACATGAAAATCCGTGCAGGTTAGCTATGCATACAAAAGTTGGTCGCCGCATACAGTTAGTGGTATTATTATAGAGGTACATGAGACATAGATTAAAATTTTGTATATTGTATGGTTATACTTAAGTTCACTAGCCCAAAGAAGAAAATGTAAGCTCACAATGTTGTTGGTAGATTAGTTTACCTTTCTTACTTCATGAATATCATTTAGTCATTTTATGGGAGCAATCGGTTTTTATTCCTTTCAAAGTAGTATTTCTCCATCTCATTAGTTTCATAGAGACTGGATTATTGATAAAGGATTTACTGGTTATATATGTGATGATGATAATATTTTTATGAATTTAGTGTCTATGGACGACACTTTTTTGAATATAATAGATGGCAAGAGAACTACAATTACATGATTATGAAAAACTCAACTTACAAAATATCTTATTTTGGTTAATATTTTTTATATTCTTACTTTCCAATTCAACCTCGTCTCTATTTCAGAACTCATTAAAAAACATATGTGTAAATTTGTGTCTAAGCTGAGAAATATTATCTACAAAAAAAAATATGATACAGTTTTTATCAATGGGGTAAGGAATCTTGATTTGTATGTACATGTTACAACTTCTATGAGTCAGTTGCACTTGTCTCTTCAACAACCTGACAACAATTGTTAGGTCACTATTACCTTCAAAAATTACATGTAATAAAGGACGTTTTGAAGTATTCACAATGTGATGCTGTGGCATGTGAGGTTTTTCTTTTGAACAAACATAAGAAACTGAAATTTCCCCATTCAAACACCATTAATACTGGTCTATTTTAATTAATTATCTCATAAATAATAGGTTTATATACGACTTAACCATAGTCGAAGAATTCAAGCACTAATTAGGTCTATTTTATGTTGCATTAGTATGATTGTGATGATATTTTGAATTTTTTTCATATATGTGGGATTCTGTGCAGAAACCTTAGACCAAAACTCCAAAGTTAAAAGAAAGCATCAACATTAGTTGAATGTAGCCACAAAATTTAATTTATAATCAAGAGTGTCTTTGAACTTCTGAAAGGAGTGGATTTTGATAATTTATTTCCTTATCAGCAGATTACCTACTTTCATTGGACATGATAAGTCTCCTTATGAGCTATTATATCATGCACTTCTTGAATATAACCTTTTAAGAGTTTCATGTGTTACGCAACCACATTGCAACAAATAAGAATCAAGTATGATATTAGAGTTCTATCGAATGTGATGTTCTTCAGAGTAGTCACACACATGTTGTTGAAAGTGTTCCAATATAGTTTAGTAGATCATAAAGGACAAGCAAATTGTTTGTAAAATTTCAAGATTATATTATCCTTCATCCAGATATAGTTTCTTGTGAATTTACAATGATAATCATTATAATTTTTTATTTGAAACATCTCAAGTTGAAAAATCAAGTAGTTATCCAAAAGCGAGCAAGAATCCTGATTGGATGACCTACAAATAATGTAGAACTTCGCGCTTTAGAGAACAATCATACTTAATATTGACTAATCTGCCCTATGGCATGTCACAGTTGGGTGCAGATGGTTTTACAAGGAAAAAACAAAGAAAATTGAAGTGTTAATAAATGAAAAAAAACATTGGTTGCCAAATGAGATAAAAAATGAATGGGTAAATTACACTGAAATATTTTCTCCATTTACAAAGTTACCAATACTCAAATATTTGTTGGCTTTGAGAGCATTATATGCTGGCTTTGGCTCATTTGGGTATCAATAATGCATTCTAACATGGTTAATTGAAAGAGAAAGTCTACATGAGTATTTGACAGGGTCATCAAGTACCTCAATGTAACACTTACGAGAAAGGAACTTTAGTTTGTTAACTTGAAAAAGCTTTGTATGATCTGAATTACAAATCAAGACGATGATATAATAAGTTTTAAAGAACCCTAATAAACCTCATAGTCACACAAATTATGTCCGATTATATCTTCGTTGTGAACAACTATGTTCCTTTGTTTTGTATTATGTGGATGCTATAGTTTTGGCTAGTAATAGAAATGAAAAAATAAGCGTACACATTGAACTTTATGTTTCATTTGAAATATATGGATATATTATAGTATTTTTTGGGTTTAATATTTCAAATATGACGTTGGTATCTCTTTGTTCCACAAGATTTTGACAAATGATAATTTGGACATGTTTATTTACACATATTTTAAGCCTTCATGCGAAAGAAAATTACATGTTTCAATCGATCTCATCTTACTTTCTACCCATGGAGGATACCGTATGATATATAAAAATTGTTTGGAAGTTGTCGTACTTGTGCAATACCATACCAAACCTGTGTTATACAATGCAAAAAATTAGCCAATATATTTCTAAAATTCGTCAAGAACACACAAAGGTTGCACATCACATTCTCATATACATGAAAGGGAGAATTACAAAATGATTATTTTTCTTAGCAACCACAAATATCATTTTAAAAGTTCATTCTAATTTAGATTGAGTTGAGTACTTGGATATTAGAACATCAACCAGTAATTATTTGATGTAGTTGGGATATTCTCTTACTTAATAGAAATCCAGTTTACAAACAATAGTGACAAAGAGCTCCATGGAGACATAGTACAAAAGATTTGTAAGATTTTGCATTCATTAGCAGAAATGCATATTGATTTGAGAATACGTCAACTAATATATTGTGATCGTAATTAGCAATGCACATTGTTTTCAACCATGCATGTCACAATAACTTAACTTGCATTTGGTGAAAGATTTTCTTATCCTATATGTTCTCATAACTTTCCAAATTCATTACATACTAACCAATCCACTCCCATCACCCGTTTTTGGATATTCTACTGAACCACCCTTTAACTTCAAGGGAATTTTATAATTATATATTTTCTAATCAGTATTAGTGTATAAAATAATTAGTTATTTGAATAATAAAATATTTTAACTTTTTTCGGATTTTATTTCTAATACACAAAGTAAAAAAGTGTAAGTTTTTTATAAAGATCTAAAAACTTTTCCAATTACCGATAACCCAAATTACCGATCAATTTAAATTTCTTTCTGTAAGTGAAACGTCTATTTATGCAAGTGATTAACACTTATGTATGCAAATGGATAACACATACTTTTGCAGCCCAACAACACCAATTTTTGAAAGTGATTAAGAATCTTTTTGCAAGTCATCTCCACGAGATTTTCAAGTGTATTTTTTCGCAAGCAAATATAACATATTTCACAAGTGCTAACAGTTTTGATTCTAAAACCAAAAAACTAAAAAATTACATGTAATATGTGAATATACAAAAAGACGTACAATTATTACCTATTTAACTACAGTAAAAAAAATAAAACCCTTATATTATTTTATTGTAAAAAATGTTTCATCTATAAAGAGCATATGATAACAAGAGTATAAACTTTGTAGACAAGATCCATAAGCTAAAAAATAAAGTTCAAATTAACAATTTTCTCTATCATACTTGAAAAAATATCACTTACAATATCAAGACTCTATAATGCCTTAAAATACCATTTTAAAATGATGAGAATAGTAGAGTCGTCTCCATAAATTTCTCTTTTAGATTTTTCTAAAGCTAACCATCAAAGATGATATAAAATGTTTAAACTATAGTCAAATTTAACAGTCATTGAATTTTTTATTATCGTAACATCACTTCTCGATTTAATACCATCACATATATTGTTTTTTATCAAACTGGATGTTTAATAATTGTTATTTTATGTTGAAAAAACTAGGATAACATTTAGGATCACTAACATACTTTTCAATAACCATATATTTAGTCAAATTGTCGATTCGTGCATGAAGCCTCCATGGACATTCTCTGGTTTGTTTCATTGAGCAACAAACACTTAGTCTCTTTTTATTTTAAAGAAAAAAATTATAACAAAAATCATGTTCTGCAAAAAATGAGATACAACAAACCGCAATTAAAGAATACCCACTTCAAAAAATGAGTTACAACAAACCGCAATTAAAGAATACCCACTTCAAAAAATTGACATACATATTGAATCTCTTCAATCCAACAACTACTAGCAAGTTGTTTTTTCTTATGGTTAAAAAAACTAACAACATAACTAGTTTCTCCACTCGGTAAATTATCATCCAATATGGAAACAATATCCCTAACTGATACTCAATCCACAACAATATCAGCAATCTCAGTATCAGCAATTTGATCTTTTACGTGATCAACCAATGCACACATAGATTCAAAATCATAATCATTACATAAAAAATAGTTCTTAAAATCACCAGAAGAATAACTAAAACTAAAACAACCATAACCAGTCAATCCTAAATGCTCGATATGAAATTAATCATACTTTTAAATTTTTCAGAAGTATTAAGTAAGAAAACTACAACTTGATTAATCCTAAACCATTGCACACCTACAAAAAAGCATAAGAATAAATAAAACAAAATAAAAAACAGTATAAATAAACTATTTTTGCAAGTGATTATAACGTATTTTCAAAAATAATTAACACCTTATAGTCAACGTAATTTCGCTGTATTTTCATAATAGGATGACACGTTACAAGCCAAAGCAATTTTGCAAGTATTTTAACAAGTGGCTTTTCTGTATTTCCACAAGTTCTTGTAATTACATAAATAATACCATTTTTTACGAGACAAAAAAATGTAGTTTCCGTGCCATTGTAGTTTTCTTTCGAAAAGTTTATTATAAATATAAAAGTAAATCAAAACCAAACCAAACAATAATTTTAAATCATAATTTTTACTATAAATCGGTTTGATTTTGTATATATATAAAAAAACAATTAAGACTATAAAATATTGAAATCAAATCATCAAACTATGAATTGTTTCTCAAATCCGTGCCCAATTTTTCCTTTTTTGTCCACTTCCCAAAGGTCTCCATATGTAAGTATGAACAACCCGATCTTTGCATTAATATGATATTGTCCACTTCGGGCCCAAATGTTTGCACGAATTTGCTTTTTGGTCCAGATCCAAAAAGCCTCATACTATTTGATACATGCTCTTATTTATATAGTATTGATCATTCTCATGTCTAACTGATGTAGGACTTTGATCGCACTTGATGATGTAGTTGCACAAGCCCATGACTACATGTTCTTTTGGACAAACAGAAACGGCCTTTATTTGGGGCCCATATATCAGAATTAGGCGATGCGACCACTCAAATTGAACGCCTCGAGAAGCCCAACGATTTTCGAAAGCATCGCATTATGATGAAGTCCAGACCCTAAATTCCATCGTTTAAACCCTCGTTTTGCTGTTTTAGTGAATTTCTGCATTTTCCTATTTTTGTTGGATTTTATTAAAATACTTAACCAACTCCAATCACTTTAAAATTGGGTTGGATTTTATTTTATTGCATAAGGAGAAAGGTGAAATTTTGGCCTAGGGTTTCGAGCACTTTTATAAAAGGCTCTCAAACCCTAGTTTTGCCACAGACTTTGATGAATAAAAATTGAGATGTTTCTCTTAGTCTTCGAGTCTCTTATATTCTAACATAGGGTTAGGTATATATCTATTGTTTTGTATCATTCTTCTTGATTTCTACAGCCGACGACTGTGTTTCAAAACCAGTCGCCACCATATTGGTATCAGATTCAGAGTTCCTACGGCGTGGGTAACAAATGTATGTCGCCAAAGAGATATTTTCGGGGGAAGTCCACTCTTCTGATCACCAAATCGGTCGACCGTGATAAATTCGGTCAATTCCAATCCCAGGTTGGTGAACAGATGCACTCGTTGGGAAATCAGATGAGAGACGTACAAGAAGCACTACATAGGTTGTTGAACAACCAAACCAACGGATTTCGGGCTCCAAGGTCGAGCAACCAACCGTCGGGATCTGAGAGAGAGATCGGCCACGAGCGGAATCCGTTTGCTCCTCGGTGAGAACAAGGTAGGGGTCAATATTCCCCACAAAAATGTCGTGACCAAGTTTTTGAGCAGCCGCCAACGAGAGATTCTGATCTGAACGTCAACAAGCGGTGGGAATCTAAATTCAGATTGGAGATCCCAGAGTTCCAAGGGGGTCTCGAACCGGAGGAGTTTTTAGATTGAATCGCCTCAGTTGAAAACGTCCTTGATTTCAAGGAGGTTCTGGATGCAAAGTAGGTACAGTTGGCTGCAACTAAGTTCCGATGCCGAGTTGCATCCTGATGGCAACAGCTCAAGCAGGCCAGATCAAGGCAAGGCAAGCCAAAAATAAAAATTTGGGCTACGTTTGTGAAGCAATTGAGGGCTGCGTTTTTGCCGTACAACTATGCGCGTATCATGTATCAGCAGTTCCAAAACCTTAAACAAGGGTCAAGGACTGTTGACGAGTACACTAACAATTTTTTCAAGCTACAAAACCGTGTCGATATTGCTGATTCAGCAGATCAGCTTATATTGGGGGGATGCGACAGCAGTTTCAGGACCAACTGAACATGTTCGACCCTGTGAATGTGTCTGAAGCACATTAGCGCGCACTGCATCTGGAGAAAGCCCTTTCACGAAGGCCTTATGAAGAAAATACTGCCAGAACAACTCCATTGGCATTCCCAAAACGGAAGGAGTACCAACTGCTGCTCCTATGCGTACAGGTGCTAATTTGCAGGTCCTTAGTCGCACAGGTACTTCCTCACAAGTCTGGTGCTACCATTGCCATGAACTAGGGCACGTTACTTTACAGTGTCTAAAATTACGACAATATCCACAACAATCGAGGGGCTTGTTCGCTGACACTAATGAGTTTTACCTAGAGAGTGACCCACAGTTTGATGAAGGACCAGAGCATGTTGTTGATGAGGTTCCAGAGGACCAGGTTACAGGAGGAGATATTGGTCAGACATTGGTTTTAAGGCGTATTTGTCTGACGCCAAAAGCCAGAAGTGATGGGGATGATTGGCTACAGAACAATATTTTCCAATCGACTTGTACTATTGGGGGAAAGGTATGCAAATTCGTTATTGATTCAGGGAGCTGCGAAAATGTTATCTCTGAAGAAGCTGTGTAGAAGCTTGCCCTGAAAACAGAAGACCACCCAAAACCCTACAAGCTTGCCTGGTTAAAGAAAGGTAGTGAGGTAAATATCTCTACAAGATGTCTGGTATCTTTCTTTATTGGTAACTATAGGGATAAAACATGGTGCAAAATCATTGGGATGGATGCGTGTCACTATTGCTAGGCCATCCCTGGCAACATGATAGAAGTGTCACATATGATGGTAGGAGAAACCGCTACAGTTTCATATGTAATAATGTCAGGTTCATATTAAAACTAACTAGAGAGGTCTCCCCAAAACCTGCCCTTGCAGTATCAAATGAGTCGGGTAAGAACTTTCTAGCTCGAAAGGCGTTTATAGAACATGCTCATGAAATATGGATTGTCTATCTTTTGGTGGTTAAAAAATTTAGTACTGATCCATTTGCTGGTAAACCTGAGAGAGTTCGACCGCTAATAGCAGAGTTTTCTGTTGTCTTTCCCGATACTCTACCTACAGGTCTTCCTCCGTTGAGAGATATCCAACACCAGATTGACCTTGTACCGGGTGCTAGCCTACCAAACCAACCGCATTATCGGATGAGCCCAAAATAGCATGAAGAGCTCCGTAGACAGATGGAAGAACTGTTGACGAAAGGCCACATCCGTGAGAGTCTTAGTCCTTGTGCGGTTCCTACACTGTTAACACCAAAGAAGGATGGCTCAATGAGAATGTGTGTGGATAGTCGGGCTATCAACAAAATTACAGTCAGGTATCAGTTTCTTCGTCTTGATGATTTACTAGATCAATTGAATGGTGCTACTGTGTTTGCGAAGCTAGATTTGAAGAGCGAATATCACCAGATTCGTATTTGTATTGGGGATGAGTGGAAAACAGTCTTCAAGACCCGAGAAAGTCTGTTTGAATGGATGGTAATGCCATTCGGTCTTTCTAACGCTCTTAGCACGTTTATGCGGGTTATGAACCAGGTATTTCGCTCGTTCATCGGAAAATTTCTTGTTGTGTACTTTGATGATATTCTTATATATAGTACCATGGAAAAGCTGCATCTCCAGTACTTACGCGAAGTGTTGGTTTTTTTAGGCGAGAGGAGTTTTATGGGGGACTCAATAAATGTTGTTTTATGACAGATTCGGTTGTCTTCCTGGGGTATGTCGTGTCAAAAGATGGGCTGTCAGTGGATCAGTCGAAAGTGGCAGCCGTGCGAGACTGGCCTATTCATACTTCCATCACTGAATTCTGATCTTTTCACGGATTGGTCTCTTTTTACAGACGGTTCATACATAACTTTAGCACTGTCATGGCTCTTATTACAGAGTTTATAAAGGCCGAGACATTCTGCTGGACCCCTGAAGCAGCTAAGGCGTTTGAAGAAATCAAGGTAAGACTGACCACTGCACCGATTCTGGTTTTACCTGACTTCTCTACAGGATTGGAACTGCATTGTGATGCGTCCGGATTGGGCATTGGGGTTGTACTCAGGCAACGAGGCCGCCATGTAGCATACTTCAACGAAAAGTTAAGTGGAACTAAACTCAACTACAACACATATGACAAGGAGTCTATGCAGTTGTACGAGCTTTGAAGAACTGGAGTTCCTACTTGGCCTACAATGACTTTGTCCTGTACACTGATCATGATACTTTAAAGCATCTGCAGAGTCAGGAGAAACTCTCTTCTCGCCATGCACGCAAGACAGCATTTACTCAACAATTTACCTTTTCTATTAAGCATACTTCGGGGATAGTTAACCGCATAGCTGACGCAACATGATGATTCGTATGGAAGGAGAAGTTGTGGGATTCGAGATGATGAATGATCTACTGGCTATCGATCCATATTTTGGTCTTATTCTAGAGGACTTCAGCGCAGGTTTGAGAAAATATTTTTGTATTGAACAACGGTTACCTCTTCAAAGGTAATTTACTTTGTGTTCCTGAGGGTAGTTTGAGGTTAATGATTGTACATGAGAGACAACAACGAGGGGCATGCGGGTAGAGATCAAACCATTCACTATGTATCCAGTCAGTTCTTCTGGCCGCATTTGAGGCGAGATGTTATCCGTTTTGTAACTGGTTGTCGGGTTTGCCAGGTGGCAAAAGGCACATCCTCCAACGCAAGTCTATACCTACCACTCCTAATATCGGAAGGACCATGGTGAAGCTTCAGAATGGATTTCATCTTTGGGCTGCCAAGAACACAGAGAGGTAACGATTCTATTTTTGTAGTGGTTGACAGGTTATCTAAGATGGCCCACTTCATTGCCTGCAAGAAAACCACAGATGTTGTGAATGTTGCTAATTTATACTTTCGTGAGGTCTACCGCTTACATGGTCTACCCTTGAATATCGTTTCTGATCGTGATACGCGGTTTGTGAGGCATTTTTGGAGGAGTTTGTGGTGCCTCACAAACACAAAGGTGAGTTTTAGCAGCGCGTATCACCCGTAGACAGACGGCCAAACCGAGGTAACTAATCGAACGTTAGGAAACATGTTACGCACAGAGGTCTCTAGGAACTTGAAAACATGAGATTACCGTCTTTTTCACGTTGAGTTCGCCTACAACAGGCACCGCAAACGCAGTAGTGGGTATAGTCCGTTCATGGTAGTCTATGGTTATAACCCATGGGGTCCTATGGACTTAGCTTTCCCAACGCTTGATAAGGTTCCAGCTAAGGTCGAGAATGCATTACTGATCTATGAGAGATCCATGAGAACACCCGCAAACACCTGGAGGAAACAACACAAAAGTACAAGATTACCGCAGATAAGAAGCGCCGCCTGGTGGAGTTTGCAGTAGGGGACTTTGTATGGGATTTTTTTACCATGGATCGCTATCCTGCATACGATTACAACAAGTTGGCTGCAAGAAAGGTGGGTCCGTTTGAAATTATTGAAAATATTAATCCCAATGCATACAGGTTGAAGCTATCTAGCCACATGAAGACCCGTAACCTTTTCAACGTGAAGCACCTGGTGCCATTTACCGTTGCTGCTGAGGATGATGAAGCTGAGAATTCATGGGTGAATTCTTCTGAAGAATGAGAGGATGATGTAGTTGCACAAGCCCATGACTACATGGCCCTTTTGGACAAACGGAAACTGGATTTATTTGGGGCCCATATATCAGAATTAGGCGATGCGACCACTCAAATCGAACTCGTGGAGAAGCCCAACGTTTTTTTAAAGCATCACAAAGTGATGAAGTCCAGGCTCTAAATTCCATCGTTTAAACCCTTGTTTTGTTGTTTTAGTGAATTTTATACATTTTCCTATTTTTGTTGGATTTTATTAAAATACTTAACCAGCTCCAATCGCTTTGAAATTGGGTTGGAATTTATTTTATTGCATAAGGAGAAATGTGTAATTTTGGGCTAAGGTTTCGAGCACTTTTATAAAAGGCTCTCAAACCCTTGTTTTGCCGCAAACTTTGATGAATAAAAATTGAGTTTTTTCTCTTAGTCTCCGAGTCTTTTATATTCAAACCTAGGAATAGGTATATTTCTATTGTTTTGTATCCTTGTTCTTGATTTCTACGGCCGACGACTGTGTTTCGAAACCAGTCGCCACCACTTAACAAATCATCGTCTCGAAGAAAGTACTACTTTAACCTCCTGCCAATTGACTTTCATCTGTCCAACATAATTAGGTTGTAAACCACCTGAGTTATACAGATACTACATATTTATCTTTCCACTCTTATCAGATCATAGTGTTTGAGTCGTAAACCTTGACAACATATCTTTCTCACTGAGACTGATTGGTCTATCATGTTTGACATTTGACATGACACTGTGTCTCGGTCTTGATAAATGATACCATTTGTTGGGAATATGATACCATATTATTCCACTTCCGTATATAAATATGAACAATCTAATATCGGCACTAATATGATATTGTTCGTTTTGGGCTTGAAAACATGCACGACTCTTCTTTTCGGTCCACTTTAAAAATTCATCATACAAATTGAGATATGTTCTTAATTATATAGCATTGATCCTTTACATATCTAAATGATTTGGAAACTTAGACCCCACCTAACAATTATGTAGTACAATCGTTCAAAATAAGATGTAAACTACTTATCTAAATCAATCAAAATCTCTAACATCAACAAAAAAATATAGAATAAAAAAGTTCAACAAAAGTATAAAATGAAATAAACCAAAACTAAAAGGATAATATGCCTATTTTGAAAACTCTAAATACTTATTAATCCCAAGTAACTTAATATTAAAATACGGAATGATATCAAATAAAATTTATATATTTATTAGTATATAAATATAATGTTTGTAGTTTAATATTATTTTAAAAAAATATTTCAAATACAAATATTATAAATATGTTTTTAATATGATAAATTACTAATAATCACGAGAGTAAGTTTCAAACTACCGATAACCATCCGTGTAAGTTTCAAGTTACTGATAACAACTTATATTTTGAAGTTTACCAAAACTAACTTGCAATATAAAGTATTTTCAACGATACTTCTAAACACATAAACATGAACAACATTCAACAATTAACATTTTTAACTTTCAAAACTCAAAATCTTTCGAACACTAATTTAATTTTTTTTTAATAATATATTTTGGATGTGAAATATCATGCGACTTTATATTATAACACAAAAATTATAACTTTCATCTATCACCTTTATGATTAATTCACGCGCACTAGTACCATAGAGAATAAGTTTTAGATACGAATAAATTTTAACCACGCATAGGTAACAAATGTCAACGACTGTTAACCAGTCAAAATCTTCAACCCATTTTATAAACATGTTAGGACATTTCGGTTTCACGGTGCTGGAATTCGCCATAGTATAAATCTTGCTTTATTTCCGTTCATATCTTCTTTATATATATCACTTCTAACGAGGTTTTTAATAAAGAGAATTCGATTTTCCAACGAAAATAGTTAGGTCAAGAAAGAACGACGCGTGAGTGCATATTTTGAGACCGTCGATAATAAACCACGTGTTAGTGCTTTGACGTTTATTCTACCCACTATTATTAAAATCAATTACAAGCGGCGGCTTGTCTATTGTCAATGCCACTCATACTTTGTTGTATTGTCCATTATTCAAGCATAATACTCCTATTTTCAAAGGTTAAAATCGAAATTTAGACGTATAAAAAAACAAAAAATGGAACATTTTATTAATTCCTCTTGCGTCTTATAATCCAATTTTATTTCATTTTTCGGTTGAAGTTAGAGTCTAAATTTAAAAAGCATTAAATTAATAAAATATAAAAGTGGTCCAAGAGTTGCCACTTGAGAAATTGAATACGTAAGCATGCACATAAATAAGCCATCTTGACCGCGACATTCATAGAGGGACACGGCTCCCGATCATGCTTTTACAGTTCTAGTCAGATCAGCAATTACTTGTTACAGCTGGGTTCTGGCCTTCTGGGTTAGTATTTACTGTTCCATTGGATTTTTAAAGATTTTACACCGGTTTTAATAAAAGCAACGATTGTTTTGTTTGTTCAGATGTTAAAAAGCAATTATTTTTATTGGTTTAAAGTACTCTACAGTTTTCTCTTTCTTTTTAAATACAGGACATAAAAAAATTAATTGGCCAATAGAATAGAATAATTAGTTGACCGTAATTAATGCTCTCTTGATAAGTGAAAACGACTATTAAATTTGAATTTTAAAATTTGTCTAAAAACAACCTATAAAGTGAAACGAATGAGTAATGGTTTAAGCAAAAAATAATACTCCCTTCGTCCGGCTGATGATAGTATTGGTCTGAACGGTCCGATCTGCTGATTTGATTAGGTTTAAATATATAGCAGATCAATATAAAATTTTGGTCGTTATATAAATGGATGGGATATAAATTTTTATTTGTTCCCATCTATATATATATATATATATATATATCAAATAATAATAAATTAAAAATTAACGAAAGACGGACATTTATATAGTTCTACTTAATAAATTTTAATTTTTTTTAATAATTTAATAATTTCATTTTTATATATATTATTTTTAATAATATATTTATGGATTAAGATTATCTTAATAAAATATTTTTAATAATATATAATTTTTTTTAGTTTTTGTTTTTTAATATTAATTTCATATAAATCTTTATTATTAAACATAATATCATGTTATATGTTAGGTTGGTCAATAAAAACTTTGACACATTTAAAATTTATATTTCAAAAGTTCTGGATGATTTTGATAATGACAATGAATATGAATATGAAAGTATTGTGATAAATGGTGGATGATTGATCATGTTATTAGAAATTAGAAAAACCTTCAAGAATGTTTTGTGTTTGTTTTATTGTTTTATTTCATCTATTAAGGACGTGTGTTTAGATTGCTTGCTTTGTTATTTTATGTTTTTTAATGATATTTAATTGTTTATTTAGTTATATTTGTTTTGGTTTTAAATTTTTATATCTTAATTTTTGTTTAAATTAAAAATTAAATTTAAGTTTGAACCAGGTTCACATCGAATATGACCGGACTAGACAATTTGAATAGTAAAAATAATGTTTGCAGGACTAGCTGGACTAACCCGCGGACACGAATGGGTCCCACTCGGGTTAAAAATATTAAACCCGCAGTGAACCAGTCCGGATTCGGGTTCAACCACAAAAATAAAAACGGTACCGAACGGTTTTCCCAAACTCGGTCTGAACCTAACCCATTGTCATCCCTATTTTATTTTCAAAGTCCATTTAAAAATTGTAATTTTTCAAAATAGTTAATAATTTTATACTAATGATTGACATTAATTCTTATCTTATAAAAAATAAAATATTTAACATTATTAAATTAATTTTTTTTTTCATTTTGAAAATGAGAAACAATTATTCAGCTTAGTTCATTAAATGTTTAGATACGATAGCGTGGTGAAATAATTATTCAACTTCGTTCATTACGTGTCCAACTACGATAACATGGTGTATATTTACGATTTTTAGTTCTGTCCTGATTTTGTTAACAAAAAATTCTGTTACGATGGATCACAAAATATTTAATGATATATTAACTATTATTAATAAAATATAATTAATAAATAATCAGATAAATAAGAAAAATATGAATAAGACTCATAGATAAAAACAATTTATGAAAATAATTATATAAATATAAGGTTAAACTCGAGTTTTATGAATGATTGAATCCGAATGATGACTTTTAAATCTAAACATAAAATATATGGACTAATTTATAAAGAAATAATTAGTTAGGTTATGGTCTATGATCATATTAGCAAAATTTAGGGATACGATTACAATTATAATTAAATTAAAATACTAATTAAATATCCATATAATGAGGAAGATGTGTGAATCTTCCTTCTTTCACTTACATACAAATTTACACCATGATAATGGTTAGAAGACCTGAACTTAGAAACAAATCTTCTATCAAGATCTTCAATCATGACCAGAAGATACCGTGATCTAGAGTCAGCGATACAACATATCAAGAACCAAAATATAAAACAACCCTTGATAATGCCGTGAAAATTGTCTGATACGTCGCGATAACATCCCTAGTTGTTGCAACGAAAATACGTCGTTGTAGCTTTGCAGCCTGTGTGCACCATGAGAGGTATTTCTTTATACTCAGACCACATGTTATGTTTAGAATTGAGATTATCTGTGTGGTTGTTCATTGTTTATGTGCTATATATATTGCATGATTTAAGTTGTTTTAACTTTGGTAAGTGAGGCATAAAACCAACATATCTCCAAATGATCTATGTTGGTGTATAAATTAACATAGGGTTTTAGTGGGTCCATAATTAATACAATTGCAAGCATTAGCGAGCCAAAGAAATGTTTATGTTTGACATAAGTAATCATGAACACGATACGTTCAGTTGTAAATTGGTCATTAAGTTCTTAACCAAAATAGAAAACCCGACATAAGGAAGGGTTCTCATAAATTAAGTCGGTTAAATTTGGATCACCAATGATTTTTCTCAAATCCACAAAAGTTCATGTTAATATGTTTCCCATAATTTATCTAATTAATGATTTAACGTATGTTTTACACGTTGTATCCATATTTAAACACAATGTGAAGTTTGTATGTCAATAAATATGTTATTTATGTGTATTATGGTAATGAATACCTTTAAGGATGTTTGGGTTTTTTTCCAATAATAAAATAATATGAAATTATATTTTTGAAGTTACGATAATGTAGCACATATCCCTCACTTAAGATAGTTCTCGAAGAGGAAAAAATAAGGGAAAATTTGCTTGGTCGTTTGATGAGACTACCAGTTCAGGAGCGAAACCTTTTGCAGGTTGATGATTCTTTTACAAGAAAGCATGACATCTAAAAAAAGAGTGAAAATTACCAAGCTTATATGAAAGCTAACGATAATTTGACAATATGGGTTTGTTAAAAAAATCAATTTAGGTTTAGTTGCCATTAATACATAGTGGGTTAATTTGATTGTGATCATCCATGTTTATATTTCTATACAGGGTAGTATAAGAAGCTAAAATCTCAGTGATGATGAAAGATCACTCTATCAAGTAAAATGATTTTTTTGCTAGTTTATGTTATTTGTAATTTTCATGTATTGATTTCTAGTGAATATTTATTGTATGTGAAAGTAGTTAGAAGCAATTTAATAAATTTTCTACTCAATGCACTTTCAGATATTTAGATCTTGTTAGGGTGGCGACCAAAGTCTCACATCCCACATCGGTTAAACATGGGAAGGATTAGTGGTATATAAGTAAGAATATACTTCAACTAGTATGAGGCCTTTTGGTAGTGGACCAAATGCAAATCCGTGAGGGCCTTCGGGGAATATGCGGACCTGACCCCCATATTCACAACACCCATATTCCTAACACGTGCTATCAGAGCGCTAGGCCCAGACAGAACGCGGTGGTGGTAATATTCTCGGAGGTCGAAGATGATGAACCAATAGTCATGCTCAAGGTGAATGATTTACTTTATACATCCTAGTTCGGAGCATCCATGACTCATCAAGCGGTGGTACTTGATTGGAGTGGATAGTGGAGCTAAGGAACATGTACAGGATGGTCGAGTGAGTAGATATATCCGATGTAAAAGGCTCTACCACTCGGGTGAAGCAACTTCTGATTAGAGTGAGCGGATGAAAGTCAATTTAGAGGAGGCTAAGTGGTACTTTGTTCGAGAGAAGGCTTTGTTAGGGTGGCGACCAAAGTCCCACATCCCACATCGGTTAAACATGGGAAGGATTAATGGTATATAAGTAAGAACATACTTCAACTAATGAAGCCTTTTGGAAGTGGACCAAAAGCAAAGCCGTGAGGGTCTTCGGGTGCCAAAGCGGACAATATCATACTAGTGTTGAGATTCGCTTGTGTTCTTACTTATATTCGGAGGCGGAATATGCGGAGGGAATAATCAAATGGCTTTTTTTTAAATGATAATGTGAAAGACATTGTTTTTTTTCGAAGGGAACTCGCAGCCGCTACTCAGAGTGCAATGAGTGTGCACAGGGTAAACCCTCAGTCTGACGCGATAGCCTGCAAACCAACGCCAGAAGGTAAACCACACAAGGTGACAGGCTCAGCCGAGAAATCGTATGTAGAGGGACTCGAACTCATGACCTTTGATCACAAGCATACCATACTCAACCAACTCGACTACCCCCTTGGGGCTGTGAAAGACATTGTATATTTAATAATGAATGATAAGCTATATTTATCGAATACTATTAAGTATCACAAAGAATAAAAAAATAAAAAAATATCTGATAAACTAAATTGTAAAGCTGAAAAATTAAGAAATCGTTAACACAAACACTTAGGTCATGTTTCTAAGGAAAAAATTGATAAGTTTGTTATTGAAAGTTTTATTAGATTCTCTTGATTATCCAATATTTGGTGCTTGCATTGAATGTATTAAGAGAAAATAAATCAAAATAGAAAAAGTTAGGTGCATACATTGTGAAATAAGTCTTGGATTTGATACATACCAATATTGGAAAATAATTGTTAAAGACATCACAAAATAGGAAAAGAGTATCATATTATGTATAGATCACTTCTCTCCGTTAATTATGCATTGACTATTTTTTAAAATGGTCAAATTAATAAAAAATTAAATAAATAGAAATTAGGATGTATGTCAAATTCAAGTTTTTTTATATATTTAACATGAATGTTGAAAATTAAGTCTAAACATAAAGTTTAATGATTGACTTGTACGAAAACAACTAGTCAGGTTATAGTCATTGATCATAACAATGAAAATTAGAGACTTGGTTGCAATTAAAAATAAGTTAAAAATTTAATTATAAGTCTTTATAAAGAGATAAATAAGTATAATATTTCTTAATTCACTTACATACGAATTTATGTCGTGTAACTGGTTAAAAGACCTAATAAACCTAAAAAAAATCGTATATCAAGATATTTAGTCAATCAAAGTACACCGGATCAAGAACCAAAGTTGAAGAAAGATGATATTATCTCCAAGAAAAAAGTTGAAGAAAGACGATCTCATCTTCAAAAATAAAACTAAATAAAATGATATCGTCCAAATCATGCAAGTACTCTATTCTGCAGCTAGGAATATTTTCAAATATAAAGGATATTATATAATAATATATAGATTAGAGTTTATGCGATATAAACTCTATCATATACGACTGTTACACACATAACTGGTTTACGATTTTCGGTAGTATCTAATTCGGCCAGTAAAAACATAATAAATAGCATCTATAGGGGTTGGATTCATCTAAATGGTATAAAACAATGAACAATTACTTAGATATATAAAAAGATCCTAACCATTTAACAAAAACAAAATGAGAGGTTTTAATATACATTTACTAAAAAAATATGAGAGTGTTATCTTGAGATTTTATTCTCACTTATTCAAAGATTTTTTAAATGTTGTTTATTTTGTTTTGCTTTTTAAAACGTTGAAGGTATAATTGCTAAATTTCTATATTTCATGGTATTTTTGTGGTGAGGTGATCATTCTCGTGCAAGATGAGGTATATTTGTTACTTTGAACTTTTATCATATTAGTTTTGACATTTATACGTATTGGCCCGATATATGTCTTAACTTTATTGGTATATTAACCATATTATTTTTTATTTTTGGTTTAGTCATAATTTTTTATTTATTTTTCAATTGACAATAAAAAATATCAAACAATTGATTGATCCATAAAATCACAACTACAAAATATAGGTTTATTTTATTATTATTTTTTATCATTCGTCGAATGAATTTTAAGTTTTTTGTAATAATGGTTTTCAACTTGGTAAAACATGGTCTGCATGATTAAATGTCGATTTCTTTGATACGATCATGGCATGCTTACATCATCATTCCATCTAAAGCAAAACCAATATTTGATTAAACTTTGTTCTTCAATAATAATAATTAGATATGCATCAAAAGTACAACTCAATAAAAACCTACAAATTTTAAACCATATTTCAATAGTTATATCTTTATAGATAGGCTTATTTAGATCTTGAGCAACGCAATAGTAATAGTCATTTTCTTGCTATGCATAGTCGAACTACACACGGTTAAATCGTCTGTTTGAATCTATATCATGGATTGCAGTCCCACAAAAGTCTGCCATTTTAATTGCCCAATTACATTCAATTCAAATTCTATAGTGCTTCGTTTGTGTCTTGCAAAACATGAAAAAGAAAACTATATTGCTTTATTATTATAATCCCAACATACATTAGTTCTAGTTTAGTATAATGTTCCATTCCTCTTAATTATAATACATATATGTTCGCTTTCATTTCCAAATTTGACAAATCCATAGTCCTTTGTGTATTTAGACCTCTTTAAATCATGATTTTAACACTATTAATTTATCAATAATGGACATAAAACATCTATTGCAAAAAATAATCTCTAATATTAATAACTAAATTAAAGATAAAGTTTGAAAAGTTAGGTGTATCATCATGCTTAAACTTTTAACTAACCTAATTCATTGTAAATGGCTTATCACCACAAGACACCAACTCTGTGAAGTCATAACCTTTGATTTTCTTAGTCTGCTTATTATGAATGACTTTTTTTATTAATAACCTCTTCGGTTTAAGCAATGTACAAGGATAATTCTCATCCATCTAGAACAATAAGTCACCAATCCATAATGTCTGAATCTCGTTCACACTCTCTGCTTGACTAGACATATGCTACGATTGAGGTGTAATCACAAACAATGCTTGAGGTTGTAGTTGGCCATACATAACTGGAGTAACATGATTTTGTGTCTACAACATCATCGCATACGGCGGTTTTCCTTGTTGGTAAGTGTACCAGCGTACCATTACCGAGTTAGATAGACCATACCAATAAAGCTAGTTGGTGTAAATGACCACCATATCTACATCTTTAAATATTTTTATCCATAATTTTTAATAATTCATATTCGAGTGAGTAAACAACATAAGGTTTTTCTTTTATTAATTTACAATAGTGTACATTCTCAAATTTGAACTAAAAATCTCAAGATAACTATAAAAATTAAATTTTGGTTAAGATTAGGAATACGTTTTGTATGTTTATTTTATCTAAACTCTAAAAGCATTAAACCTATCTAAGGTAGGTATTATAATTTTATACAACTTCGGGTTTGAATATTTTGGAGAAACGTCTCGATCAATGTTGGAAAGTATTGAGGAACATGTAAGGATGGTTGACGAGCAATCGTCTTTGCCTTCTTTTAAGATGGTTTGCTAAGATGTCTCACGAACTGACTTCATTCTTCCTTATCAAAACGACGATGTCTCCTATGTCAGGCATCCTCATGAGAGATCCACACTCCAGTCAGGACACATAGTTGAGATTAGAAAACAACTGGAATCCAAATGAGAGGGTTACCATGTTAAGTATTCTTTTCTACTTAGATATTCCTTTCGAAAATTTTATGGCTACTGCAAAAAGGTTGTTGGCCCTTACATGGACCGCTTTTCCAATTATTGCAAAGATTTCATTTATTAAAACACGAGTGGTTGATCTTCTTATCGAGAATAATGTTTATGCACAAAGAACCATTAGAGCAGACCTTGAAGCCATTGAAGCACTTGAGAAAGTAATTTTTTTTACGCTGATGGAAGTGGAATGATGCGCTATATGCATCCAAGATTTGGATGATGATGGAGGACGCATACTTAAGCTACCTTGTTCGCATATATATCACGTTGAATGTAGAGTGGTGTAAAACTAATCAAGTTTGTCCTTTATGTCGATATTCTCTTCCTATTCGTTCCCTTTGAGAAATGGAGAAATTGAAGCCCTTTTAATATTAAATGTCTGGGGTGATACTGAATGTATGTGTGGGCTAATCCAATGTCTTATCTTTTTAATCCAAATATTTATAAAATTTGTATAATCTGGGTCTTTTTTCTTCTAAAATAAAGTTAGGTATTATAAAATAAGTGTCGCTATCTAATTAAATTTTTTTATACAAAATTGTAATTATGTATAGATAATAATGGTAATACTACTATCATGATATCAATAAATAATAATTAACAATTTAGTATAAAAAAACTCACATGTTATAAATGTATCTAAATAAATATTATTAACACTAACACAATACATTTTTTATATAATTTTATAAATTATCCTTTAAAATATTATGAATGAATCATAATTTATATCAATAAAAAATATTAAAAATATTATAAACAAATATCGGTTTATTTCCATACATTATATTGTTTTAATTAAACTCTCATTTTATTTAATCCGACTGTAATAACACATCAAATTCAATAAAACCCAAACATGTTAACTAGTGTTACTTGACGGTTTATACAATTAATAAATTATAATTTAAAATTATTTAAAAAAAGAAAATGAAAATTTACTTAGTAAAAAATAATTATTTGTTTTTTTAATAGTAATGTGACAATTTATTCATACTTTTGCTAAAAAAAATGAGAATGATATAAATTCAACTATGGTATACTAAATAGTAATTTTGAAGCAATAACAAATATAATAATTATTTTATTAATAAAAACATTCCATTACATAAATAACTTTTCAATAAAAGTTTTCGCGTTAAATGTAATAAAATTTTGTATTTGTACGAACTTTAATGATCATAAAAAATAATAGTTTTAATCATATCCAAAATAAATAGAGCAAATGCGATGGTTATTATTTTTATGTTTGTAAACCCTAGCTAATAACTTCTTCTTTTTAATATTTGATTCATTATCGGTGTTCATCTACATTTTTCGTATATAGTTATTTTTTTAAATTTGATTCTACTAGAGTTATTATGTGAGAAACATCTATTAATTCACAAGTGTCGTAACACCAAACATGAATATCATCTCCTATAATATTTATTTCCGTCACCGTTATTATAATATCATATTTCATAGCATATTGTTTTGTTTTTTTCTAAGTGTTTATATAAAACAAATTGATTTATTTTCCACTAATTTGATTGTGTTTATGCTCTTATAGTTTATACATTTAGAGTATTCCTCTATTTTGTTTATAACACATGATTCTTCGCCGATCTTTAAGTGTTTCAGGATTTATTCCATAGTATACCAATCAAATTTGTGGAGATTCTTCTTTCAATAACTATTGTTTTTATGTATAAGACAATTTTGTTATAATATCTATTATTTTGGTTCATGGATTTAAAAGAACAAATTTTAATCTAAAAACTTATGATCAAAATATTGAGATATAATTGTTTTTAGATGTTTATCACATGTTTTATATTTATATTCAAGGCATTCTAGAATACCAAGTTTTCAATAGTTTAAAAATTCATACAAGTAATTTGAAAGGATGTTTAAAATATATATTCAACATATCATGTCGTATATTTTTACTTTTTTGTTTTTTTCACTACCAATTTGAGTATGAAAATACCTCGAGTGTTGTGATCTAAAATTTCAAATTTTCTTATCATCATCTAAAATTGGTTCATTGTGAACTGTTCTAAGCGAACCAAATCTTGACATGATATCTAATTATTTTTAATGCTGGAAAATGAGAACAACATAACTTAAAGAAGTTTGATAAAAGACTTTCATTAGAGAGATGACTTTTTTTTATTTCACTTTAGATCCGTATTTGAATAAAGAATAGTATTACTTTTTATATTTATTTCTTAAACTATTCAAAAAGTTATTTTACGATGTGACAAACTTTCGAACTTCCACTACAAGCAACTTAATCAAAAAGTTTATTCGCTAAACTTAGT
Organism: Limnanthes douglasii subsp. nivea; assembly: GCA_036936605.1. Taxonomy (NCBI): domain Eukaryota; kingdom Viridiplantae; phylum Streptophyta; class Magnoliopsida; order Brassicales; family Limnanthaceae; genus Limnanthes; species Limnanthes douglasii. The sequence goes on along the minus strand of JAUPFV010000005.1, from coordinate 184,670,008 downwards.
AATTTACAAAATAGATTTAAGATAGTTTAGAAAGCTATAGAGATGACATATTTGGTTGTATTTTGATCTTAGTTCACTAGGATATGTCTAGATGTTAAAATAACTTTTTATAATAAATACAAAATTTTCAGCAAAATATCATTCACGTTTGAAAGATATGATGAATTATATTCTTCACAATTATCGTGACAAACGACTCAACTCACTCAATAACAATAACCAAACCTAAAACAATAATCAAATCAATGTCATGACAATAATAAACCATAAAATTATACTTTAAAATGAAGCACCAACATTCACTACCACAATGATTTATGATTACAGGTTTTGAGTTGCTGCATAAAAATACATAAGATGATATGACTTACTTCTATGAAGTAGGTCCGTCGTTTCTTGTCACACGATGACGAACATGTGCGGAATTATCATATGTATTATAATATAAAATGCATTATATGATATGTCTTAACTAATATTTATTGATTTCGAATGTTCGCGGATAGATACTAATATTCACATTTATTTATTATTGACATTTGTCTTTGCATTTAATAACATGAATTTATCTTTTGATCAAACCTTTTTTTTCGATGTTATAATTAGCCTAAATTCAAACAACCCTATTGTCAATTTAACAATATTAATTTAACAAAATAAATCGAATAAATTAATAAATAATACTTCAAAATAGAGATTAATTAATGTAGTTATGATGAAATAGACTACCAAAATTATTTTATCATAATAATAATAAAAGATTTTTTTTAATGAAATAAAAAACTGATACAATCGTATAAGATTCGTGCTATTAGAATATAACTCATTATTATCCATTTATAATTATGATATCGTTTAAGAATCATACATTAAAAAAAAATCAATCCACTATTAACCTAGCATGAATAATATATTTTTTCACAATCTCTCTTTGAATTTTTTTGGATACTAAAATTTCGATTCTATGTAAAAAGGCAATAAGAAAAATAATTCTACCCTACCTTAGTTAAAGATAGTACAACTTGTGGCCGGTGTCTACTAATTTTATTACTTATTGAATTCAACTGCACAACTTCAACTAAAAATAGAAAATACACCTATAAAAATCTCAATCATTGACCAAATTCATATCTCAAGATTCTTTGAATCGGCAAAATTTATATATATGACCCACTAAACCAGACAACTTTACTTCTATCTTCAAACCAAAACCAATGGATACATACACTTCTTGCTCATCCTCTTCTTCATGGGAACCATCTATGGTCTTCTCTAACAACTCCAAACAAGAAAAGCCACAACAGAACTACAACACAACACTTCATTCCACACGGAAACAACCGGCCAAACCATGGAAAAAACCAGCCATAGCACCAGTGGCACCAACAGGACCAAAAGTATACAAAGTTGATCCTGTTAACTTCCGCGATTTGGTTCAAAAGCTCACCGGCGCACCAGAACCGGAGTCTGGCCCTCTAACAGCTCAACCGGCTGGTTTTATGGAAAATAGAGCTTTGTCTGATATGTACCAAGATTTCCTGTCTGGAACGTTGGACACCGACTCCTTCAGACATAGGATCACACAATAACAACAGAAACTCCTTTTTTTTGCTATCACTTTCTTTTCTTTGTTCTTTCAAATTCTGTACTGAAAGCAGATCCATTGGAATATTTTTATTGTAACAGCTTGGTTTCAATTCCCTTGGTTTATGCTCAATACTCTTTAAAGGTTCACTATATGTTTTACAACACTTTCTCAAGTGGTTTGGAACTCTAAATTTCTTGATCTTGTGTTCTTTCTGCTACTTTACAATTCAGCAATCTATTATTGAATTTCGGTAGAGTTTGGTTATATACGTCTCCGATTCCATTATTTACTATCTATATATAGACACCGTATGCCGATATTAGTTGTTGTGATGTTTCATTATTTACGATTTATATATCGACACAGTTCGGCGACATTAGTTGTTGTGCTGTGTTCGACACAGCTTGTCAATATTGGTGTAAAAATGTTAATGTCGACATTAGGTGCAAAATTAGACAAACAACAATTTATTAAAAGATTTGAGTACAATAACATTAAGCAACAACAAAAGATGAAGAGTACAATAGCATCAAACAACAAACCTATCTACAAATGCTTACATGAACTGTGAATATATCACATATACTTACAATGCAGCAGCCTGTGTAGAGATAGGAAAAGAGAGCACTAGAAAACACTTAATGTCGAATGGAAGCGAAGCTACTAGAGATGCGCTCAAGCTGCGACCATAACATGCTCCCTAATGACCGTCTTCCTTCTAAACCACCATTCACATTCGAAGAAGACGCCTGAGGATTAGTACAAGGCTGAGACTTGTTGATGACCAAGACAGATCTTCCTACTTCTTGTCTCACAGATTCTATAGTCTTGAAGCTGACATCCTGTCCGTCTGTATCCGTAACATAGAAGGATCCCACGGCTGAGTCTTTTTGTGTGCTTACTTCAGCCCTGGTTATTGATAACCCGTTTTCTCTCAGCACGCGGGTTATATCAGCAAGCAATCCTTTTTTATTTTTAGCATGTAGATCGAGCCTTAACCCTTGCGTCGATCTTCGCTCAACAGCGGCAATTAAAGACTGTGTAAGTTGTTGTCTGTCGCTCTCGGTATTCAAAGTACGCCCATCTTTCTGCCTTATGAAATATTCCTACGAATGCCGAAAAAATGAAGGAAGTATCAAAACAACAGGCATTATGATGTCCTATGTTAAGGGAACATTCACATCATCTATAATCATTGATAAGGTGAACTGTATATCAATATATATGGTGAGAGCATCCTCCCTTCAAACACCTTTAGAAACGTAAACTAGACTTAACATGGTATCTTATAACCCAACCTAGGTTTTATGCAGTTAGAATTAGGTGACATGATCTACTGCATATGGTGGAGACATCCCTCCTTTGTTGAGATGTCTTTTGCACTTAAAGTAGGCTCAATATTCTTTACCATATGTAACCTAGAGTGCACTAACTGGCCAATATGCACTATCTTTTTATATAATCTTGATTTAAAAAATTGAGATTGCACTTTTAAATCACACCCAAGAACTAATCGAGTTAAAGCTACACATCTTTACCTGATCAGCTATCATTCCCTTGGATCCAACTGCAGCATGAAACACTATGTACTGAAGATCAGTCAAGGCGCACACAGTATCAAATAACAGCTTAGGCCTGTCTCGGCATCTCACATTCACAACCGAATAGTCTTTCTCTTTACAGGTCTCGACAGAAACATGAATCTTATTGCATCTCCAATACTGTCTGCACCCGCTTTCGCAGCCACAGCACTGCTCGTAGTCCCTGTCAGCATACATCAGCTGGTGCAGCCTTCGTTCGCTGTGGGTCTGACTCGGTAGCGGTTCGGACAACCTGATACTCCTTCTCTCTCCTTCCCCATGACGGGCCTCGACCACGCTTTGAAGTTGCTCCTTCACGTGGGCCAGCCACTTTGGGTCGGTAATGGGCCCACCTTTCAACCCGTCTTCTACGTATATTAGGCACGCTGATCGGTTGTGATGGGTCCATGCCACTGCAGCTGCGATGTCGCAATTTAACTCAAGGAGTACTGCTGAGATCTCGGATAGTAACCCTGGCTGGTTAATCGCTGTCATCTCTAATGCTGTATGCTCAGTTGATTCGTATCGCAAATTTAACTCGCTTTTGAGCTTTTTTTGTATTTCACGCTGAAAGTCTGCTGATCTCCTAGTAGCACCAAGCGCCTGAAAATACAGTTAACTAGCCATTAGACATTAAGCTGAACAAAAATGGCTAACACTAATCAAATTTTAGATACACTAATATTGTCCTTCATGTATTTTGTCTTCACAGTTTAAGACCGTTTTAACTCTTTAGTAATCTTAACTGCACCGTGTAACGTTCTTTCCAAGTTATAGAAGTCATATTAAATCAATTTCATTCCAACTAATCTTGATTTAAACCGGATCAGCTGCTAAACTCAACCAACTACCGCATTTTAACGCAACCGAATCTTACAACATTTGTATTAAACGAAAAAGAAATAAAAACAGTTTAGCGTCGAGAAAATACCTCCTGGATGTAAAACCTGAGGGACTCATCAGTGAGTTTGTTTCCAAGCTGGTCTGTCACGTGAAAAACTGTAAAAACAACAAACATGATTATTGCATTCTTCATTTCCAGCTTCAAGAATTATTCATTCATTTGATTATTTAAAGGATTATTGAAGTAATTTAATCATCACGCTTTTTAACCAATGGTGATTTTATCTGGATTCATGTCCAGTAGGCAGATAAAGACACTACTATATGATTCATTTCCAGCTCATACCTCCATTAAAGCTATGATAAAGAAACAAATAAAGTAACAAAATCCGGAAGATCAGTACTGGAAAATACGAAAAGTTACTCGGCCATTCCGATCGTATAAGAAAACCATTAAAAATAAATCCGGTAAATGCGGATATCATACTTAACTTACTAAAAAAACACGTAAAGAAGGTCTATTTACCATCCATAAACCATCCACCGTCCGATGAGATATAAGATTTGGAAATAACAAGATCAAGATCTGTCAATATTTGGACCATTTCTAGTAGTATCCCCTGCTTGTTTGCACTATCAACCTGTCGCAACCAAATAGACACGTTTTTTAACATACAGCTAAAAAACTATGTTTGTTAGTTTACTTCTTTCCCCTTTACTTTAACTCTCTTGAGTTGTCATTTTCAGTTGCATGCACAAAAGACAATAACACTTCACATTTTTGTTTTCCTTTTTGTTTTCCTTTTTGTTTTCTGCTGCTACCTAGATGTGTCTGCCTTCTGTTCTTGTTTTTGTGGTTCGTATCAAACTCGTTTCTATCGAAACCAAACAGATCCAGAAAAAGCACAACAATAACATTTATGGAGAAATGCTTGTTTTGACCCTTAAAACCTTTTAAAAGGTCACAGTTGCACCAAATACATACAAGGCTCTCGAGCTTCCGACATTTAGACTAACACAATTCTGCTACGAAAAATCAACACTAATCAACCATTTTCACTTGAATTGCAACTCAGCTAAACTAATTTCTTACTAAGATTGTTTGAAATCCTCAAAATAATTCATTTCTAAACTTTTTTAGCAGAAATAACGAGTTAAAGATATATTACCTTGACAAGGGTGCAATTTGGGTCGGTGTCATTATCAATACAAACCCTGAAAAGAACATCAAATTAAAAAATAATAAAACCAAAACAGAATCAGGAATTGGGATTGAAAAGGAAAATAAGATAAATTTAATACTCTGGTGGGTAAATTCTTTCGATAAGTGTTTCAAATTCGGGATCAAAATAAGGCTGATAAGGCTGATATGATGCCCCCATCTTCGATGTTATCAACGAACTTTGTTCTCACTCTTCAATTTAATAAACAGACCACGTTCCTTCCTGCAGACAATCGAAAACGTTAACGTAACAAAGAAACAGAGTCCAACTCTTATGAATCAAGTTAAAACACGAGTTTTGATAAGACAACCACATTACAGTGACATGCCTTAAGACAATTCAATTCAAAATATTCATAAAGAAACGTTTTTTTCTTTTTTTTTTCTGGTTTATCAATATTTATAATTGTTCTCTAATGGGTTTAAGACAAAAATAATCATATGATTCATGAATCCAACCACGAAAAAAGGGTTTGCTTTGGTTTGGTGTGTTAAAGATTTGGCGACTAGTCTTTCTTCAAACTGAAGCAGAGAGAAACAAAAACAAAAAAAAAAGTCGATAAAGAAAAGTAGTAATGTCAATTTTATTTTTCACCTGGGGGAATTTGATTTAGAGAGAGCCGGTGAGAGTAGAGTAGAGTAGAGAGAGAAGAAAAGCAGTGCTCTTCTCTGAGCTGAGCTTTCTTCTGTAAAAAAAAGAGTTTACCTTTTCATATATCGGTTGTAGAGAGGATAAAGAGCCGATACAAGAGGTTAAGAACCCCTTCCTCCCTTTAAATAGTTGTGTTTGTTACTTTACCTAAACCTCTATTTCAAAACATTAATATCTTCAATATTTTTGCATTTAAAAAGATATATTTGCATAAATGAGATATGTTTATCTAAATCTTTTCAATCTAGAAACACAAAAACTAATAATTTCAGAATTTAGATATTTTGTTTGAAATTAATACATTCAAAACCAACTTTTTAGTGATTTTTGGGTTTTCATTGTATCAATCTAAAAATAAGTGACTAAAGTGATGTTACCTAAATCGAGTAATTATACCATTATATTATATATGACATCACTTATTTTGATTGAATTAAGGCTTTGGCTATTTTTGTGTGAGGCTAAAGTATTTTCTTTGACTCTTGTTTTTTTTGGCTAAATGTAAAAACCTTAAAATGGGGGTGCATGATGTATTAATTTTCTTATAACTTTTGTATATTTGAGGAAATTTATATTTTACCCACATGATAAAAGTGGTAAAATGTATTTGTCTGTACAATGTACACGTCTGTGTCTTAAATAAGAAACTACGAGGTTGAGGTTCTGTATATAATTCCACGCAACGCAGTCATATGACACGTGTGTCAGGGAGGGTTTGTTTACATGTTGTCAACGCGGCGACTCGCTTGTTCTGTCATCTTATAATGTTGATGGTTTTGTTTTGTTATTCGTTTAGGTGTTATGTGATCTATCGTATTAAGTTTGTCTTAAAAGTAATAATTTTTGTTTTTGAAAAATTATTAAATATGTAGTTTTGTTTTTTAATAAAAACTATTTGTATTGAATAAATGGCATTGTATTTTATATAAGAGTCTAAGAAGCATTAGTGTTGTTTTCAAATTGCGTTTGTGATTTAAAAAAACAAAAATAATTTTAGAACTCTGTGCGGTGCGAGATCGTTTCATTTTCCGACATAATTTTTTGTTTCCACGGAGTTTAGTGGGAGGTTTTAGATGTGAGTTTTTGCATTTTTTGGACAAGTCGATCTCTTCTAATTCGGAACTAGTAAAAGAATATATTTGTGGAGACTTTCTGAATTGATGAACAAAGTGTTGTGTTATTTCTTACTTATTGCTTCAGTCAACGAAATGAATCAACAAGAGGTAAAGATTTGAGATTTTTGCAAGCTTTGGATTAGACTGATGCAATTATTACTGATGTATTCCTTGTTTTTCTTCTTATTCTCAAACAACATGTTGTTCAGGAGGTTCCATGTGGAGTTGAAACTTCTACAAATCTAGAGAGTAGTGGATCGTAGTTTAGAGCTGTAAAAAATATTTTGTCAAGTTATTGTTGTATATTGTATATTTCTTAAAGTAAATAGAAATAAAAGAATATTCGAATGAGATATCCTGTTAGTATTAGGAAATGTGTCTGATAAAGCCAACTTCAAGGCTATCAAGAAGGACAATGGTTCTGAGTTGATTATTGTTTGAATTTGCATTTGTGAGTCCACTTAGCTAGCCAGTCTGTAACAGTGTTTTGTTCCGGGTAGATATGAGATATAGTCATGCTTGGAGATAGTAGTTTCATGCAACAGTCTAATAAAGATGAAAGAAACCATGAAACTTTTTTGTTCAGTAGCATTGTTATAAGTAGGTTAGAGTCAGTCTATCTGTCGAGGTTCGAGATTTTCATATTAGAGAAGAAAATAAGACCATCGAGGAGATATCTGCATTCAGCTAGGATAGGAGTCAATTTACTATAGATCCTACAAATACCTATAATGATCTCCCATTTGTGGTTCCTAATAATATCACCTCCACTTGCTTCTCGACTTAATGATGAAGAACCATCGGTGTTTAGCTTGAGTCTCGTGACAATAGAAGGTATCCATTTGATAAAAATAATTTTCTAGCTTGATTTAGGTGATTGAAGCAGTCCAATTCTTAAGCAGAGTCTATGTCATTGGTTCAGTAGTCTCTTTTAAGGAGATTTTCAAGGTCTAGTTTCAAGATTATGCTCTTAGTGTGATGAATTATAGTATTGATAGATATGATTTTCTATTGATACTTGACTTTGTTTTTGTGAGACCACATGGCCCAACATATAATGGGAGGGAGAATGGTACAAATATGGACTTCTTTGGGAGAAGACCAGTACCAAATTCAGATAATGTGATGCAAATTCAGGCTTTGAACAGTGATTCGTCCCTCGACTATCGCGTTTGGTGACAGATAGTCCCTGGACTTTCAAATGTCCGTTGGCAGTCCCTGGACTATCGCGTTTGGATAAAGTTAGTCCAGAGGATCCTCTGATCCACCAGATGCTGCCACCTGTCCCCATACTCCTCAGTTTTTTGTGTCACCAGTAGTCCCTTGACTTTTGGTCAAACCCCAAATGTAGTCCGCGACATTAAATGACCCAACTACCCATTCAATTTCCACCTTGGCATTGAAAATTAAATCTGATTATCAATGTGGCATTATTATCCTACTTGTAATATTTTGCCCAAAAATCATTTATAACTTTATCAATTGGTGCGTTATTATGTTTTAATTGATTTAATTTAATTTATTATAATAATTAAACAAAATCTAACCTAGATTCTATGCAACCCTGAACACACTTCAGTCTTTTCGAATTCCATCCCTCGACTTTCTCATCTTCCCTCTCCCTTGTTCTACATCAAATCCCTAAATCAAAACCCTAAATCTATACCCAAATCGAAACACAAACCCTAAATCTATACCCAAATCAAAACACAAACCCTAAATCTTCTTTCTTAATCTCAGTCTCCACACCCTGTTGCTAGCCCTAATTTGTGGCAAACGCGATTCAATAATGACGAAGGGTTCGAGGAGGAAACAGAAAAAGGTCAAAATTATATTGGATTTCTCTGAAGAATATACAGGTATTGATTAGGGCTAGTTATCGATTAGGTTGCTATCGATTAATCAGTATAATAGGGTTTGTTTTGATTGTTTTACTCTGTTTTCTTTTCGCATAGACTATACAGATGATTGCTGTTTGTTTTTGTTGCATTAGGGATGTTTGTTGTTGCATTAGATATGTAGTAGGGTATAAATTGAGTGTTGTTGTGGTTTGATTGCTGGTATAGATTGAGTGTTAATGTTGTTTGAGTGTAGAGGCAGATTGAGTGTCGTTGTTGTTTCAGTGTTGCTGTAACAGGTGTTGCTGTTGTTTCAGTGTTGGTATAGACTTAGTGTTGTTGTTGTTTCAGTGTTGCTTTGTTTGAGTGTTTGTATAGATTTAGTGTTGTTGTTGTTTGAGTGTAGAGGCAGATTGAGTGTTGTTGTTGTTTCAGTGTTGTTGTTGTTTCAGTGTTGGTATAGACTTAGTGTTTTTGTTTTTTCAGTGTTGCTTTGTTTGAGTGTTTTTTTTATAGATTTAGTGTTGTTGTTTGAGTGTAGAGGCAGATTGAGCGTTGTTGTTGTTTCAGTGTTCCTGTTGTTTTGGTGTTGGTGTTCCAGTCGCAGTCGTTTGTTATGTGTTTAGTAATTGTTGCTAGATGATGAGGGTTTGTGATATTTGCAGGTGTGAATTCTGATTTATTCACCATGGTAGTACGTCATGGTGGTAAACTCTATGAGAAAAGCGACATCGTAACATGTAGAGGTGGTAAGGAGACATTAGTTCATAATGTGAACCCCGACAAGATGTCACTGATCTACCTAAGCGAGTATATTTACATGATGTGCTCGCCTGAACAGAAGTTTGGTGTGTTGAATTTCGCGTACCAACTTCCTTCACGCAAGGATGATAAGGGTTTGGTGAATGTTGCTAGCGATGCAGATGCACTGGAGATGTGCAAGTTGGTAGACAATCGCAAGTTCTTAAAGCTGTATATAGAAGTTGTTCTGCCCCTGAAGATAATTTCCCCTTCAAAAAGACCAAAACCTAAAACTCCACCGGTGGTTGAACTTTTAGAATCAAGTTCAGATTCAGAAAAAGAGAAGGAGAGTGAGAGTAGTGAGGAAGACCTTGTGGATAAGGAGACAGATGATTTTATTAAGGCTATGGCTGCTGAAGAACAGAGGGTTCGAGAACAGAGGGTTCGAGAACAGAGGGTTCGAGAACAGAGGGTTCGAGAATAGAGGGTTCGAGAACAAACGACCGAAGAAGAAGCTGACCAAAGGGCTGCTGTGGCAGAGGAAGCAGTTGGTGAAAGCGTTAGGGTAGAAGATACTGTTAGTGATGGTGATTGTAGGGTAGAACAGAATGGTGAAAGGGGCGGTGTAGAGAAGGAAACAGTTGAAGAAATGACCATTGTGCAGACAGATGTGGCTGATTGTAGGGGTGATGGTGATGGTGAAAAAGATGCTGGGGTAGAAGAAGAAACAGTGGGTGATGGTGATGGTGAAAAAGATGCTGGTAAAAGAGTTGATCAACAGGAAGACTCAGTTGGTAATGCTGGTGGGGATGAAGAAGAAGCTTGTATGGGTGGACAAGAGGTTGGTGGGGATGAAGAAGAAGCTTGTAGGGGTGGACAAGAGGCTGGTGATGCTGCTGCGCCCAATGCACAGAGGGTTGACAACAACGCTGAGCCCATTGAACAACCTCCCGTTGAAGAGTCTTTGAATTAGACTGAATTCATAGAGGAGTTAGGGCCTGATGTACGCTGGGGGGATGGGGTTGATGGAGTTGAGGTTGAATCATCTGCCCAGGATAAAAATGCTGGTGAAGCAGCAGGGACAGAGGCAAATGATGAGGTTGTAGAGCAACAACAAGGGGACGTAGAGGATATCGAGACAGAGTACGCGGCATCGGATGCGCTGAATACACCGACAAACTCCGATGTAGAGCTCGATGATGACGTGGAGTTGTGGTATAATTTTTCAGAGTTCAATCCATCCGTACCGTTGGCCAGTGTAGAGCTACAAGTAGGACATGAATTCACGACGGCAAGTGAGCTTAAGGAAGCTATAAAGAACTATGGGATCAAGCAGCGGAGGTACGTTGTCATGAAGAAAAATGACAAGGAAAGAATCTCCTTTGTGTGTTCACCAGAGGGCTGCACTTGGAAAGCATACTGCTCCACAATGGGTTGCAGTAACAGGTGGGTGTTGAAGACCTTGGTTGACAACCATACATCTCCTCCAACAAATGAAAACAAGAATGTGACAGACATCTGGATTGCTAAGTACTATCTGCCACAGTGGGAGGCATATATCAACTGGTACGTCGTTGATAGCGTCCTTAAGCAGAGAGTTCCTCGTTCGAATTAACAGGCAGAAGGGGTATAGGGCTAAGTCTATTGCTCATGAGATGATATTGGGGGGAATGACAAGCAGCAGTTTGCGAGGTTGTTAGACTACAACGAGGAGATTATCAGGACTAATCCGGGTTCAACTTGCATTATTAAGCAAGCGAACAATATCTTCGAGCGCTTCTACATGTGTTTGGGTGCTGTTAACAGGGGATTCAAAGCATGATGTAGGCCAGTTGTTGTCTTGGATGGGTGCTTTTTGAAGGGAGATTTTGGAGGCCAGCTTTTGGTGGCCGTTGGTGTAGACGCGAACGATCAAATGTACCCTGTTTCTTGGGCTGTTGTAGAGAACGAAAACAGATCAAGTTGGAGTTGGTTTCTGCATTTGCTAGAGGAGGACCTCGACATCCAAAACCAGGGAGCGTGGCTGTTTGTAAGTGACAAACAGAAAGGGTTGGTCCCTGCATTGTTGGAAGATTTTCCAAACTCAGAACATCGCTTTTGCTGTAGGCATTTGTATGCCAACTTTAAAAAATCACACCCTGGTCATCTAGAGAAAATGATCTTCTGGGCAGCAGCTAGATCCACATACCCTGGGGAGTTTGATGCTCATATGGCAGAAATGCAAAGAGTAAATATTGATGCTTTCAAATGGTTAGAAGATAAACCACCAAGCCAATGGTCTAGAGCCCACTACAAAGAAGACACGTGCTGCAATATTCAGACCTCCAATTTAGCGGAGACTTTTAATATGGTTATTCTACACCTAAGGGAGAAATCCATCATAACGTTTATGGATGGTATCAGAACGCAAACAATGAAAAGACTAGCAAAGCTTAAAAAGAGAAGTGCTACATGGAAGGGTGAAATCTGCCCAAGTATATTGAAGAAGCTGGAGTTAAGTATTGAGGCAGCTGGGAGGTGCTGGATTGAAGAATCTGGGGGTCCACAATATGAAATCAAATCAGGGGGAGGGCAATTTGTTGTAGACATTTCTCAAATGACATATGCATGTAGGAGTTGGAAACTGAGTGGTATACCTTGCGCTCATGCTGTTGCGGGTGTATGGACTGACAATAAAAGACCCATAGACTTCATTCCTTCTTGCTACCGCATTGAAACGAACAGAGCCATCTACGCACATACTATCAACCCTATCAATGGGCAGTTGCTGTGGAAGAAATCTGCCTTCCCTCCTTGTCAACCACTACCTATGGAAGTCAAGAGGGGGAAAATGGCCATAAAAAGAAAGAGGGACAGAAGCGAGCTTGAACCATCGACTGGAGAAAGGGTCTCTAGAAGGTTCATTCAATTGAAGTGCACAAAATGCAAAAAGCCAGGACACAACAGAAGGAGTTGTCCAACCACTGGAGAGTCCTCACAAGCCACTGTTGGGTCAGAGACGGGGGCTGCTGGTGCTGAAGACACCTCACAGAGAGCTGCAGACAGCCCACAGGTAACTGTTGGGACTGGGCCAGCTGATGGTGGGGTTGCAACCAACACAGAAGGACTTGGACCTGCTGTTGATGGAGTTAACAGAGCACATGAAGCCCGTTTCAATGCTCGTCTTAGAAAGGCAGCAAGAAGAGTGAGAAACCTCCCGATAAGTTTTTTGTATTCTTCACACTTTTGAGTTTTGAAAGAGTTAAGATAATTGATGGTGGTTGGGTTTCTTTGGTGGTGAAATAGGTTGGGAGAGGAGCAGCTGCTAACACAATGCCTGATGTAAGGTTTTTAACATTTGGTATTCTTGCTGCCTAGTCTTTATTTTTTTCAATGATATTGATTTTGTCCTTTTGGTGCAGGGGAGCCTTGTCTATTGTGTTGATCCAAGAGCATGTGGGGGACAAGGTACACAAGCCACAAGAAGAGGGATGGGAAGAAACGTAAGATTCTTATCTCTCCTACTGTAAAGCTGTTTTTTTTGGCCTTTTCTACCTGTTTTATTGAATAGAATAATTGGTCACATGGTATGTTTCATAGTGGTGTTGGTGTGCATTTTATTGAAAAGGTAGGCTTTTAACAAAATGGTTTTGGTGTTGTTGTTTCTGTATTCATTGGTGCTGATATTTGTTGGTTTAGTATTTATAATTAATAGGGTGATAAATGATTATAGGAAACTACTGGAAACTGGGTGTCTGCAAGGGAGATGCCTCAATTCAAAGAGGCGTCGTCTAGAGTGGCAAATGAGAGATGGAAGAGACCAAAACGAGTCCCCAATTCATCTTCTGCTGGATGTTCATCTGCTGCACCAGATGATACTTCTAGGATTGTCTAGTGTATAGACTATTGAACACTGGAAACTAATTTTTTGGTTCTAGAGTAGACTATTTTTGGTCATCAGTTGTTAACAATTATAAGTCTAAACTCTAAGGGTGTTGTTGTTAATAGGTGTTCATAGCGTTGTCTAGTTTTTTGTATTATCTGTTGATAATGTATTATGTTAGAATATTATGTAAGCTTGGCTATTTATGAATGGAATTCTAAGGTTTATTTTGAATCAAAATTTAGCAATGTTAGTACTACTCTAATTTGTTGATTTGCAAATAGTCCATTAATGTTCACAAGCTTGAAAACAAATACTAATAAAATGTTGAGACAACAGCAGTTCAAATACTAATAAAATGTTCAGACAACACCAGTTCTAATATTGCTAAAATTACTTCACAAAACCAAACAAGAAGAACAATATTAATAAAATTAGTTCTAATAAAATTACTTCTCCATAACCGGTTCTTACATTGCAAATCAAACCAAACATTACATTCTTTATCAAACCAAAAATTACATTGATGTCTCTTAGTTCTTAACAAGACTAATAAAAAAAACAGACAACAAATGCAGCAAAACAACATCAACAAACTATTTTTGGTCTTCAGACTACCATTCTCACCTTCAATCTTGAGTATCTTTTTCTTCAACGACATAATTAATTCTTTGGAATGATGAGGCACTGGTGGATCCACCCACTCAAAAAACCCACATTTTCCTTCAATACTCTGTAATATTATATCGATTTAGGGTTTTAAAATACTAGGGTTCTAAACACAAATTAACGTTTTGGAAGATTTAGCTAAGATTAAACTTACATGATAGTTTATGCATCCATAAAATCTTCTCCCTAGATTCGATTCTGTCCATGAGGTGCAAATTACCCAAGGTTTCCCACAAAAGCAGATCAACACCGAATCTCCATTTTTTTATAAGGGAAAGAGGTGGACTTGGTTGACATTTATGGAGGTTGTAGATGAAATAGATGCACTGGTTTTAGGAAACGGATAGAAGGAGAAGGGAGAAAGAATAAGAAGAAAGCAAATATGAGAGAGGAGAAGGAGAAGCTGTTCGAGTCGAGGAAGATGAAATGATATGTATATATGTATTAACAATTCGGTATTTTAAATGTATCTGTCGATGCATACATTTGAATTAGGTGGCTTTGTGACACATAAGATTTATTTAATAGGTGCCACGTAGGAAGAATTTGCCATCTCACCAATAGGGTTGCCAACAAGGATTTTAGTCAAAGGGCAAAATCGTACCAAAAGTTAAGGGACTACTGGTGACACAAAAAACTGAGGAGTATGGGGACAGGTGGCAGCATCTGGTGGATCAGAGGATCCTCTGGACTAACTTTATCCAAACGCGATAGTCCAGGGACTGCCAACGGACATTTGAAAGTCCAGGGACTATCTGCCACCAAACGCGATAGTCGAGGGACGAATCACTGTTCAAAGCCTGAAAAGTCATATGGGTTGTAATTCTTAAGTTAAATATGCATCCAACATACTGACAGACTTCCCATGAAGTCTTTCACTGAATATAAATGCGATGTAGAGACTCACAGTTTTCACAATATGGATATATGGAAGATAGCTAAAAATTTATGTGTTGAAGAAGTGAATCAACAGAGATCCAGTTGTTCATCAACCCAAAAGAGGAAAGAAAACTTCTTTGGAATGATATTGTTCCAGTGTATCTTTCGTATTGCAATCCTTCCGTTTAGATAAAGTCCAGTGAATTGTGTCTTCTTCAGCTTCATTAATTAAAAGATGTTTGATTTTGTCCATGTCTGATGGTAGAATAACATGAAAGAGCTTAGTAGTATTCCAATTACCTTGAAACTAGTAATCTTTTACCTTTTCTTGTATATAATTAAAATTAAAACCTATTTTTATTTTTAAACTGATAATAAAATATATAACTAAAATGTAAAAAATATTTGTTTTTAAAAAATAATAACATATATAATTAGAATAAAATATTAAATGTTAAAATGATATTTTTATGTGTAAAAAACAATAAATTTTATAGTTAGAATGTTAATTCAGTTAAAAACAATAAAATATGTAATTAGAATGTTTAATGACTATTTTTTTGAATGAAAAAATTTAGTTAATTAGAAAGTGCATACATAATTTTGGGGTATAGACGCGATAATACAACAACCGATCAAATAGTACAACAACTAATAGAAAGTCTAATTAGAGGTGCCCTTAGAGAAAGGATATGACACCAGGATAAGATAACGCAAGCGTGTATCATGCTTAATGACTAGGTGGCTGGGTGGAGACTCCAAAGCATCGAATCCGGAATCCATGCTCCAGCCCGACAGAGAATACATGTAACACATCAAAAATTAAGTTAGAATTAAATGGAATTATATTTGCCAGCTAATCTTGGTACCGTGGAATCTAAATCGGAGATCCAAAAAGACATTGTAAGATATTGAAGAAGCCAAGACCGGAGCAGATCCAAAAATTCTTGAATTCCGCTCTTTCCATATGTGGTAGATAACCGCATTGAAATAAGTTCGCCAAATACAATGATTTCTAGAATTTGACCATCTTGACGCCTCTTCAATCCAAGATCGTCAGCTCGTATTACTAGTAAAAGCCCAAATGCTCTAAGAGAAACTACATTCAAAGAGGATGTGAGATGTAGATTCCGAGTCAGAATGGCAAAGGGTGCACACAGTTGGGATATCGAAACCTCAGTTGCGAAGCTTGTCTTTGGTGGCAAGCTTGCCCTTGATTGCCAGCCAAGAAATAAAGAAGTGCCGCAGAATGTTATTTTTGTTCCATACTAACCCCGCCCATCCCTTTTCAAGAACAGGCTTACGAATAGCTTTGTACGTGTCCTGTATTGAAAGATTGTTGCATCCACCCTTTGTCGTCCAATAGGGAACATCCCTCGATAGGGTGTTCGGATGAGGAATTGAAAGGATAAGCTAGTGGATTTCTTCTAGGTGACCCCGACTTTGAGCTCGCGCCGATCACAAATTTGCAGGCCAGTTCCATTCACCATTGCTAATAATGTCTGAGACTTTTAGGTTACTTCCCAACCGGGAGTCACTGATAATATCAGGGCCGTAATGGGAAGCAAGAGACAAGGAGAGAAGCCAAGGATCATGCCAGACTGAAGTGTTCTCTCTATTTCCGATAGCCACCCTCTACAAATTACAAGCCAAAGGGCGAAGATGAAGAATTTTCTCCAGATCCACGTGGATGAGGATCCTAAGAGAACTTCCCAAAAACTTTTATTTTTTATCTTTTCAGTTTTAATCCAATCACACCAGATAGATTGGTTCTGATTACTAACAATAGACCAGATGTGCTTGAGGACGGCCGCCTGATTCCATATTTTTAAGTCTAGGATCCCAAGGCCGCCCTCTTTATAAGTAGTGGAAATGGTCGACCAGACAACTTTTGCCCCATAGAATTTCATAGACGATCCAGACCAGAGGAAGCGGCGAAGATATTGGCTTAACTATTTAATTATCCTAGATAGGAGGATAAAAATCGAGGACCAATAAACCTGACCCACGAATAAGACTGATTTGATTAATTAGAGTCTACTCGCATAAGAAAGGTGCTTGGCAGTCCAAGAATCAATTTGAGAGGTTATTTTGTGCAGGAGGGGGCGACAGTCCGTGTGAGTGAGTCTACCCGTTATGACGGAGACTCCCGGGTATTTTACAAGGATAGATCCTTTATGGAAATTCAAGATAGGCAAAATATTCGATCGAAGGTGATGGTCAATACCAAAGAAAAAGATATCACTTTTCGAAGGATTGACTTTAAGACCAGAGAGAGAGTAGAAATCATCCAGAGCTTCCTTGATGAGATTGAAGGAGAGAGTATCACCATGATAGAAAATCATTAGATCATGTACAAAACAAAGATTAATGATTTTCTGCTTGTGACATTTCCAATGAAAACGGAAGTTCCCGTCTTGACTTTTCTCTTTGAGGATGTCAGAAAGCACTTGCATAACAATCACGAAAAGGAGGGGAGAAAGAGGGTCACCCTGCCTAAGACCTTTTTTACCTTTGAAATTTCCGTGAAGATCTCTGTTAATAATTACAGAGTAGGATGGAGAAAAGATGCACTTGACAATCCAAGTGATCATCTGATCAGGAAATTGCATTGCAACTAAAATGTCAAGAATGAGGTGCCATCGAACATTATCAAAGCCTTTCATAATATCTATTTTAAGGGCAACCCTTTTTCCTCTACGATTTTTGTTATAACCCTTAAGAAGCTCTTGAGAGAGAAGGATGTTATCAGAAATGTTCCTTCCCATTACGAAAGACGATTGAGAAGAATCGACAAGATAAGGAAAGGTGACTTTGATTCCATTGGCTAGAATTTTAGAGATAATTTTATAGACAATATTGCAGAGAGCAATTGGTCTAAAGTCCGCTGTCAAGGAAGGAGAATCGTTTTTTGGAATACGAGCGATGGAGGTAGCATTCCAAGAATCGTTCAGAGATCCAGTAAAGAAAAACTTTTGGACACCCTTACAAATGTCAAGACCAACTATATTCCAAGTGGATTTGAAGAAACTAGAGTTGAAACCATCAGGACCAGCAGATTTGTCACTATCAATACTGTAAAGAGCCAATTTAATTTCAGCTTGAGTGATTTCGCGAATCATTATCTCTTTATCAGCATGAGTAACATGAGAAGAGATCAGAGAAGAGACTTTTTCTAGACCTGGATAGCTGGCAGAATGCTTGGTACCCAAGGAGTCCTCAAAAAAAGTTTACCAAGACTTTGGAGACACTAGCAGGAGAGGAGACAGTAACTCCCCGATTATTAGAAATCGAGATAATTTTATTACGGGAAATCCAAGCTTTAATACTCTTGTGAAACAATTTTGTATTCATATCACCCAGTTTGATCCAATTTTCTCTATATTTATTTAAGAAGGATTCTTCCGCTCGACTTAGGAAGATGAAAGACTCAGAAGCCTCATTTTCTTTAGTTACAAGATGAGGGTTGAGAGGATCGGAGGATAGAATTGATTGCGCTTCAAACAAATATTTTTGTGCAGTAGAGGCTCTGGAGGAAATGTCACTAAACTCCTTACGATTAAGCAAAGCTAGCTCAGATTACAGACGAGCTAATTTGACAGAGACCATCCTCATCCCTTTGGATGAGGTAGGGATATTTCAGCTAGAGTAGATAATATCCTTAAACTGGGGATGGGCTTGCCACATATTGAAATAACGAAAGGGCTTTTTCCGTCTTGGACAGGGGAGTCCAAGATTGAGGGTAACCGTAGTGTGATCCGACGTACGGAGATACCCAAAGTGGACACTGGACATGGGGAAAAGATCATCCCAATCAGAGTTGACAAGAACTCGATCTATTTTAGAAAGAATTGGATGAGCATGCTGTTTGTTAATCCAAGTGAAGGGGAATCCAGCTGATCGAAGATCACTGATTTCACATTGGTAGCAGTAATTATTGAAATCATCAATTGCTGAGGACCAGGTGTCAGAAGATCCAATGCGCTCGTCGGGGTGTCGGATCACATTGTAATCTCCAAGGGAAACCCAAGGGATGTGATTGCCCAGCTTGGAGATATTAAAGAGGTCATTCCAAAGAGGAATACGATCTTTAGCTTTATTAAAAACATAAATGGCAGTGAGCTTAAATGAGGCTCTATAGTTATGACAACTAGCCATGCAGTGGATTAGCTGAGAGGATTGAGAGATTCTAGTTATTGTGATTATACTAGGATTAAATACAATCCAAATTATACCTATGGGATGAGACGAGTGGTTAGTAACTACATGCCAAAAGGGAACCATATGTCTAATTATTTGGTCGACTTTATGAATTTGGACTTTAGTTTCTACTAGAACAATCAAGGAGATATGATTACTAAAAATAAAATCTGTAACGTTTTTTGCCTAACAGGATCGTTTAGACCTCGCACATTCCAAGAAGCAATATTCATAAGTAAGTACTTACAGTGAATCAGCCGATGATCCTGTCAGAGGACATTACCAGTTTGCCATTTCCTTTTGCTTCATCCGTACAATCCCTTTTGGGGGGGGGGGAGTCCACCTCCTTGGCGATCTCCACCTCCTTATCCTCGCTAATAGATGGGAGTCGAGCTCCAAACGCAAACTTAGGCTCAATTTCCGAGGGATCTTATCTCAAAAGATGAAATCCCTATGGGAAATGGAGAAGGCTTGATAGGACCTAATTTGCATTGACGAGTAGGGTGTCCAAAGACCTTACAATTTTCACAATGGGGAGGGAGTCCCTGATATTCAAAGGAAACCATTATGGTTATGCCTCTTATCTTGAAGGATAATTCAGATCGTATAGGGGGACCAACCTTAATCATTATACAAATGCGAGCAAATCGAAGCTTTTCCTTTCGTTATGTCTGATAATCCATATATAGAGGGGTTCCGATGACTGAGCCAATGTTTCTAAAACCCTCCGCAGTCCAAAGATCAAGAGGTAGATTGAATACCTTGAACTAAATTGAAATTTCGTTATGTGGATCTTTAATTAGAGAGGTAAGAGGTTCCTATAATTTCAAGATCATTAGGTTGCCACCAAAATGCCAAAGGGCCTCTTCCAACACTTTTTTCTGACATCGCCTCGAATCCAAATTCGAAAAGAAAGTAACCCTCAGGAAGGGGCTTGAATTCCAAAAGGCTGTACTTTTTCCAGAGTGATTCCACATTTGCTTTAAGAAAAGAAAGATTGGAAGGTTGGTTTAGAAAATACCCCGAGAGACAAGCCTTCCAAGACTCCGGAAAACCCAAAGTTGAGTCGTTCATGATGAATTCGTTTCCCACTTTTTCCATATGACTTAAGCTAATCACTAATGGAGATCGATTATCGCTATGACCTGCTACAATACTTGCATAATATGGGAGAGAGGTAGATTTAGAAAACGAGTTCGATCTTGAGATACCTCTTGACATTTCCATAGGAGGATTAAGGAATGAAGGCTTTGCATGGGCCAACTTAAATTTCCTCCCTTTTGGGCATTTACCCGCGTTCCCGAAGTTTCGGATGAGAGAATAATGGGCATTTGAAACACCTCCCCCCAATAAGCCTTTACCTTTGTTTAGACCAGACTTTTCAATTGATAGGATCTGTGTGGGCCCAACGACTTTAGAAAACCGGCCCAGAGAGAGAGAGGGACATCTTTAACCCGCTTCGAATTGTCACTGAATTGACCCGACTCCATTGGATTCACAGCCCAACCTAACTATATACCCATTACTAGATCCTGTCTTCTTTGCACGATCGATTCCAACATTCTATGACCCATCCTGATTAGATGGATTAACTCCAATCTCAGAGGAGCGAACGGAAGCAGAGAGAGGCTTCACATATGAGGGCATCGAATCTCCCATCCCAGATGAAACTCCCCTATTGTTCGAAGACGAGGACGCATAGGCTCGAATAGGAGAGCTTCTCTGAGACTCTGGACCTCTTATTCTCAGATCCATCGGAGAGCTTGGAGGCGAAGATATCTGACCAGAGAACAGAGGAACAGGTCTTATCAGACCCAAGGCTTCAGGAAGAGCAACAGTGGCCGACAAAGGAGGGTGAGGGAGTTCTTTGATCGCCACCACCAGATTGCCGTAAAACCCTAGCTTAGACGAAAGGAGGCCAGAGATTCGAGCTGAGAGAAGGTTGACTTGAGAAGAAGGACATAAGCCAGAAGAGGCTTTTGAGAATAGAACAGAGGAAGGGTCAGGGCAGGTGGTTCTTAGAGGAGGTAAGTAGCATTGTGTTTCTCTAGTCGAGGCAGATTGGAATATAACTTGTCCTTGGCCAGACTTCATGTGAAGTCTGGCCAGAGCAAGTGTATTCTTAACGAACAACTATTGAGAGGCACGGATTTGGCTTAAGTCATATGGAAAAAGTGGGAAACGAATTATATATTATTTCTAACTAATTATATATATATATATATATATATAATTAGAATGTTAAAATGTATATTTATTTTTAAATATAATAAATTATATAATTAGAATGTTCGAAGGGAATTTTTGTCTTTAAAAGTAATAAAGTAGTATATAATTAGAATCTTAAAAAATATTTTTATCTTTTAAAAAATAATCAAATATATAATTAGAATGTTAAAAGGGTGTTTTTATTTTTAAGACAATAAAATATTAAATTAGAATGTTAATAATGTATTTTTTTTATTTTTAAAATAATAAAATTATATGATTAAAGATGTGTTTTTCTTGAAAAAATGGGGGAGTTTTCTTTGCGGTTTTTTTAACAATAACAAAGGTTTTGAATTGAAAATGTAAATGAAAACAACTTTTTTCACAAAATTAAGTTTTTTAATACGCGATAATTGATAAATATTAATTGATAAATATCAGTTTTACAATCTAATTCACTTATTTAGTGTTTTAAATGGTTAAATAAAAAATATATATTTTGAAAAATAATCGGTTAATAATATAGATTATCAGTTTTGTGAGAGTGTTAGATTTTTTTAAAAAGCTGGAAGATTTGTTTAGTGAATTTCGAATAAAATATCTTTTATTAAAGGTTATGAACAAAGTAGTGAAGAGATTTTTTTTAGGTTATGGTTTTTAATTCGCGATAATAGATAATTTTTAATCAATAAATCATAATCGTCTCATCTGATTTAGTTAGTTAGAGTCATTCATAACTAAATAAAAAATAGAGTTTCCCTATTCATTTGTCATTTAGTTTGAATAATTTAAATTCTTTCAATAAGTATTGAATTATAAATCTCGTGTATGTTTAGTAAGGTTTTAAATGTATATAATTTATGTAATCTTATATGCAATTTTATATATGAAATAGGTTTCATGGAGTCATTATAATTGAACAAATCAATTTAAAAAATCTATAAAAACAGTTAAAGAATTAGTTAAACCATAATTATGTCTATCAAATTCACATTAACTAGTGTTTTTCATTTTCTATTGTGGGTTTCGAACAGTATATCGTCTCTCGACTATCACATTTGGTGACAGATAGTCCCTTGACTTTCAAAAGTACGATGGTAGTCCGTGGAATATCAGTTTTGGATAAAGTTAGTCCACCAATCATTTAATTCTTGTGGTTTTGCCACATGTCACCATAGTCAGCAGAATTTTGTATCACCAGTGGTCAATTAACTTTAGGTCAAAGCCAAAATGTAGTCTACAACATGTGACCTAAAGTTAAGAGACCAGTGGTGATATAAAGTTTTAATGACTATGGTGACAGGTGGTAGTTTCACATGAATCAAAGGATCTGGTGAACTAACTTTATCCAAAGCTGATGGTTCAGGGACTACCAGCGGACTTTTGAAAGTCAATAGACTATATGTCACCAAATGTGATAATCCATGGATGATATACTATTCAAAGCCTTGTATTGTGTATAAACTTTATAAATAGGTAAATATTTTTATATATGATTGTTGAACTCGGGTTTAATAATTTATATATTTTTAGATTCTAGTATTAGTGTTTGTTGGAATATATTTATTTAATATATTTATGGACAGACAATAATTTGGACCGACATGCTAAATAAACTTATTTGGTCATTGTTTTAAGGAAGTTCAAATTAAATGTAATCGAGTTAATTATTTAATTAACTAAATTGGACCTACGGGTGAAAAGGCGTTATGGGCTCAAATGTGGTAACCGGGCACTATGATTGAGAGGGCCCAAAATCTCAACACTTAAGCCTGAATTAATAAATCAGAGATATAAAGTGAATTATCAATTTATCGGGTTATGGTCCCCGGACACAAGGAAGTAATAAAGGATGAGCTTTACAATGTTGGGCTTCACATTGTAAAGACTATAAGTAAAAGGCTAGGTTTAAGAATTATATCATCCTAAACTATAATCAAACAGACGGCCGCTTCCTTTAGTGTCTAGAAGCCTTTCCTTTCAACTAACTCGTTCTGCATGTTTCTCAAGGAAATATACAGAATCGCTAAAGAATGAAAAAGAACAAAAGAGAATACTAGATGGAAAGCAACACACAAACCCGTAAGCATTATTCTTTTTTTAATTCATTAGGTGAATCCACAAAAAGGTTTCCATTTAAAATTCCGCGATTTGTTATATATTATTTGATGTGATTTCGAATCATATATGACAATGTTCATTCATTTATAACAAATTTCGCATTCTGCACATCGCAACATGCTGCTACAGGTCGAAGCATGTTGTTGCTGGTGGGCACTGCCCAAGACCTGTAGCATGTCGGGAGAAGAAAAAAAAGTTTGGGTTTTTAAAAAAATGAATTATGTTATTAACTTAAAATATTTGAAGTAATTTATTTCATAAATATGATGTGTTTGACATGTTAATTATTGTATATTTATTTGTGAATTAAATTGTATATGCTTGAATGTTTCATTGGTGATGCATGACTAAGGTTTTGTAGGTGAAACTAAAACAATTATTTAGTCGGCCCTCCATAAGATTAAAATTATTTTTCTTATGGATCTTAGGCTTCGAAAGGTTCGGGGATTAATTTAAATTTCAAATTTATCAGCCCTCTGGAAGGTTCACGTCTGCGTTTAAATTAATCATAACAGAATAAAATTACTGAAAATGGTCTTTGTGTTGATTTTAATTTCAAGTAGATGAAATCGGCCATCTTGAAGATTCCATCGGTAATTAGGATAAATTAAATTCATCCTTGTAATTTTTTATTTTAAGTAGGTGAAATCGCCCCTCCGAAAGGTTTCACCGGTACTTAAAAAATCAAATTATGGTTATTTTAATTTAAGAAAATGACATCGGCCCTCCGGAAGGTCTCATTTGTATTTATGTAATAAAAGTAATGATCATGGTATTTTTATCAAATTCATAAAATTGCGTGGGGTTGTCTCTAAAGGTATTACCACTGCCTCAATATTTCTCGCGTAGGTCGAGAAAGTCTTTGCCAAAAATGAGAAGGTAGAGATGCAGGGTTTGCTCACCAAGCTAGCTACCAAAAAGTATAATGGAAAAGGTAAAATCCGGGAGCATATTCAGGGAATGTCGATGATTGGACAAAATTTAAAGGTAATCAATTTAGGCTTACCTAAGGAATGCATAGTGAGGTTCACAGTTCATCGTTCTCAGACGGATTTAAGTATTTCCAGTACACCTATAACTGTATGCGGGAAAATTGAAATATCAATGAGTTGATTACCCACGCTGCACAAGAGGAGGATAAACTTAAAAACATAATAACTGAGGTTAATGTGATTATATCGGCAAAAAAGACAAGGCCTAAGTGGAAGGCAAATGCCAAATGACCGGATTAAGGTCCGGTCAAGAAAAAACGCATGAGTCCCTAGACAAGTTCAAAGCTTTTAGGACCGAAGTTGAAAAACAACTCGGTAAGACCATTAAGACCGTTTATATGATTCTGGTAGTGACTACTATGGTAGATATGATGGATCAGGTGAATAACATCTAGGACCCTTTGCACAGTACCTAGAGAAGTATGGAATAGTCCTTCAATACACTATGTCAGGCTCACCTCACATGAATGGTGTATTTGAGAGACGGAACCGATCGCTAAAAGATATAGTTAGAAGCATGATAAGTCACTATCTCTACCATTATCTCTCTGGGGGAAACCATCAAATATGCCGATTATATACTCAATCGAGTACATACCAATGCTACTGTTACGACCCCATATGAGCTTTGGAATGAGCATAAACCCAATTTAAAGCATCTGCATATGTGGGGATTTCCAACTGAGGCGAGGCCTTACAAACCTCAAGAAAAGAGACTGGACCCAAAAACAGTTGGTTGTTTCTTCATATGTTATTCCCAATGTTCCAAGAGGGATTAAGTTTTATGATTTGTTCACTAGTACAATATTTGAGACAAGAACGAACAAGTTTCTATAGTATGTTGAGTTTGGGGGAAGAATAAGGGAACATATGTTGATTTTGAGGAAGAATCCACAGATATTCATGGAATTTTTAATATGGATACTCAGGTATCAGAATATTGGGTTGTAATGCCAATTATTTTGGTCCAGTTAGAACAAGGTAATCCTCAAATTAACATTGATGCTCCACTTAAGGGTTCTAACCATGATACGAATATGGTCCATGTAGAACAAGATGAACCTCAAGATAATCTTCCACAAGGAAATCAAAATGACATCGTTCATAATGATCAAACTCCACTTTCTCAAGAAGTGCAATAAAAGGAAATAATGCACTTAAGAAGGTCCGCGAGATAAATGAAGAGTAATATAGGTCCATAGTTTATAGTATATCTTTAGGAGCATGATGAGTTATGTACTAGAACTGTAGATGATCCCTCATTATACAAACATGTCATGGCAAGCTCTAACTCTCGCAGGTGTATTCACGCTATGAAAGAATAGTATAAATCAATAAATTACAGTATGGTATGGGGTCTTGTCCTAATGGAAAAAAGACAATTGGTTGTAAATGGGTTTACAAAATCAAAGAAATTCCTTAGGTAATGTGGAAAGACATAAAGCATGTCTTATAGTAAAACGTTATACTCAACGAGAATGGATTGATTTTAAAGAAACCTTCACTCTAGTATCGATGAAGGATTCCTTTAGAAGAATCATGGCATTAGTTGCACATTTCAACCATGAGCTTCATCAGGTGGGTGTTAAGACCGTTTTCTCAATAGTAATATTAAGGAAACAATCTATATGGTGTAATCAAAACACTTTATGAAAAGTAACTCAAAATATCTGGTTTGCAGGCTTAAGAAATCCATCTATGGGCTTAAACAGACCTTTCGTCAATGATATCACAAATTCCTAGAGGTGTTCGTCGTTTATGACTTTGAGATCAACTCGATTGAGGATTGTGTATATCACAAGTTCAGTGGGAGTGATTTCATATATCTTATAATATATGTGGATGACATATTTCTTGCCTAAAAAAATAAAGAATTGTTACACACTACAAAAGGATTTTATAAAAAAAAAATTGATATGAAGGATCTTGATGATGCTAGTTTTGTGTTAGGAATCCAGATACATAAGGATCACTCTCGTGGTATTATTGGCTTATCAAAAAAGGCATATATTGAAAGTGTGTTACAACGTTACGGATAGACATATTGCAAACCCCTAAGTACCCCATATATCAAAGGGTGACAGACTTAGTCTAGGTCAATTTTCTAAGATAAAACTTAAGATTGAGGAAATGAAAACGGTCATTTATGCTTCGGCGCTTGGGAGTTTAATGTGTGCGTAATTTTGTACTAGATCGGACATTGACTTTGCTATAAATATGTTGGAGAGATATGTTAGTAACCCAGGCATGGATCACTTTGGAAATTAGTTAAAAGGGTACTCTAGTATCCGTAAGGAATAAATGGGCACATGTTGACATATAGAAAGTCGGATAAACTGGAGATTATTGGGTATTCCAACTCGGATTTTGGTGGATGCGTGTACACACTGAAGATCATGTTAGGAAACATATTCTTATTGGTTGAAGGTGCAATATCCTGGAAAAGTCTAAAGTAAACACTAATTGCATCATCCATCATGGTGGAAGAATTTGGTGCGTGCTTTGAGGCATCAAACCGATAATTATAGTTGCGGAATATCACAGTGCAATACTCTAACAGTAATATGAACTTGTCTAGGTCTATACATATAGACATAAAGTTATTTTATGTTAAATTGATAGTTCATATGGGTCAGATAAATATATAGCACATCAGCATAAACTCTATTATAGCTATGATCCTCTAACAAAGGTGGTTTTGCCTAAGGTTTTTCACGGACACACCATCAGTATGGGTGTAGTTGATTTAGAGGATTGTTAGTTTCAGTGAGAGAGTTTGTAATAGGATCTGATGTTATATTTTGCAGTATTGTGCACATTAAAATTTATTGCAATATATATATATATATATATATGAGGTATTTATTGATATCTGTACTGTATTGGATCTCTAAAGGTAAAAACCATTTAAGAGTAGATATGTATGATTACAAACCATATTACTCCTAGGTTATGCTCCATAATTGGTCAAAGTAATTGATTGATAATGATAATATGATTACTGTTGCATCATATTGTTCACATTACGAGAAAAAGGTCTTTAGTCCTTTATTGTTATCATTCATGTACGGGGGTTTACCGTTTTTCCATTAACAATGAATATAGGGATCCCATTAAAGTTGAATATGTATTATTGAGTAGCATGTGGCGGTCCAAGTGGCAGATTTTTGGAATATATTTATTTAACATATTTATGGATCGACATGCTAAATAAACATATTTGGTCATTGTCTTAAGGAAGTCCAAATTAAAAATAATCGAGTTAATTATTTAGTTAACTAAATTTGACATATGAGTGAAAAGACGTTATGGGCTCAAGTGTGGTAACCAGATTGAATTTGGGCACTGTAATGAAGAGGGTCCAAAATCTTAACACTTAAGTCCGAATTAATAAATCATTGATTTAACTGAATAAACTATATAACTTAACACTTGTTGATCCAATCTTATCCAATTACGGAATATCAAGTTATGGTCCCCGAACACAAGGAAGTAATAAAGGATGAGCTTTACGATGTTGGACTTCGCATTGTAAAGACTATAAGTAAGGGGCTAGGTTTAGGAATTTCATCATCCTTAACCATAATCAAACAGACAGTCGCTTTCTTTAGTGTATAGAAACCTTTCCTTTCTACTAACTCGCTATGCAGGTTTCTCAAGGCAATATACAAAATCGCTAAAAACGAAAAGGAACAAAAGAGAATACTATATGGAAAGCAACACGTAAACCCGTAATCATTATTCTTGTTTATTCATTGGGTGAATCCACAAAAGGGTTTCTATTTAAAGTTCACCGATTTTTTTTATATATTATTTGATGAGATTTTGAATAATATATAACAATGTTTGTTTTTTCTTTTTTGTTGATTCACTAATTTTGTTAATTTATATAATTCGTTTATTCAATTTTTATATTTCATTGTCACTATAAAGTTTTCGAGTTCATTAATTCACTAGTAGTTGATTCATTATTTATTTTTTTAATTTATTGTTATTATATTATTATTATTATTATAACTTATGAAAAACATTTTATATCTATAAAAACAATAGTTTTACTTCGATCTCACCTACAAGGCACTAAAGCTGATAAAAATATCAATCTACAATTGGATCAACAAGTTTATTGTGGAAACTATATAACTTGCATGTTTTAATTTAAAATTATAGGTAGATTAGCTAACTTAAAAATTGAAAAAAACTGAATAAACTCGATGACTCTTCATGACCGATTTCGTTATATTCAAAACTGAAAGAAGAATGAATTAATTGAAAGCCTTCAACTTGTATATTAACATTATAAATCTATATAGGTAAGAATGAGTTTTTAAATACCGATATATATATTATTTTTGATATTTATGTTCTAATTACTCAGTGTAATTTAACTGAAAATGAGTTTGATGGAATTTTTTGAAAATTTATGTAACTATAAAATACAATTTATTAAAAAAAGTAAAAGACATGGAGAAATAAGAGAAAATATAAAAGAATAAGGATAACAAATTTGGTGCAATTAAGTTTTAAATTTTATTAGTTTATGAGTTTTACATTGTTTTAATTTTATAAAACTGTTATGGTGTATCTCATATGAATATTATGAGTGTTATGATTTTATTTTAAAGGTATATTATGAGTTTATGATTTAAATTTGCTTGCTCTTGTATGCCGGTATAAATATTTTGAGTTTTCAATGAAATAATACGTCAATCACGTATATTGGAAAATTTGTTGAAATTCAAATTATTATTTTATTTAATATGGGAGAAATTTTCTTTGCAAGTTTTTTAAAAGAATGTTGAGAGTTTTGAATCAAAAATGAAAACAAAATAATAGAGGTATTTTTCTAAATATATTATTTTAAATATGCAATAACTGATAAATCTTAATCGATTACTTTTACTCGTCTAATATGATTGAGTTAGTTAATAATATTATAAGGCTAAATTAAAAACAAAGTATAATTTGAAAATAATAATAAGTTAATCATGTATACTTGGAAGTTTTATCACAGTTTTCAGGTTATATACAATGATTATTTCCACCCAAAAACAAAAACAAAATCTCCAATTTCACTCAATAAACAATGAAATTTGTCATTGGTGATAATAAATAAATCTCGATAAATCTTACTTGTTGAATCTGATTCAATTAGTTAAGGCTTTTAATGGTTAAAAGAAACAATATTGGATTTTTTACATTGATCTCCCGACTTACCTTGAATAATTCAACTTATATATATATATATATATATATATATATTGAATTACAAATTTTGGTATATGTTTAGTTAGGGTTTTAAACATATGCAATTCGTATAATTTTGCATGAAATTTTACATATATATTTAATTTTATGGCATACAATGACTATCTGTTATAATAAAATAAATGAATTCGACAAATTTATATTAAAAAGTTAGAGAATTAATTAAACGATAAGCGTGTCTACCGAAGTCATATTTGCTAGTGTCCATAAATTTTGTAAATAATTAAAACAAATTTAATATAATGATTTTTTAACTTGGGTTCAATAATTTATAATTCTTTAGATTCTTTAGTATTCATTTATTTCATTTTTTTTAAATCTAATTTATTTATTTATATTATTCGTTGATTCAGTATTTATATAATTTATTGTCACTATAAAGTTTTTCTGGTTTATTGATTCACAGTATTGGGGATTCCATCGTTTAGATGAAGCAAGAACCGATTTACCGATTAACGAACTTTTGAATGGATAATTATAATTATTACATCCACAAACAATTGACACTCTTTTATTTAATAAGCAGGTTACAGAAAGATTCTCAAACAAAAAATACTCAATCATTAATTGTAGTTTAATACGAGTGATTCACAAAAATTTATCTTCAGTGTTTCTCTTTCACCTTACTTATCTCTAAAATGCATAGAGCTATTTTTTTAGGAAATATGTTGTTCACGTAATCACATCAAATGTTGGACAATAATATCTTATTTTATTTACAGGTTTATGGAGAAAACCTAAATACTCATCAGATGCTCCGGATTAAAGACCATTAATCAACAATTGAAATAAATCATAATCCATTAATATTAAAACCTAAAAAAAAAACCTAATTAATATAGAAGACTCACTTAATATATAATCTAACTAGTTTATGAAGACATAATTAATATAGAGTCTAATTAATTTAAAAAGACCAAAATATGAGACCTTATTAATATATGAGACCTAAAAAATAGAATACTCAGTATTGGTCCAACTGTGGTGCTACAATCCAGCTCACTTCAGATCAGACTGCTTGGGATCAGTTTGCTCTGGAAAATCCTACTTTGGACCAGCCTGGTTTGGCTCATCACATATCTCATCCAACTTAAAATTCACCAGTCTTAACAGCTTGTCTCAACCATTGGGCTCTAGCATATGTCTCTGTCATTAAGTTATGGTTCAAGCTTCACCTAAAGAGTTTCAATAGTTCTTGCATAATACATGTTGTATTAGATCCAACTATGCATATGTAGTCCTACGAAAATACATTTATTAACAAGTTACTTCTAGCCTATACCTAACAATTTTCCACTTATGCTTTTAGTAACTCCAACATCAGTTGCATATAATATTCCATTCTTTAGAGACCAGTTCACGTGTATCTCAGACTTGCACTAGTTTTATGCAGTTCATGAGCTTTAAAATCGAATATAACATGGCTAGAGCATCTGAAAAGGTTTCCTTATTATCAATCTTAACCACCTTCAGTTGCACGTTCTCTACCATGTCTTGGATGAAGTACAACTCAATGTTATATTTTTAGTTCGCTTACAGAACTTCATATTCTTCATTAAATGAAGAGTATTAGTGTTATCACTAGAAAAAAAACTACACATTTATCAATACTATGGAGTTCACTCAACAACCCCTTCAGTCAAATAGTTTCTTTCATGGCTTCCATAGATGACATCACAACAATCTTTATACAAAAATTCTAGCTAACCACTCTTGCAATCACAGTAAATAGAACCAAAATATATTTTTTTGTCTCAATAAATCCTATATTATCAGAGTTCACATGCCCGCTTAGTATTATGTTACATTTATCATTATGATTGTAACACAACCCTACAACAGCCGAGCATTTTAAGTATATCATAAGCCACTTAGGTGCATGATAGTGCAATATCCCCAGATTTTACATGAATATACTCAAAGCACTTACGATGTAGGAAAAATCAGGTCTCATGCAAATTATAACATACATATTACTACCAATAATATTGGCATAAGGTATCTTCAGCATATACTTCTTATATGCTGCTTCTGTTGGTGATTAAGTTGAACCAAGTTTTTAATTAAGAGCCAATGGATTTCCAACCGCTTTTTCTTCGGATATAGCAAACCTTCTTGGGATCTTATGTATATATTATTGTTGATATCAGAAAAAAAATACCCATTCGGCATATTTCTCTTGGTCCCAACACCAAGTATCCTCTTAGCTTCTCCCATATATTTCATCCCAAACTCTATTTTCAGCTAAGTTTTTACCACTTTGATCTTCATCTTGTGACTTCATGTTATTAGTATGTCATCCACATACAACATCAAGATGAATTATCTCTCCATGTGTATTTCTGAATTCAATATATACAGTTTTTCATAGCAGCTACAAACATATTTTATGGATCTCATAAAAGAATCCAATATTCTATTTCACCGCCTTATAGATTGTCTAGCCCATAAAAGGGTCTTTTCAAGAAAAATAAATCATCATTATTTCCTTGTTCAAATCCTTTCGGTTGAAACATGTAAATTATCTCTTATAATTCACCATTCAGGAAGACAATATTAACATCTATTTGATTTAACTTAAGATAAAAATCTAGCAACCATTGACAACAAAACCATGATAAAGGTTTATTTCACAATCGATGATAATATTCATTAAAATCAACACCCTCATTTTGTTTAAAACCCTTAGCCACTGGCCTAACCTTGTATCTGGATAACTCACACCAAGAATACTTTGCTTCTTTTTGAATATCCATTTATTCCCAAACAATTTATGATTCATATCTAGTTTACAAGAATACAAGTGTTCATCTTATTAAGATATCTCAACTTTTATTTCATAGCCGCGAGCCACTTCTTTTTATCATCACTCTTGATAATATTGTGATATGTTTTGGGTTCAATATAATCTTATTGCATTTCAATCGATAGAACATAACCAATTACATCGACAAAACTATAACTTTGTGAATGTTTTCTTGTTCAATGTGCTCATTCTGTCACTAATTGATAATTATCAAGATCATATTTATCTCCCACCTGATCATCTAAAGGCCATGGACTACCAGAATCTCGACCAACTTGATGTTCATGCAATTGTTAAACTTTCTTTGTATGACCCGAAGTGGAACTAAGTCCAAAATCTTCTTTGGTAGAAATGTCTTCAGCTTTAGTTTGTAAATTAGATCTATCATAGACTTCACATCTCGTCCCGATAGTGCTAGGGTGAGTCTCCACCACCTTCTTTAATGGAATTTCCTCCTTATTGAAAACCATGTTCCTACTTATCAAAGCCTTCTAACATCCAGGTTCAAGTAACAACAGCATATACCCTTTTATTTCTTCCGGATAGTTGAGAAACAAACATTTTAGTGCTCTTGACCTAAGCTTATCTTGCTTCACATGTGCGTAGGAATCACATTCGAACACTCTCAAATGTTCTAGCTTAGGCTTATCTCAATTTTAGTCATTTTAAGGATAAAGAAACTTAAGCGTCACAAATGGACTAATGTTGAATATATGTACAATCATTATCACAACTTCTCCCTAGAACCTTCGACCCATACCAGTTGTATGTAGCATACACCTAACCCGTTCCAATAGGGTTTGATTTAGTCTTTTAGCATGCCCATTCTATTGGACATTCCCATATATGGTTTAGTGTCTAGCAATGCCAACTTTTGCATAATATCCAGTGAACTCCTTGTTCACATACTCTAAGTCGTTACCAGTCTAATTGTTTTTTTAGTATTATCCTGATTTGATTCTCTACCAACATCTTCCAATTCACAAAGATAGTAAATGATTCATTTTTGGTCTTTAAAAGTAGAACACATAGTTTCCTTGAATGGACATCACTTAATGATATAAATTAACTTGCACCATCTATGATAGTTTCTCGTGTCGGACCCTAAAGGTATAAATGATCATAATCAGGTACTCTATTGGATGTCTGGTTGATAGGCTAAAAATTCACCATGTTCCTCTTACCTAATACACAACTTTCACAAAAGCTCAGGTGTGGTACTATCGAACAATTTTTTTTACTTAGTTACTGAGTACATTATCACTTAAATTCCTCAATTGATGATGCCACAACGTGGTAGAATACTTCACCATACTAGACATACCATTTACCACTCTAAGGTCCTCGAGAACTACCACATCATTGGTCATATTGGATTTCATAAAAACAAGAGAGCCTTGTAAGACCATAAGTCTGCTATTTTCACCCTTATAAGTAAAATCTTCCTCATCTAACATCCAAATAAGAAGAAGGTTAAGTTTCACTTTGAGTGCATAACTTACGTTCTTAATCACTCTCTCAAGTATTATAGACAACATTGAGTCATATCATTTCAATCCCTTTGACATTGCATAACTTAAGAAGAAGGTATTCAAACCAAATCTTCTTTGAAGTTATGTACAATGATGCACCAGAATCCAACACTTATTTATTATTGTACCTGTAAGAATAATAAGTCATTAACCCATTAACATACTCATAATCACCAAACATCATTGCAACATCTCCAGCTTTTGTCTTATGATACTTATTACTCTTTTCTTTCTCCGTGCAGCTCTGAATGATATGTCTTTTCTTTTTGCATACCCTACAAGTTACTTTTTGAACCATTCATATTCCCTATGGACTTTTACCGTGAGTTTTCTCTCCTTCTAGTTGAATTTTGTTTTCCTGATTGAAGCCTTACACTTAGTTTGTTCCATTCAGAGACACCCTTTAGAACACTTTTCTTTTGAAGAACTTTGAAGTTGAGTGTGCTTTTAACTTTGCTCATTGTGAAAGAGTATTTCCCATAGATCATAGTATCCATGAATTTTTTATACTCCTTCAGCAGAGAACTTAGAAGGATGATTTTTTGGTCCTCCTCCTGTACTTTATGTTAAGGGAAATACTCACAAATATATGCCAAATAAACAACTTTATTAATCTGAAAAGAAGAGATGTAATTTACATAATCCTAATCATATTTATACAATTTATGTAGAACTTTCTCTCTATCATTAATGATATAAATTATTGTTTGGATGTGGACTGCTTAGTTTGAATGTGGACTAGTGAAGTAAATCTTCATTACTCATTGATGATAATGAGTCGTGGGATGCAATGATTATGGCTGTCGTCGGTAATATAGTTGAACCCTCGATAGAGTCCTGAGACGCAACCTGAGGGATACCTTTAGGTTGTTCATAGTGTTCGGTTTAGACTCATTTAACCGAGCTCAATGGTATACCTCCCGTTCGGTTTGGATATTCGTTGTTTAGTGTTGAGGATAATCGGTTTAACCGATAGACCTTAATATCGTGGTCTTATATCGCCTTATGGTGATAGCCTTATCAGGACTCCTCGTAGTTGTTTTGGAAACATAGACTGATGGGATGGGTTACTAAAAGGAGTATCGATATTGTAGGTAAGATAAATCTGGTTAGCAAAATGTCAAAAAACCCGAGCTGGAAAAATAAAACGCATGGATTGGGTGTTCATGACTAAGTTGATGCAATTTGGGGTTAGTGAAGGCGTGACACACGTCAAGGTTGGCGGCGCTCATTATGCCAAAATTATGACATATAGGGTTGCGTGTATAGGTAGGTGGCGGTGACTCCTCGTTACTCCTAATGTATAATCTCGTTGGTTTGTCTCTATATAATAAAAGATTGAGTTTGTCTTGCTTCCAAAGACGATGCCTAATTAAACAAAAATAGGGGTATTCGTTTAGACTTTTTTTATTAGACAATTATTTATTTTGTACAAGTGGATCGAGTTTACAAAGAGAAAAACTTGTTTCTTTGAAAACCGTTGTGCATCGTCACCGTCAACGATTTAGTTATTCTTGTATATCAGGTACCTATAACTTTCATAGCATCTATATTTATGTCTTCTTTGGGGAGTGCTAGCGGATCAGGTTTTAGGTACCTTCAGGGATTATGTTCATTATTTTTTCCTTGAGTGGTCTTTAAATGTTGATACCTTCTCGGTGGTAGCTCTTCACGGTTCAGGTAA
Source organism: Limnanthes douglasii subsp. nivea (assembly GCA_036936605.1). Classification (NCBI taxonomy): domain Eukaryota; kingdom Viridiplantae; phylum Streptophyta; class Magnoliopsida; order Brassicales; family Limnanthaceae; genus Limnanthes; species Limnanthes douglasii. Next base: position 184,634,208 of record JAUPFV010000005.1, on the reverse strand, counting down.
ACATGGTCGTTTATGTATTACTTATTAGCCCTGTTAATGCCTTATAGTTGTTTTATTTTTTGTATGGCCTTGAATTGCTACTACTGAATGGTTGCACGCCTTGATGCGCCAGAGGTATCTGGACCAGAATAGTGGTGGCGTCGGTCTAGACATGTTGCAAAGCCAAAAGGGAAAAGATAATAATGCAGCCTTTGCTGTTAAAAAAAAGCAGGTGCGGCAAGAGGAGGATGCAGTGGTTAGAGAAACTAGCTAAGTTTGGTGAGGATAATTTGTGATTAAAGGTATTTTAGGAAGTTTATGAGTTGAACTTTATTTTTTGGGTAGTGAGTGTGAGATAAAGGAGGCGTGTGCATGTATTTAATGCTTTCTATAAAAATTTCAACCTATTAATTAAAGTTGGTTGGGGTATTTATATTATTTCTTTGAACAACGGGCCTTATGGATCGGATCCTAGATCTAGTTTAGTGTTAGCACACAGTTGAGTCACGTATTGTTTGTTTGGATTATTTTTAGTTTGCGTTTTATCAAATATACCCGAACTACCCCTTCGGTTTTCACAGGATTGTTCTTCCAAAAAGTTCTTATCCTATCAGTAGCCCAAATAGGTCTTTCAAAGAATATTTTGGAAGACCTAACTTATTGATTAGCAGAACATGGATTGGATCCGAAGGGGTTTGATTTTGTAAACAATAATAACAGTAAAAAAACTGAAAGTTGACACGTGTCACGTTTCGATTGAACCTCTTAATCATTTTTATTTTTTGGGATTTGTACCTATTTTCAAAAAGTGATTATGGTAGATTTAATAGCCCTTAATCATTGTTCGAACCGTTTGATCTTCCTCATAAGAAACACCCAAGTAGTTTTAATCTCTATTTAAACTTGTTTTATTGTTTAGTTCTTCATAACCAGAAATCTTTTCTAAGTGAGAGAAAGCTTGAGATTTTAATTTCTTTTTGTTTTTAAGAGGTTATATCTTCACTACTAGAACAATTTTGATTAAAGGAAGTTGGTTGAACCTTTCAGACCTAGAGAGAGCAAGAAATGAGGAAATAATCGCAGTCGGACTCCCCGTTTCTTCTGGTGGAGTAGCTAGCCCAACAGTTCTAGAACCTGATAAAAGCACATCATCATCTCGAACATCGGTATCGCGAAAATCCTCTTTCATTCCTACCTTGTCTACTTTAGAATATGAACCCTCAATTCAAGCGTCTTTAGATTCTTCTTCTAAGAGAAAAATTACTTCTAGTGTTTGGAAGCCATCATCCTTTATATCTATGGGATCACACCCCAAAGAGTCACTCGACTCTCTAAATCTAAAAGCAATCCCTCCTTATCCAAGAATGTCAGTTCGGATGCCTTAAAACCTACTGCCCAATCCCCAATTAATCCGGACAACCCGTCTATCCTTAATGAAACCACTCAACTTGAAAAAGAGGTCATCCGTGCTAAACAAACAGGTCAACCATCAACTATAATGGAGGAAACCATGGATGATAGTGGGGAGGATACCCCACTGGAAACATCTGGACAGGCCGAGAATCCCACACCAGTTTGGTCAAGAAGAGAAAAGGTATGGATGCCTAATACCGAAACCCTCCCGGATGTTTAGAAGGGAGAGTTGGGCCAAATATTCATAAAGTAAACGCGAAATATTTGCTAGCCCTTTAAAAAATTAATTATGTGTATACACATACTGCGGAACTGAACCAGATACGGATAAGGTGGGGCTTCCCTGAATCAATCAAAGTTAAGATTCCAGTCACTCCAGAGACTCCTCTAGACTGTAAAGCCAATGAACTGGTGGTATACACCGAAGTGCTAAATTGGGGACTTCATTTCCCCTTGGACCCAAAAGTAGTTTGGTACTTCTAGTCGATTAAGCTTTGCCCTAGCCAGTTAAGTCTGAATGCATGGTACACTCTTTTAGCCAGCATCATTGCTTCCCAACTATCTAAAATTCCATTGCCTATGGAGAAATTTGTTGCTGTTACTCGCTTATGCAGGAACCACCAGATCCTCTTCTATCACTACAATATGGGGAATAATTACAAGGTGGTGAATGAATTGCTAACGGCTGAGAAAGCGTGGAGGAACCAATTTTTTTTCATCAGTGGAGCCTGGGAGAATGACAAAAAGATCAACTACCAAACCAATCTGAGTGTATTGACTAGGTATTGGAGGAGTTCAGGTATCACTTCTTTATTCTTTTAGTTACATTTAACTTTCTAATATTTGGACCAAAGTGACTATTGTTTTATCATGCAGTGCTTTCAAAGATGTTTCTTGCACAGTTAGAGGATGGAAAAGAAACCCTCACCAAATTAAATCAATGGGCAACATAAAAACGGGGCTTAGTTTCCACGAGTGTTTCACTTCAGGAAACATGTTGAGATCCCATATATAGAACTCCACCGGAAGTAGAGACCTTACCTGGGAACAGTTAACCACTCTCCCTCCAGTAGCTGTTATACTAAGGTCATAAATTCTACCTTATTGGAGAAAAAAAAGGCCCAAAAAAGGTAAAAAAAGGTAAAAAAAGGCCCAAAAAAGGTGATGACCAAAAAGTAAGGAAGAAAAGCAAGAGAAACCTAGGGTTAGAGGTAATTCTCCGGCCTCTGGTTTACAATCTTACATTTCCACTTGATGCTCCTTCATAAGTAGAGGTACCTGGCGATCCTCCTTCACCAAGGCTTCCTACCATTAACCAGCCACCTAACGAGGGAGATGTTAATCTGGATGAGTTTCACAACATGTATTTGAGTGACCTGGACAAGAATGATTTTGGATCCTATTCTCAGTCTACTATTTCTAACGTCGTTATTTATAATAGCGAATATTTTGAGGTGTCAGCCGAACAAGACACCTTAGGCTATGCAGTTTTGGGTTTTATTAGGACAATAGTGGACTTGGAAAAGCAGGTCAGAAAACAAACTGCAAGCATTTACACTCTTACCATTTCAAATCAGAATTTGACTACCGATCTCACCATTACTTTGAACAAGATCGAGGCTTTAAACAAAGAGAAAAATGATTTGGAAACCAAACTTCATCAATCTAAGAGCACTAAAAAAGAGATTCAAACTAAATACTCCACATTGGAAACCAATTCTTCCAACGAAATCAAAGCCTTGAAGGAGTAATAAACCACTGACACCAATACAATTTCCACTTTAACCGAAGAGAAAGAAAATATAGAAAAATCTCTCTCCGGAAAAGAGGAAGAAAACAAATCTCTAAAGGATAACAAGGCTCAAGAGGTAGCTACTGCCATAGAGAAGTATGGTACCGAGGTGGTGGATTCTCTGGAAAAAAGAGATGAGGGGGTCAAATCATACATGGTTTTTACTATTCCATGAAATTTTTCCACAGAGGAACCTTGGTCCTTTGTGAAAATATGTACCATATGAGGAGATTTCTTTTCATACCATGGTGGACGGTGATAAGCATGGTTATTCAAGAAGAAAGGATTCCGATGAAGGAACTGGTGAGAGTTCAAGTGCTAAACTCAAGAGTCCCAAGAAAGGTGAATGTGATGAAGAAACCGGAAGGAACAAGCCCCAAGGTTATAATGTTATATTATGTTTCAGAAATAAAGTCATTGGACGGCCAAAGATTTTTGTTATGTAGTTGAATTCTTGCTTTATGGACCATAGTCCTTTGATGACCAACGCATTTTATGGATTGTGGGTCGGACTTGTTCCGATCAAGTTTAAATATCAAATCTTTCTTTTGTACGAACTCCATTGTCTTCTTATAACTAAAATTTTAAGTGGTTTTTAATATTTATGACTTATTTAATACATGTTTAAGAAATGTTGAATCGATTCCAATCACGAATGTTTAATAAATGTGATCAAGTGTTTAGTAAATCCGATCAGCTCAAAGATACTTCATTTGAAGACAAAACAAACAATAGAGAGGTTGCAGTATAGTTAAATGTTTAAAATTATACCAAACCAACATATTGATATGTTTTGAAATTGGAGATGTCTATGTTTCGTCACACTTTTACATAAATAAGGCTAATATATCTGAAATAGGATTTGACATACTAAAGGCTTGGTTTGGAAGGCTAAACGGTTTAAACAACATTTTAACTAAATCGTTAATAATAAGTTTTTATTAGGTTTAGAATTATTATTTTAATAAATATTTTTTATAGTAAATAAATACGTAAATTGATCAAAAACATTTCCTCCAAAAGTAAATTATTTTATTGAATATGAAATGTATTGTTTACATAAAGCTTGGAGTACAATTTTCATGGTATAGTATAATTATTACCATAATTACAATTACTTCTTTATAAATAAAATAGGTTTGAGGAATAAGTTTCCCTTCTTGTAAGGGGAGACTATCCTTTATGATTTGCAATGAGCAATAGGTATATGTGTGATCAGCAACTTGAGCAGGAATTTAATCAGCAACCATAACAGAATTTTGTACATCATCTTGAGCAGCATCTTGATTTACAACTTCATCCACGAGACTTGAATTACAACTTTAGTACCATTTGTTAATTCCTTATAAAGATTCAGTAACCTTAAATCAAATTGAGAGCATTATATTGAATTTAAGTGATAACATCCAATAATAGTAGCAAAATGAACATAATTAATCATTTGGACTCAAATAACATAATCATAAACTTTTTCAGAGAACAGTGACTCTTAGAGGGTTGAGGATTTAAATCGTGTCATGGTATAATCTCATCTTATACCTAAGAGTCTATTGGGCTATCCAATCAATTGCCTGATTTTAAACTCTTTAGACCTCATATCAATAAGAAATTCTGAATCAAATTGCGTATCAACATTCCTAAAGACTTTTTAAATTACATATAATTAAACTATATAATAATGCCAAAATTGCATGAATCAAAGGGTTTACTTTACCATAAAGTCTACCATAACAATAAATCATATTCCCATTCATAAGTCTAAATATTTAAGCACCATTGGATTCTCCATTAATGAAACAAGATCCATCATAATTTAACTTTATTATGTTTTGATGAGGAGCAATCCATTTAATAACATGTAATTTGTTAGTATTTTCATAATGAAAGAGAATACCTAATTTATTAGTTATATTGATATCACTAGTCCATAATGTCTTCTTAAAAGTATTAGTATTATTAAAATATGAAATAATATGGTGAGTCTTATTATACATGGTCTTAGTGGTAACATTATAATCAACTTATTATGGTCCAACTTATTATTGTAGGAAGAATTATTCTGATGTGGATAATTTTAAGAGTAGACCAATGAAAACATCTTACTATATGTTGAAGATTCATATATCTACTAATGGTAATGCAAAAAAAGAACTGAAAAATAGTTCCAAACATCCCAAGATACAGGACAACTAACAAATAAATGGTTAGTTGTCTCTATATCTCTACAAACCAAGCATTTAAATGCTAAGGTGAAGCTTTTCTTCGAAAAGTTGGTGTCAACACAGATCCGAGCTTCTAAGGTTTTCCAAAGCAAGAAGGAAAAATTAATGGGGATGATATTGTGCCAAATTTTTGTAAAGAGAACAAAATGTTGAGCCTTTTTGTCTAATGGGATTCTGAGTTGGTTTAGTTTCAAAGTTTCTAGATTTTCCTAATGACCATATTATCTTGTCATCTCTATCCATATGTATCTTAATATTTTGGATCATGTTAATAATAGGAGTGATATTTGATCTTTGTTTGTCCATGTTCTATGTGTTATTTTCTCCAAAGCTACTTAGTTTATCAGAATTATACCAATCATTTTTTTAGAATTAGATAGTTGAATTAGAGGCAGTTTATAAACCACTTGTCTAACCAAAAATCAATATTGTCAAATCAAACTTTAAATATATAAAATACAATATTAATAAATATTCTAAATAATATTATATTTTGAATAAATTTAAATACAAAAAAATATAATAACATTCTAAATATAAATGATGAATACGTCAATTTTTTATTATATTTAATTGAAATACTGTAGATAAGATATACATTTTTTAATTTTTATAAGGTAAACCACACAAGGTGATATGCTCAGCCAAGAAAGTGTCTGTAGAGAGACTCGAACTCATGACCTTTGGTCACAAACATTCCTTACTCCACCAACTCCGCTACCCTTTTTGGGGCATATGAAATAATTGAATATAATAAGTAGAGATGGTAATGAGTCGGGTTCAGACCAGATTCAGACCGATACGTTTAGACCGGATTTATTTTTACTTAAACTCCAATCTGGCTCAGTCTGCTGCAGCTTAATATTTTTGAACCCAAATCGGTCTATACGTATCTGCGGGTCAGTCAGACTCGACTTGTAAACACTATTTTAAGTATTCAGATTGTTCGGCCTGGTCCGACGTGATCTGAACTCATCTCAAACTTTACTTTATTTTTAAATTTAAACAAAAATTAAGATATAAACGGTTTAAACCAAAACAAACATAACTAAATAAAAAATTAAATATTACTCAAATAAACAAACATAAATCTTTAACAAAACAATCAATTTAAAATCTGTCTTAAATAGTATAAAATAAAACATTAAAACAAACACATATACTTTTTAAAAAAAATCTAATTTTTAATAGTATCATCAATCGTCACCACCACTTATCACAATGTTTTCACCCTATCTTAATTCTCAAAATCATTAACCAAACTTTTAAAATATCTATTTCAAATGTGTATTGCTTTGGTAATGAACGTAACAAATAACATCATGTTGGGTTAAATAATAAAGACTATTGATACATTATATTAAAATAAGAATTTAAATATCATTGGAAATAAAATTTAGTGAGAGAATATAATTAGTAAATATATTATTGAAAACAATATTTAGTGTAAAAAAATCTTACTAGTATTTATTGAAAAAATAAATTGTATATTATTAGAAAATATTATTTAAGTAATTAGTAATTTTACTTATATGTCATTATTATTATTTATATTATATTTTCGCGCCGGACTGGGTTAGACAAACTGAAAATCCATACCCAGTCCAACATGTATACAGGCTATAATTTTCATATCGTTACACGATCCATTATAAGTTCGGGTAGAACAGGTCAAACCAGATGGACCAACTCAGACCAATATTACCATCCCTAACAATAATTTGCCTTTTAATTATCATTATATATTTTTATATTTGTTTTTTAAAAAATAATAATAAATTAAGCTAAAGATTGTTTACATGGTTACCCGGCATTCCCATGTATACAAAGGTACAAAACAATACATTTTATATATATTATAAAGTAAAACACATGTTTACTGTGATTATGAACGGTAAACGTGTAGGTTTTTATAGATTCAAAAGTTAAACAAGATTAGACATCAATTTTCATCAAGCTCATTGCTTTAATTTTTTATTTAATAAATTTAGATATATAGAATTGATACGCGCCAAATATAAAATAAATATTATAATTTTTTATGGTGGCAATTATAAATATATAATTTTTTCATCTATCTTCTCTACTAAATCTTTTCCCTCATCTCTCTACAAATTCTATTTTATGTATTTCTCATCTCTCACCAAATTTTTGAATTTGTGTTCTACAAATTTCATTTTAGGTTTACCCTTTTTTTTCGACCTATTCGCAGTTTGTGATTTTTGTTTTCACCATCTATAAGATAATTGTTTTTAGTAATTTTCTTTCTATTCTGAACTTTTCCATAATATGTTCGTGTTTTTTTAATCTGTTTTGCTTTAAATAAAAAAATAAATTCTTCTTCATTGCTTTTTTCCTATTGTTTTCTAGATATTATGTTTTATTTTCTTACTTTATCACCAAAATTAAAACAAATTCATTAAAGAAAAAGGTGTTTGTTTGTTTATTTATCTAATTTTTGGGTTTTAATTTATTTTTCCCCACCTCATTTTATATATGCGCTAAAGGAAAGTAGTGATTTACTGTGCTTATGAATAGTGAATTACTACTTTACCAATTTACCTTATAATGTATGTGGCTATTCAATCTCCGGCTATTCTTTTATAATGTCTTAATTTATATTTAGTGGTAAGCGAAAATATATATGAGCTATTTTTTATATGTTTTTTTTATATTCGTGACGCGTATTTTTTTTTGTTGGATATCAATTAAATCTTTTTTAGCTGATATTGTATCTTCTTTACGTGTATTTTAGTTCAATTAAATCATTTTTTGGTGGCAGTTTATATTCTTGCTGCGTGGTTTTCATGGATTTACTTAACTTTTGCTGGTATTTACTTAGCTGATGTGGTTTTATAGCTTTTCCCACCAAATTATTAAGATTTGTTTCCACTTTTTTTTGCAAGGAGCTCATGTCTTTTCCAGGTCTCCATGCGGTTTCTTCTTCTAAGAAGAGCTCAGGTTGGATTTTGTTTTCGCTATAAAATCTATATATTTATTTGTTCATGATTGAAATTACAGGATTAAAAGTTTGTTAATTTAATGTTTTCAAACAAATCAAATAAAAAAAAACAAAAGCAAAGTATAAAATTTTGTATTATGTGTAAATTGAAAATTTGATAATTTTAATACTCTAAAACAGATATAATAAAAAGGACAAAATAAAATTCAAGATTTATTTTTTTTAGAAAATTATGATGAAATATAATTAGTATTTATTGTTGTTTTTTATGAGAATAAAATTTCAACTTTAAAAAAACAATAGAAAGAATCAAATTTTAAAAACCAATAGAAAGAAACTCTATAAAAAAATTAAATAAAATTTCACTTTGAAAAACAAAAACTATATATATCCATAAATAATAAAAGTTAAAAAAAAGCCAAATACGTTCGGTCACTGATAAGATTTTTATTAGTAAAATATAATTATTTATTTTTTATTTTTTTTGATAAAGAAAAGTACAATAGGCGGGATACATCAAATTTGAAACAAAAAGGCGGCAAAAGGCCCAAAACAGAAACCCTAACCCTAAGCCTTAAACAATCTAAAGAAAAGCTCTTCCTTAACATCATCTTCCACCCAGACCACATCTCCATCTTAAGCCACCATACTCCAACAACGAAACTTCACAAAAATCAGCAAAGCTCCACATCTCAAAGCATCATCCAATCAACAAAATAGAAGGCTTTCATCAACTTCAAATTAAACATTAGCATAAGCTTAGCAAAACAACAATCCTAAAAGAACAATCAGCATCTTAATGAACACGATTCTCGCTTGCAGCTATCCTTCGAGCACAATCAGCTCGCCTCACCAACCATAGAACAGCCCCCAAAAGAACTCCTTGGCCGAAAAGCGAGTAAACAGCAACAAACATACAAAGAAAGTTAACAACAAGTAAGTGTTCACCTTGCTAACAGCAAATCACGAAATATAACCTAGACCTAAAGCTTCAAACACAATAATAGCTTTAAGATCATTATGCACATTAGAAGGGATAAAATTATACTCAAGCTTAGTTCTAAGAGTGAAACGAGCTAACCAATCAGCAGCCTGGTTCTGCTCACGAAAGACATGAGTAATGTTCATACTCCTCTTAACCAAATTAGAAATACAATTCAGGATAGGCTTAATATACCAATGGACCGAGCTATAACCATTGTTAAGCATATTAAAAAGGCTGATAGAATCAGTTTCCAAATCAACAAGACACCACTTATTGACTTCACAAATAAGAAGACCATCAAGAAAAGCTCTAATTTCAGCCAAAAGAGGAGTGGATTTACCATAAAGATAACTGAGCACTAATGAGATTACCCAAGCTATCCCTGAAAATTACAGAACCACTTGCCTCTCCATTACTCAGACACGAAGCATCGGAGTTCATTTTGAGCCTGCCCATAGGAGGTAAACTCCACTTAATGTACCTGGGCCTATTATGACTCACCAAATGGTTAAAACAACCTAAATCCCTAACAGCATTATAACTATTGAGCCAATGAGATTTGTTTAATAAACCTTTCATATCCAAAGCATGTAAAACACCATCAATCAGCTTAATCACAGAAACAGAAGTAGGACACCTACCTTTCAATTTAGCAACATTTCTAGCCTTCCAAATGTTATGTAAAATTAGAGAAGGCAAGATACTTTTTACCTGAATCTTCTTAGTCCTAGGCCACTGCCACATTCTAGTAATATGAATGATGCTCATCTGCTTAGAAATATAAACTTTAAACATTACAGCATAGTGAATCCAAATAGACCATTCGAAATCACAATTAATGAACAAATGTTTAACAGTCTCCTGGTTCTCACAGAACTGACATTTAGACACCATTGAGATGCCTCTAGCCTGAATAACAGAATCCACAGCAATGTATCTATGAATGATCTTCCAATGCATGAAAGAACTTTTCAAAGGAGTTAAATGGTTCCAAATGTTTTTGTAAATGTCATGCCTAACATACTTTGTCCTAATATGATCTCAGGTTTCTTTTAGATTATAGTTACCAGTTTTAGCAATATTCCATATCATTAAATCATCTCTATTACTATCAATAGCAATGCTGCTAATTCTATCCACAACATGAGGGTTGTTGGAATTTGTCTTCTATCATTAGATATTGTATTCATAGATTTTTGTTACTAAAAATTATATACTTCATTAATAATTTTCGGTTACTAATTAAAATTAAATTAATATATTATAATTTTTGTATTTATAAAATTTTGTTATTCGGAATTATAATTAATAAAAAAATAAACGTGAGACCAATACCATATTTATAATTTAATGCGCACCTCTTTTCTCTCTTATTCGCTTCTTTAAAGAAAATCGATTTGAGACCTTTTTTCTCGGATCTCTTTTTCTTTCAAAATAAGTTTTCTTTACATTTTATTTTTATTTTTTTCGATTGTTTTCTATTATATTGCTAAAATAATTGCAAATTCTTTGGTAATTGGTTTTTGCAAACATTGGAGTTCTATTTAACTTTTTATATACACAGAGATTTAACAATTTTTAGCATATAAAATTTCGATTCCGTGTTATGAGGTATCTTATTATTATTATTATTATTATTATTATTATTATTATTATTTCTTCTGCATAAATTTGTCCGGTCTGAATTTTGAGATATTTTTTATCAAATGAAATCATGTATTTGATTCAATTTTTTTATTTGAAGGTTATCTTATTATTTTCATCGATGAATATAATATTTATTCATATAATAATTTGGTTTTTAATCAAAATTATTTTTCCAATTTATGATATTATATCTATATTTATTTTCATTATAGTTATAGCTATACTTTAGATGGTTTTAATATTTATAAGTTTTTTTATATATGCATATTTTAAATCTATAAAATAACACTACAAAGATCACTATTTTTTCTTTTTATTTATAAATAATGATTAGTTGATTACGTATGTTGTTTAATCGTTTAATCTTTAAGTTTTAAATTGTTTTCTCTTTCTTGCGGTATGTTTTAAGATTTTACTTTCCTCCCAATCCCTATTTCAAAAGCTATTGATCCAAAATCAAATTGTGTCACTGGACTCTTGAAATCGCAAATCACAAATCCTCTACAATGAGTGATGTGCCACCGGACTCTGAAATCATTATTGTGTAATCACAAATCGTAAGTCCTTTACAATGAGTTCTCTTTATATTATGTATATTTATTTAATATTTTTTTAATTATGTTGTATCTTTTGTTTTTGACTATTTTTGCTAATGGATTAAGATTAGTATTATGTTTGTTGTTTTATTAATGCACTCATCAACAAATAAATGGTAGTCTGACAAAACCTTAGATTTTATATTTGTAAATAAGATTTTGAGCTTAAGCTTATAAGGTATTGTTTTTATTCAAATATGATTATGAGTTATGTATTGTGAACTGAATTTGTTATACTGTTTGGTGGTAGATTTGTAGTTATGATGGTCGTAAGTTAAATTCAAGGATGAATTGAGGAGTGGGATGGACGGTACGCTCTAAAACATGTTGAAGCACTTTCAAATCTTTATAAAACCAAGTTTTATGCGGAACCATAATACTCTCGAACATTGAACCTATATATTTTATATTTGTTTAATCTAATATGAAGTGGTTAAAGAAAAGTGTAGTAACAGAACAAAACAAAACAAAGCTCTAGGTGTCGGGATACCTTTATTTAAATTAACATGTCAATTCAAACTTTAAACAATTTTTCTTTAAACATTTTTTGTATTTATCGAATGCAGAGAAAAACAAAAGGAAGAGGAGAAAGATAACTATGAATAAGCTCTCAATAGACGAGAATGATAGGTTGAAGAAAATAGTCTCCAATTTGGTGTATGAGAACAATTTTTTTCGCCAACACTCACAAAATATAAAATATCTTCTACCCTATTAAAATTTTGATTTTAACTTCTTTTATTACAAAGTTATAAATATTTTTTTGGTTATTGTATTGTTTCAGGTAAGGGGTGCTAGCCACTACTCCAGTATTAGGATTGCAAAGTATTTCGAGTCGAGCCGAGCTGAGCTTCGAGCAAGCTCAATTTTGTCTTGAAAATAAGTTGTTTATGAGCTGCTAATTTTTTTGACTAACTCCATATATTTAACATGATAAAATAGTAGTTTAGTTTTTTTTTCAAACACATTTTTATAGCCTATTAATACTATGAATAAGTGTGTATAAATTCGTTATAGATTTTACCTATGTGTTATTATTTCTACAGGTTTGGTTGATCTAAATGAAAATGAAATATGAGGTTTGGACTCCTGCAGAAGAAAATCCAAAGAAAGAATCTTGGTTTGATGTCCTAGAATCTATTTATGTAGCACTTATGTATTTTGATTCCTTCATGAATAGAACTTTTAAAATTGCTTTAGTGTTTTTATGAATTTAAATTAGAATATATTTTTGTTAGCCATTGATGTCTACCTTAAACATTTCATGTAGAAGGAAAGAAAACCAAAAATTTAATGTTCAAAATATGATGAATCAAGCTAAATTTGTATTTCTATAGATTTTAATTATGTAATAATTTAATATTTTATATATTTAGACAAATATTTATATACATATTTTTATATTTATATTTAATTGACCATGTTTTTATTTCAATTATGTATATATAAAATATTAAAATTTACCGATCTTTTGCATTACCCGATCAACGCTCAGGGTTTTATCTAGTGATCGTTGGGTTATATCCTTACCTAACGAGTACAAAGTCAAACGAGTTTGACATAAGGTGAGTACAAAGACAAACAATTTCAATATAAGATGAGTGCAACGAAAACCTGAAATTGAACAAATAACATAAAACATTTTAACAGGCTTCAATCGTCGCTAAAAGCGAGCAAGATCGAACTATCTTAAAAACCAAAATGTCCTGAATTTTTTCATAAAAAAATTAATTCGACCAAACAATTTTTAATTTGAACCCAAGCAAAGAGGAGTTCGTGAATATCCTAACATTTGTCTCTTACCAAATATGGTAGATCACCATATAGAAATAGTGCGCTAAAGATGGCCCATTTCATTAATTGAAGAGGTCTAATTGTTGGAAACGAGTAACACTAGTAGTTGGGTAGAGCAACTAACGAAAGATTTGATGCTAGATATTGATGAAACATAAGTTGCGTTTATAACCCTACAACTAACACTAGTAGTTGGTTATAGCAGTATGACACTCGAGTCGAAGTCTATAAAAAGCTGAAGATCAACTAAGAAATTGTGCCTCTACATTCAAGCCTAAACCATTTAATGAAACTGAAATAGTAAATAGAATATTGTAATTTTTATGTAATAAGTAGTTACGTTTGTTACAACAATTATACTGATTGAAAAGCTACTGTAAATGTACTATAAAAAACCACATAACATGCTTATAAAAAAAATTAAAAAATAAATACGATAACTCTTTGAGAATTTAATATCAATAAAATTATTTTCTTCTTATTAAATGTTACTTTTCCATTCTTTAACTATTTGGTTGTGACAAGTTGATGGTGCAAACAAGCAGAGATACTCTTAGAAATGGTCAATATACTAACAGACCTTAATCTTTTTATTTCTAAATCTTATATCTCATCAAACGAGGTTGGTTTATGGATAGTATGTCTGTCTCGCTCTTCATTCCATTCCATTTCCTTTTCTTTTTAGTTTGTTTTTCTTTTGACCGCTATGTTCTACTCGAGATTTTGTTTCTTTGCTAAGCTTTCCTCGTCGTCACGAAGAATACCCCTAACTGAGGAATATAATCTTATCACATACATACCATTATCTTCAAGTCAAAATAAAGATAAAAATATAATTTTACGTCAACATTTTTTTTATATACATTTAAAAAAGTTTTGGAATGGATACGTCGGGGATTAAAAACCAAATCAAAATTTGAGCAGCTAGCAAAACTAAAACTAGAAATCATACGGATTTTGATTATTTTTATAATTTATATCTACTCAGGATTTTGGATAAAGTTATTGTAAATAATAATAAAAAAATCATGAGTGGGTTGATGTCTGTGGGTTAAATTTTTAACTATGCATCTCGTAGACAATATTTAGTAATGTATACGTCATGGATTAAAAACCAGGTTCGTAACTTTATTTGTTTCATTACACTCTCATGAGGGAGCAATTCGCCAATATTAATAAAAAGGAGTCAATTGTGAATAGAAGAAAGTTAATGTGTCTATTACGATGTTTATTGTTTATTAGAGGATAGTGTGTAAACAAAGTATTTTATGAAGGACTAAAAGAGAAATAAAACAAGGTCACCAAAGACATTAATAGGTCCACCCTTCCCCACTATAAAAGGAGACCCATTATTCTCTCTAGGTGGAACAATTTTTGGATATAATATTCTCTTTCTACTTTCTCTCTCTAGAATATTACACCTCAGTCACATCAGGTCCAAGATCCAATATTATTCTTTTTTTTCATTTATTCTCTCATCACACTCAATTACTTAAAAAAATCTCTTTAAGAAAAGCTTTAGTGGAGGTACGACCTCGAAATGGATATTTGCCTACTTGGTTCTTTAGTTGTTGCACCGCATGTATATTTAGACACATGAGCGGATCTAGAACTAAAATTGAGAGTATGTACAAAATAATAATAATAATAATTTAACAAAAAATAAATATTTGAGTATTAAATAATAAATATACCAATGTTTTAATTACAACTCAAAATGAATATTTATCTATAGTCAAATGATAAATGCATTCTCCTATTATTCATGACTTGAAAGCGCTTGATAATATCTTGATCATCGCTTGTACTAAAAATTTATTTCTAAAAAAATGTTACTAAAAAATCATTAAGTCATGGATTAGACATTCAATTTCTCAACTCATTCTTCACATATTTCATACCAGAAAAAAAAAGCACGCTTAACACTTGCGGTGGCCACCGACAATGACAACCCTAGCTTTATAAGTGTGTACATCAACCCAAAAGTCTTGTGTTTTTTTGTACGAACAAGAGTCCTACATAGATATGAAATACTCTTCAACTTTGGAAAATTTATCGTCCATCTTGACACACACAATATAAGTATCAAGTTGACTAGACAATTCTTTATCACTAACATGTTAAAAATCATTTGGATGAATCGTTCCAACCTCACAAGTGATTTAATGTCAAAATCTTAAAATGAAGAATACAAGTTCAAACACACCACATAATTCAACTCAACATTTTATGGTGTAAAACAATCACCTAACTCTTTCATTATAAAATCGATGACATGTAAAAAACAATCATTCTGAAATAATTGAGATTTGTCAAAAACAGAGCAGCCATTTTGCATTTTTTTCCTTTCACATACCTTGATTCCATGTCGGGCACATCGATTTCAAGATTACAAGAAGAACTCGTAAGTTTTTCATAAAATTGTTCTCATCCACTATTTTGATCACCCTTTTTGTAATACTTGAGACAAATCATTTGTCAACAATAAAACTTCAACCATTAAGTTTTAACATAAAAACAAAACCAAAAGTTTGGATGACAAATAACAAACTTTTTGGTTCACCTTTTGAATATCTATCACTTTTCAAAATTTCAAAAACTTTAATGATAGGAGTAAACAAATCAACCAACCTACTATCAGTCTAAAAGTGAGATCCCCACAGTGTATCACCTGCTCTTGCAATGGATAACTCTTGGTTGAATCCAGTACTCATTTCAACCAACTCATCCTCGATTAGATTTGAAAAATGAGCAACTTGTTTTTTTATGAAGAAAAGATTTTTGTTTGTTAGAAGACCTTATAAATTTTACAATACAAGATACTTCATGAAAAAATCAATCGACATCTTCCTGCTTCTGAGCCATTGAAACAAGAGCCAATTGAAGTTGACGATGAATCAGTGAACATAAAAGGTTTGCAGATTTTATTTTTGAATTAAAGTTTTCAATCCACCAAATTAACCTTTCATATTACTTGCTCGATCATATCCTTGTCTCGAATTTTAGATACACACAATCCAAATCCTGATCACAAAGTTTCAAGAGAATTTTTAAGCGCCATTGTACTAATATCATCAACATGAACAATTCCCATAAATCGTTCAACAACGACTAATCTATCATCAACAAATCGCACAACTACCACCATTTATTCTTTACTAAAACAACCATCGGATTCATCAAGAAGAACACAAAAGAAACCATCTCCAATTTGTCCAACTATCTTTTTAACGGTTTCAACATCACATGCATTTGTAAGTTCTTTCTGAATAGCGGGACTAGTCATCTTATAATTTCCTCCACCACTTATAAATGCTTATACTATGCATTTCTCATTAAGGCTTCAATAAATTCTATAAAACTGCCCTTATAAGAAGACTTTTCCCCCTTATTATGTGTCATAAAATCCATTTCACCTCTAACAAGAAACTTGACTGCTTCAAGTGACGTTTTTACATAAACAAGATAATCAACTTCTGTTTATCAATTGTGTTTTACAAATAATAATTCGATACTTTGATTTTCTTCATAAGATCTTGACATGTTTTGACAAATTTTATGTGATGACTATTGATTTTACCATAATTTATATTCAACTTTTTATTTAGATTCCAACCCTAAAAACCGTCAATCAAAATGCACAATTGCTAGTACCATTGTAGCACAAATAACAAGGCAACTAAAACACAACATTTTTTATTATACGTTATTCCTACCAATCAATGTCTTTATACCAACTATTATTAAAAGAATGCTTCCTATCACCAATATATATTGGAGGATGTTATATCATATTGGCTCCAGCCGGTCCATTTACAAGATAAGTTCATCTTATCTCATCTTGATCATTTGGATAATACTTAAGAATTTGAATTTTGTTTGAGGATCAAACTCCAAATATCCCCCTTATTTAAATATGTTATTTGAAGATAATGGATCATTTGACGAAATAGTAGAACTAGATCTTTCAGATGGTCTTTCAATTGGTTCATTTCAAAGCAAAATTCACTAGTAATATGAGAAAAAACCTAAAATTAGTATCAAAATAATTTGAAAACTTAAATACAATTAGTAATCAAATCATTTAAAAGCACAATTTATTATTTAAACTTTAAATTTATTATAACATCTTATTATTTAAATATAATTATTTAATTAATAAACTTTGTATAAAAAAAACTATTACTTAAATACAATTAATAAATTACCTAAATATGATTAATAAACTTATATAAATCATTCATTTTTTTTAATTTAAATATAATTATATAATAAATAAAAATGATATAAACAATTATTACTTATATACAATTAATAAATTATCTATATATGGTTATTAAACTTATATAAATTATTCATGCACAATTTTTTATTTAAATATAATTATTTAATTAATAAACATGGTCTAAAAATTTATTACTTAAATACAATTAATAAATTACCTAAATATGTATAATAAACTTATATATCATTCAGGTACGAAGTTTAGAATAAGAAATAAATAATGTACGTGACTATTCAACTATGAATAAATTGATTAAGGCCAAAGCTATTTCCTCCATGTTATTTTTTATTTCCTCCATCTTTCAAACTTTCAAAAACACTAGTGACTTGCTTTTACCAAATTACCCTTATTTTTATTTCAAATTTATCACTAGATGCCATTTATCTAATAGATAATTTTATATGAAAAAACACAGCATTAACCTAACTTTAATCCACGATATATGATTTTATCTCTAAAATTAACCTTAAAACAAAGAACTTCAATAATTGTGGTTTAAATCTCGAATAATTGTGCATTCTTATGCTAAAAAGTGTTTACACCATTATTTTATAACTTGCGGACACAATGAAAGACTTGCTATCGCTTTTGGATTGTTAAATACAGAAGCAGGAACTCGACTGCAGGTAATGAAGAACCTTCGTGTTTGTTCTGAATTTTTTTTGAACACTGAGCATGTGAATCCGAGTGGCCTACTCAGAATCACATGCTGAGTGGGCAAAAAAAAAATCAGAACAGTAAGATATCCCAAGGCGAGCCCAAGATCAAAGCCTAATCTATTCTAACAATGAAATCAAACCCCAAATGAAACAAAGAAGATGATTTCGTTATCTTACCCCAAATTAAACCCCAAATCGAACAACAAAATCTAACTACAAACCCTAATCGAAAAATGAAGAAGCAAAGAAGATGATTTCGTTATCTTACCTTCGGCTGCTCTCTCTCTCTCTCTTTGTAAGGTAGTTCTCTAGGGTGAAGAATGGGTTTTTTTGTTAAGGTAGTTCTCTAGGGTAATGGTTTTGTGAAGAAAAAATGGGTAAAAGGGCAATTTTGTAACTTCTTTTATGGAGGAAATAACATCATGGAGGATTTTTGAAAAATGGAGGAAATAAAAAATAACATGGAGAAAATAGTTTTGGCCATTGATTAAATATGATTAATAAATTCATATAAATAATTTATATACAAAATTTATGTAAATATTTTATTTAAATATAATTATTTAATCAATAAATTTAGTTTAAAAAATTATTATTTAATGGATACCTAAATATGTATAATAAACTTATATATATATATATATATCATGCAGGTATAGAATTTATAATAAAATATAAAGAATAGTATGTAATTATCCAACTATTATAAAATTACTTATAAATATGATTAATAAGTTTATGTAAATTATTTATATACAAATTTTATAGTAAAAATAAATAAACAATTAAATTTAATAAAAAAAAGGCAAGGCTATTTTGAGATCCTTTTTGGTATAATGAGACACTTTTATAATGAAACCTATTTTGGTATAATGAGACGCAAAAAATGACCAATTTACTCTTGATATAAAAGCTCTATTTCAGCCCAAATTTCTCTTTTCTCTCTTCTCCATACAAAAAACTTTCAAAATCGGTAAAAACAAAACTCAACATTTCTCAAAGCCGAACTCACAAACACGTCAAAATATAAATCATATATTTATTGATGTAATTTGGATGCATTTTAGTTAGGTATTTTTAGTGATGTTTAGAGTTATAGGTTTTTTTTGAAAAAGTTGAATTTTCATTCAAATGTTGTTATTTTTTTGGAAAGTAAGTTGTAGTTAAGTGTTAGTCTAGTGATAGTGGACATTTTGATATGTTGTTTGTTGATTTTGGTTGAGTTTTTAGGGATTAGGGTTCTTCGTTTTCGAAATTTGGGTATTGCTCATACCAACTTTCTGTCATAGAAAAAAATACTTCAACATGACCAACAACATCTTTTGTAAATGAAGGTGGTTTATACTCCTGTAAACTCCAAGCTCCAATCAGTGGGATCGGCCACGTAAAACTTGGCACCGCATTTTATTGCTCTTTTGGTGTAACATTAATTATAAAAAGCACATTTAAAATATCTTTTGGTACAATTTTACATTCTTTCGTTGGATTATGATTTTGGGAGACAGTACTTTTGGATGCTTTTGTTTTGAGAATACTCTTCATGCAACCTTTTGGAGGAAGGAAAGTTGGAAGATTATCTGGTGTCTTACATTTCATAGATTGGGTCGTACCTGACAATTGACAAGTAGCATTCAAGTTAACCTCCCAACCTAAAGGATAACCTTTGGTGGGAACTTTATCAATGTCTAGTAATTGTAATTTCGGATGTTTTCTCCTTTTGAATCGCATAGAAACTCTATTGCCAATACGTCGTCTTTTCTCATACAGATTTCTCATGTCTTCAAACACTTTGACCATGTTATCATGGCAGGATTCAAGGAATTTAGTTTAGTTAGAGAGAGAAAGCTTTATGAGGAAGAAGAGGAAAAATTTTGGTTTTTGTTAGAAGTTTGGTTTTATATATGAAAGGTAAAATGGTCAACTCACACTAACAATTTTTCCTTTAAGTTTGGGATCTCATTATAGCCAAAAGGGATCCCAATATAGTCTTGCCCATAAAAAAACTAGATAAAAATTGGAAGTAGTTTGACGGCGGCGGCTGAACCACATAGTACACAGTATCTCATGCCTCTGCCTCCTACTCCGGGAGGTTTTCAGCAAGATGCTAACATCAATGGTGCTATGATGCCTTTTAATCCGCATTGGTACATGAATGAGGAAATTATCCCTCCTCCTCCTCCTGGATACAACAATCAAGAGGTTATACCGCCTACTCCTCCTCCTCGTGGACACAACACACCACCGGCACCAGGGTCCAACTTTCAATCTCAAGATGGATATCAACTTCCTTAAACTTAATTAGTATTGAAACTAGTTTTCTTATATGCTTTTGTTGTTTTCTCAATTTGTATGGTTGTTCTCTTAACCTTGTCATCTTCGTTATATTTGGTATGAAATTATATTTCTCTTTTATTTTTATTTTATCTCTCATTTTCTTTTCAAAACTAAAATATATTAATGCTAAATTAATTGTAAAAAAAAGTTAATTTAACACAATTACTTATTGGGTCTAGCAATTTATGCTATGGAGGCTTCTACATCTAGCAAAATTATATATACAACTAGGGCGGTTATCGGTCCGGTCTGGTTCAAGTAGAAAAATAAAAATCATTATAATAAACATTTTCTTTTAATTTAAGATATGTCATTGCATATTTGACTATTTTTTAAATCGGCACTTTGCTTAGAAATATTTTTAAATAATCTTTGTTGTTAATAAAATGCGGATTAATTTATTTTATTACTTTTTATATAATTAATTAAATAAAAAAAATGAAGATGGAAGTGAATATGTAATTAGCATGTTTTTCATATTGTTTGTTTTACAATTTTTTACGGTACAGATAGAGATGGGTTGCGCTGGTGTTTAGTTCGGAAATCCATATTATTTTTTACAACATAATAAAAAATAACAATGATGCTTAAGTAATAAAAAATTTAGACCAAATTTATTAATTAAATAATCTTAACCAAATTTATTAATTAAATAATTTTAACCTAGTTGAGAATTAGATATCCAAATTTTGTCTTAATGAAGTATATTTAGAAACAAAAATTACTGATATATCCCTCATTTTTTTTATCTACCAAGGTATTTTATGGGAAATAACACACTAAGTATCCACTCACCAACTTTATTATTATCTACTATCCAAACTATTTTCTATGTTACTTAACACACGTCTCACAAAAATAACTCTTTTCCAATACCCAATTTTTTTTTATCACTTAACAACCCTCATTTTTTGGATTGATTTTTTCCACCAAATAATTCAAACATCTGAATTCGTCTAACTAGCTCTCACAGACCCTATTATTTTTCTCCAAACTACTAATACCCTAACAAATGTCGATTTTCCAAAAAAACTGTTTTCAAAATTAATTTTCCGGTCAAGTTACCATTGGTGCTTCAGCTACTAACATGTTTTTAGTTCACCACCGTCAAGTGAGCAGTAATCCCTGGTGAAGTTTCAGGTTATCGTCCTCTCTATTATCGACTTCAGGTAATATTGTCATTGTCGTTTCCTATTTTTATCTTGCTGAAGCTGTTTTTAAGTTATTTTTATCGATGAATACCTTATATCGTTGTATTATTTATCTTCCTAAAGTTCTGAGTACCTTACAGAGCTTACGATCTTTGCTGTTTCATATAACCAAATTCTTGACTACAAGATTTCATGTTCGTAAGTTGATTCTTAGTTTTTTTCGGAGGGAATCCGCAACCGCTACTCAGAGTGCAATGAGTGCACACAAGATAAACCCTCAGTCTGACGCAATAGCCTGCAAACCAACACAGAAGGTAAACCACATAAGGTGACAAGCTCATACGATAAAGTGTATGTAGAGGGACTCGAATTCATGACCTTTGGTCACGAACATGCCTTACTCAACCAACTCGGCTACCCCCTTTGGAGAGTTAATTCTTAGTTATATATAGGTTATATTTTTTATTTTATACAATTATAATAAGTACTGTATTTGTTGTTTACTATGTTTAAAGCTGTTTTTTAGGTTTTCATATTTCAGCTTGAGGATCGTTTATTGATGGAAAAGATGTGTTTTATTAGTACATTAGAGGCACGATTTTAATATAGACTTCATAGTTAGGCTTTATAGTGCAGTACGCTTGCACACAATTTATGTTTGATTGTTTACGCGATTCTAGTGCATAAGTGACGCGCAATTTTAATACAATGTATTCATGCGATTTATATCTTACGATTTGGAGGTAAATCGGACGCGTGTTTTTAGTATAAATTTCATGCATTTGCATTCAAACAGACTAGTTGAATACATCTCACTGTTCTTCAATCAAAATTATTTACACTGCAGTACAATAGATGTCAAAACCAAAAGTGCATATTATTAACAGTGAAAACTATACAGTCTACTATCAAACAAGACTACGATTTAGACATCTCCTACCGTCTCTCGTGGAATGCTTTAGAGAAGGCAGTGAGGGAAGTATTCGGAGATAGTAATACTTCTTTTAACTTGCTAAATGGTTACTTTAAACGATTAAAAATTCATGATATTACTATCGATTTCCATTTGGAGGTTGGTTTTGGTAACGTCTACAGGCGCTGCTTTATAGCATTTGGATCATGCCTTCAATACTTTCATTCATACCGACCATTATTGAATGTGGACGAGACCCATTTAACCGGCAAGCATAGGGGTGTTTTGCTATCTGTAGTGGCAAAGAATGGCAATAACGGTAAGTTTTTCCCTTTATTGCGTTTCTTATTTTATTGTGTTTACTAAAGCATGCTATTCACATGATTTGTGATGTTCAATTAACCATGCTAATTATGCGATTTATGTTGATTATTAAACCTTTATACACATGCGAATCGACCGATGAATGCTCCTGCTTTGTTCATAGGCATTGGCTATGTGTCGTGTTTAAGCCAAAAAATGGCTTTCACATCTTTTGTAGTAAGTTTTACCTGCTTCGAGCATCTTCTAAACGCATGGTTCTTTACATAATACCTCTTCATAATCTCATCTATTACCTTATTATACTTCTTTTTTGGCAAGTCTTCGTTGCCTAGGTGGAACGATGCTTTCAAAAACGTATAGAAAGGGGTGTGCTTCGCAGCCTCAATATGTTCAGCAATTATTATGTTTTTCTAGAGCAAGTTCAAAATGTTAATTAACCCAGACCTTTAAAAAGACCTTTTCGCCATATTACAACCTGAAATAAACAAATGTCAATGCTTAATTTTATTGTTATAAGTACATTACTAACATACAGAGCCAATTATCTATTTACCAGGTTCTCTATCAACTTTCTAACAATACTACGCGAATTTGCCAACATTATATCCATAAAGATGTGAGATACATGCACACAACATATACACTGCGTGATTTTGCGAATATTAAATCCAACAGGGTGCGAGTCACATGCAAAAAACATATACACTATGCGATTTTGCCAAAATTATATCCAGAAAGATGCGAGATACATCTAAACAACATATACACTGCGCGATTTTGCCAACATTGAATATAGTAGGGTGCGAGTCACATGCAAACAACATATACACTATGCGATTTTGCCAAAATTACATCCAGAAAGATACGCGATACATCCAAACAACATATATACTGCGTGATTTAGAAGATAAAACACATGCACGCACCTAGAAGCCGATAACCCATACTCAAAACCCAGAAACACAAAACATAAAATTGTTGCTTCAACAGATAATCACGAGTAAGAAAAACAAGCCAAATTAGATACAACGTACTAGCAGAATCTTAACTAATAATAAACCAACAACAAAACGATTATCGACGATTTGACTTCAAACCAGTAAATAGCCCAACCTAAGGTTCACTTTAAGCAAAGTTGCAGACCTCACTCACGGAGGTACTAAATCGGAGCACAAATTAACTAACCTAACTAAGAAAAATTCAGCTCTCACATACCTGCTTTGAGTTTTTGTCGATAAACAGATTTTATCCGATCACCGTTCACCAGAAGACGAAGACTACGACTCAAATTACTTTATCGCCGGTAACTTGCTTTGCTTTCCAGAGTATGAACAACGAAAGTGAGACTAAAATGGTTTAAGGTTTTCTTTAAATTGGTTTACAAAGAATTTTGATATTCTGAGCGCTTTGTGGGGGAAACTCTGGGTGAAAAAATCTCAAAAAGTAACTCACAACCTAATTATCCCTTTATATAGTACCATAGTTATTTTTATCCATAATGTTTAGTTGAGTATCCATTGGTAGTATCCATTTTTAGATACTAAAAAGTAGTCAGATTCTTGAAAATATATTGTCGGATAGTTTTTTTTGTATTTTATCTACCTTAAACTGTTTCTTATTTCCTTCTCATTCGTATTTTTCTCAATATATATATATACACATAAAAGTTTATTTAATTTAATACATATCTTGGAAACTGCGGTTGTATTAGAATGCGGTAATTTCTTATTTATAACGGATAGTTTATTGTAATTCCACGCGATTTGTGCTACAAGGAAATCGATATAATACAAATAAAAAAACTCAAAAGCTAAGTTAAATTGGTCACGATAAAGAATAGAGAAAAGTAGCGTATTTGGTGTATGCATGTTTTCTATATTTTAATTTATTAATAATTTATGTACGTAAGTGCGATATTTATACGCGACTTATTGTTACAGATTAAAATATGCACACATATTGCTTATTGTTATAGATTAAAATATCGCCACATGTTAGTAGTGTAGCTAACCAACTATATTTTTTCTAGACCATTACTTATAGCTCTTATTTTTATGTGTGAGTAAGCGTAGGTTTTTAGCCTATTGTATAAATATAAGCCGTTAGATGATCTAGATTACTAAATATAGTCTGAACGTGACATATTTGACAAAGCTATTAGTCATTGAAATAAGAGGGTTGTTTTAGCTGCACACCTTTTCGAGTTGCGTTTTTATGTTGTTTTTATCGTATCAGTTTTTTTTTTCAAATTCATCCCAGTTTTTTATTGTTCGTCTCACTTTTCCCAAATAAAGCAGCGAGACTCGAATTACAAGTTTATCTCGCAACAATATAAACTGAACATGAGATAAAAGCTTTGTGAAGGAGTGTGATTATTGGTCATACGAAGGTATGTGCCTAATTTCAAGATTACGTCGAAAAATTTGGTCACAAATGAAGCGCACATCGATTTCAATGAGTTTGGTGAGCACATAAAAAACCAGATTTGAAGCAAGCGATGCAACTCCCATGTTATCACACCAGACAACAGGCACATGAGGAAGAGTAGTGTAGATTTCACG
The DNA here is from genome assembly GCA_036936605.1 of Limnanthes douglasii subsp. nivea. Lineage (NCBI taxonomy): Eukaryota > Viridiplantae > Streptophyta > Magnoliopsida > Brassicales > Limnanthaceae > Limnanthes > Limnanthes douglasii. The sequence goes on along the minus strand of JAUPFV010000005.1, from coordinate 184,608,591 downwards.
AAGTACATATCGCAACCACAACAACTGAGAAAATAAGTTTTTTAAAGTTTGATAATTAAATTTGGTGCTCGAGTATGCCACCGCATCCTGATTTTTGGAGGACCAAAAATCAAAGATGCACGTAGTAGCCCACAACTGATTTTTTATCATCAAACAAATTAACCCAGTTAATGTTTGAAAAGCCATTGAGGTATGGCTAATAAGACGACTTGAGGTGGAGAGCAAAACAATGTGTATCATATAAGTAACACAACACATTTTTAACAAATCATAAATGCGTACTAGTATAAACTTGTAAAAACTGAGATGATTTGTTTACCACAAATGATATATCATGCCTTATATTTAGTAGATACTGATGAGACCCTAACATACTTATATATGGTGTATAATTAGAAAGAAGCGTGCCGTCTTGAATTGAAGGGAGTTAATCCACTATCATTTGAGTATCATATGACTTGCAGGTGGTCATTCTAGTAAAGGTAATCATATCTTTATGTAATCATTTGAGTATCATATGACTTGCAGGTGGTCATTCTAGTAAAGGTAATCATATCTTTATGTAATGTTTTGTGTAATATAAACTCCAATTGTGTCCCTGACAACTTATATTCCAACAAATAGATATATGTTATGCATATTTGTTTAGTGAATAAGTAAAATATAGCTTCTTAATAAACATATAAAGGTCTTATGACATATTCATGTAAGAATATTATCATCAATATACATTAGAATAATCAAAGTTACTTGCAAAGTGACCCATCATTTATACTCCAACTTATACACCGATTTGAAACTTATAGAAACCTAGAGAGTTAAAGTACAAGTTTGATTTAGATGTAAAGCCTTGAATTCTGTTTGCGTAGCATGTTTCCAGTTAGGTTTAGACAATGCATCAGCAAATCTAGTTGGTTCCTTAGGTAGGGTCATGGATGTGATAGTCAAGCCAACGTATATGGTTTTGGACTTGTATATTATATTTTTAGCACCGGTATGAGATGTGATAGGATCTTTATGTATGGTTTGGCTGGGTAGGATATAATCTATGTGGAGTATAAGAGTTGTATATGTATTTGCTTGGCTAGGAAGTATGGTTGGTTGTCTTAGAAGTAACTGAGTGTGGGTTGTATGATGAATCTTTGGTAAAAGTGAACTGAAATATGATTGTATGTTAAGGATATTAGTTGGGTGACACTCTATATTTGGACTTGATAAAGGTTGAATATGGCATGATATTGAACTGTTTGGTTGCTAATTTTGTGTAGGAATTATGGTCGATGTTTAGGTTTGTAGTGTTGTAGGATATGGAACATGATGTGGTTAATTTTTGTCTGAGGGTAATTTGGTAATTTGTTTAGAGTTTGTGAAGGTTGGTATGTGTTTAATGTTTTGAGTAGAGAGTAGAGGGAGAATTAAGCATCCTGGGTGTATTTAATTTTCATTACCCATATTAAATGCTGGTGGTTGGGTATTTATACCCTTATATTTGGGCTTTTATGGGTTTTCGTGTCATGTTTAATGGACCCGGGTCATGTTCAAAGACCCATGAGCTCTTAGTAGAAGAGCAAGCAGCTTAGTCAAGAAGTGTTTATGTTTTTAAGTACTTTAGTCATAATTCGGACAGTCCAATGAGCTAAGGGTTCGAACTGTTCTGTCCGATCCAGTGATCTTAGTCCGAACTGTCCCCGTCCGGAGAGGTAGCAACATCCGGACTCATCAGGAGCCCATTTTTTAGGTGTTTGCTCAAATACCTTTTCCAAAAACCTGAAAAACAGTCCGATGTCAAGGGCAGTTTCAACCGGACAGGTCTTTCGACTTGTGCTATGGCTTTATCCGGATTGAAGAAGCTTTATGAATCCAAACGGTTTTTTGCTAGAGTTCATGGGACACGTGTCACTTTCTGGTAGGTTGCTTCATCCGTTTTTTCACCTTGAATTTCGCACCCACCTTCTTCGAAAAGCAACCTCTTCACTTATGAGGGTAACATCAGCGTCGTTTTTTAATCATTACCAATCTTTTCAAATTCTCCTAGGAATCAAGACTCCTTTTTTAGATTCACTATAAATTGAAATACTTTCTACTGTTTCACCATCACTTTCGATTTCACTATAAAAATCTTCAAAGCTTTTTCTCTCAAAAACAAATTCTTACTCAGGTCGTTTATGTTCACGGCTAGGAACACTTTGATCAAATGTGGGTGGCTCAATCTTTCCGAGTTAGAAAAATCGCAAAAGGTCGAAAGGGAAAGGCACATTGTAGCAGGCTTACCCACTTCCCCCATCGACAAACCAGTGACTTCAGCCACAGAGTCAGACCAGGGTTCTTCTTCTACAAAGGGCATCAAACCGAAGAGGTTATTTCAAACCAATCTTTCACCCATTATCTTAGGTTCTTCGGTTCAAGAATCGGAACCTGTCGTCGAGCCAGGTTTTACAGTTACCAGCTTTAAAAAACCCTCCCCATTCTTAGCTATGGGGTCTGATGCTGAAACCTCTCCTCGGAAGTTAGTTGACCGAAGAAAAGGCCGGCTGGTCAATGGTCAGGCTTCTAAGGGCACCCCTTCGAAATCGGGTGCCAAGGACAGTAGTACTAGGTCAGAGGCACCCATTAGAGCACCAAAGGATAGGTTGTCCGGTCCGGAAGGCACTGGTTCAAGTCCTCGAAGATAAATGTCTAAACCAGAGCCCCAACCGGAGGCCAGGAACCAAGATAACACTGAAGCGCAGCAGTCCGGAAGTCAGGCTGAGCCAAATCTAAATCTCCCTCTCGCCACTACAACTGAAAACCCTTCCTCAATTATGGAGGAAGTAATGGAGGACTCTATTGAAGAGGCTCCGTTCGAGTCTGAACCTTCAGGGCAGACTAGTGGTGCTGTGGCTGCCCAAAAGGACAAGGGCAAGGAAAAATTATGCTTGAGGCATCCGGACCTGCCGGAGTGTCTTGAAGGAAGGGTAGGGCCTTGCTTTCACAAGGTCAATGTTACGTACCTCATTGCCCTGCAAAAGATCAACTACGCTTTCATCCATACAGCTGAATTGGGCCGGATGCGTTCGAAGTGGGGAATTCCAGAGAATGTGAAGATAAGAATCCCTATCACCCCCGAAACTCCCATGGATTGCAAGCTGAGCGAGATAGTTATCTTCACGGAGCTGTTTAACTGGGGGCTCAGATTCCCCTTGGACCCAGAAATTGTCAAATACTTTCATCTGATAAAGCTCTGTCCGAGCCACATGAGTCCCAATGCTTGGTACACCCTCATGGCCTGCATTATGGCTTCTAGGCTCTTCGGGATCCCTCTACCAATAGAGGAGTTTGCTGCTGTGGCCAGTCTCTGCAGAAACCACCACATCCCCTTCTACCACTTCAATATGGGGGATAACTTCAAAGCTGTTGATAACCTGCTAGAGTCGGAGATGAATTGGAGGACTCAATTCCTGTTCGTGAGTGGTGCTTGGGAGAACGGGAAGAAAATCAAGGTTGGAGTCAACCCAAGTCTCCTCACCAGTAGATGGAGGAGTGATCGTAAGTCTTCTACTTTATATTTTTATCTCTTCTTTTATCAAATTTGTTTAAACTGATTGACTTGGTCTTCTTCTTATCAGAACTGCCCAAGGACTTCAATGACTATCTAAAGTCCGGGCAGACCACTTGCACCAAGATCAACGCTTGGGCTGCTGAAAGGTGGGGAAACCGGTTCCACGATGCCTTCACGGGGGAAACTTAGCAAGGTCTCACCTCTGGAATACTACTGGCCGGAGGGACTTAACCTGGGAAGAGCTCACCACTCAACCCCCTCCGGATGTAGTGCTCAAAAGGACACACAAACCGGATGGGACACTTTACTTGTCAGGCCGGGCCAAGGCCCCGAGTAAGATGAAAGGAAAAAAGAAGAAAGGCAAGAAAGTGGTAGGTGGAGGAGACCCTGTCGAGGTGGAGGAAGCTGCTTTAACAAATCCGGAGGGGCCAACCCCAAGTCAGATTGATGTTGCTCTCTTGGAAGCGGTAGAGCAAGAGAGTGTTAGGCAAGAAGTTCACTCCCCAAATCCCCCAAGGGCTTCCAAAAGAGATCGTAAACGGGGAGCTGAGAGCAAGGACAGGGAGGCCAAGAAGAAGAAGACCTCTAAGGGTGATGAACTTTCTCTCTGGGCTCCGGAGCCTCTCCTCCATGTTGATCCCACAGACCCAACACAAGCAGATGAGATACCTGGTGACTTTCAAACCGATGAGGTCGAAGGAGGAGGTCTTAGTATCGATGGGGTAGACATCACTGGTCTTGGTGGGCTTGGTAAGTACTTCATCAACCTCTCCAGAGATGATTTTGCTAGGCCTTACCTCCCTCCGAGTACTTCAAACACTGTCACTTTTAATGGTAAGACTTTTACTGTTTCAAGTGAAATGAACATTATAGCTCACTCTTTATTAAGCAATGTTCAGCCGGTGCTTGCGTTGGAGAAGCAAGTTCGAAGTCAGGCAGACATTATCAAAGACCTCAATTCCGATAAGGAGAGGTTATCTGATGACCTTCTTACTGCTACCCAACATGCTAACATTCTAAAGGGGGAGAACGAAGAGTTGAAGAAGAACCAAGAGGGGTGGACCACAAAAGTTGCCACTCTAGAAGATACCATTAAGGATCTCCGAGAGAAGTTGTCCGGATTGAAGAAAGATCTCAAATCTTCGAAAGAGGAGACCAAGGCCAAGGATCACGTTATCCACAACTTGACCAGTGACAAGATTGCTCTTGAGAACATAGTGTCCAAGGCTGCCGAAGAGAAAGCTGATCTGCTAAGGGAGCAGGAGGCCAAAATCCAAGCCAAGATCGACGCTTATGCTAACAACATGATCGACACTCAAGAGGAAATGTATGCCAAGGTGAGATCGGACATGGTCCTGCTTTTCCACGAGAAGTTCGCGAAGAGGAACCTAGGAGATTTGTGGCTTCACGTAGAGTATCCAGACCTCCCATTTCACACGATGGCCGAAGGTGACAGGTTTGACTTCTCCAGTGCATCCTCATCTAATGACGAAGAGAACACCGGGGAGAGTCCCAACGAGGAGACAGACGATCCCAAGGGGCAGAAAAAGATAGATGAAGCTGAGCCATCTTCAAAGGCCCAGTCTTGAATTATGAATCGTTTTTTACTTTTCATGTTATCTAAACTAAAGTCCTTGGAAAGCCAAGACACTCTTTTTTGTTAGTGTGTCCGGTATCTGACCGGATAGACCCTTTACTTTGTTTGACAATTTGAAAGTCCTTGGAAGGCCAAGGCACTTAAGTTATTTTAATGAATATCCTTGCTTTGCACAGTTCTCACACCCTTTCATAGTTTGTTTCAGTTTTGGTGGCTAGTGTTTAAATAGCCCTTAGTTATTTCATAAATAGTCTAAAGTGAGAGTGTTTAAGTTCTCCGAGGACAAATGTTTAAGTGGTCATCATTCTTTTACTTCAATCCGGATGGTGTGACAAAAAACAAAGTAAGAACACTTCGGAAAGCTTTTAAGAAGGCATCAAATTTCATTAAAAAGCCCGGACACCTCATTAAAACCTCCCCGCGCCACCAGGGTAGGAAAGAGTATGCCCCCAAATATTTACATGGATGTTTAAACAAGTAAATATTTACACAGATGCTACTTCAAGTACATCCGGAGATGTTCGATATTCTAAGGGTGGGTCAAAATTCTTCCATCCTTGTCTTCTAACCAATATGTTCCAGGTTTAAGCCTTTCAACAACCATATAAGGTCCTTCCCAAGTTGGGGCCAGTTTTCCGAGCAGCTTCTCTTTAGTGTGTAAGAAGACTTTCCTCAATACCTTGTCCCCCGGCTGGAAATCTCTTCTTTTAACTCTAGAAGAAAATCTACTTCTCATCAAACCCTGATAGTGTGCAGCTCTAAGGTGAGCTTTTTGTCTTTCCTTTACCAAGTCAAGCTGTCCTCTGATCGTCACTTCGTTAGCGCATTCGGAGAAGTTGTGGACCCGAAATGATGGGAGAGTTGCTTCTATGGGAGCTACTGCATCCATCCCATAGACCAAGGCAAAGGGTGTCTCCTGAGTTGCAGCCCCAGGTGTTGTCCGGTAGGCCCACAAGACCTCTTGTAAATAGCTAGGCCACTTCCCAGCAGCTCCTTCCAGATTCTTTTTTAAACCGGACAGAATAGTTCTGTTAGCCACTTTAACCTGACCATTTGCTTGTGGGAGGAAAGGCGAAGAGAAACAATATTGTATACCCCTTGAGGCACATAAACTCTCCATTTCTCTATTGTCGAACTGTGGCCCATTGTATGTCGTTATCTTTTGTGGAACACCAAATCTGCAACAGATGTTGGATAAAATGAATTTTATGACAGCTTTTGATATTGTTCCTGCTAGAGGGGCTGCTTCAATCCACTTCGAAAAGTAATCTATAGCAACAATTATAGTTTTGCACCCTCCGGACGCCATAGGGAGAGGGCCCACTAAATCCAATCCCCATCAAGAAAAAGGTATAGGCTCAGAAATTGACTCTAAAGGGATGGCTGGGACATGAATTTCATAACTATATCTTTGGCATGGATCACACCTTCTCACCAGCTCTTTAGCATCTTGCATGATAGATGGACAATAGTAGCCGGCCAGTAAAACTCTCCTTGTTATAGCCCTGAATCCAAAATGAGTTGATCCCTCGCCATCATGTAATTCGGAGAAGACTACTTGAGATTTATCATCCCCCAAACAGCGCAGAAGTGGTTTACTGTAAGACTTTTTATACAGAATGTCTCTTAGTATGATAAAACCAAGAGCCTTGTGTTTTAGTTTTCTTGCTAGTGTTTTATCCGGAGGCAAGATGTCGTCGGAGATTTATTGCAGGAGAGGAAATCTCCAATCCTGAGGTTGTTTCACCTGTACTTCAAAATTTTCTTCCTCTTTACCCATATTAAGTTGAATGGATGGCCTCTCCAGTATATGGATCCATGGATATGACTCTGTGTAAGCTATGGTTGCCAATGAATCTGCCAACTCATTTTCTGTCCGGGGTATATATTCATAAATAATGCTTTTAAACTTGAGTGCTTCATTTTTAAGAAGATGTAAATACTTCACTAGCTGCTCCTTTTTAGCCTCAGATTGACCTTGGGCATGGTGGATAAGAAGCTGGGAGTCACTCGATAACTTGACCCTCTTAGCCCCACAAATATAAGCTAACTTCAAACCAGCTATAGCTGCCTTGTACTCGGACTCATTATTGGAAGCCTTGAAAGCAAAACATATAGCCTGGTATATTTTGTCACCATACGGAGAAGTCAAGCACACCCCTGCACCACATCCCATAGTGCTGGATCCACCATCCGTCCGGACGACCCAGACCTTTTTGTCTTTCATCTCAGTAGTCTGCTCTGAATCTCTATCAGAGTGGAATTCAACTAAAAAATCAGCCACAGCTTGGGCCTTGACTACTGTTCGGGGAGCAAAATCTATATCGAAATCCCCCAATTCTACTAACCATTTAGTCATTCTACTTGAAATATCTGCTTTTTGGAGAACATTCTTCAAGGGAAAAAAGGTCCGGACAATAATAAGATGAGCCTGGAAATAAGGCCTCATCTTCCTTGCAGCTATTACCAGGGCTAATGCTAACTTTTCGAATTTCAAATAACGCTTTTCTGCATCTATCAAGCTCTTGCTGATGTAGTACACTGGATGGGGGGTAGATATCCATCTCTCTTACCAACACAACACTGATGGCATAACTTGAAACTGCCAAATATACGAAGAGTGTCTCCCCGTCAATTGGTTTAAATAGAGTTTTGGGGGAGGACAAATGCTTCTTGATCTCATTGAAGGCCTCATCACACTGTGATGTCCAGTCAAATCCCTTTGTACCCTTCAAAGTTTGAGAAAACGGGGCACATCTGTCCGAAGACCTTGAGATAAATCGGTTTAAAGCAGCTAACCTCCCAGTTAATCGTTGTACTTCTTTAATATTTCGAGGAGGCTCCATTTGGAATAAAGCATTAAGTTGGTCCGGATCGGGCTGTATCCCTTGCTCACTTATTATATAACCTATGAACTTCCCGGATTGCACTCCGAACACACATTTTTCTGGATTTAACTTCAAGTTCACTTTTACCAAGTTGGCAAAAGTTTCTTGGAGGTCAGTTAAGTGCAATTGCTCATCCACACTTTTCACCATCATGTCATCGATGTATACTTCCATATTCCTTCCAATTTGATCAGCAAAGGATTTGTTCACCAATCTCTGATAAGTAGCCCCAACATTTTTCAACCCAAATGGCATTACCTTGTAGCAATGAAGACCCCTGTCAGTGACAAATGTGGTATGCTCTTGATCATTCGGATCCATTTGGATCTGATTGTATTCGGAGAAAGCATCCATAAAGGATAGCAGCTTATTCCTAGAGGTGGAGTCTACTAGCTGGTCAATCCGGGGAACTAGATACAAATCTTTTGGGCAAGCCCTATTGAGATCTGTAAAGTCAATGCGCATACGCCACTTGCCATTTTTCTTTTTCACCAGGACCGGATTGGCAGTCCACAAAGGATATTGAGACTCTTTGATATGCCCCATCTTTGTGAGCCTGTCAACCTCTTGCACAATAACATCAGCCTTTTCTTTGGAAAAAGCCCTTCTCTTTTGAACCACTGGTGCTATGTCTTTCCGGACAGATAGGTGATGTGATATCACATCTGCTGGAACCCCAGTAACATCAACATTGCACCAAGCAAAAACATGCTGATGGTTTTTCAAAAACTTTAACATCTCATTTTTCAAATCGGGTGGCATTTTAGACCCTATCTTGACACTTTTCTCTTCTTCTAAACAATGTGTTTCTACCTCTTCAACTGGTATCAATACTCCAGGGGTATCTCTGGGGTCATCTATTTCACCCTCAGCCCCAAAAAGCCGTTCAAACTGCTATTTCTCGTCGATACGAACTGCCCCCAACGTCCAGGGAGACAGGGATGTAACATAACATTCTCTTACAATCTTTTCACTGCTTCGGACAACTCCCACTTGTCCTTGAACAACATATTTCAAACATTGGTGGACTGTCGAAGCCACTGTATGCATCCTAGAGAGCCAATACCTCCCTAGAATAACATTATATCAAGTAGGACAATCTACCATAATAAAAAATATCCTGACCATCTTCTTGAAAGGGCCCTTGCCCAACAAAACTTCCTCCTCGAACTCCCCGATCACATCTGCTGAGCTGCCAGTAAAGCCTACAATTGATCTGTCCGAACGCTGAATTACGACTGGATTTTTCATTTTCTTGTAAGTGTTTAAGAATAGGATATTGGCTGAGCTTCCAGTATCCATCAAGATTCGTCTTATGTCATTGCCCCCAATGGATGCTCATATGACAACATCATCTTCAGGAGGTCCAGCTATATCTCTTAAGTCATCTTCATCAAAAACAATGAAGGGAAAGGGAATTTGTGATTGATAGGAGGTCATGCCTCCTTCTAGCTGGGTAGCTAAAGTGTGAACGTGCCTCTTCCTCGAAGAAGCAGTAGGAGTTGTCATAGTATCCCCTCCGAAAATCATAAGTGACTCAAAAAACTTAATGAGCCCAGAGACTGTCCTAGAACATTCCTCAATGGCACCCACTCTATTTCGAGTTGGATCCGGATCCAAGTATTCTGATTCCACATCAAACCTTTCGATTATAACCATGGCTCCCTCTGGAGCAGCATTACTTGGACCAACCCGGTGAGTATTGTCAGGCCTATTACCTCCTCTTCTTTTGACATAAGCCCCCAGCTTTCCCCTTTCAATTAAGTTCTGAACTTCTTGTTTCAAGGCTATACAATCATCAGTGGTATGGCCAGTATCATTGTGATACTGGCAGAAGGAGTTATTGTGATGTTCACTAGGAGATTGCAATGTGGCCGGTCTTCTATAGTGTACCTCTTCCTTTGTTTTATCATAAATGGTGGCCACACTTTCTTTCAATTATGCAAACCACTCCGGTTGAACCCAAGGCCCTCTCTTATTTCTGGATTGTTGACTATGGGCAGGTGCAGCTAGCTGAGATTGAGCTTTAGCCCGGCCATGCCCCTGTCCGGTCTCCTTTGCCTTGTTCCCGGAATGATTCTGATTAGGGTTTGGTGCCACCGGAGCAGACATCACCTGCCTGTGCACCCGAGTTTTCTTTGTTTCATCAACGTTAATATGTTTCCAACCTGATTCAGCAACCCTCCCCAGGTCATGGCATTCTTTCTGGTCACCGAATCAGCCAAATTCCCAGGGTTTAAGCTCTGTTTCAAGGATGCTATTGCTACTTGCTCGAAGCAATCAGCCAACCCATTCTTGGTGTTCACAAAACGACTTATGTATTCTTTCAATGATTCATTCGGTTCCTGGGCACAATGGATTATTGTATCCCTCTTACCCTTAAATTCTTTACTCCCAACAAACTGCCTTTGAAAGGCCACCCAAAAAGTATCGAAATTCTTGATGCAGCCTTGTAGTAGGCTGTTATACCATTTTAGAGCACTCCCCGTAAAAGATTGGGAGAATGCTCTACAAAGTAGCTTGTCATCATCGTCAAAGTTCATCATGAAGTTTTTAAATTGCTCCAAATGGTTTTCCGGATCAGTACTGCCATTGTACTTCTCCATTTTAGTGCTATCAAACCTCTTAGGGAGGTTTCCAGACAGGATTTTGGAAGACAATGGAGATTGTCTCCAATTTCGGCCACGATTGAACACAGTATCCTCATTGGGAGTTGCAAAGATACCTGGTTCATCGTGGAAGGCAAAAGGATCCATCAGCATCTTATCTACATGCCTCCGGTTGTGAGATGACCCTTTGCCAATATTCTTCTTCAATTTTCCATGTCTATCTCTTTTCCTTGAATATTTTTTGATCAACTTTTGCTTCTTTTTAGTTCGGCCCTCATCACTGCTAGAGGACAAGGACTCTTCAACTCCTTCCTCATCCGAGGAGCTATCAAAAGACTCTGAATCTGAGTCAGAACTCTCCACTTGCTTAGACCGGTGAGACTTTTTGGAGCTGGCATGAGTCTTTTTGGTACTCACATGAGTCTTTGAAGGCTCATGCTCTCTAGGGTTATCGGTATGATGAGCAACTGATGCTTTTGACTTTTCTTTCATGCCCATCTTTGCCTTTTCTACCCTCAGAGCTTCTATCTTGCCTTTTAACCTATCGCGCTCCTCGATAGTGTATTCATCGTTTCCACCCACCACTTCGAGCAAAGCTGGTGGCACTTCCGGGGCGTCCAGATTCATTCAGACTGACTTTTCTTGTTGGTTTCGAATGCTTGATTCAGGCACCTTCGTGCTCCTACTGGTCGCCAATTTGATGTGGTTAATTTTCGTCTGAGGGTAATTTGGTTATTTGTTTAGAGTTTGTGAATGTTGGTATGTGTTTAATGTTTTGAGTAGAGAGTAAAGGAAGAATTAAGCAGCCTGGCTGTATTTAATTTTCATTACCCATATTAAATGCAGGTGGTTGGGTATTTATACCCTTATATTTGGGCTTTTATGGGTTTTCGGGTCATGTTTAATGGACCCGGGTCATGTTCAAAGACCCATGAGCTCTTAGTAGAAGAGCAATCAGCTTAGTCAAGAAGTGTTTATGTTTTTAAGTACTTTAGTCATAATTCGGACAGTCCAATGAGCTAAGGGTTCGAACTATTCTGTCCGATCCAGTGATCTTAGTCCGAACTGTCCCCGTCCGGAGAGGTAGCAACATCCGGACTCATCAGAACATATAAGTGCATTTTCTCAGTAGAGTCATGTAGGATATGATTATGTTTTCTTGATTGACAAATGATGTCTTCAAACCTAGGAAAAGTATAAAACTATCTAGAATGTGACCCAGACATATAAAACTTAGATTCGTTAGTACTTAGAAATTGTGCTTGATAATAAAACTCATGCTTATTAAAAATAACATGTCTGGATTTATAAATAATTTATAGTATGGGTTAAACACTCATAATCTTTGTGTGTAATTGAAAACCCTATGAACACACACTTAAGAGAATAAAATTAAAACGTGTTTTTACAGGATTCGGTGCATGGGTAACATGCAGAGCTAAAAACTCTTAGAAAATGAGTCATCCAATTTTATATGATATATTAGTTCATATGGTGTTTAATAGTATAAGAGAATGGTAAGAATTATTTTAATTAGGAAAATGGAAGTACAAAAGGTTTCATACTAGTAAGTAAATGTAGTTTAGACTAGGCCAGCAAAGTTAGGTAAGTCTCAACCAAGTGTTTGTGTTTCTTCTCTGTCCTACCATTATGGGCAGAGGTGTGAGAACATGATGTCGTAAAATGAATACCAAACTGCTTGGTGAATGATAAGAAGGCTAAACCATCTCCTTCATTTATTGGAATTCTCTTAATTTTCCTTTCAAACTATGTTTCAACAAGTTTTTATATTGCATGAACATTACAAAATCATCAATATTCGGTTTTAAAAGGTAAATTTATGAGAATATGCTAAACTCATCTAAGAATAAGACATGATATTTAAATTTATTCATAGTTTGTATGTGAGATGTTCCCCAAAGGTCACTATGAATTATGCCGACTGCATTAGTAACATTAGATAATGAATTAGAGAATATAAACATATGAGACTTGCCCAGTTGACATGAGTCACATAATTAAACTTTGTATTTAAAATAAAAAGGAACATAACAATAATCTAATACTTTTAGATAAAACATGATGAAAATGATGGCCAAATCTCATATGCCACCCTTTAAATGAAAAACAAAACTTTCCAATGTAACAAAAAAATCTGAATTAAAGACTCTATGACTCAGATCGCTCGTACTGGATGGTCTTTCAATACATTAAAACCATCTTTAGCTCTCTATGTTAATAGTCTTTTTCTTGTTTCCAAATACTTCAAAAAGAAATAATGTTTAGAAAACTCAACATAAAGTAGATTATGTGAGATTAACTAAAATATAGAGAGTAAACTTTTGGTAATTTTAGGCACATGTATAATATTATTAAAAATTATTTGTTTGTTTTCATGTGTATGTAATCTAGAGTTGTATTTTTGTTTAATTATACATCTCAAACCATTTCCAACTTCAAAGCTTACCAGCAAAATCAATCCTCTGATAATCATACTTGGATTGCTGATGACATGATGTGTTGCTCCCGAGTTTTCATACCATGTACCATAATTACCTTGATCTTAAAAAATTAGACAAGCAATCTGATTTATCTCACTTCTATGTTGTTTATTAGATATATATCACATAATCGATGGATCATCTTTGAAATAACAAGTTGTTGCAGCATGTCCAAACTTTCCACAAATTTGGAAAGTCGACTTATTAGGTGAGTACCTTCATTCTCTACCTCTTCTATAGTTATATCCATTACTTCCTCTGTAATTATTCTAACAGTAACCATGTTTTCCTCTATAGCATATGCCTTGACCTTTAAAATAGTAACTATTCTAATTCCCTTAACTAATTTTAAATTGTGACTTATCTTCACGCATGTAAGGAGTAAAGTTGGCAGATGTAACATTTAGGCGAGCTATAGAGTTTGTTAGGCTAGAAAATTGCTTCAATCTACTCTCAAAGCTAAAAAAATAAGCTTGGAGATCTACCCAACTCAGGATATCATTGTCAGGAAGACTCGCGACTATAGATGTATAGTATGAGTATATTCAAGCAAGCACTTGTGAGACTAAATCATTAATTGTCATTGAACAAGCAACTAATATCAATTTGTAAAATATATCTTTTATCTTGCATGAGTACTCTTCCATACTAGAATTTCCCTTTATTGTTCTCTAAAATTCTCTTTTCTAGTAGGTTATCCTTGTGTTTTTGTGAACCTCGAAGCTCAGTAACAATATCTCATATTATCTTGGAAATCTCATCTTCCATGAGTTGAGATGTAATTTCTGGAATGGTAATGGTATATAACCACCCTTAGAGTAATTAGCCATTAGAGACTCAGTCTTCATATGTAAGATTTTAAATCATAATTATCATTGAGTCAGTGATAAGTTTAGGTGAACAAGGGCTCTCACCTATTATGAACCCATAAAGCATGTTAACTCTAATGATAGGTAATATCATGATCATCCAAAGTAGGAAGTTCGATATGCGAAGTCTGATAATATTGTTATTGTTGCCAATCTGATTTGTTTGTATTTTATTTTTAGCTATCGAACCAATAATATATAATTTGAGGCCATCGAGTCAAAACTCAATCAGGGATAATAAATATTATCCACTATATGGCTCTTATGCCAAATTACGATAAAGAATGAAGAAAAGTAGTATTTTTTGTGTATGATTTTTTTATGTATTTCAATTTCTTAATCATTCATATATGATCTGCTCAGAGATTCTTTAGTGAGGCTTAGAAACAAAGATGTTCGTGTGAAGGGGTCAGACTATAGAATGTTAGTATGACGTGACTATGAATAGTGAATTACTAGAAATGGAAAAGACAAAAGGAATATGTGTTGTAATTATTACTCTATCATTGACCCATTTTACCAAAAGGGAATGTCCCTTTTATAGGAAAAGAGGTAGAGGGTGAAATTACATGTTTACCATTATGATAATGGATTTCTTACCCCACTATTTTACTATTTACAAACAAGTTCTATAAGACTATAATTCAAGTCCCTCAATTCTTATGTGTGCTTTACTTTGGGCCTTAGCCACTAAATACATTGGCCTTAACCTTATTAGTGGGCCTAATTACATGCCAAACATCTATATTTTCCTTCTCTTACCAGTAGCCCCCCAGTCCAGATGCAGTTCTCTAGACGTGGACTTAAATTTCAACTTGCCGCTGTTTGGATCAGATCGAGCGCTACCCTGCTCGGGCGCTTTGTGTTTTGAACGAACTTCACCGGGGTCGGATTTCATCATGGTCAGATCTCGTACTCCCTGGTGAGCTTCTGATTCGGATCAGATTCTATCTTGCTGACCTCACCATTTGGTCAGGCTGATGTCACCTAAATAATCATTTAATGTCAGACACACGTGTTTGGTTTCGCTACTATCGAGTCAAAAACTTTCTTTAGGCGGCGCAGCTGTCATGACACGTGTCACGATGTCGTTATGCTCCAATTGTTCACCTTCTGCTCCCTTTGCCTATATAAAACCCACTTTCTCTCTGAACAAAGGTTTCTGATTTCTTTTAAACAAATTTCGTTCTAGAGAGAGAAGCTGTGCCAAACAAAAACTTTAAGTTTGCATTTTCATGCCTGAAGAGTTTCTCTATATTGGAAAGTATAAACTTTGGAGGTGGTTTAATATCTCTAATCGGATTTTTGTTGCTGGGCCTTCTACTGCAAGAGAATATCCCTCTCCTGCCGATATTTGGGAGTCCAACTTTCGAGACAACTGGGATCCGATCCACGAATGTTCTGCCCGGCTTGCTGCATCCTCCCCTGGTCAAACACACCCTTCAAATGGGTGAGGTTGATCTCTCTACTTATCTTACTCCCTCGACTCTTCCTTCTTGTTCTTCCCCCTTCGTTATAATGGGTGAGGAAAGAGAAAAACCACCGACTAAAGAACATCAAGATCGGTCTAAGAGAAAAAGATTTTCGAATCCGGTCGTTAAATCGGTTCGAATGAGGGTTCGTTCCTCGGAGCCGACTCCCTCTACCACTCCCGAAGGCTCTCAACAAACGACGCCATATGCTAATCCTCGAAAAACTTTGTCTAGGGGGACTCGGGTGGAACCCTCCCTTTCTTCAATTCCAGAAGCCTAGGAAAAATCTGTGTCCGATGACCCTGAAAATGTTGTAGTGATTGAGGCAGAGCCTCTTCGGGTCGTTCTTACCGACACTAACCCCTCAGAACCTATAGTTGACCCTTCCACTCATCCAGGTGAAACTTCCACTTTAGGGTGCTATTCATATTAGATTTTTCCTTAACAATGCTGATACACATTAGGGTGTGACCAGATCAAGTACGAGTTAAGTGATCCACTTTAATATTAGAGAAAAATCAGACCAAGCCTGATTGTATAAACCCAATCAGAACGCTTCAATTTAGTTTTATTAGTCCACGTAAACTTAGAACATGTATACCCAGCGTCATCCAAAAAACAATCCACAATCATATCATTAAAGTCTCCAGAACTTTGATTACAACATGAGGTACATCCTAACTAATCAGATGGAGAGCAAACTGAGTTGAAGTCCCCTAAAACCAACCGTTCGTTAACACTGGAAGCAATGAGTCTCAGAGTATCCTAAAAGGCCAATCTATTTATTTTTTGACATTTGGCATACACAACAGTAACATTAATAGACTTGTTAAAATTAACGTGTTTGATTTCAGTATGTATACACTGATCATGATGAATCATGGCATTGATCAATAAGTTTTCCTTCCAAAAACAACCAAAGATTAATAAAAATGTTAGCGATAAAATTCTTAAAACCCATAATAGAAACAATAAGATAATGTCGATATTTGTTGAGGAAAAACTCTTGAATAATAAAAAGAGATTTTTTTATGATAATATACTTGAACCTTCTAAAAGAAATTTTATTACCAATGTGAGTAGTATCCCAATTCAGGATTTTTATCAATTAATACATAAGTTTTTAAATTTCAAAATACTTTTACATAAAAAAATTATGACTACATTTAATAAAAAATATATTTCTTATAACTACAAATTCTATAAATTAAATCCACCGTATATGGAGTTGAGGAAACCTATAATAAATATGAGGAATATAGTTGAAAAGAGCTTTCGCTCCAAGAAGTCGTTTCTTCCTCTTTCTTCGCCGTTTTTTCGCCGGAGTTTATAGTCGGCTCTGACCTATTTCTCTCGCTTCCTTCTCCTGATTCATCTGCTCATCTCGTTTCCGATTCAATATCTGATTCTTCAGATTTTCGTAGGATCCTTTTGTGTTTTTTGAAGCAGCCTCTGCTTCGGTTCTGTTTTTCGATAGTGTATCTGCTCATCTCGTTTCCGATTCTTTATCTGATTCTTCAAATATTCGTGGGATCCTTCTGGGTTTTTATTCAGCGTTTCTTGTCTGTTGGTTCGTCATATTATGATCAGTGCAAGAAAACAGAGGATTTTCATAGTAAGTCTTCGCTGATATGGATCTTTCTAATGAAGAGTTTCCGGCTCTTCGTCCGGTGTCCGGTATGCCTAATCAGGTGAATAAGAAGTTTGTTGAGTTGTTCAAGACAGGTGATAACACAGGTTCTTTTAAGCCAGAATTTATAAACAAAACAGAGCATCATTTCTCTGTTCAGTTTAGTGAGAAAGATAAACAGAGTCTGTTAAAAAATTCTAAAACAACGTTAATTGGTAAGTTTAGTACTGGAATTCCGAAGAAGCAGAAGTTAGATCCATTCTTGGATAATTTGAAATTTCGTGGTTCATTTTGGTACAAGGTCTGGGATTCTCACCATATCTTCTTCGAGTTTGACTTGAAGGAAGATGTGGCAAAGCTCTGGTCTCGTAACATATGGCGATTCGATGATATGGTGATGCGGGTTCTGAGATGGCGGCAAAATTTCAATAAGAAAATAGAGGACCCAACTGTTTTGTTGTGGGTCAGATTCGAGCGTCTGCCTGAATGTTCGTTTGATTCTAATTTGATTCATGCAATAGCCTCTGCTATTGGTCCAGTGTATAAGGTCGTTGTACCTAATGAGAACCGTGTGCATGCTAGTGTGTGCTATGCGCAGGTTGAAGTGGATATTTCGAAATCTTTGCAAAGACAAATGTGGATTGGGTTCGGGGTTAACGATGGTTACTGGGTATCCATTAGCTATAAGAATGTTCCTCTGTATTGCACTAACTGCTATCATATAGGACATTCTCACTCTGATTGTAAGAAGGTTTGGGTTCGTGAAGGCTTGGAAAAGAAAGTGGTTCAGGATGATAGTCAGGTTGATGACAAGAACATAGGAGATATGGTTGATAATGTTGTGGTTAGTGAGAAAGCAGAGGAAATGGTCCCGTCTGTTGCTATGGAGGTCTCTAAAGAAACTCTTAAAGTGTATAAAAAAAAATTTAAGTCAATTGTTTTGCAAAAAGATTTGGATGATGGATTAAAGGAAAGCAATAAAGAGGAAACTCATTCGATTGCCAATGTTGATAATATTGAACATCAGAATTTTGTTATTGGTATTCATGATACAAGTATTGATACTAGTAATGATGTTATTGAGGCTTTAAAGAAGATTGAAGAAATTACATATGTTGATGAGGATTCTCATGATACAAATACAATGACTAGTAATAAATTGAAACAATGTGATTCTCCAGATCCTAATAGGGGTAGCTGCTCTCCTCGTTCAAGGAACTCTCCTCAGAATAGCTTCAGTGAGAGTATCTCTTCTAGACTGAAATCTGTAAAGAAAAGAAGATCAAAAGAAAGGTTAAGAATCAAGTCTCTTGATTTAGGAGACAAAGTTTACAAATCATACTCTGAAAATGATCAGAGTGATTAACTGGAATGCTCGAGGGGTGTCTAACAGACCCACCTTGAGAAGACTTAAATCAATTAAAATTTCTGAAAATATCAAAGTCATGGTGATTCAAGAGCCTATGTCTAAAGGGGAAAGGATTAAAGCTGTTGCTGAGGTTCTGGGTTTTGATAACTATGTTGCTAATATATCTGACAAGTTGTGGATTTTTTGGGTTTCTGAGGTTAACATTAAGGTCATTCTTAATGCTGAGCAATGTATTCACATGGAGTGGGAGTATCCTAATATAAATGAGATAATCAATGTTAGTGCTGTTTATGCAAAGTGCAGTAGATTACAAAGGGTGGATCTCTGGAACTGTCTTAAAGCTATCTGTGATAATGAAAGGCCTTGGCTGTGTGTTGGAGACTTTAACACTATCTCTGTTCATGATGAGCAATTGAGGTGTGTTACTTCTAGTCAATCTAGCATGAATGACTTTAATGATGTGATCAGATGCTGTAATCTACATGATGCTGGTTTTTGTGGTTCTAAGTTCACTTGGGCAAGAGGAAACAAATGGCGTAGGCTGGATAGGGCTCTTGTTAATGACAGATGGGTGGAGTTGTTTTCTGAAACTCAGGTTTTACACATGGCCAGAGCTTGTTCTGACCATGCGCCTCTATTGATTATTGTTAATACTAACAATGATATTAATAATGTTAACAGGAAAAAGAACTTTAGATTCCTTAACTTTTGGTGTAATGATGATTCTTTTTTAAGTATTGTGATGCAGGATTGGAGTCAGCCTCTGATTAGTCATCCTAGCAAGACTTTCTGGTATAAGCTCAGAAGGTTGAAGGGTTGTCTTAAGATATGGAGCAAAGAAAAGTTTGGTAATATTTTTGATAGTGTTAAGGAGGCAGATTGTAGGGTCAAGGCTATGGAAATTCTTCATTATTCTAATAATGATTTGCAGTCTGCTTCTAACTTAGCTATGGCTAATGCTTTGTACCTTAAGGCTCTAAGGAATGAAGACTCTTTTCTAAGGCAAAAATATTTTAACAACTGGCTGCATGAAGGTGATGCTAATTCTAAAATCTTTTACAGTTACATTGCTAAAAAGAAAAGAATGAATGAGATAAGAAGTGTTAGAGATGGTGGTACCTGGATTCTGGACAAACAAGGGATTGGTGACTCTGCTGCTGGTTACTTCAAAAGTATTCTTACTGCTGATCCCTACAAGGATAAAGAAGAGGAGGTCAGACTTTTAAATGATATGCATTTTGACTGTATTCCTACTATGGTTTCTTCTGAGGACAATAGTTTGTTGCTCAGTAATGTTACTGAGGAGGAAATATGGGGTGTTATTTGTAAGATGAAGAGGGACAGCGCCCCTGGTATTGATGGCTTTAACTTGATGTTTTTTAAGTCTTGTTGGCAGATTATTAAAATGGACCTTTGCATTGCTTTCAATACCTATATTAATGGTTGTCCTATTCCTACTGGTATATTTGCTACATGAATTTGTTTGATTCCTAAGAATTCTAATCCTACATGGTGGGATAGTTATAGACCTATTGGTCTGTGCACTATGGTTAACAGAATATTTTCTGCTCTTATTAACTCTAGAATGTCCTCTATTCTATCTAAAGTGGTGTCTAATTGTCGGTATGCCTTTGTTAAGGGAAGGTTAATTCATGACAATATTCTCTTGGCTAAGGAATTATTATTTGATATTAATAAAAGGCCTAAAAAGGGTAATACGGTTGTTCAGTTGGATATGTCGAAAGCCTTTGACAGACTTTCTCATTCTTTTATCTTAAAAGTTCTAAACTCTTTTGGTTTTAATAGTAGATTTGTTAGTCTAATTAAAGGTCTAATATCTGATGTTCATATTTCTATGCTTATAAATGGGGATTCTTATGACTATTTCAAAATGAAAAGGGGCCTTAGGCAAGGGGATCCTATTTCTCCTTGTCTGTTTATTCTAAGTGAGGAGTTTCTTGCTAGGGGTCTTGATACTCTTTTCAGGTCTAATCCTTCTATTGGTTACAGTTCTAGATGTTCTCTAGTCATTCCATGTTTAATGTTTGCTGATGATATATTAATTTTCTCTAACAGCAAGTCTACTTCTATAACTTTGCTTAGTAATTTTCTAGATCTGTATCAGGCAGCTTCTGGTCAAGCTATAAATAAGACTAAGACTAAATTGGTTGTCTCTAGTAAGCTAAACTCTTCTAGGAGGCAGGAGCTTAAGTTACAGACTGGTTTTGAGGTTGACTTTCTTCCTCTTTCTCATCTAGGAGTTACTATTTCTAATAATAATAAGGCCAGTGTTTTTTTGCCTATCCTTAATAAGATTAATGACATAATTTCTGTCTGGAAAAGCAAGATTCTTTCATATGGTCGAAGGCTTTCTCTTATTACTAATGTTCTATTGCCTATTGTTTACTATTGGTTGCAATGTTGTGATCTGCCTAGGTCCATCATCTATAAGATTGAACAGATTTGTAACAGATTCCTATGGAGATCTAAGCATGGTCAGAAGGCTATTCATTGGTCTACTTGGCGTTACATTTGTAAGCCTTTTAACGAGGGGGAGTCTGAATGTTAGGTCTCTTTTGGATGTGCAAAATTCTTTTTCACATAAGCTGTGGTTTATGTTCAGAAAGAATGATAGTCTATGGGCTAATGCTATGAATAATATCTATTGTAAATGCAATCATCCTCTCTATGTTAATATGAAGGGATCTCTTGTATGGAAGAGATTATGCAGTATAAGGGGCCAAGCTGATAAGAACGTTACCTGGTCTTTGGGTAATGGCAATATCGACTTCTGGAAGGATTCATGGCATGGTTTGCCGGCTATTTCTACTGAGCAAAGTGTGTCCTGGTACATAAATGTAAAAGTTAATACTTATTGGCATAATAATGTTTGGTGTTTGAATGATGTTCAGAATTCTATTCATTCTAATAGAGTCAGTAAAATTAAGAGTACTTACATTACTGATAAGGAGGATGCCATTCGTTGGATTGTTTCTGATAATGGGCAATTTAACTTGAAGTCTACCTGGGAACAATTAAGAGATAAGTACACTAACTTGACTATATATAGAAGAAGCTCTGGAATGCAAAGGTTCCTAGAAAGTTTTCATTTATGTCTTGGAAGATTTTATAGAATTTTGTCTCTGTTGATTCAATAATGATTAAAAGACATTTTATTTTGGTTTCAAAATGTGTTTTTTGTGAGCATTGTGAGGACATGAATCACCTGTTCATTAGTTGCCCTTTTGCCTGACAGTTATGGAACTGGTTTGCAGTTACATTTAATATCAACATAATAAGAACTATGGTTGTTTCACATGTTTTAAAATACTGGTTTAGCTTTTCCAAGGCAAAATTCCATATTACTCATCTAATTCCGCAAATCATTCTTTGGTTTATTTGGAAGGCCAGAAACTTGTTTAAGCATAGTGGTATCTTTATGAGTGTTCCTAAGGCTATTGATAAAATTATAAACATCATTAAGGGTCTGGACACTAATGGTTCATTTAGCTTTAAACATTGGTTGGGTGTTAATAGTGCAGGTTCTATGCTTGGATGCAATAGTTCATTAAAAAAGAAGGTGTTGCCGGTTTACCTGAAATGGATTCGCCCGAGCTCTGGTCGTATCAAGCTGAATGTAGACGCGTCTTGCATCCATAATGGGGAGTCGGCTGCATGAATCGTTTTCAGGGATGTGGATGGCGTTATCTTGGCTGCTTATGGATATCTTTTGGGAAAGGCATCCCCGCTTCAGGCTGAAACCCTTGCATTGCTTCTGGGTCTTGTTATTTGCTTCAAGGAAGGGTGGAACTGCGTTGATGTAGAATCCGATTCGCTGATTCTTATCAATCAGCTTGCTTCTGGAGCTGATTCTGAGGATAGTATATTGCGATTTTGCAGAAGAGCCTTGAGACCTGGAATGACCATTACTCACATCTCAAGGGTCCAAAACCAGGCGGCCGATTGGCTCGCGAAGTGAACCCTTAAGTGTAAGCAGAAAGTTTTCTTCCATCATCAATCTGCTCCTCCAGGTTTGCTTGCCATAACTTTTATGGAGAGTCTCGATCTGGGTTATTTGTCTTAGTGATTTCAAGATCGGGGCTGATTTTGTGTTGAGAAGCAAAAGTGGTGTTGGGAGTTGGCTACTTGTGTTGTTGAGTTAGGGTTTTGTTTGAAAATCGAAGAAGGGTTTGTGTTTGGAGGCGAAGAAAGAGGAAAGGGGAAGGAGTATGGACTCTGAATATTTTAGGGTTAGGGTATTGACTATTGTCGATTTTGACTGTATTGGGTCTAATTGTTGGGTCCTTTTTATGGGCTGAATGGTTTTATTAATATATGGTATTATTTTGTTTAAAAAAAAAATAATAAAAAAAAAAAATCCACCGTATATTTTTTTTATAATGGATTTTATTTTGACATCGGTTTAGATCGAATTGTTCAAATTAAATGAAAATCGCTAGAACTTCAATATTACAATAAAAAGACGAATGAAAAAGGATCCCCTAAAAGAAAAGTTTGATTTTAAAATTATTAACTAGAGACATTGTGGGTGGAAAATTAGGGTTTTTGCACCGCGTCTCCCTAATAAATAATTCGCCTCCTTAACAGTATCTCAAACATAACGTAGACAGTTGAGTGTGTGTTCTCTGTCTTATTTTTAGATCTGTATCAAAATTGCGCTTATTATATTCTTGTTCCTCATGTTTGTATTTTACGTATGTGCTGTTTGATCAAGGCTGTTTATGCTATATATATATATATGTTTACTAACACAGAGATTGTTTTACAATGATGAACAAACCTGTGTCCGAGTTTAATCGATGACGGCAACACAACCCTCTAAGAAGTTCTGAGTTCTTTCTAATTTGTCTTTTTTATGTTTATGTTTTTTCTGTGTCAATCCACTGGTTTTTATTGATGTGAAATTGAATCCTTCAAACGGGTTCTGATAACTACTTGGATTCGTATCTGTGTTAGACTCTTCATATTCAAGGTGGTTTGTTCGTAACGAAATTAAGTAAAGGCAAGTGATGAACACAAAACAACAAATGGGTAATTTGCGTCTGAATATATATTGATGCTAACACCTTGGATGACTGATGCCCTTTCTTCTTTCAATTTTCTACTTTCATTATAGTTGGTATTTTATTAATTGTGGGTTTTGAAGATTTGTAGCCGGACAAATTTGTTGTTAAGATATTTTCTTGGTTTTATCTTTCTAGAATGTGGATGGATGATGAGATCATAATATTACAGTTATCCCTGTCTGACCACTTGTGCTGATATTATTTGATCTGACACCATCGATCTCTTCTTATTCTTTCAATGTTTGTTTACTGGTAGAGTTTTAGTTACTTGATTTGTATTATTTGATTGATTATTAACATTGAAATTAGGTTCTTAAATACACAATTACATTTGTTTTTTCACTTATGTACGTAAAGGTTTTCGTTAATGACAACAACTGATTGTTGTGAGTGGAAGGAATGCTAGTGTTTTTTAGGGCAGCATGAGGATTCTGTTTTTGGATACTCTAATTCTGTGATTTATTTGTTCCTATGTTTTTTTTAGCTGTGGATGATAAGATCAAGATTTACGGTTGTCTTATTGCATATGGAGATGTTATGGTATCTGGCAACCGCTCTCTTGATTTTATCTTGGTAGACCCCTGATTTTCGGTCATAACTACCGGTTTGGTTTTGCTGTTTAGTCAAGTAAATGTTTGTTTTTATTTGGTTAAACCTATGACTATTCAGTCTAGAGTCTGTATTTTATGGGATCAGACTCCTCATAATGAAGGAGTGGTTGGTCTTTGTCCTTTGGGTAAGATACTAAGAGGAGTAAAGTCATCGACTTTAATGTTTAATATCTAATGTCGAGCCTGAAGGGCACCCCTAGCATTTGTATTTTGGGTGACTTCTAAACTTTTAATTAATCTAAGTTCCAACTGTTGGCCATGTTTATAGAATGGCCGTTCCCTACAAACCATGTTGTGCTAAGTTATTGTTTATTTGATTTGCTGTTGAAGCCTTAACTTGTTTTGATCACCATAACATTTGGTGAAAATTCATGACGCTACTTCCATTCTCTGGCTTATCTCCTAACCTTCAGTTTGTAATTTCTATGGTTAGAATTTAGAATGTGAATCTTTAACCAGGTTGTTGTATTCTAGTTGTAGTATGCAAATAAATATGTTGGTCTTGTCAGGAGGGCCAGTTGTAGGTTGTTCTATTCCATGGAACACCCTAAAATATGGAAATTGTTGGCCATGTATATCATGGGTCATCCTAAAACATATAAGATTTTTTGGTAAAGATGTTCAATTAGTTAGAACATCCGAATCCGGTTCTGGATGTTGAGCTCCCAACGCATCCCTAACATTGGTATTGGGTCAATTCTATACTTTCACGAATCTTTGTAAGAAATGGCTGATTGTTGGCCATTCTTATAGTAAGACTGCTCCCTACAAACCATAGATTTGGGTTGTATAGATGGCCTGTAATGGTGATGAAGTAAGTTTGTCTGCTTTATTTGAAGCAGTCTTAGAACTTGTTTTGAAAAATTATGCTTTCCAGTTTCAATTCTATCGCTAATCTGCTAGATGGTAGCCTCATTTCTGCTGTTCTTCCTGTTTTAATTTCTATGTTTTGAGGATGTCAATCTTTATTTGGGTTGTTGCACGTCAAAAGACATGTGAGCAGTGGCAGATTTGGGTGCTGGCCATCATCATAGATATAGAAAATATCGGATAATAGGACCACCTTAAAACATAAAAGATTGGAAAATAGATATCGTTGGTAAAGATGAGGCAAGGAAAAATTGCTGTTATTGAGTTAACAAAAAAAACATGCTCATTGTTTTTATGCTCGATAACAAAAAAAAGCGTTCTTGTTTTTATAAGGGTAGGAGCAACGCTACTTGCCAGCCAACATTTCAGCTGTCTAATTGACATTTAAATACAAATATCCACCCATCTAAGCTGTGTTTGATTTTGGGCTGCTGTATTTGGCACTGCTGTCCAATTTACATGCTGCTGTTGTAGTCGTCTTACAACCTTGACGATGAAAAAAAGACGACTGTTGGTAACTTTTGTGGAGTTTTAGTGATCGGTGCCGAACTGCAGTAGAAAATAGGACCTGCTATCTGCTTTCATTGTCAAACTAATATTATGGGTGCTATCGCTGTAGCCAACGTGTCTAATTTTTTGCTCTGTGTCTAAACTTCACTACAAAGACGAGCGTTTCCTTTTATATAAGACTTGTTTCAATCTGTGCAAACAATGACACATTATTCGGTCTAAATATGCTAAGTTTGACAGTGTATTATGGTAGTGTCTCAAATATCTTATCGTTCTTTTAAGGTAAAATGTAAATTGAATTGAAGTGCCAAAAACGAAAATCAATTGGAGAGGGGTTTAGAGGCTCTACAACAAAGTACCAAAAAGAGTGAATGCCAAACTAGATGCGCTGTCATTGGTTCCCATAGCACGTGAAATGTCCAGCCAACTCTAATGCTTGTGCAATCTCCTTGGTGAAATTGTAAGCAAAATATAAATGAGTGGTGGACTCCTCACCAGAAAGTATTGTCCAGATTTAAGAACCGAAGAGAGTCCCTTGTGTCCAACCTTTTTAGCGCAAGCCAAACAGTAAAAGTGTACTTCGGTGGCACATATCGCTTCCACAATCTTGGCCACGTGAATGTGCTTGATGCCTTTGATCCTCAAATGTTCGTAAACTTTTCTAGTTACAAGCTTTCCACCCACGACACAACTTTCCATCTCACGAACAGTCCCTTCTTGACCATTAAAAAGCAACAGCCACGAGTCACGAATATCTAAAAGGTTGCGCATGAGAAAACTGTCCTGATACTCCCAAATGGTGCTGCCCTTGAGGTAGTATTTATTGACCCAATTGACCGAAATAGACTCAACATTAATATGTAAAAGCCATATAGGTCGCATGATTCCAGATCATTATGTCCATCGGTCCAAGTCCCCCTCCAGCTTTTGGTGTGCAAATCTTATCCCATGAGACCCTAGCAGGTCTGCCACTCCAAAAGAATTTAAGGCAAAAGGATTTGATCGTGTTTAGCACAGCACAATGTAAAGGAAATGCTCTAAACAAGAAGTCTTCCACCATTTGGATCACATATGATATCAACTCAAGTCAGCCACAGAAACAGTTAAGGGGCCAAGAGAAATACCAAGGTATCTAACCAGATAGGTGCCAACTTGAAATCCAACTTTGTCCATAATTCTGTCATACACTAGACCTTTAACCCCGACAAGGTAGACCGTCGATTTCGAAGGATTCAAAAATAGACTAGACATAGCTTCAAAGTGCGCTAGGCAGTCCATAAGAATGACAACAGATGGCCCATCTCCCTTGGCCAACAACATAAGATCATCGTCAAAGGCAAGGTGAGTAGTTCCGGTGCGAGCACATTTTGGGTAGAACTTGAAGTTTGGGCTTCTTGACTTCGTTTTCAAAAGACACGATAAGTACTCAATGCAAATAATGAAAATAGATGGGGACATGGGATCCCCTGCTTCAGGCCACGTTGCCCTTTAAAATTCCCATGAAGCTCGCCATTTATAGAGACCGAGAATGACGATGTCGTAACACATTCGAGAATCCAGCCCATAAACTTACTTGGGAAGCTGATACCAATAAGAACTTTCTCAAGAAAACTCCATGAAATAGTGTCGAACGCTTTCCTCAAGTCCACCATAAGCATGCATTTTGGGGATACTCTTGCTCTGTTTGACCCTTTCACCAACTCCTGGGCTAGAAAGACATTGTCCACAAGATTTTTGCCATGTACAAAAGCCCTTATCCCTCGTCAATAATGCCGGGCAGAACATGTGCTATGTGATTAGCCATGATCTTGGTGATTACTTTATAAATCACATTGGTGAGACCAATAGCCATGATGTCCCCCACTATTGGGTCAGCCATCTTGGGTATAAGAGCGATGGTAGTATGGTTCAAAATGCGCAGCAGCCTACCTTTTCGAAATAATTCCTTTACACAGCCCATAACATCATCCTTGACGATGCCCCAATTCTTCTTGAAAAAACCAGAGGTGTAACCATCTGGACTCAGAGCTTTGTCATTAGCAATGTTAAACAAAGCATCCTTCATTTCTGCCTCGTCAATTTGGCACAAGAGCTTAGAAGATTGCTCAAAATCAACCATGGGGCCATGGCATTGAACAAAGGGATCAATTGGTTCTGCATGCCTTGTTGTGCCAAAAAGTTTAGTAAAAAATTCAACCAAGAATTGAGCTACTTCAGAAGGCGAGGTGGTGCGAGTACCATCATCACGAACTATGTAAGAAATAGAGCCCTTGATGTTGTTACGCTTGATGAGACTGTGGAAATACTTAGAGCCCATGCCTCCGTCTACCAAGTGAGTGCATCTCATCTTTTGCTGAAGAAAACTTCTCTCGACCGAAAGAAGAAAAATAGCTCTTTCCCTTAATCGATGGACCTCAGCTTTAAGATCAGAGTTGCTTGGGTCAGCCATAAGAGAGGAGATGGCTTCTTTAAAATCTGCATTAGCACAGGCTGATTTATCAAGGATATCACCAAACTCCGCCTTGTTAAGTTCCTTCAATGACTTCTTCAAGGATTTAAGTTTCTGAGCAAGAATAAACTGTCTTGTACCATCAATCCGGAGGCTCCATTTACTCAAAAGAACACCCTTGAATTTAGGGTGATCCAACCACATGTTAAAAAATATGAATGGCTTCAAGCCACGCTTAACATATTCAACCATTGTGGCAATGACCGGGCAATGATCAGATTAAGGTTCCAATTCTAGGAACGAGGCATTGCAAACAAGATTATCATCACTCCAACACTGATTTACAAGGACCCTATCCAGTTTTGCCCAAACTGAGCCATTTGTCCAAGTAAAAAAAGCACCTGTGGCAGGACCATCAACAAGGCTATGAGACATCCGAAAATTATTCAAATCAATGAGCCTACCATTTTTTAATGGAACACCCCTTATGCGGTCTCCCGGGGAAGAATATGCATTGAAATCCCCCATAATCAGCCAAGGGATTCAGATGGATTCTCCCAAAAAGGTCAAGTGTTCCCAAAGAGGCCTCCTCTGCGGCACACTATACAACGGATACACAAAAGTAACATAGAAGTCTTTTTGAGTAACATTGCAGTGGGCTAAGAGATGGATATGTTGCTCGCCAACTTCCAACACACTACATGATACTCTAATCTTATCCCAAACCACAACAATACGCCACCTTTAATGACATCAAGGTTAGACAAATTTATCCAATTAGCAAAAGGAGAAAAAATAAACTGATCAAGACGTGCAAGAGAAATCTTAGTTTCAAGTAAGCAAAACATGGGTACCGAATGTTTTCCTATGAGCTTACAGACTTTGGCAAGAGATGCAACTTGGTCCGCTCGCCCATAGAGCCCCCTAATGTTCCAAGAAAGGACCTTCATTGATCAACCTTGGAGTTTGTGGGCACTCCGCACCTCGATCTGTTTTGCTGCTTCTTTCCCGCAGCTACCTGCCAAGGTCCATCATAACCCACATCAAGGTCACCTTCTTTGCTGCTGGCACCATCAACCGGTGGAATAGACATGGCTGGTGATTTCCCAAGTTCATCAGCTTGAGCTAAGTGAGAGTCACAAGTGGCTACCATAGCACAAGACACACTGCCCCTTTCTCTTTAACAATGCTATTCACCACAGTCTGCTTTCTCCTAATACTAACTCTACGAGGGGTCTGCTCAGTCGCAAGGATAGGCCCATATTTAACATCAATTTGATCCTGCATAACGAGTCCTTTCGGAGAAGCAGGATTAGAATGGTGTGCATGAGTTCTTGACAACAAATTGTTCCCAGCCGTCACTTTCCCCTTCTTCTGCTCCGTCTTTTGTGTGTTGGAATTTTCAATGGACGGGCAGCTCAAATGATTATGTCCAAAACGCTGGCAGACGTGATAGAAAATGGGGTAGCTTTCGTACTCAGCAGATTGATCACAGCGTTTCCCATCAGGAAGCTTGACTCCAAACTTGATGATCGGCTCTTTGCTTACGTCAATCTAATTAAGACACAAGCATAATTCATCTTGGATTTATCACAAGTGAATTGATCAGTGTATAAGGGCTTACCAACCTTGGAGGCAATCTTGCTAAGACCAGATTCGCTCCAAAAACCAAGAGGAACGCCACGAAGTACGACCCATGTTGGAATCTTGATAAATAGATCATCGGTGAGCAAAGTGCCTTGTTCAATCTGCTTTAGTAAAAGAGTCTTCCCAAAAATGGTATAGGGCCCCCAATGAAGAACCTTCGTCAAGTCTTGTTCGTTCGAGAACTTAAAAACGGTCCACCCTTTGCCATAAGGTGAGATCTTGCAGCCAACACCCCAAGATTTAGTATCGGCATCAAGAGAAATCTTACCAAGAAATCTGCCCATAAAACAACCAATGAGGCAATGCTCCCATGTCTCCACAATCGGAATTTCATCACTAGGCTCAAGAGAAATATCATCTTCACCAGACCGTGGCTCGATGTAGTGAAGACGGAGACCCTTGAATTCTAGACGAGAGCCTTGAAACAAGCTAGCAAAAGTCTTGGGTGGATTTTGAGCTGCTGATTTACTCAAAATGCTAGTCTGAATTTTAGGCCCACACTCGTCATGAGCTGTCCCGTCAGCAAGACCAGCAGCTTCAGCCACTACCGGGGCAGTTTTACTCAGAATACTAGTCTGAATTTTAGGCCCACACTCGTCATGAGCTGTCCCATCAGCAAGACCAGCAGCTTCAGCCACTACCGGGGCAGTTTTACTCACCATTTTTGACACTAGGATTGATCTTGGTTAAGAGAAGGTATCTACGATTTACTATTAGTTTTCTTTCCGACAGATACAATCTTTGCCCGTTTTCTTTGCCCAGATTTAGGGCGACCAGATTTGGGTGGTGCAATTCCCTTCCGGCCGTCAAATCCGGCAGCAAAAAGAGAGGAGCTGTCTTGAACAGCGAAAACGAAAGGCTTATCCAATGGTTTCTCCACCGTTTTATCGGCAACAGCCAGAACAATAGCCTGTTTTCTGAAAAGAGAAGGGGAGCCATTACCTTCACTCAACTCGCGCTCATCATCAACATCATCAACATTCGGAGCAGGTTTCCCGAATATAACAATCACATTTTCATAAGAGGGAAGGCCACATATTACGTCTGTAACAACAGGGTTCATGCTACTCCGTTTCCTCTTCAACTCCATATCCGAATCACGAGCAACGTGATGGAGAAGATCTGATGCGTCATCCATAGTGCTTACGAGCCAAGAAAATTCAACTTACGATTTAGGAGCCAAAGATCCAGCAAACAAATCAAAGAAACCAATCCAGCAACCAAACAGATTACAAACAGCCCCACCAGATTATTGATAATAGCCAAACAGATTCTTGATAACAGCCCCACCAAAATATTGTTCACAGCCAAACAGAATCTTGCAACAACTTAATAGATTCTTGTTGACTGAATTGGGGATGAACAACAAGAATGGTGTAAGCAAGGAATCCGATGTGCAACAGTGGATAGAGAAACTAAAACTCGAGCAAGAACAATCCCGAAAAACCCACAACGGACCAGAAAACTAGAAGTACTCATGGCAGCACCCCGACGAGCCTTCAAAGCGTTGGACCAGATTTTGTGGCAGAAAATCTCTAATATATCGTGATGATCAAAGTAGAATATAGATTCACTATGTTGAAAATCTAGAGGGTTGAATATGAAAATTCGAAGAAAGATGGTGGAGAAAGAAAGGAGGGAAGATAAGAGAAACGAAAGAACCAAGAGCATCTAGAGAGAATGAAGAGATTTTTCTTTCTAGAGAGAGAAACTTCTCTCTAACTCTTAGCATCTTATCATTATTTTGCACTTAGTAGGGTGGGGTTCAATTTTTAACTCTTTGACGATTTATGTTAACCTCAAATTTACACCCACTAGAGTATGAGTTGAGTTGTAAGTCTTCATACCTATATCAATGAGGGTTTTTTAGCATAACTTTCTTGTGTGATAGTCATACCCTCTTAATTTTTATTAACTTCAATTCTAAGATAAGACGAAAGCTTTTTTGAACCTGTCATCTCAAATATTGTTGCCACATTTTCTTTAAAATTGCGAATCACATGTAAGGAAGGACTAGCAACAAACAAGCTGTCTACGTATACCGTAATAATAAGTTGACTCTTCTTTTTTTCCTTGCGAGACACGACATGTTCCTTTGTGAATTTCACAAAATTCAATCCTTTCAATACTTCATCAATTTTGTTGTTCCAAGCTTTTGGTGCTTGACAGATTCCATACACAATCTTGTACAGACGATACACTTTCGTCACTTCTCTTAATTTAACAAAACCCTTAGGTTGTGTAACATACACGATTTCTTTCAATTGAAATGGTTTGAGCTTCTATCGCTTCAATCCGTTATCGATACCCTCACTTTCTTCATAGAAATCAGGTTTGATGTTAACGGTAAGGAAGAATCGTTCTGAACATAGTTATCAAGATACTTGGTTCTCGTGACTGATCTTGTAGATCATCTTAAAACAAAATTGATGCTGAAATTTTGCTGCTCTAACACGTGTTCGTGCGTATCGATATTGACGATTTCGACTTCATCTTCTTTAGTGGTCTCGTGTGCTTGGTCAACGATAAGTCTATCATCTATATCATTAACTTTAAACATATTGGAATCACTGGATTCGTCATGTTCACTACAATTCTAGCAGTTGTCTTCTACAAAGATTGCATCTTGACTCACAACAACCTTCTTCTTCCTCGGATCATAAATACAGTACACTTTTGAGCCCGATTCAGCTTCGAGATTCACGAGTGGTCGTGATCTCTCGTCGATATTTTTGAGACGTGCGTCGTCGATCTTCACATGAGCCAGATAACTAAAGATCCTCAAGGGTTTGATATTCGGTTTCTTACCCATGTAGCTCTGGTATGATGTCTAATATTCGGAAGACTTAGTACGAACTCGATTGATGAGATAAGTCAAGTGTTGTGTTTCCTCTCCCCACAAGTAATTTGAAATTCTCATACCTTTCAACATACTTCTAGTCATATCTATCAAAGTCATGTTTTGCCTATCTAAAACTCAGTTTTGTTGCGGTGTAGTTAGAGTAGTCAAGTGCCGTGTGATACCACTCTCTTCACATAATACGTTGAACTCAATCGATGTAAACTCGCCTCCTCGATCAGTTTGAAACTTTTTGATTTCTTGCCCACTTTGCTTCTCAACCGTGTCCTTAAAGCGTTTACAACGCTCAAATGCTTCGTTATTCTCTTTTAATGGGTATCTCCACATATATCTCGAATATCATAAGTCAAAACGAACAGATGCATCTTATGAGCATGTAACGGTGGAGATATCGAACCATACAGATCGTCGTGCATGAGTTCGAGAGCTCGTGACGCACGGTACCTCATCTTCGCTGGAAATGAGCCGTGTGTTTGTTTTCTTACCAGACAGGACTTCACAAGCATTGATTTCTACTCCAATCTTCGGCATATCCATATCACCATATCTTTATCTCCCATCCATTTCAAAGTCCCGGAATTCGCATGACCAGGCCTTTGATGCCACTTCCCATTCTCATCGATTTTAACTTGTAAGCACAATGTACTCTTTATCTTCATGTTTCCTTATAAATTCGATTGAAATTTCTCGTTACATGAACGAACATCTTTCCATATGAATTGAGAAGTGTCAAATAATCCTCCTTCATTCATATTTCACATCCATTTTCTGTAGCTTTCCTAAGGCTCAAAATATTGTGTTTGAGACCACGTATATAATATATATCCTACAATGACCTTTGCTTACCAAACCTACAAAACGAACATAATCGTTCCTCTACCAGCCATCTCTATACTTGATCTATCACTGAATTTCACTATTCCTATGACTTGTTCATTTAACTCAGCAAATAATAATTTGTTACATGTTATATGATTGCTTGCTCCGTTATCCAAGTACCAAATTCTATTACCTCTTGCAACAGGTTCAAGGTTACTTAGTTTCACTTTATACTCGTACAGTAACACTACTTCATGAATATACAATGCACCATTTGCTTCTCGTGTCTCAATCTCATTAGCTTCCTGTCTTTGTACTAACTTAGGGCATAATCTGGTAAAATAACCCTTCTTATCACATAGATAACACACGACCATGACCATGACTGTGTTTTTATCTTCTTCTCCCGTAGTTTTCACCATAACCGATAATAGAGCCCTATTTATCTAAGCTCACGTACATAAGCTTCTCTTGTTCATATCCATGCGTTTCTTCTCCTATACGCTCTTCATATGCCTTTAATCTTCCAACAATATCTTCAAACCCTGTTGTGTTGAGGTCAAGAACTAGTTCGACTGAAGCGATTATGTGTATGAACTTGTGTCTCAGTAGACTTTTAAGAAACTTCTTCACTAACTTTGATTACTCAGTGACTTGCCTAAGAGATGCACTTCTTGACGATAGTTCTAATAACTTTCCCGCAAAACATCGATTGTCAAATTCAACATTCAACGTTTATAATCGAGCCTCTCTGACACGGTCTGCTCTAACGTGTTGAGTTTTAATTGCTTCCCACATATCATTTTTTGTTTCCTGTTCTCTAATTTGGTGGATTATCGATTCTAATATCAATTGTTATATCAAAATTTATTGGAACATCGTTTTCCTCTGGATAATTTCCTCATAGTTCAATAATCTCCTACACTTTTTGAACCTTCAACGCTACCTTTATTCGCATCATCAATACGGTGTAATTCATCGAAGTCAACATCATAAGTTTAATCAAGGATGGTCCTCGCGACAACGATGATGTCGCCGATGTTGAGTCTCTCTCTCTCTATGACGATCTAGGCTCTTATATCAAACCAAGATTAACCAAAAAACTGGTCTTATTGATTTAACAAAAAACATACACATTAATTTTATAAAGGTAGCCACAATACTACATGTCTAACCAACATTTCAACCGTCAAACTAATATTCAAACCCGTCTAACCAATTAAAAGTTAACCAACATGTGGTGGCCACGTATATTGTAACTATAATATATATTTTTTGATAAAGATGCACAATTAGTTAGAAAAGGTTCTGGTTCACAGCTTATGGTTACATAAAGTTTAGTATTTTTAATTCAAACCAATATTTATGTAAATATTGATTTCTTTCCCAATTGCACAATTGAATTTGATTTGTTTAGTTAATCTTTGAATTGTATGTTATATAGTATAATTGATTTTTTATATACATTTCCTTTTATCTTGTAATTTGTGTAATTTAAATTATTTAATTGATTTAGTAATATATTATTTAAGATGTTTTTAGATTTCGAGAGTTCGATAATTAATTTTTTTTATTAATTGATTCTAGTTAAAAATATATGTACTATTAGTTTTGAAATTAAAAAATATGATATAATATTACTTTAACCCATCATTTGAATTAAATAATATAATATAGTTTAGAGATTCATCCAAAATTTAGAAGATTTTTACGGTGAGATGACTCGAGGTAGAATTCATTTACAATCTTCAAAATTGTCTTTTCTTCTAATCTTTGTTTCGAGAAACAGATCATCATTTCATAGCCACAGTTCAATGAAAATATCATATTGTTTGAATACCGATAATTCATGTGAAACTATAACATAACCAAATCTTTCCAAACTTATTCAAATAATATGTTGCTATGAAGATAAACACAAAAGAATCTAATGCTTCTAATATTATTATTCAAGATGAATGAGATCATATACTAATAAAATTCTCATCCATTTCAAAATTTATTTTAATTAGAAAATTTTCTTATCGAGACTATATATGGATATAGTGGAGAATTGAGTCACGTTGGTCTCGTGGGATAAGTCAACCTATTTTTATGGGATCTAAGACGTGTATTTATTGAATTCGATAAAGATAAATACTACACTATGATGTGAAAATATATATATGGATACTTGGGCAGCATATCATGAGAATTCTGACGTAGAACCCTTTCTTCAACCCTCATATGGAATCACCTATCACTCATATGTGGATTAACCTATCTAACCCACCAAAATTTATGTACAAACGAAGATGATATTGTTATGTATTTCAAAGGCTATTGGTAAACCTTTAAAAATGCGAGTGCCATCCAGAAATAGATCTAGATTTCAATGGTTGTATAACTTAGATTAAGCTTGATGTTTCTAAATATTTTATCTCTAAAGTGTGGGTTAGTTTTGGAGATAACAATCGTTTTTTTACAGGATATTTATATGGGGATATGCCATCCTGTTGCAAAGAATAAAACACTTAGGTCATAGTATCTTAGCCTTCAAAAAACTAATAAAGGAAGATAATACTACTACATAAAAAGACATTCAAGAAGATGACTCAAATGTTATACAAAAATAGAATGTCATAGGATTAATACAAACCAAAAAGTAAATGAAATTACAAACCTGAGCTCAGTTGATAAATGATTGGAAACTATAAAAGCTTTATATTCTATAGAACAAGTGCTTTATTTAATATATGAGATGAGTTCGAAATTTTTGGATACACATCCCACATCTCCTCAAAAGAAAACTATAGGGATCTTACCTTTATCTCCAGTTTTGGGTAACATTAAAAAATAAAAAGAGTTTAAGGAAGTTGTAAGTAAGAGGAAGAAGAATGCTAAATCTAAATCTTTTAAGGACTTAAATAACCAACAAAGCGGTGAACTTTTAATGGTCATCTTAGCCATTCCGTGGAATTATCTAATTACAATCACAATTCTTAATTGGAATTTAAGGAGAGTTGGGAATAAAGGAACTATCAAAAGACTCCAAACTATTAAAAGAGCAGAAAAAATGGATTTCATAGATACTAAGAACATATGATCTCGGTGGATAATATAAACAAGGTCACCATCCATATTGGTTTTCATTGTGGAGCTACAAATATTAGTAACGAAATCTGATTTTTTTGGAAGAAGAAATTTAAAGTTGATATCAGTATTAATCATGAGTAATTCATCCACTTAAAAGTCTGTCATTGTACTTTGGAAAATAAATTATCGTTACAATTGTATATGCTAAAGGTACAAGTGATCGAGACTTGTTCTTTGGGATAATTTAAGAAATGTTGCTAAATATTCTCAATAATGGAGTGTAATGAGCAATTTTAATGTTATTTCAAATTTACAATAGCAACTAGCTTGCTTTACCTTGTGTTTAAGAAGTATGACATGATTTTAACAATGTAGTTCTAAATGGTCAATTAGAATATGCAGGATTTTCGGGTTCTAGATTTACTTGAACAAATAATCATAAATATATATGTTTGATAAAGTTTATACAATTCAGAATGGTTAAGTTATTTTGAATTACTAAAGTAAAATATCTATCAAGAATATGCTCATATCATTATCCTTTGTGTATAAATATATTAGTTGACCAAATTCGAATCAAAACTTAAAAGAAATGCATGGTTCTCCAATTCAAGTATTTTGGAACAAGCTTAAAAGACTTAAACTCATATTAAACGACTATAATTGGGATACTTTTGGAAATATTTTTAATGTTATTTCACAAACTGAAGAGTAAACTAAGCACCTTGAAAACTGTTTTGAGGAATTTTAAATAATATGAGACAAAATCAAACTCTCCTTGGCTCAAATAATATATCTAAAACTAATGGAAAATGAGAAATCCTATTGGGAACATAAAAATGGAACTAACTGGATGCAAAATAAAGACAAATATTTTAGGCAATCAACTGAGAAGCATTTGAAAAAGTAGAACCCATGCTAATTTTGATGGTGATAATTGGATTAAAGATAAAAAAACTTTAGGCAAGTCAACTGAGAAGCATTTGAAAAATATTTTAGCTGGACAACCACACCAAAAGAAATTCGAAGAACTTTAAAATATCCTACCAAAACTGGTAACTAACCAAGACGATAAAAATCTAATGGAATAAACTTCCGAGGAAGAGATACATAATATTGTCAAATCTTTAAGTACTAATAATTTTGGTAGTGTTGGAGAATTTAATGCAAATTTTTAACATTATTGGCATATTATCTTCATGGATATTTTGCGCAACAATAATAGTATTCGTTCAAGGTGATCAAGATCCTCAAAGAGTATTTTCTAATGCTATTTTCTTAATATTTAAGACGGAGTCACCTAAAACCTGGAATGATTATAGACCAATTAGTCTGTGTATAGTGTTCAATAGAATTTTTTAATTAAAAATAAATTACTTTTATAGATCATTTCAGAAGAGCAATGAGGCTTTGCTAAGGCACAAAATATCTATGATAATATCTTATTCACTCAAGGGTTAGCTCATGAACTAAATTGAAAAATAAGATGATGTAATGTAATGTTTAAGATAGAAATGTCCAAGGCTTTTGACAAACTATCTTTCAAATTTATCTTAAAAATCATGAAAGCTTTAGGTTTTGATAAAAAATACTTAAAAATGAATTAAGAACTAGATTAATTATGCTTGGATTTCTATAATGTAAATGGTGATCTAAAAGGATTCTTCAGGTCTACCAAAGGTGTTAGACAATAATATATAATTTATTCTATTTTATTCATCATAGTTGAATAATATCTAATAAAAGGTCTGAAAAATATTTTTAAAGATAACCGTAGAATGAGATTCAAAACAACTAGTCAAATGGTTATACCTTTCCTTGGAGATTATTGAATAATTTGATTCCAATAGACTCCATCATGCAGGAGAGAATATTTCTCTAGCTTATAAATGTCAATTCTGTAATGGAATGAAAACAATAAAACACCTATTTATGGAACGTAAACTTGCTTGGAAAGTTTGGAAGTATTTTGCAAGGATTATCTAGATTACATATTACTCATCATATGACCTTAGTTCACCTTTTAAGATCATGGGTTTGGTATGCTAAAAAGGGTTTCCACATTAGAACTATACTACCTCATATAATCTGTCAGACTATCTGGAATGCTCGAAACAAAGCAAAACATCAAACACAAAACATATCAGTTAAATCATTTTCGAATCATAAACATTACATAATATCAAGGCTTGATAGTGTTAATCTACTTAAGATACCATATTGGAAAAAAAAGATACACGTTGCTCATGAAGTATGCTATTTTAAGCATTTAAACAAGCCAATAATATGTATTTATCTTAAATGAACTCTTATAGTTGATATACATTAAGCTCAATATATAGAGAGCTTGTAGTATGTAAGGAAAATCTAGTTGTGGTGGGATATTATGAGAAGCATGAGAAATATTGTTTTAGTATTTGGAGAATTTATGGAAAATAATCTCCTATATTAGCTTAATTTAAAGCACTATTAGATTGTCTCTTAATATGAAAGAAAAAAACTTAATCAATTTTGACATTAAAACTGACTCTTTCAAACATATTGAAATGACTAACAAAGGAAAAGCTCATTGGTTTTGGCTCATTTAATTGATGCTACATGAAGTTTATGTAAAACAATATGACTATTATTCATATATTTATGGAATGAAATAAAGTTGCAGACTATATAGCGAAACTAACTTTAAAGAGTATAAAAATATTAGGTTTTACTTATGATCATGCTCATGATAAACTAAGAGCAATAATACTACTCGAAAGCCTAAGACTCAGATATTTATGATAGGAGGAATATTATTTATTTAAGGTTATATTGAAGGCCTTGAAAAGTGGAAATATGAAGAAAACAAATACTCAAACCAATGTTCATTATTTTTCTATCGATATTCAATAAATTTTGAAAGCCTCTGAAACTAGTTTTATGAGTCTAAAATAAAAATGTGAAGATAATAGATAAGCCGTTGTTTGCATTAGAAGACTAATTTTTTACTCCATTATTATCATGTTGTCAAGCTCTCGTGTAATACTAAAATGATAACACTAGATAAACAAAAGGTCTTTAAATGGAGATTCAAGAATGATAGTTAATTTAAAAAGTTATCTTCTATTCTGGTCATTTGATGAAAATCAAATTAAGAACTACTTATTAACTGAAGAACTTATTGAAAGTATGGTTTACGATTCCACTGTTGATTAGCCTTTAGTGAAACAATTGGTAACCCACTCTATTGGGATAAAATAAAGTTTTGTTAGTTTTAAAAGTAACAAGAAAATTTTGCATCCCTTACACAATGCATTAAAAGTACTTAATAAAATTCAATAGACAAACCTGTTTTGTACCTGACATGATGACACAAAATTAAGTTAAGAATAGCTAAATGTACATTATTTCTCTGCTCGGGTCTAGTATCACCCAACACAGATAGATGACTAAGATCCTAAATCGTTCTCGTATATGACTTATTTGTGGCAAGGCTTATTGAGTTTGGAATCGATAAACTAATGGTTACATATGAAATCTTATCAGTTGTAAAATCAGACGGGTACAAGGCTCTGGAGCTTCACAAGAAGGAAATGCAATCCAAGAACATATGTTTTGCTTTGGAATATAACTACTTGTTATATTAACGTGAAATAACTTAGGAAAGTTGTAGAAATGAGGAATTTATTAAAGAAGTTGGTACTAGAAAGTTGTTGCTAAACTCCATAAACATCAAAGATTTTGACGAAATCAGTAATCAGAGATAGTGAAGAAGGTTAATGATTGAAATTTGAATCTGAAATAGATTTTAAAACATAGCAAATTGTATCTCATGAAGAAGTGAGAAAATATATCTGATTTCTATGAAAGTCGAGCTTTAAATGAAGACAAGTTAAATCTCATGATTGAATGTGAAATGTTAATTTTTCGGGAAACTAAAAGTTAACTCAAAATTGAAGATTAAGATTTTCCGTATGCGCTTAATTTCAATTTTATTATTTTTCCTTCCAATTTTGTAAAAAAAAACTTTTTTTATCCATTTTTTGTTTTTGTCTCGTTATATGAACATTTTGTTGAAATTTTAACTTTAGATGATTATTAATATTATTATTTTGTAACCTAGCCCACTAATACAATAGTGTCTCACAAGAGTTATAAAATTTGGTTTTAAAAATATATGAAACATATTATAAGTTATTTGCAAACATGTAGTATATAAACTATGGAACGTGGAAAATTATAATCTGCGAAATGTACACTTACACAAACTTGCAAAATGATAATATATAAATAATTTTTTCAAACTTTAAGTTTTGAAGTTAAATTCATTGTATATATTTTTTTAAATTATGAATTTAAAGATGGATCGTATACAAGATATATCAAACTAAAAAACTTAATAAAAAATAAACAAATGATTTAGTATATTTTAAACCGATAATTTATGCACACAATGAAAAAAAAGTGAGATAAAATTATAAAATAAAAATTATTCGAGAAGATTAGTATATTTTAAACAAATTATTATTTTTAATCCATCCAAGTGTAAATATTTTATACAAATTAATCAATTTTTATTATAATCATTATAATTTTAGATTTTATAAATAGTAAACAATTAAATATTGTTGGTTAAGCTTAATAGTTCTTAAAATATTCAGGTGAATTTTAAATTAGTTGTAAAAAATTGTTTAATCAGTTTCGTTTTAGATCCGTTCTTATTTTTAAATAAACTTTAATTCGAAGAATCAATATTGATCTAAAATTCTAACTTTTGTTTCCGCCCAGCAATTTCTACAAACTATTATTTTTCAAATGCAATGAGAATCTTATAGAAATTTATTATAAACAATAATTTTATGAAAATATCCAATTATAAGTTTATTAGTAACATATAAATAATTACGGTTAGAAACAAATCAGAGGGTAAACTTCGTTCAAACATTTGATATTACATTTGAAAAATAATTGTTTATATTAAGTTTCTATAAGATTCCCATTACATTTTTGAATCAGATAAATAACCGTTTTGAAACAACTGATTAACTTAAACTAATCATGATTTTTAACTTAAACTAATCACAATTTCGAATTAGATAAATATCGGTGTGCAGTGTGTAAACCCTCAGTTTGAGGTGATAGCCTACAAACCAATGCCAGAAGGTAAACCACGCGAGATGACAGTCTCAACTAGCGTATATAGAAAGACTCGAACGCATGATCTTTTGGTCACAAGCATACCATACTCAACCAACTCGGCTATCCCTTAGGGTCCATCAAAACTTATTTGATTACTGATTCTATTGATATGCGCTATATTCTCAATTTTAAAATGATTCAAACCATACACACATGAACCTTTTGATAATTTAAATCTAAATAAGGAGAGATTTCACAACTTAACAATTATTACAAACTTAACGCATGTATAATAAAATAAACAGATATATATAATCTAATTAGTATCAAAGAGATATGAGTATGTATCATTATAATCTAATTAATACTAATATTGAAGACATATTATTAATTCATGCGGGGTAGGAGCTAAGACTAAGCTCAAGAGAATCAAAAGAAGCCTCATTTGCATAAGTAGGACTGTCAAAATTAGCACCACACCAACCACTACAGAAGGTATGCGCTGATTGATTAGGTTCCTCACCATGCATGGGAAATAGAAGAAGGGTTCTTTGTTCGTCTTGATCATCTTTTTCGTATTCTTCTCCATCTTTATCACTAACAACCCATTTTTTCTGATTAAAGAAATCATAAAAAGTCCAGTAACTTGGAGGATGATGATCCTCGGTAACCCAGTTTCCTAAGCTCTGAATTTTACTCTCTTTTGGTAAAACTGAGCACTCCTGAGTGAGTAACAAAAACATCTTTCAAAAACATCACTTGTAATTTCTTAACAAAAATATAATGATTTAAAATTTGAAGCACTTTAAAAAGTTATTTCACAAACCATAAGTGGAAGACTATTGTTGTTATAGCCTTAAAAATCATAGATTGTGCAATTACAAATAAATAGCTATACCTTTGAAAACTGATAAGGAAGCCGAATCAAAACGAACCCAACCAACATTTAGGCATATGGACCGTTTCTAAAAACTAAGTTTCCGGTCGATCCGAATTGATAAATTTAACGGTTCAATTCGGTCCTAACCGTGAAGCTTAGCAGCCTGGTTTGGTTTAATCAAAACAGGACCAAACCAGACCGGAAACCTTAGCAGTCCGGTCTGGTTTAATCAAAACAGGACCAAACCAAACCCAACCACCGTACTTGTACTATAAGTCAATAATAACTTTTTAAGTTTTCGGTCACCGTCCATTAATAAAATGTTAAAATACTTCTTCTCCTTTAAAAAGGATTTACACTTTTTCTTATAGCTTAAAAACTTACCCCAAAAGGGTAGTCCACCGTCATAGATCCATAGTTTGCTGGATGTCCATTCACACTGCAAACTGAAGCAGAACTTCCTGAATAATTCATATAACCTAATTCAACTTAAGATCAAGGACATCAAAAACTAAAAAGAAAAAGCTAATTAAAAAATAATCAACAACCATTTAAATACTTTAATCACATCTCCAACAAAAACAAAGAA
This sequence comes from Limnanthes douglasii subsp. nivea, assembly GCA_036936605.1. NCBI lineage: Eukaryota > Viridiplantae > Streptophyta > Magnoliopsida > Brassicales > Limnanthaceae > Limnanthes > Limnanthes douglasii. Next base: position 184,565,603 of record JAUPFV010000005.1, on the reverse strand, counting down.
AAAAATGAAATAAAAAAACAGAAAACACATTTTTAGGAATATTAATATCAAGCCATAAAAAAAAAAAAAAAAAAAAATCATCCCGCATCCCAAAAAGAAAAAACATATTGGGAAGCTAGACCGACACCATAAAAAACACTCGAATATTAAGTAAAATAGCTATATGTGTAGTAAGTTTTATTACCAGGGTTAGGGTTGATGATGTTGGCGTGGTGTTCGTTGTCATCATAAATCGAAGATTTCGAGTTAGTTGGTGGAGAAGGAAGTAGATGAAGATGATGATATTGATCCATAGATTTCTTGTGATTCTGTCTCTCACGAGCTCTGTGATTCTGGAACCAGTAAAACACGTTTTTATCTTCGATCTCACCGTATTGTCCAAGTCTAGCCGATATCCATTGAATTTGCTCACTATTCGGTGACCTAACTCCATCGTTGAAGTAAAGTTCTCTCAGGATCCTTGCCTGATCATCTGTTGGTCTCCACCTATAGCTACTGCGACTTTGGATCTCCATGGGTTTTTTATACAATTCAATTTGAGTTTTGATTCTAGGGAGAGAGAAAGAGAGTATTTGTGAAAGATGGATTGTAATAGAGAATTATCGAGGCTCCAAAGATTATAGAGAGTGAGAGTAAGGAACTCAAAGAGAGCAAATATCACAAAATCGAATTTCAGTGTCACCGCTTAGAACCATCTCTATTGTTTTTCTTTGTGAAAATGTAACACGCGGCCCCAATGAATCCAAAACCATTAAATAACTAGTTTTAGTATCATACAAAAAGACATGGATCATATATGGTCCCTCAAAGTCTATCTTTCCCTCCCTAATGCATCCAATTTTTTAGTGAATAAGACACTATCAGACTTCCAATTTTTCCAGATCAGATCAAATTTAAGACGGTGTACCTAAAATAAAATTTCAAAACTAATTTCAAAACAATAAAAAGGACTATAGATAGCGTTACTTGACCCATCTAATTCGACCACTATAGTTAATTTATATATAATTTCCTAAGAGTTTTTCTGTTTCGGATTGCTAAGTAAAACACAAGTTTACTGTATGTATGAACAGTAAACCTGTACTTTACGGATTTGCTCTTTCGATTTATATAAATTTATAGCATCATGTTTATTACTTTACCATTTTATTTTTTCTTATTATATAAAATTTAGAAGGGAAACAATAAACAGGTTGACTTTTAACATCTGAATGGACAATGCCAAACTAAAACATATTTTTTCTAATATATAGAGTGAGATTCCAAGTCTAACTTTTATCGTGTTAAATTATCAAACTATTTCAAATTTTTGTATGAACTCATTTTTATCCTCTCTTTTTTCCTTCTCAACTACCTATCTTTTTAAAACTAAACATAAATCTATAAATTCAAAATTATATCGGAAAATCATCTCCAAATCAAATTTATACTATGGATTTAAGTATATTACGAAGCTTTTAGCTGGATTATGGAAGATTTTTGTTCGAACGAGAATGAACCACTAACTCACCATCTAGATACAGGTCTTGAGATAAATTTTAACGTTTAATTGCAACATAATCAACTTTGCACTATTTCACGCGTTTTGATGTACAATTCCACGCAAGAACATGCGTGGAAGACAAAAAGTCGAGCAAAATCGTGGATGGATTTTATCAAATCTAAATAAGATTTTATGCGGCGATTTTGTCAAATCTGGACACGATTTTGTGCCAAATTTTGCCAAATTCACGCATGATTTTGCGTGATTTCATACCAAATTTTTCCAAATCATGGCATGATGTCATGTGGAATTTTTCCAAATCAAAATATTATGTCATGTCGAATTTTTCCAAATCAAGATATTATTTCATGCCGAATTTTGCGTTTGTGTTCTTATTTCGAAGTTTAAATACACATATGAACTTGTTGACAATTGAATGACTTATTTAGTTGTTATTTTGTAAAAAAAAAACTTGTTGTTCATAAAACGAGTTATTTTGTTGTTTAATTGAATAATTTCGATATTGTAGTAAATGTTTTATACATTGTATATGAACCAGAACAAGCACCATGTAACATGTCGATTACACTAATATTTTTTACTATAGATGGCGTTTAAACCAAATCTGAATTGATTGCATGGATTGATACTGAAAGCAAAAGTATATGATTCATTAATTTGGTCGATAAAGATGACGATAGTAGTAAAAACGACAAAACTCCAAAGCTATACTTTAAGTGTGAGAAGCACGATGTGTACAAACCGATGCCCAAACCAGGGTTTGTGAAGAAGCGACGAGATTTTTCATCGAAAAAATGCGGTTGTCCGTTCATGCTAAGGGGGAATCCGGTCTTAGAACTATCCGGTTATTGAAAATTGGTAGTGGTAAATGGGAAACACAACCACCAACAGTTTTTACACTTGGATGGCCATTCACGAGTGGCGAGGCTAAAAGTGGAGGATGAGGAGTATGTTCGTAAACTCACAAAAATCGGTTCTCGGCGAGATATATATAGCGTGGTTTGAAGTTAAGAGATCCGGAAAATGTATCTAGCAAGCGCACCATCCACAACATGCGTCAAAAACATCATTTGGTAGATAAAACGGGCAAAAATCAAATACAATACTTGTTCGGCCAGTTAAAACAACACGACTACTATGTTTGGGAGTGAACAAACAAAGCAATGGACGAGATCCTTGAATTATTTTTTGTCCATCCTACAAGCATCAATTTATTGCACACTTTTCCTCAAGCTCTTATAATGGATAGCACATATAAGAGTACAAGGTACAAAACACCTTTGCTAGAAATAGTTGGCCAAACTTTGACGAAAAAGAGCTTTTGTATCACTTTTATTTTTATGAGCTCCGAGAAGCAAGAAAACTACACGTTGAGATTGAGCGTTCTAAGGAGAGTTATGATTAATAACATGTGCGCATTATCTAATATTATCGTCACCGATAGGGAGTTTGATTTAATGAACACTACCGATGATGTATTTCTGGATGCAACTCATACGTTATGCACCTGACATATTAATGTAGCCCAAAAAGACCAAACAAAAACCTTATTTTATTTAAATATCTTATATTATTCAAATCAAATCTAATTGTATAAAGATTTTATTTTATTTTAAAACAATTATTTTATTTCCTTGTATTCTAATTTAGGTTTTGAGTAGCTCTTATAAAAAACCTCATATGCCTTAAGTTATTTTGAGTTTTTGGTGATAAGGAAAGATATTCTACAGGGACCTAAATGTAATTAGTAAGGACTAGATTGATAAGTCTTACAAATATAAAGTAGGATTAAGCTTTTATAAGAGAGATAGGGACTAAGTTGTAAATATTCACTTATGTAACCACCTTTGTAACTGATTCACCTGGTCTATTTATAGAGGCTGAGGAAGACAGTTACACTCATGAAATATTCATAAGTGCAATACTACTTTCGCTACAGAAAACTCTCTTGGTGAAGACTTTTGTTCTTAATTCACTTAGTTCAACTTTAATTCATACCAAATTGGCGCTAGAAAGAGGGGACGAAGATACCTTGATCAACAGATCAAAAATCGAGTCTCGAGTTTTCGTTTTGTGAGGTTTTTCGTTCGAATTTTCGTATTTTGTTTGATTTTTCACTGATTGAAGATGAATTCAGAAGAAGGTGACAATCCATCTGTTCGCAAGGCTATGGAAACATTGAAATCCGATTTGCAAGAGGCAGGTAAATCGATTCCAACTCAATCAATCCAATTTGATTTCGAAGGAAAAATGAATGAGATGATAAGGAAGTTGGCAGAGCTTGACGAATTGGTAAAAAAGAAGGGAAATAATGATGGTGCTAAGCTTAGGTCTAAAATAGCAGGAGGCGATCAGAATGATCAGTCGGATCAGTCGATGGACGATGGCGACGATCGATATGAACAGCGTAAAGCACGTTTTGAGCAAAAAAAAGAGTATAGTGGGATAAAGAGGAAAGAAAAGTTACAAAAGCGACTGTATGTGAACTCTAGTGATGAAGAGGATTTCGAAGATTCGGAGTCTGATGAAACACCGAGGTACGAACATTCTCGAGGCCATTCAAGAGGAGCAGAGCGTGAGCTCCGGCCAGCTAGGGTGTATAAAGAAGGAAGGAAAAAGAAAGAAAGGCGAGTATATTCACCTCGAAAATATTCGCCTCGAAAATATGAAGGTGAGTCAAGCTTATATGCTACTGTGGGGATGAGAAACGAAGACCAGTATGTTCAAGGAGTCGACTGGAGGGACTCACCATTGATCAGGGAGATCAGATCTGTACCGCTTCCGAGGCGGTTTGATATTTCCAAAGTTGATAAGTTTGATGGGACTCAAGATCCCGATGACCATATAGAACAATTTAAAAACTACATGACTAATTTCGAAGACGACGATAAATTGGTGTGTAGAGCATTCTCTCAGACGTTTAAGGGAACTGCGCTGAAATGGTTCAACAAGATTCCTAAGGAGTCAATTGCAAATTTTAGAGGCTTCTATACCGCTTTCCGAAGACAGTTTGTGGGAAACAAGGAAATGAGAGCTAATGGAGACACAATAATACAATGCAAGCAGGCTGTGGGAGAGAAGTTAAAGGATTACACTAAGAGGTTTGTGTCAACAAAGGCTGAATTGGATGATTGTGAAGAAAGTGTGGCCATGGCGGCGTTTAGACAAGGACTGTTGCCTGAAGATTTAGCCGATGAGACTACGAGGCGCAGGGCGTTAACATTTGGAGCTCTTATGGCTCAGGTTGAGGATCAGATTAAGGTTGAAGAATCGACGCGGGTTCGAGGAGGAGGCAGTACTATTCAGAAAGGGAATGGTCAAACGAACACTTCGAACAACAACTCATCGCGCCCGAGGAATAATCAAAATGTTTCTAACAGAGGAGCTTCGAGTTCGTATCAAGGGGGATATAATCAACAAAATTCTAGTAATAATCAGCAACAGTTCAGATCCAGATCGAATTTATGGGTGAGGCCAGATTACTATGCGGATCTGACTGAAAGCGTGGCTTCGATATATGAGAAAACAAGGGGAACAATAAATTTTAGAAAGCCACCAGCGATTAACAGGCCAAGAGAGGAGCGCAATAATAAGTTCTGCAGGTATCATGATGATGTTGGCCATGATACAAATGATTGCATTGCTCTGAAGAAGGAGATGCAAATTTTGATCGAAAATGGAAAGTTGCTGGAGTATGTCAGGAAGAATGCTAAAGCTGCAGCTCCGAAAATTTGTAATCCTAATTTTAAGCAGGAAACTGCACTGATGATTTTAGATGTTGCAGGTGATGAGTTTGATGTGGCCTCGGAGTATGTCGACCCAGACCCCAGTCGACTTTTGTTAATGTCAATAGATGAGCCGATGCGTCAGGGACGTGTTCGAGATTTATGTGCCTTCTTCGAATCACTAACAATATTTGGGGGAGATTCAATGACTAACAACACTAATAATTCAAGGAAGAGGCATATAGTGAATTTAACACGGCAAATTGAAGGAGGAGCATCGGCACACCTAAGCATCAAGAAGGATGTGCCCTTTATAATTTTCGATGGGGATGATTTGAGGGGGATTACTGGGCCACATGAAGATGCAGTGGTCATAGGAGCAGAAGTATGCGGGGTGGAGATTCGACGAGTGTTGATTGATACCGGGAGCTCTGCTAATGTGCTTTTCAAGTCGACATATGAGAGATTAACTGCTCCGCCTCGAATAGAAAGGTCAGAAAGGACTATCATAGGGTTTACTGGTGCAACAGCAAATGTGATAGGGGAGTTCGAGGGTGAAATTTCTTTGGGAAAGGGGCCTTTCAAAAAGAAAGTACAAGTACTTTTTGTGGTGGTGGATTGTCCATCGAGCTACAACGCTATTTTTGGGAGGTCGTGGTTGGCTAAAATGTACGCTGTAGTTTCTACAGTTCATCAATGTTTGAAGTATGTGATCGAGGACCGAGTCGGCGTAGTTCGAAGTGATCAAAAGGTGGCAAGAGAATGTTACGCTGCTGCGTTTAGACTACAGGGCAAAAGTTCTGATGATCCGATGGAGAATTAGCAGTTTGGGGGGTTGACTTCTGATGGAACAGACGAGGGAATTGATGATCTTAGGTCAACCCCGAGTTCTGTGGTGGTCAGTAAGGAAATAGAAGAATATATTTTTCAATAATGGCAGGGTACTTCGAATTGGGACTCTGTTATCTTTATCGATGCGAGAAAAGTTGTTGACTTTTTTGTCTAAAAATTTGGATGTATTTGCGTGGAGGTCCGAAGACGTAGTGGGGGTCCCAAGTGACATCATATGTCATAGCTTGGCGGTCGATCCGAAGGTCAAACCAATAATTCAAAAAAGAAGGGCCCTTTCGTTGGAAAAATCCGAGGCCATAGTTGCCGAGGTGGATCGACTATATAAGATGGGGCATATCAGGGAAGCCAGTTATCCGAGGTGGACCGCTAATCCTGTGGTCGTGAAAAAGAAGAACGGAAAATGGCGAATGTGTGTGGACTTCACAGATCTGAATAGAGCCTGTCCAAAAGATCCTTTTCCAGTGCCTCGAATCGATCAGTTAGTGGATTCCACTTCGGGAAATAAAATCTTGACATTTATGGATGCATTTTCGGGGTATAATCAGATTCGAATGAATCCGGATGATGAAGAAAACACAACTTTTATCACTGACAGAGGTTTACACTGCTATAGAGTGATGCCGTTCGGATTAAAAAATGATGGGTCAACATATCAGAGGCTGATGAATAAGGCGTTTGCTTCACAGATATGGAGAAATATCGAAGTGTACATCGATGATATGCTTGTTAAAAGCAAAAGTGATGATGAACACATTGATGATTTAGAAGAAACGTTTTTGAATCTCAGAGCCATACAGTTGAAGTTGAACCCAGAAAAATGTACATTTGGAGTTCGATCTGGCAAGTTTCTTGGGTACATGATTAGCGAAAGAGGAATCGAAGTGGATCCAGAACAATTGAAGGCTTTGATATCAATGACTTCCCCTCGGAATATCAAAGAAGTGCAAATGTTAACGGGCAGGTTAGCAGCTTTGAACAGATTCATCTCTCGTTTTTCAGATAAGTGCTTGCCTTTTTTCCAGGTGCTGCGTAGACCTAATAATTTTGAGTGGACTTCGGATTGTGAAGAAGCTTTTATGAAGATCAAAAATCTTTTGTCCTCTCCTGAAATATTGTCAAAGCCTCGAAAGGGTGAGCAGTTATTTTTGTATATAGCAGTATCAGATTATGCAGTGAGTGCAGTTCTGGTCAGTGAAGATACGAGAATTTCGAAGCCTGTCTACTATGTCAGCAAAAGTTTGGTTGATGCTGAGAAGCGCTATTTGAAGCTCGAAAAATTGGCACTGTGTATAGTAGTGGCAGCGAGAAAAATGCGCCCTTACTTCCAGGAACATACGATTGTGGTTCGAACTTCATATCCATTAAAAAATGTGTTGCAAAAGCCAGACATCTCAGGAAGGATGACTAAGTGGTCTGTAGAATTAGGAGATTTCAATGTGTTATTCTCTCCTCGAACAGCTATCAAAGCTCAAGCCTTAGCAGATTTTTTGGTTGAGTTTCACTCAAGCAGATCCGAAGAGAAAGATGATGAAAAGGTGAACATGAATCCGACGTGGACGATACGAACTGATGGGGGATCCAGTAACAGAGGGTCGAGTGCAGGAGTGGAATTGGTGGCACCAACAGGGGAATTTATGTTTCAAGCTATAAAATTTGGATTTCATGCTTCGAACAACGAAGCTGAATACGAAGCTGTGCTAGCAGGATTACGGTTAGCAAAAATTTGTGGGGCAATGTTTGTGCGCTTGGAAACAGATTCGCAGTTGGTAGTTAATCATGTTAAAGGAATATCAGAAGCTAAAAAGGAACGTTTGGTTTTGTACTTACAAGAGCTACGAGGAATGATGGCACAGTTTGAAAGTGTCGAGGTGGAGCATATTCGAAGAGGAAGTAACACAATGGCTGATTCTTTGGCAACAATGGCTTACTCTGAAGAATATCCATGGATCATGACACAACCATCGCCTTCGATCATATCGAATTCTGAGCAGTGTGAAGTTGTTAATGAGGTGGTGAATGATCCGATGTGCGCTCGAGGAGATTGGAGGTTTGACTTGTTAAACTTTATTTCGAAGGGAATATTACCTCTTGATAAACACTTGCTCAAGAAAATAAAGTATAAAGCTCTTGGCTATGTGGTATTGGATGGGGTATTGTACAAAAGATCTGCATCGAAACCTTTGCTACGATGTTTAAGCAAACAAGAGTCTCAAAACATTCTATCCGAGCTGCATGATGGGGATGGGTAAGCTCATTGTGGATTCAAAGCTTTAACGCGTAGGGTATTGTTGGCAAGGTATTATTGGCCTACCATTTTGCAGGACGCTAAGTTGTTAGTTCGAAGTTGTGATACTTGCCAGAGGTATGCAAATTTAATACATAAACCAGCAGTACCCCTGATGACAATCTCAGAGGCGGTTCCTTTCGATAGGTGGGGGATTGATTTAGTAGGACCATTACCTATGGCTTCTGTTGGAAGACAGATGATTATAGTTGCGGTTGATTATTTTTCGAAGTGGGCAGAAGCAGAACCTTTAGCTGGGACAAAAGCTAAGGATGTAATCAAGTTCATTCAAAGTAACATCTGCTACCGTTTTAGAGTTCCTCGAAAAATAACGACTGACAACGGTCCTCAATTTAATAACAAGGAAATGGACTCTTTTTGCTCTTCGAAAGGGATACAACAATGTTTTTCTACTCCTTTCCACCCCCACGCAAATGGACAGGTGGAAGTTACGAATAGATCTATTTTGGATGGCTTGAAGAAAAATTTGGCAGGAGCAGCTGGGAAATGGCCGAATTATCTTCAAGAAGTGTTGTGGGCATATATAACAACCCCTAGAGAGGCTACAAAAGAGACTCCTTTTTCTTTGGTATATGGAATGGACGCTGTGTGCCCTGCTGAATCTACATTGCCTTCCTACAGACTGCTACGATATTCCGATGTGGATAACGATGAAGCTAAAAGAGTTGAGCTTGATTTGTTAGAGGAAAAAAGGGTCAAAGCGCATTTGAATGTGGTCCATTATCAAACGTTAATGAGAAGCAGGTACGATGCTAAAGTTAAGAGGAGAGAATTCAAAATTGGCGATCGAGTGTTACGAAAAGTATTTCTTCATAGTAGGGACAAGCACCTCGGAAAATTGGCTCCGAATTGGGAAGGTCCTTACGAAGTTAAAATGAAGGTCAAGCCAGGTTCCTACAGGTTGTCTGATCGAGAGGGGAGGATGCTCAAACATCCTTGGAATATAGAGCACTTGAAATTGTACTGTGAGTAAACTGTACTTCGAATCTTTGTAAAACAGACATACTCTTTCCTTATCTGTTGGCCCAGAAAGGTTTTAACGAGGTGTCTGTTTAATATTGAATTTTTTAATAAAATTTCTTTTGGCCATTGGTTGTTTACTATGATGGGTGATTTATTATTTTGGTAACTTGGCAAAGACTGATTATCTTTGAAAGTTGACCAAGAATAATTTTCCGAAGCGATAGCTTTGAAGAAACAACCAAATTTTCGAGGTGCCACGTCTTATGAGTGCATCTAATTTTCGAGGTGCCACGTCTTATGAGTGCATCTAATTTTTGAGGTGCCACGTCTTATGAGTGCATCTAATTTTCGAGGTGCCACGTCTTATGAGTGCATCTAATTTTCGAGGTGCCACGACTTATGAGTGCTTCTAATTTTAGAAACAACCAGTTTAAATAAGTATACCAGAAGTTTAAGATATAAAAAGAAGTGGTTTGTTCGTTGGATAAAGTACGAAGTTTACAAAAAAGGGGGGAAGTACTTAACCAAATACACAAAAAACAAACATCACAAAAAACAAACTGCCCAGCCTATTAGGCATCTTCTTCTTCTTCTTCTTCCGATGACCCCTCTTCTGAAGCATCTTCTTCTGAGGAGGAGGAGCTTGGTGGCACCTCGAATGCTTCCCTTGGGCGAATTTCTTCAGGAACTTGTTTCCAAAGATCCGACAAATCCAGCCTTGGACAGGCAGCATGAACCCCTCGAAGAAGTTGAATAGTTGTATCAATTTGAGCTTTCTTGATACCTTCAAGCATTAAAGAACCAACGGCAGCTTCGGCCTTTTTGATGGCAGCATTCTTTTCTTCCTCGAATTTTGTTCGAAGCGTAGTCAACTCAGTTTGGCAATTCTCCAGCTTCTCCTGAGTTTCTTTAACAAGTTTCTCAGCATCGGAAGATTTTTGCTTTGCCTCGGAGATAGCAGTGGAATGTTGAGAATTTAGGTCTTCAAGAGCTTGTCGATGAGAAGTCTCCAGAGCTTCGACTTTTTCTTTGTGCTCTTTAAGAAGTTCGTCTTTTTCAGCTTCGAATTTCTGAAGTGCCTCCATTTTCGAAGTCTTTTCAGACTCTGTTTCTTTTTTTATCTTGATCAATTTTTGTGCAAGAAGCTCCAATTGTGCGTGTGAATTTTTTACTTCTTCACATAATTTATTGGCTGCGGCACTTAAATTCTCAAAAGGATGAAGGATCGAAGCTACCTCATCGGATTTGTCTGAATTATGAAAGATTGTTGGTTGGTGATGAACAGGAACGATGGCGTTAGAAGTCGAAGCCATAGCGGCCCCAGTAGAAGTTGATGGAGTAAAATTGGTAGGTTGAGAGTCATTGCCAGTAAACGCAAAATCCCCGCTTGAATTGAAGTTTTCGAGGTTGAGGTAATCGTCTACTTGATTATCACCTAGTGTCAGTCCTCCATCAGGGTTTTCTTCGATAAAAGTTTTCCTGTGCACCTCGGAAGCTAGTACTTCCTCTAGTATATCAGCCTCGTTCTTTTTCTTTGGCGTGCTAGACTTGCTCTTTTTCTTCTTTGGAGAATTGTCCTTTTTCTTTTTCAGAACAGGTTCGTCTCCTTCGGAGATGGGGGGAAGCTGAGGTGCAGATGCTTTTCGCTTTCCTACAGTCTTCGAGGTGTTGGAAGGCTTAGCCTTGATTGTTTTGGGTTTTTTGAGGGTTTGCTTCCCCTTCTTTTTCAATGGTAGGTGGCTGTCACTTCGATTCCGGGTCGGAAGATAGCATTTCCCATCTAGTGCAAGTATCCTCTAAACTGCTAGGATAGGATCCGGGGGGATCATCGGATCTTGAGGAAAGTCAGCCCCTAAGGATATACGCCAGAGATGGCTGTTGACGAAGTTGATCGGCTCAAAGGCTGAGTGAAAGCCATTTCCCCAGGACTTTTCTGCCCATTCAGCCATTTGCTGGAAGATGACCTTGGCTTCTTTTCGACGACTCTTAAATCGCCTCGGAATTTCTAAGGAAAAGGGGAGATAAACAGTTAGATAAGTAAACTTGATTAGTTTGGCTAAGTAAAAAAAAGGGGGAGGTGTTACTTACTGCTATCTCTCCAGGTAAGGGTGAGTTTTGAGGGATTGGCATCGGAAATTTCTTTGCCGTTTTCCCAAGCTCCTGATAAGAAAACAAATCTTTGCTTCCAGAACTTGTCGGCTTCGAGGAGGTCGTCGAAATTTTTTAAATCATCCTCTAGAGTTAGGTAATAAAATGGCAAAACTGGGCCATTCGAAACTTTGGTTACTGAGATGAAGTCCTCGATTTCAAGGGGAATGCCTCCAAGCCTCGATACCATGATTGCTGAGAATAAAGTGAAAAGCTAGTTGGGAGTGACTTGTGTTGGACACAATCTATGGATTTCGAAGTACCTCACTATCATCGGATCAAGGGGAAACCGAAGTCCCCAGTTGAAGAGCTCAGGGTAGACTACCAACTCATTTTTCTGACAGTTTAGAGGCGTCTCTCCTTCTACTGGAAGTCGAAGAGTCATATTATCGGTTAATCCCTATAGTTTTTTGAGCATCTCTTTCTCTGACTCGAGGTAGTAACTGTAGGGTACATTATTTAAGGCAAGAATGTACCGAGGGGAAAGTGGTTTAAGATTTTCTTGAACCAAGGCAGCAACGTCTTCGGGAAGTGTAATAAGTGGTTTCTTCCCTCGAATCTTTTTTGGAGGAACCACACCGTCAGCCTCGGATTCCTCTTCGGCATCAGATTCAGTAGCTTCAGAGTCGTCTTTGTTGTTATCTTCATCAGTGACTTCATTAGAGCGACTTCGGATTTGAGTCTCCTGTTGAGTCACAAGAATTGGCTGACTACTCTCTGGTGTAACGTCACCCACTTCTTTTGGGGGAGGAGAAGAGGTCTCTGTATCATCGCCCATTGCTAGAAAGGTTGATTTTTTGCGTCGTTTAACTTTGATAACCTCGAATTGAGGAGGGAGTGAATTGGGTTGAAGATTTTTAGTCGCTTCGACTTGAAGGACAGGTGATTTGGGTTGTGGTTTTTATCAGTTGGTGGCTTGTCTAAAGTAACAACTTTAGATTTCCGATGAGGTCTCAGCAATGGAGAAGTAGGTTGATTTCGAGGAGGAAAGGTTTCTTGATTAGTTTCTGGGTTTGAAGCTAAGGGTGAAGACGAAGTTGCAAGGTTGGGGTCGAAGTTACCATATTCAAAAGTGGTGCAAGAAGAATGAGGACCGTTGTAGATCAACCCAGCAGCCTTGTATTCTTTGGCTCTTTGAGAAATACAAAGATAATCGTAGGCACCAAATACTTGATTGCTAGAACCAGGGAAAATAGGTTTCTTTGATTTTACTGGTTTTATGGGTTTAGATCTTTTGTATTTAGGATATCTTCTCATACAATGGGTATCGATCTGAGAGGTTGCTTTGGTGGATGAAAAAGATGAAGTGATTTAAAGGTTTATGAAGAACAGGTTGAAGATGGCTTGAAGAATAGGATGAAGATGAAGAACAGGTTGAAGATGGTTCAAGAAGTGATTTCTCTAAAAAGTTCTCAGTGAATGAAGAGTTGGGTATTTATAGGTTAAAGGAATGACGTTGAGAATATGGAGAAGCAAAACCAGTGAGTTTCTCTCATTGGGTGGAATGTGAAACGAAAAGAAAACGTGTAGTGTCATAGGTCTACTATTAAAGGTCTAATCAATCTATCAAGTAGGGATCAGGGATTTCGAAGTATCAGCAAAACTATGCTTCTAGTAATAATATTCGAAGTAAAGGCGAGGCTATACTTCAAGTTAATGAGTTCGAAGCGATTGGGAAACTTGTTTGCACTTATTAATAAATTCGAAGAGAAGTCACAGATCATTGAAGAAGCAAAGTGAAGAAAGTTGTATTTGCTCAGAGTAAAGTTTGAAGAGCGACTAGTTCTTATAAATTGTTTGTATAAGAACTAGGGGGGCTACTGATAAGGAAAGATATTCTACATGGACCTAAATGTAATTAGTAAGGACTAGATTGATAAGTCTTACAAATATAAAGTAGGATTAAGCTTTTATAAGAGAGATAGGGACTAAGTTGTAAATATTCACTTATGTAACCACCTTTGTAACTGATTCACCTGGTCTATTTATAGAGGCTGAGGAAGACAGTTACACTCATGAAATATTCATAAGTGCAATACTACTTTCGCTACAGAAAACTCTCTTGGTGAAGACTTTTGTTCTTAATTCACTTAGTTCAACTTTAATTCATACCATTTGGAATAATATTTTTTTATCTCTGAAAATTTCAGTCTTTGTTACCTTTAGATGAGGGTTTCATCATGTTACTCTTGAATTATAGTTTCATCTATCGTTGCTTCTTCTTTTATTTCCGGCACGTCATCAGTTTGGTATCAGAGCCTCAGTTCCTGCTACGGGGCAAGCATGATTTCATCTGATTCAAGGTCATGAAGATCTCGAAGATTGTTTGGTATGAGGGGACACACCAGACGTTTTGATAACGATCGTATTAACCATTTACTTGAGGGGTTTAAATTGACTACCAATCGTCGGATCAAGGTAAACTTGCTTATCGAGTGCTGTCTCAAGCTATGAAGATGTTTTGGAAACCATTTTTTTCATCAACTGGACACGGGGTGCTGTTTTCATGCTATGAAAAGGTTTTCCAAACCAATTGTTTTTCATCAGCTGGATGGCTTTGTGACTTTGAATAAGAAACTCTCGAGAAGAATTTATCTTATTCCGACAAGGTCAACAATTATAATTCTCGATGTAACAATTGAAAAAATATAATAAAATAATTTTGGTTGTTGATGGTGATGGTGCTGTGAATTTGAGGACGAATTCTTGTCAACCAAGAGAGGATGAGGTAGCGAGAAAGTCCAAACAAAAATATTCTTTTATTTTATTTTATTCATATATATTATATTATTCAAATCAAATCTAATTGTATAAATATTTGATTTGATTTTATTTTATTTTAAAACAATTATTTTATTTCATTATATTCTAATTTAGGGTTTTGATCAGCTCTCATAAAAAGTCTCATATGCCTTAAGTTATTTTAAGTTTTTGGAATAATACATTTTTATCTCTGAAAATTTCAGTCTTTGTTACCCTTAGATTAGGGTTTCATCATGTTACACTTAAATTATGGTTTCATCTATCGTTGCTTCTTCTTCTATTTCCGTCGTGTTATCACATATCAATAGGAACATTTCCTCATACGCTAAGAAATTATTGCCCAAAGAGGACATGGATGAAGAGTTCCTCGAGTTTTATACCTCGGTTGCCCATTCGGCGACGATCGAAGATTATAACAAAAATCTCGTCGAGGATAGACCCTTATAGACAAAAATTTCTTAATATCCACATGAACAAAGTTAAACATTTGGGCAACCAAACTCGAAATCGGTGATTTATATTATCATCTTTATACATTAGTTATTTATATTTAGTGTTACACTTCTAAACAATTTAATTTTATGTTATAAGGTAGAGAGTGCTCACTCGAGCTTAAAACGGGAAATCGACACAAGTCTATGCATGTTTGAGAAATTTTAGGATAAAGTTCACTCGTTGCTTCACATTCGACACTCTAACATCTTTGAAACACTAGAATGAAGTAGGTTTCATCCTAGACACGCATCTAGAGGGGTCATCGATAACGAAATAAAAGGTAAAGGTCGGGGAATTATGGTTCACTCCCATAATATGCGGTTGTGTTATTAGGAAAACACACAATTTACCATGTGCATATGAGTGTGCTATGATCGAGAAAGAAGGTAGCGTGATTCAAACAAATGAATATGATGTTTATTGGAGTACTTTAAGTATCAAACTTATGGATAATATTGGTACCAAAGATGAGCTTACAAGAAAAATATCCTTAATAGATAGTATCACCCGCGCTTACGGTCCATAGGTGCAAAATCACATAATAAATAGGATGATGTAAATCCTAGATCCCACAAGAAGTCATGTTTTAGAACCTAAGGAGCTGGTTATCACTAAAGGTCGGAAAAAATCCGGCCCGAACAAATCAACTAAACGTAACCCATCAGAGTGGGAATACAATGGTAGGTTAGACGCTAACACTCCCGGTACGATAGGAGCACGGTCGCCTCGGTGGCTAAGGTATTTTTAGTACCCAAAGCCAAACACATCTAGAAAGTCCAACCAAAATAGAAGAAAGGGACTCGATCCAAAAAATTGAATAACGGAAAAGAATATAGCGCGTACAAGAGTTATTTTCCTAACTACTTACAGGACTACATAACTAGCGTCGAAAATGTAGCTCCTGATCTTAATTGGGGATTTAGGGTCGTAGCGTTATCGATATACAATAATTTAAATTCATGAGATCAATTTAGACAGGATTTGATGCTCGAACTGTCGGGTCAACGTGATCTATGGGAGAGGGTTTTTGATGGTGCACAACATGTTGATAACCTATTGGGTAGATTGGATTGTTTCAAAATGTACGAGAGCGGTAATAGGTAATGGATGATATTACCCTACTTTGGCTAGGTTATAGCCACTCGGTATCAATGTTTTGTATACCACGTATCTCTCCAACTTTCATACACATATATTTTTTACGTGGTATGCCTCCCCGATCGTGTCCTATAGTGGAAGTTGGTATTGGTTTCGTGCATGGTAACCACTTTGTGAAAGTAAGTAAATTAATATACTTTCTTAATTCTTTGTTGTTATTTTGTTATTTCATTTTATTGAAATTTGCAGGTTGTCTTAGATGGACCGTTTTCGGATATATACCCTTGTTGGTTTGCATTCCGCACTAGCGATGACATCTCAACAAATATCGCCAAATCAAACCACTATAACCATCTACATTACAAGATGAGGATGATAAAGTCTATGATTACTTTGGCGATGCATAATTAGCTTTACTTTTTTAATATCTCTTGTGATTGCTCTTTTAATCACTTTCGCTACTTATGACTTCCTTGTTTTAATTTATTTTAAGACATAATTTTTTGACTAATTTCCATCTTACAAATATGACCAAATCAAACTACCGTAACTATGTAAAACCTATTTCTTTAAGTTTCCAGTATAGTATCTTGCACATATTCATGTGTAAATATACTAATCCACGCACGGTAGTACGTGAAAACGTGTACATTGACCCACGTAAAAATACGTAGATGTGCATATATGCATGCGAATATGTGCACTAAAGCGTTATGGAAACTTTTAAAAAAGTGGTTTTAGCCATATTTGGTAACTATAAATTGATACTCTAAGATAGGAAATGATTAAGTAACGTGGTTACACCAACTTTAGAGGAAAAAACACAAAGAAAATGACAAATAAATTTTGACTTCAAATAGTTGCGTACAAAGTAAGACACTTGAACAGAAACAACATAAAACTCAAACAACAACTTAGCAAAACATAAAAACTTAGAAAAACATAAAAACTAAAACAACATATAATAAAATTTGAAACTCAAACAACAACTTATCGAAACATAAAAATTAAAAACACAGCCGAAGAAAACATAATGCTTAGTAGTCAAAGTCGTATCCCATGTTGTCTTCAACATCATCATCCTCCTCCCTTTCTAGAATCATATCCTCCATATATGTTACCATATCCCTAGTGATGTCGTCTACCATTGTCATGTTTTGGACTGAAGCCGCTTCTTGCTTAATTCTAAATGGCATGAACAATAAACGTTCGAGTCGTTTCAAAAAATTGTACTTGTGTTTTATTTCATCATGTTTGTTCGTTATATGATTTGTTACTCCTGAACGACCGTTATTGAAATATATTATATATATATGACCCGATCGAAAAACGCATCGCTTGTATCTTCCAACATCTCTCGGCGGACAACCTTCACCGCCTGAAGCAACTGGTAGTCTTCATCTACATTGAACTCAATCTCTAAAGCCTTTGTGTGTTTTTTGTTTGAGAATATTTGGTGGTTTAAGAAGTAAGCTAGGTTTCAAGTCCCTATTATAGGGACACACAATTTTAGAGAGTTATTACTTTATGGTGATAGACATAATTTTGGCGGGAGTCAGTTATGGTAGGAGTCACTTTTGGTGGGAGTTGTTTTCAGGTGCAATACATTTAATGGCAGGGTCACATTATAGCAATATTTTGCTTTTAAAAAAAAACAAGTCTCAACTTTAGACTGGAAAAATTAGAAGAGTCTAAAAAATAAAAATCTTAATATGTTTAAAAGATAAATAAAGTCTCAAACGTAATAAAATTCTACCATACTACCATAAGAAATATTATAAAGATGTCGTAAGATACATAGACATAGATAAAATAGTTATAAAATATCCACAAAACCAACAAAAAACATAACAATCACTCCATGTACTCGTGTGCAAGCCGGTAGCACTCGTCTAAGGGTCCCCGAAGCTCCTCTATAGTAATGCCAGGGTCACTCTCCTCGAAGGCCTGCAACTCGAGTAGGTGACCCGTCAAATCGTATAATCTGGTGGCATGTATGCGTGTGGAGGGGTTCACCCCTACATGTGCATCGTCACGGTGTTAATGAGGATCTGTAGATACAAACCACATGTTTTTCGGCACCATGCGGAGTAGATCAATGTTGTACCATCCTCTTGACATGCAATATACTCCCTACCTCGCAGACAAGGGTCAATAGTGTGGCACTCCAATTATCCTAAGTGAATGCGTCCCAATTGCAAATAGTGTCCGCACGACGAATCCTACTAGAACCTGTAAGAATAGGACGTAAGGCACCATGTACTTGTACTAAAACTATTAATCCCTAAAGTTATACATAAAAACGAATATATTTAATCGAGTATCGCAAATTCTTACCTGCTGATCTTAACCAATCTATGTAGCTACTCGTAATGGATTGTATGCTTGGACAATGTCAAAATAATTTAATGTTCCATATCCAAGCTACATCTGAATAACCCCAAACATCGCATACGTACGAATGTGGCATAAGCGATACCTACAAAATATGAAATAAGGTTTTAACGGTATCAAACGAGTGAATTACATTATTACGGAAACTAAAAATAAACATAATTATAACTTACATCGTGCTTGGTGAAGGTAGCGAGGTAATAAAAAACACTATTTCGAGCCTGTTGGCTTTGTCGAAACGGTGAAGGCATATACTTACACATTGTAGGCTGTGCGATACTGAATTTGGGGTTTTGCGCAGGAGAAAATATGGGTAAATGGTCATAAATCCAAGCTTCTAAAAGGCCAAGGAATCTAGACATATTGGAAGTGATGTGTATGCAACCCTTTTATTTTCGTCTAATTTCGCCACCAACTCCTGAACAGTGCATCCAAACAGGCGCGCGTATGGCGCATTCCTCGCATCTGCAGTAGGATACTCATAGGTCTTGCAGTTCACCCCAATAACTGGAAGACTCGTGATGATGTGCACATCGTCGAGTGTCACTGTCAACTCCCCAAAAGAGAAATGGAATGAATTAGTCTCAAGATGACATCTCTCTAAAAACACTTCTATCAAATGGATGTCGGTAGCCCAACGTGTGATAACGTCAACGATGGGTCTGAAACAAGTGTCCATCACATGTTTACGAGTGCGTGTCTGTCGATCTTTAAGATCCTAACCACGGTGAGTATGATACATAGCGTAACACCGCATATGTAACCTTGTCTACATAAAAATATATAATATAAACAAATATGAAATATAAACTAAAACCAATGCACTAAACATAAACCAATATCCAATAACTTTGATTATAACCTAAACCAATGCATTCAAACCTAAACCAATAGGTTCAACCTAACTAATAAATTCAATAACCAAAAAACAATATACACTATAATATCCAATATAAGATAAATCAATCGCAAATAATTTCAACAATATATTTAACCTAAACCAATAACTATAATACAAACCACATTATATCACATAATTATAACCTTAACAACTAAAATACTAAAAAACTTACGTAGTTTCTGAACACATTATAAGCCTCGTGCTCGTTGTAGGAGTGAAATGTAGAGTAAAGTTCAATAACGTGCCGATTAAACCTACAGAATTGTTACTCCATTGTTCGGCAATGAGAAAGGGAGGCGACAGCCAAGTCTCGTCAGGTACGGACTCATGCGCTTCTTAAAGACTCTCCTATTGACATATCATCGATTCCATCGACTGTTTCCGCATCCAACTTATCAGGAGAGCTACAACGATGAGGCATCCTACAGCCACGCACAAGTTATTAATCAAAATTTTCATAAAACAATCTCAAATTATGTAAACGGATTTTAAATAACTAAAAAACAAATCTAAATTTGACAATGGAAGAGAAACAATGCATCATAACACGCAAAAATTAGAACAGAGGTGAAAATTCAAATCATGTTAATACACGCATGTACATGCTTGGATTGTGTCAAATATGGCACAAATTCGTGCATGGATTTGGCACAATCTACGCACGTGCATCAGGCCAATCCACGCACGTGAGATTGTGCCAAATCTTGCACAAAATCGTACGTGGATTTGGAAAATTCCAGGATTGTGCAGCCGGTATTTCCACGCACGATTTTATGCCAAAAAATACTGGGTGCACGCCTGTTCTTGCGTGTATCTGGTCTTTCCAAGAACATTGCCTCCAAAACCTAAACTTATGCTATACTACACAATTATACCAATTACCATACCAAATCGAAGCAAACTAAGCATATACGTGTAATTTATCAAATATTTTTTTATAAGTTTGCCAAGCTTAAAATAATTTATCAATTATTTTAGTATAACTTTGCCACGTGTTTTCTACGCGTCGAACTTAAAATAATTTGTGATGTCAAAAGTAATTTATTTATCGTCTCAAACCAATTTTTTCTTGTACATTTAGTTTCTTTTCTCTCTGTATACAAAGTAAAAAAATTACTAGTATATTAAGAATTCTAAGAAGCATACAATATTTTGTTTAACATTATATCTTTGATTCTGTGCATTAAAAAAACAAGCTAAAAATACAAAAAAATATTTCTATTTATTCTCTAATTAGTAATTTTAGACGGATAAAGTGTTCTCAATAAAAAAACACGTGGATTTATCTAAAAGGAAAAAAATAAGTTTTACATTTTAAAAAGACTTGTTATGATCTTTATCTATTAGAAAGAAAGTGAAAAATAGAGAAAACATATATATATATATATTAGATTTTATGGTTTTGAATTTTTGGATTTTGTTTTTATTAGCCAGATAAAAAACTTCTCTTCAAAGTGGAGAGAAAAGATTAGTCTTGAAGGAATGAAGAAATGATTAGTCTTTTCTTTATATACAAGGAAAATAGAAGATAAATAGTTATTTTTCTTATCAACGAAAGAGAGAGGAAAAAAATACTACTACACTCCTCTCTCCTCCAATTTTCTAACGGTAACATATTCTGATACACCCTTCTCTCCATCGACTCCGGCGAGGCGTCAGGTCTTATGAAATGAAGTTATTTTCTTTCTTGTTTATACCTTGATTGGTTTACATAATTTTTTTGGTCTTACTGGTCATCGGGACGGACTCAGATCTTATGGTCTGAATGCCAGTCTTCAGGATGGTTGTTTCTCCTTTGTCTTTCTTTCAGAGTCGTCTTCGTTGTCGATTTATTTCATGAATCTACTTTTAGAGTTGTCTTCAATTGGACTCTATTATCCGATAAATTTTTGTTTTGTCGTGGTTAATCTTCCATCCGTATTGTGGTGCTTGTCGGCAACGTATGAGGTTCTATCGAAGGAGGAACTTTGATCCTGTTGTCGTCGTATCTCTTCCTCTTCTCCTATTCTTGTGGATGGGGATCTGTTACGGATTTCTAATAGACCTTTCTCCTATTTTGATCTATTTTCGAGCGATAGTGAAGCTGTCCTTGAAGTCCAGTCTCCGGTTCGTTTTTTCTGCACCAAACACCGGTGTCATCTCTGTCACTAGTCTTTCCCAATCATCTCAGTTCATCCATTGTAAGGCCAAATGCCATAATCGTCATTCCTATTTCCGGATCACTGCGATCTATGCCTTTAATGAAGCAGCAAACCGCATTCATCTTTGGAATGACTTAATGTCTATTGATGACCGTGAGAAGGGTTTGCCCTGGGTCTCCCTTGGGGAATTTAACGTCATCCGTAAACCTGAGGAGCGTTTAGGCTCCCGGGAGACCTGGTCTCGTGCCATTGATGATTTTAATAATTGTTGCTATCGTTGCAAGCTTAGCGACCTCAGATCCACTTGCTTCCCTTTTACCCGGATAAATAAGCAGCCTACGCGCCTTGTCTTGTCCAAAATTGACCATGTCTTGGTCAATCTGGAATGAGACGACCTCTTTCATATGTTCGTTGCCCACTTTAGCTTCCTTCGCTCTTCTGATCAGACCAATGTTAGTCTTAACCTCGGTCTCCCTCGCCCCAAAAAAAGAAGTCTTTCAAATTCTTCAACATGTGGCAATCTCATCCCTTATTAAAATTCATCATTGTCAACAGTTAGAACCTCTCTTCCCATGCTTCTGGGATGAGCCTAGTCTCCCAAAAGCTCATTCGGCTTCAACACGAGCTTGTTTGTCTCAACCGTAAATAATATAGTGCTATTAGCTCTAGAGTCTCCTTAGCTCAGGATAACCTCTTCCGTGCCCAAACCAACGTTTCTCTTAATCCCCTCAATGTTGAGCTCGTCACTAAGGAGATTGAGGCTTGAGAGTCTTACATCTTTTTTAGTCGTGCTGAAGAATCATTCCTCAAGCAAAAATCTAGAGAAAACTGGATCAAGCTTGGAGACAAGAATACCAAATTCTTCCATAATAGTATTAAAAGCTGTCTTTACCGCAATAAGATTATTTCTGTCAATAACGATCTTGGGGTCACTGTCTCAACCCCAGATTCTGTCTCTCGCGTCTTTGTCAACTATTTTAAGGACCTGCTTGGCATTAGACATCCCCTGGTTACCCTAGTTTGAATAGACTCTCTCTCTCATCTCTTCTAAGGTGAATGATTCAGATAAGGTCTTACTGACCTGAAACGTTTCTCGAGAAGAGATTAAGTCTGCCTTATTTAGTATTGATAACAACAAATCTCTCGGCCCTGACGGTTTTAATTCTAGTTTTTTCAAAGCCTCGTGGGACATTGTGGGCTCAAATATCTGTCTTGGGGTTCTTGAATTACCTAGATCTGTCATGGAACTCCACCTCCATCGCCCTTATCCATAAGAAAGACTCCCCATCTGTGGCTGCCGATTTTAGACCTATTGCCCTCTGCAATGTGATCTACAAAATCATTTCCAAAATTCTGGCCAATAGAATTAAAGAGTGTTTTCCTTACTTAATTGATTCCTCTCAATCAACATTCATTGCTGGTAGGAACATATCTAACAATATTCTTCTCTGACAAGAGCTCCTAAAGGGTTGTTCCTCGAACAAAGGTTTTTGTAGGGTTGCTATTAAGACCGATCTTATAAAAGCTTTTAAATGTCATATGACATATGATTCTTGATATTCTTGTTGCAATGCATTTCCCAGTTAAGATGATCAACTGGCTCATTCAATGCATCTCTTCCCCCACCTACAATGTCATCATCAATGGGGACCTTCATGGTAATTTTCAGAGTAGGAAAGGCCTCCGACAAGGAGACCCTCTTTCTCTTTTCCTCTTTGTCCTTGTTATGCAAGTCATCTCCGACATTCTCAAAGAGAAAAGCACTGCCCCTAACTTTAAGTTCCACTGGAAATACCAGAAACATAACATTACCCATCTCTGCTTGGCGGATGATCTTATGATTTTTTCCATAAAAATGCAAACTCTGTTACCCTCATTAAAGAAAGACTCGATGATTTCTTCTCTCTTTCTATTCTGAAGGTCAACCCTTCCAAAATCCAAATCTTCCTCTCTGGTGTAAATTCGCACATCCGCACTGAGCTCCTCTTTATTCTAGGCTTTTGTAAAGGCTCTCTCCCAGTAAAATACTTGGGAGTTCCCTTCTCACTGGTCGTATCTCGCATTCGGACTGTCGTCCGCTCCTTCACAAAATCACTTCAAGAATTGAGTTTTGGACTTCCAAACACCTCTCTTATGCTGGTAGACTTCAGCTGATAAAGTCTGTCTTGTTCTCCGATCAAGTCTATTGGTCCTCTATATTTATTCTCCCTTCTAGGATCCTTAAAGAATTATCCCAATCCCTCTGTCGCTTTTTTTGGTCGGTCCCCACCATGAAAATCTACGGGGCCAAAGTCGCTTGGACCAAAATTACTAATCCCTCAAGAGAGGGCGGCCTTGGGATTCTAGACCTCAAAATTTGGAATCACGCGGTTGTCCTCAAACACATTTGGTCTATCATTAGTAACGATAACCGCTCAATCTAGAGAAATTGGATTAAAATGGAGAAAATAAAAAATAATAACTATTGGATCCTCAACCCAGGCACCTCCGCTTCTTGGGCTTGGAGGAAAATTTTACGGGTTTCCCATTGGCTTGTCAACTTTACAGAGTCGCCATTGGTAATGGTTTGAATACCTCGATCTGGTATGACATTGGCTCCTGTCTAACCCTCTGGTTAAGCACTATGGGCCTAGTATTATTACCGACTCTATAATAGGTAGTAACTTAAAGGTTTCTGATATAATTCTTGATGGTCATTGGAACTAGCCCTCCAACCTTAGATCAGCCTCTACCAGGAACCGTGCTAATCTCCAAGAAATCAATAACCTCATTCTCACTCTACCGCCTCCAAACATCCTCTCTAATGATGTCCTCTACTGGACTGCAAAGGCTGGTACCTCCACCTTCACTATCAAGAACACGTATAACGACATTCGTATACAAGCCCCCAATGTTGGATGGGCTGGCCTAGTTTGGAATAAATACAACATTCCTCGTCACTCTTTTATTGTTTGGCTTGTTGTTCATGGCAAACTATCCACTCGTGACAAGCTCCTAAGTTGGGGCATCACCACATCTCCGGTTTGTGTTTTATGCAACTCTGACTCGGAATCTATCTCTTATCTCTTCTATGATTGTAGTTTCTCAAAGAGTCTCTGGAACTTTGCTAGTTCCAAGTTGGAATTCTCTATTACCACCTCCTGCTGGAAATCTTGGATCAGCGAGGCGTCAAATTGGTCTCATTCTTGAAACTGACACATTTGGCGTACTTGCTTTGACGCGGTTATCTACCACGTCTGGCGCGAGAGGAACTCAAGAATTTTTTACTCCTCTTAGGCTAATGCCTCCCTGGTATATAACCGAATTTTCTCCGATATCCGCTTTAGATTCTATGGCACCAAGATTCGCTGGGCCACGTAGTTCTTTTTACTAACTTGATGTTTGTTTCTCCTTTCCACTTATTTGCAGATTTTTGGGGTGTCACACCAGTTGGCTGACTTCGATCTTCGTCTTTCAGTGTTTGGACGCTTGGCCAGTTGACTTTCCTATGATCCTCATTCTCTTTCCTTTTTGGATAGTTGGTTTTCGCTCTAGTCTTGAGATTATTATCCTTGTTTCTCTATTTTACTCGTATTGTTCTATTTCCACTATTCTTGTAGTTTTTAGACTGATCGATTCCTTTCAGCCTTAGTATTTCCTCGGGGTATGCCCCTAAGTTTTTGTATGAACACTTTTTGCTTTAATTAATATTTTTTATTCACTAAAAAAGAGAGGGAGGAGAATAGGTTAATGAAAAAAATAGATATTTTTTATTTTTTTATATTAATATATATTTATTCGTTCGTAGTTATGATTTAAAGGTTTTTTAATTTTGGTTAAATAAAAAATTATTTTATAATTATTACGAGAATTGTATACTCACGGTTGATATGAATTTAATTTATTTATAATAATAATTATTTTAGGCTTGATATATTTTAAATTATATATTAAATCAAAGTTAACTGAATTATCAACCATTAAAATTATAAAATTCTAGGATATATGGTGAAAAGAAACTATAAGATGCTTTCGTGTGTTTTAAAAGCATTTAAAACATATATCCTAAATCTTAAAGTAAGAAGAAACAAATTTTTTATTTTAAAAAAGCCTAATTTTAGAAGAAAAGATCTGATATATATATATATATAATCCTAATATAGATATGAGTTATTTAAGATAGAATGATATCCGTTCAATTTTGTTTAATTTCATTGTGATATTATTTTTTGAAATTATGTATATTTGTCTTGATTGAAATAATTTTTTATTTTTTTATTATTTTGTAAAAAAATAAATATGTTCTCTTACTTCTAATTAATAAAAGTAAGAATTTGGTTGCGGTATTATTTAGATTATGTTACTTTAGTTTATAGTATTATTTAAATTCATATGATATAATTTTTATAATTTATTTATGACCTTCGAACTTCTCACCACGATATATAGTAAAATATACTTACTACGTAAACAACCGCTACCAGAGTTGAGGTTGATTTAAACGTAAAAAAATAGTCGCTTTAAATGACTATTATACTCAAAACTAAAAAAATAAGAAAACCATACAACAACACACATAAGTCTATACTTAAACATAAAATAGAGTTTGATTAGATGAGCAAAACTAAATGTAAACAATATAAAAAAAATAACTCAAACACGGGCATTAGAACGTATTTTATTAAAGTTCAAAACTGAACATGAAATTGTAGCTTTTACGGTTTTTAATGATTGTTTCATTGACGTATTGTAACTCTCACTCTCAAGTATCACACTGAAAACTCATTGGCAAGAACAGACTTTATCACATTTGGTATTTCCTAAGGTTCTCTCTATTTAATCAAAGCATGTATTTACAAATTTTATCAATGTGTTGTTTTTTTATATCTGCTTTTGATCAAAATAACAGCTATATTGTAGTGTTCGATGTTACCTTTTTATCAATGTGTTTTTTGTATTAGTTTGGCTTTTGACCTAGATAACAACATACGTGTTAGTATAATAAATATTTCGATTTCGAATGCATTCATTATCATAAAAATGTAAGAAATACTTTTTTTTTATAAAATCGAATCTCTTCCATTCTGCCATCATAAAAGATGTTAGTGGAATTATTATTCAATTAGTACACTAATAAAAGTTTGTCTTTTGTACATCGGTGTATTCATAAAAATAATACCAAAATTTTAGAGGTATATGTAAAGAAAACAGGTACCGCATATTATGCCTTCGTATATAAGTAAGAACAGTATGATCTCAACACACTAGTATGATATTGTCCGTTTTGGCACCCGAAGGCTCGCACGACATTGCTTTTGGTCCACTCCCAAAATGTCTCATACTAGTTAAGATATGTTCTTACTTATATACCACTGGTCCTTCCCGTGTTTAAACAACGTGGGATGTGGGACTTTTGTCGTGACTCTAACAAATCCTCCTCTCGAACAAAGTACCACCTTCTATTCATCCACATCGCGTTTTGTCTGGGTGTGGAGCTCTGATACCATTTGTTGAGTACCCATATTCCGCCTCTCTATATAAGTAAGAACAACCGATCTCCACACTAGTATGATATAGTCCGCTTTGGGTCTGAAGACCCGTACAATTTTGCTTTTGGTCCACTTCCAAAAAGGCCTCATACTAGTTGAGAATCTTCTTACTTATATACCACTACTCCTTCCCATGTTTAACCGATGTGGGATGTGAGACTTTGGTTGCCACCTAACAGTATATGCGAAGTTCCCATGTATCATAGAGAGATTTATTTTCTTATGTTGATTCCAACCCATTTAACATTAATAACGTCTAACAATATTTTAACAAATAATCTTAATTTATAAAATATTTTCTATCAAATCAAGATAGATGATGATAATTGGAAGGTAAAAATAAGTGCTCCTAAATTATACTCCTAAGATATATTGGTGGTGAACAGCTATGGATGGCCGAATATGTTGAGCACTCACAGTACCAAACACCAAAGAGCTGCTCCTAAATTCTCCAGTCCAGACTTAGGTATCATATGATCAATGTGTTTTATTTCAGTGCCGACTATTTTCTGGTATAGGAACCCGATATAGTTGACTACAATTTCAAAGTGATATTTTATTTAGTATTTATAATTTGTTTCCTTATTAGGTTAAGGGCAACAAGTTCTTGATAATGTTTTGACCAGATCATTCGTCGTATAATCAAATTTCTTGGTCATTTTGTAATTACTTTGCATTTTCTAATTACTGAGTTTATTTTTATACTATTGTTTTAAATTCTAAACTTGATTTTTTTCCTGTTATATATCAAATAACATAAAATTTTAGTTTTACTGGAAATTCCTGCTAAATTTAATATTCTTAGTATAAATTATATATCAAATTAAAGTCTTATATATTTTGACATTGCAAGTACCGAGTGATCTTTCCAGGTTCTTAACTTGTGATCAAAAGAACTTTGTAAGAAGTATTAATGATTACAAACCACAACTACTCACCGAAAACTTTCGATATATTGAACCTGTGAATCAGTAGTATTTTCATGTTTTTTTTTTCTATTTTGAAAATATTATGCTATTGGTTTCACATCATGTATGAGTTGTTTCTCCGTCGTTATAAAAATTATAGTGTACGAGTTGTTTCGCATAATGATTTTGTATAAAAAATAATGGAAATATCAGAGTCTCAGGATTTTGGTATTTTAAGAAAGCAAGATCTAATACAAATGTTCAAAAAGGCCAGAATTGACATGATTTTTCGGTTATTATACTTAAGATTGTTCGTCAACTAAACATTATAATGTAGTGAGATACATGATGTATATAACTTTGATTATGTTTGAGGTAAACCAAAATTGACATGATTTTTCAATTTTTGGACTTCATCAAAGGATACCTGATACAAATAATATTAATTGGAAAGTTCTCATTTTATTTTTTTACTTACAAATATATCCTAATTTATAGTTATAGGAGATATAGAGGTAGATTTAAAATCTACTTTAAACAAATTATATGATATTGTTATTTGGATCTATCAAATTCAATATTCAAATATTAATTTGGATTTAGGTTTAAATATTTTTAAATCTTATTTATTTCACGTTATACTTTATATATGTTTAATTAAATAATATTACCTGCCGGAAGATCTTTCTAATATGTCTATAATAATAACAATTACTAATTGTTTGTACTTTTTACGGTTGTTCTGTTATTTTAACCCTATTTATGTGCAGAGAATATCAAAGCAATAGGAGACATGTCTTTCACTGAACCCAGAAGACAGATAGTTCATACCATTCATACCCTATTCGTCCAACAGCTAGGGAATCCTAATAGACATAGCATTCGACCATTTTTATTTCATATGCAATACTTGTTTTAGAACCTATTTTGTTTGTGAGATAAATGACTATATTTGATGATGAGTATTACAGATTCTATTTATGATCAGCTAAACAATATGGTCTGTTTGTCTGGTTTTAAGTAAGGAACAATATATTTACAAAATGTGTGCCAACATAAATAAAGGATTAGAATTTACATAATATGAGCTCGTAGAATCATTCCAAAGATCTAGTTTTTTGGTCAGGTCAAAAGCGTTTGTTCCGTTTTTTAGCCTAAAATTGTTTCCGGTTCCTTTATTATCTTTTTAGCAATATGTTTTTAGTATGGGTTACTATCTTAAAATCACTCTATATCATCTTCAACCACTCTTTTACATCAACTTTCATAAGTGATAGTTGATTCAAAACCTATATAAAGGATTTTAACTCTTTTGAAATGGTGCTTATGCTTCTGAAGACTAACAAGCAGAACTATCATTTTTTTTAACCAGAAAACTTTACCAAATCCAAATGACTCAAAGACTTAAAATATATAAAAAACTCTAAAATTCAACATTACACCAAGACAAAAACAGATAATTTTCTAAAAGCATAAAAAAATAAGATACCCATTCGAATTTAAAAAGAAAACATCAAAACATAATTCCAAATCGACAAATAAACTTGAATTTTAAAATACATAAAATCAAAAATAGGATTTCGAATAATTAAATAAGAAAACGACAGGTACGGTTCCCTAAAGAAACAAAAACAGCGACAGCAATCCAAAAACTAATAATAATAGGTGAAAAAAGTATATGATGATTCAATTTTGTTTGTAAATTTAAATTAAATTTTATATTCTAAATTATAACCAAAAAATTAAATGGTTAATTTATCATGAAATATATATATATATATATATATATATATATATATATATATATATATTATTTTCAACTTTACTAATCTAAAAAAATTGTTGTACGCATATAGTTCATATTAGATTTGGAATAGCCCATTGGCTAATTAATCTTACAAATTTTACAAAAATAAGATTGAAGTTGAGATTTTTTTTTGAATTGGTAGTTTTTCTTAAAATCTACAAGCAATGCCATTTATCCAAGTTTGAAGTCTCTAGATCGAGGTCCTGTTCCATTTGATCTTTTAGCCACATTGATCCAGAGAATGCCACTGATTTACTCTTCTAATACCTGCAGTCAAAAGAGAAAAACTGTGTAGGTCAGGTGAGCCACCTACTTACCATTATTAGTGATTGGTAACTATCAATGGGATAATATGTTGTCATGTCTAAGATAATTTAGTACATATATTTTCTAATAGAGTATTTACCCTCAATTGAGGAGGAGAATTACTATTTGAGAAAGTACAGTTAGTCTTACATTTTAGAGTCCATTTCGAGTCCATTTCGTTAATCACTAAGAATCGAAATTATGTTCTCTATATATGAATTCTAGTGTCATTATTGATGTCATAAGCTTTTTGCAGCAATTAATTAATGGGGAGAGGTACCAAGGGCATGATCCATTTGCTAAACAGGTGAACAAAATCTAGAATCAATTTCTACGTCTACCATTTTATAGCCAAGGTCTTTACATAAGGCCAGGCCATCTAATAGAGCTCTCAACTCACCAATCAACGAGTTTTGTTTCTCATAAAGATTACCAATATATGTTATTAATGAACCAGATAGTCCATGATAACAACACCAGCACTTGACTCACCAGAATGTGAGCAAGCACCATCAGTGTTCAACATTAGTCTATTATTAATTGGGGGAGTGCTTTTAGATTTAACTTTTTTCTCGAAGTTCAAATGCACCAATAGATCAATGAAGGGATTATTATTCTTATATGAGTTAATCTACCGTTGAAAGAAACCAACAACCAATTAGGTGATTTATTGTCATATGATTGCTAATTAGGATCCCGAAAAGACCTTCGAAGTATTTTCATACTTCCCATGTGGTTTGACAGTGGAAAAAAATGTGTTCGATATATTCAATAGTATTGTAAAATTGGCATTTTGAAACAATATGGAAAATTTTATTTTGGAGAACAGTATCCAGAGAAATTAATCCTTTCAGAATCCTCCAAAAAGTGAAAGAACACTTCTTGTAGATTATTGAGCTCCATATTTTCTTATATTTATATATATACTAGATTGTGGGTTTATAATCTTTATCCTTTTAATGGTGTCTTTAAATTGAGAAAGACCATAACTGTTTGCATTCCATTCAATTATATCAGGTATTTCATTATGAATGTTAAACTAAATGATTTTGTTAATGTCAAAAGGGATGATATTAGCTCTTAATTAATCAAGATTCCAAGAATCTTGGAAATTGGTTGTAACTATCAATGTTATACCATAAGTTATTTTGATTATAAGATAGATTAATAGAGGGTTGGTTGAGTACCATATTTCAAGCCATAAGTCAATGTTGCCAATGCCAATTTGCCCGTATATGAAAGATTCATCAGTCTTTCTAATTTTTATCAATCGTTTCCATATTTTAGAATCTTTTAGTTTTTTGTTTATTCGAAGGGGAGATTTGTTTAAACAATATATTGAGCTTATTATCCTAACCCAGAGAGATTTATTTCTTCTAAATGTAAGCCATAACTTACACGAGGAGATATTTTGAATATTAGTGATTTTTTTAATATTAAGATCCTCTTTATCAAAGTTTTTACAAAGTTTAGGCCAATTTGACAAGATAATCACATTTTTATTATCTTTAACACCTAAAAGAAACTTACTATATATATATATATTGTATCTATTATAGATTGAAGAAGAATGTAGATTTGAACATAGTAGGATGAAATGACCATAAAGACAGACTAGCTCGTAACCAGTCTGACACCAAAAGATAAAATTTTCAATCCCATTCTAAAATATAAACATTACAAAATATAAAATGAAAATTCAAGTTAGTTTGTGACATCATAATTTTTATAAACGTAAGATTTTAATTATAGCATGTTATAATTTTTTATATGGTTTTAACATTGATACTATAGTTTTAAAAAATTAATGTTAGAACTTAAAGTTTTATATAATATAATTTTTTTATTAAAACAATGGAGACTTGCCATTTAAGACTCATCCAGCAAACCTATTACGCATAAAAGTCCAAAAAATTTAAGATATTTTATAGTTAATATATCTGTCTATATAAAATCCAGCAAACAATTGGACCCATTTTTTTTAATTTAAAATTTTAAAGGTTCATATCTTTTAAACTGTAACTTGAAAAAATATCGAAAATACCATTGGTTTTTTTTAAGAACGAATAAAACTAGTACCACTCATGATATGTTTGATATTTTTTTAAAAATTTACACAGGTTTCTCATTATACGGTTTCACATCTAGCATCTAGCATCTATCATAGTGGGCCTTCACATCTAACACTTATTATAGTGGGCATGAATTCACATATATGAGTATACAATTTAATCTAGAAAAATAAAGAAGGTTTCACATCTAGCAAAATAAAGAAGATTTCGCATCTAGCAAAAAAAAAGGTTTTGCATGTTTTTTGTTTCACTATAAATTTAAAATTTTAAAAGTCTGTATCTCTTAAACCGCAACTTGGAAAAAATCTAAAAATACCATTGGTTTTGTTTTTTTTAAGACGGACAAAACTAGTACTAATCGTGATATGATTTGAATTTTTCAAAAAAGTTAAATTTTATATTGGTTTCTCATTATATGGTTTCACATATATATTATATGCATAGTTGTACCTCTATCATAGGTGGTCTGGTTTGGCATCTATCATAATTGTCTGATTTTGCATCTACCAGTACAAACTTAGAAAGGTTTCTCATCTAGCAAAAAGAAGGTTTCGCATCTTCTTCAGTCGTCTTTTTCGTTTACACTCTAAAATTAAACATTTAAAAGTTTGTAACTTTTAAGCCGTAACTCATAATAAAACAAATATGAAAATACCATTGTTTTTATATTTTAGGACGAACAAAACCAGTACAATTCATGATATGTTTTGATTTTTTTTTTAAAATTATATTTTACATTAACGTTTCACATCTATAAAAAAACAGGTTTTGCATCTAGCAGTCCAAAAGAATAAACACGTTTTGCAACTATCAGTATGTAAAGTAAAACATGTTTTACATCTTCTAACTACATCTTCTTCGTTTTAAACCATGAACCCTTACTTGAACATAAATTTCCAAAAACACCGAAACACATTAAAATCAACCCAAAGCTTACTGAAATACAAAAATTACACTATATTAGCAAGGTAATACTAAAAGAATAACAAAAATCATAAAGAAAATAGATCTTGAGTTACCTATTTCAAAATAAAAAATTGAGTTACATAAACATACAAATCGACTTATATAATCGTATATCCAAAATCAAACTTCGAAATCAAGTAAAAACACAATCAAAATCATACGGAAAAAAAATCGAGTACAAAATTGAATATTCACCTATAATATTAGGGTATTATTCTATTCACGTAATAGAATAAAGAGAAAACAATTGGAGAAAAAATAGTGAAGTAAAAACATAAAAGCTTTTATATAATTAAGTAAGGGTATTTAAGGTATTATTAAATTTTATATGGTAAATATTTGAGTGAAATGGGTACTTCTCAGAAATACATGAAACTGTGAGTTTTAAGTCGATAAAATCAGTTGGTCTTAATGGTACTTAACCATATAAAAGAGTTGGAAGTTTGTAGTTTTTTATGTTATAATTAAAATATAAAGTTTATTTAAAATTTAGATTGAATTATAGAATTTTAATGCCCTGATTCAAAATATAAAAGTTAGAGATTCAAAATGAATTATAAGAGTTTTACCCTAAAAAGTATAGATATGTATAATTTTGTGAAACCATATCGACCAATGATAAATATATAGAGTAAAAAATATTACCAATAAAATATTTTAAATATGGATATATATAACTTATGAAATCATATCAACCAATGATAAATATATAGAGGAAAAAATATTAACTAATAAAATGTTTTTTTGATGATATATGTAAAAGAATATCTCTATTATTTTCGTAGACATCCCTCTTTGTTATTCTTTCAAAAACATTGATTCTAGTTCGCTAGAAGTCATCTTTCGTCTTCATTCTCCTCTATTTTGAAAAACTTTTAATTATTCAAATTTTTTATCGTTCATAAATCTAACAAACCCGAAATTGATTTAAAATATCAAATCAATCTTGTTATAAAAATAAAATAAAAACAAAAAAATAAGCGCATATAACATAATTTTTAAATTTTTTCATGAATCCAACAAAACAATCGTCTTACAAAAGAAATTCAAAAAAATCCACCTATATGTTTGGTTCAATGATCTCACGTTCCGTTTTCTACATCTTAGACATCTGAAACACACAAAAGTTTCTTCATGGGTTTTGGAATTTTGATAAAAACCAGTGTTCCAAACTTATTCACAACCCATAATGGAGGGCATCTTTTAAGATTTAGAAGTTGTTAGCCCGAAAAAAATATACATTGTGGAATAAATTATAAGAAGTTGATTGTTATCGACATCAAAACTTGCAGATTTAAAAAATATATCATGTCATATTTTATTCTTGAACTGAAAAAATATGTCATGCCAAGCTTTATTCATGAACTAAAAAAATGTCTTACCACTCGTAATCCATGAACTGTAATAAAATGTCATGCCACGTTCTACATCGTTTGAGAAAATATGTCATCTCACACTTATTCATCAATTTTTTTTTGTCTTGTCACGTTTGTTCATCAATGAGAAAATCTATTCTGCCAAGTTGTTCATTAACTAAAAAAACTTGTCGTACCACGTTCTACTTTAGAAAATTTATCCCCCCACACTTATTCATCGATGAATTTTTTTATCCTCCCACGCTTGTTCATCAATGAGAAAACTCATTATACCAAGTTGTTAATGTAGTCAATTTGTTTTAAAAAACTAATCTGCATATTTTTTTAAAATTCATTTTTTTTTCAAATCTACTTGCTTTGGAATGAAATTTATTTTGTCAAATTTTTTTTTCTCCATTATACAAATTCTTTAAATATAGTTGCATATTCACAAAATATTATAAAATATCAACCCCCTAGCATACAAATCTTATAAAAATCGTTGACATACAAATCTTATAAAATCTAACATTACTTTACATAAAATATTACATTTTTTATAAATGTGACACCAATTAACATATTTTTTGAAAATTAATGTGTATAAATAAAAAAACAAATATAGTTTACAACTTTACTCCTCTCTTTAAAACTAGACAAGTTCAAAAACTTTATCTTTGGGAAATTCATGTGACGCAATCATTAACAACTTCATATATCTTCTTCATTATATATAGAACTAATGATGAGTGAGTTGATCCCCAAGCTCACAATAGATTTGTATAGCTTGTTCATCCAAATAGTCAAACGGAAACGACATTGCAGCACTGATATATGTACAATCGTATAATATCCCAAGTAATGGTACCACCAACGTTGATACATGATACTGTATCTTGAACTACATTGTTCATTTCTCAAGCATAGCTATAATAGCTGTAACTTGTTCAATTGTTGAGACTGATTCGTCAATTTTAGATTCTTCGATACATTAGTGAATTTGTTCATTCCAATAAATCATAGGTATATTCAAAATCATTTGGCTACATGTTCTAACACCTAGATCGAACAGATACTAAACATGCACCTTCGACTCCAAAAATTATATAACACTTTTGTTTGGTAAAGCTCACCCACTTAGGTTCAAACAGACATATCTACACATAAGTCTCGACTAAGCATTATGCCACTCAGTTACAACCCTGAAGTTTCGACTTTGTTAAATTTTCATCTCTTAAGTCTCGAGCTGCACCAATCACTCTTAGTCTACACTTAATATATATTATAATTGCATGTCACATGTGGATTTTTTAAATTTTAAAAAAATCTAGTAAGATAATATGTTATATTAATTTAAAAAGTTTCGAGTTTTTAAAATTTTAAATTATTCTATTTGTAACTATGTTTAATAACTAGTGATCATAATTTTAGGTAACTAAATCACAACTATTATTTCAAAATTTTAATACATTGTTATAAGTATTTAAAAATATATACAACTAATAATTAGAAAAATATTTTACATAACTACAAATTCCAAAAAATAAATCTAGTGAAATTTATATAATGATCTTATCTTGACACCTATTTAAAACAGATGGTCAAAATTAAAATAAAAAATGATAAAAATTCAATATAAAGAAGTAAAGAAGTAAAATAACAAATAAAACATGAAAATATTACTCTTAACATATTTTTTTAAAAACTCGGTGTTTAGAATTTTATTCTTAGTAAAAAAACATGTGTCTTATAACTCGTGTCTAACAAATGCAACATAATTTATTAAAAGAAATTTATTTTATTTTTAAACATATATATACTTTTTTTTATAAAAATAACAAAAATAATAATTTAGATTTGTTTCTTTAGCTTTTAAGGTACATCGATGCGCTTTGGTGTTGAAAATTGGTTTTAAACCTATATATAAGAGATTTCAACTATAAACCGGAAAACAATCGGTCCAAATCCACCGGATTTAGCTCGTTTTTTTCAAATAACAAAAAAAAAATCATCACCCATACAGAAAATTTGCAAGTCAAATATACGATGATTCATAACTCAAATATACTGCAATTAAAATTATATCATTTTTTACAAATAGAATTATTTACAATTTTCTTTTATCATTTTAAATTGTGAAATGCGGTATAATATGATCGGTGAAAACTCATATATAGTTTGATTTAATTATAGTTTAGTTGCGAAACATAGTCTATTTTATTGCGTAAACATAGTCTATTTTTACGCAAGAAAATGATATAATTTTAATTGCAGTATATTTGTAAATAATTCTATCTAACTCGCTTGTATACGTGACTTAAAATCTTAAAATCAAACTATAAATTTTTTAAAATTAATATGTGTTTAAGAGTGAGAAAATAAATATAGTATGAGAGGTGAATTTATTGAATAACGTGTTTTAAATCTTAAATCAAGTTTGGTTTCAAAGAGAAAGAAAATAATTTATATATTTTTCTCTCATATCGTTGTAACTATGTTTGATAAGGAAGATTTTGTTTACAATGGTATTTATGTCCAAAATGATAACTATATTCGATAATTTTGATATTATTTATACTACCACACATTACTACACATGGTAAAATAATCATCAATATAGCCACACCCTTAACTTATTATTGGATTTGTGAACCACACTTTTAAAGGTCGGATGAAAGTATAATTTATAGATAGTAATTAAAATTAAACAACACGACGATTGAAATTAAACATACATAATTAAAATATCGGTTACAAATTAAATAACAAATATATATTTCTAAGAAAATATAAAATTTTAAAAACATAGGGACACAAAATCTTAAAATTTATATCTTGAATAATTTTAAACTTTAAAACATTATTTAATTAAAACATATAATTTATTACAAAAAAAATTAAAATATATATGGCAATATGTTTTGGTGTAAGGTTATTATAGTCACATAGTGGTGGGCATATTGACAAATGTCATAGAAATAAGATCAGATAGTTATGTCAATATTACAAACTTGTTAGGAAACAAGTGGTAGAAATGGTATAAAAAGGTGGAAATGGTGCATAAGATTAGGGTGGATATGAATATGATGGAACATATATAAGTAGGGAAAAGAGTGGTAAGCATGGTCTGAAATGGTGAAAATAGCTTGAAAGTCGATGTTGTACTTCGGCCTAAAAAGTACAAAGGTGCTAAAGGAAATAAAATTTTATTAGTATAAGCATGGATTATACATTTGAAGACCAATGATGAAGCATTTGATGATTTTTAAGATCTAGAATATGGTGATGGAGAATTATACTAGATAGATATTGAAGAAGTTAAGGACTAATAATGGCTTATGAAAAAAGTGAATGAGGTATTCACTAGTTATTTTTCTAATCTTGGTATTTTTAAATACCAAACCATGAGATAAAATTCCCAACAAAATTGATTTAGTGAGATGATGAAGTAAAAGTTATTGGAAAATGTAAACTGTATGCTTCTAATAGCTGAAATGAACCAAAAGTTTTATAGAGAAACTATTATAACATCTAGATATATCATTAACAAAATCCTATATACAACACTTCAGTTTTCATACCCACAAGAAGTATGGAATGGAAATAAACATGTGGTGGAATATTTGAAAGTACTCAGGTGTGCTACCTACGCACATGTGAAGTAAGATAAGCTTTATTCGAGAGAACTAAAGTGTTTGTTCTTCGGCTATCCGAAAAAGTAAAAATGTATAGGTTCTTGTGCATGAAGCTTGGAATTAAATATATTTGATTAGTCGATACATGGTATGCAACGAGATGGTAAGTCCATTGGATTAATATGATGAAGACCAAACCTAGTACTACCGATAAAATATGTGGAGTTGATGATGTTTCTAAACAAGAAACCTAAGATAAATATGTTTATGAAGAAGTTGATTTCAGACTTGGTACCTATACGACACATGTAAAGAAAGTTCACCCATTAAATGAAATTGAATATGGCCAAAATTTTGACGTTCTATAGCCTTTAGATGTTTATACTAATGCGCAACATGATGATCTTGATAATTATCAGTTGGTGAGGGATAAAGCGCATATACCTAAATAACCCACACAGAAGTACTGATTTTCTAGATATTATAAGTTATGCTTTTTTTACTGAAAATAAAGGAGATGTTTTTAAACTCGAAAGAACGATAGTATAAAAAATGGTGATAAGTCAAAGTGTTTGAAGGCCATGAGAGAATAACTCATATCTCTAAAGAAGATGGGCACTTGGGTTCTCGTGAAACAGACGAAGGATTAGAAACTTATTATGAGTAAATGGATATTCACGAGGATCAAGACATTCACGGAGTTGAGTTATCCAGATACAATGTTAGACTAGTAGGTAAAGGATTCACACAAAATAAGGGTGTTGATTTCAATAAAATGTTATCATCGATTCTTAAATAAGCCTCAATAAGAGTTATGTTGTTAATTATTTCTAGATTTTATATTGAGTCAGACCATATGGATGTTATTACTGCCTTACTACATGGAGAACTATAAGAGACTATCTACATGAATCAACCTTAACAGTTTGAAGAAAAGAATAAATGGGATGTATGTTTGTTAAAAATACCTCTATATGGCTTGAAACAATCACCAAAGCATTAAAATAGAATATTAAATTCATTTATGAGATATATCAAGTATGTGAGGAGTTTTTATGAAAGATATGTATATTTTAATAGGGAACTATACATGAATAAATATATCGTATTGCTAATATATATATAGATGGCATACTTATAGCTGGGAGGATATGAGAATAATTGAAACTATAAAGACTCAACTGAAATGAAAGTTAGATATGAAGGATTCGAGAGAGGCTAAGAGGATAATTGGTCTTGATATCAAGAAGAACAAACTAAAAGGGTATATGTTTGTACCTTAGTAATAATACATACCGAAGGTTCTAAAAATTTTGGTATATCTGAAGCCAAAATGGTTAGACCTTCAGTTGGTTCTCATTTCAAACTTAGTACCACTCAAGAACCAAAAGAAGTAAAAAATAAGATGGTTTTTTGTTGAATAATGTGTGGAATTGGTATATTTATGTTTAGGATACTTTTGTGTACACAATAAGATAAATTTGAGTGTTTAGGTTTGAATATTTTTTAGGGTTTTTTTGTTCAAATCACAGACATCACACGATAAAATTCACCTCTATCGCACATATCATGCAATTTAGATGAAGTTTATTACAAATAGTGTGCGATAAAAATGAAGTTCATCACGCGATGACTGCGATTCAAACTTTGTTCATCATATAATTCTTGCACTTTTTTGAATTTTTATTGCTAATTTTGTAAAAAATTTACATGCTTTCGTATATATTTTTATTTGACTCATTTCATTTATCCTGTGATAATAAGACAATACATATATAGTTTTAACAAGATAGTGTGCTTAGCTTTTGGTTAATTTTACTTTATATTTTCTTATTCATAAACTCATTCTTATTTTTTAGAGATGGTTAGAGGAAATGTTATAAGTAGCAAGTGCTCACCCTCTCTTGTACCAACATGACGCGAAATTATTTTACAAGATATCGACACTCTCGTATTGTGCAATACAATTGTTATCGTAAAATTATGGAGTCAGAGTCAAACGACGAACTTATGCCTCATCTTCTTGCAGACCATTATGAAGCAGGCGGGAGAAATGCTGGTCCCTCTATAGTGCAGACCCCGGAGGAAGTGTTTGAAAATACCAACCCTCATGTGCCTCAATTTTATGTGGACTACAAGAAGCATGGAACTTTTAGTGCATTCACTGATGATGTAAATTTCCTTAAAACTTATGTTTGACTAATATTCTACTTTTTTATTAATTTCTATTTATGTGTTATGTAGCCTCGATCATCATTATGTTGTTACTCGGTGCACAAAACTAGTCAGCTATGAGATATTTGTCAGTTGACTAAAGTCAGAGAGCGTGTTATGAGTATGCTAATTGGGCCTCTTATCGACTGTCTTGCTTGTTGGTATAAAACCATCCACCTGGCTGAGGTGTTTCTCTAACATTGTCATACAGAGACATCATATTTTCATTTTTATTTTGACGCGATGATAACGAACCTTGACAATATCCATGTGATTAAGGGTCTTCCAATAGAAGGTATATATTTCAATATTGTTGAATATGTTGATGATGATGAGAGGGCCTTGTGTTTGTTCCGTTATGCTTGAACTTAGACCAGCCTACCTACATAAAAAACTAAGAGGCCATATTTTTGATAAACTCCTCCTAGAATCAGCACTCTGAATTGGGATAGGGATAACTTTGCAACCAGGAACCCAAAAGGATTCAAGGATCAAAGGATGTGGATCGATAGGTCACACAAAGGTTGTGGAAAGACCTTTAATATTCCAACTGATCTTCCTTTGGATATGACGCACCAAATGAAGAACAGGTTTTGTTGTGGATATTACACACCAACAAGAGAAGAGTAAAACTTAAGAAGTTTTTTCAGAATCAAAGATAGTCTAACCATTAGAATTCTGAGTACATAGTTTTTATAGGAGAAAGAACTAGCCTTGAACACAATTAAGGCTGCTCTTGGAAACATAATGCATGCCTCTAAAACAATTAAGGCTTTTTTTGGAAACAAAATGCTTTAATATTGAAAATACAAAGTATTAATGATATAAGCTGGAAATCAGACCCTTCCCTCCTCCAAGGACGTGGCGTTTGGTGTAGATGGGCATTGGGCTTTTATTTCAACAAATGGGAAATGGTGAAGTGAAACAATTGCCTCATTAAAAACCTTGTCAAGAAAACCCATTGGGACAAAACTTGAACAAGGGAAAAAGAGTACAATCGAGACACTTTCTCATTTGTTGAAATCAATTAGCTTGAATCAAGACCAAAGTGGTTTGACAAGCTTTTCCACCATACTTGCTATTTTGATCACGTGGATTCTCTAGTTGATTAAGCAATCCTCCAACAGCTTTGTTAAATTGTTTTTCTCTTGATCGAGTTGTTGGACCAGCCGGTAAAATAAGAATATCTTCAACTTCAAGCTCATCTTCTTTTTCAAGTTGTTCATCTGGTTCTTGCACATTTCAATGTTCTAAGCTCCTTGTGTCATCTAGGATCACATCATCCTCTCCCACTTGGAAAGGATTTGACCTCAAATCCATTTCATCTGCGATAAAAGGAACCAAATCAGAAACATTAAACGTAGGACTCACTTTATACTTACCTCGTAGGTCAAGTTGATACGCATTATTGTTGATCTTTTTCTTACTTCAAATGGTCCATCAATTCTAGGCATCAATTTTGACTTCCTCTCTTCTGGAAATCTTTCCTTTCTTAAGTGCACCCATACTTGAGCTCC
Source organism: Limnanthes douglasii subsp. nivea (assembly GCA_036936605.1). Classification (NCBI taxonomy): domain Eukaryota; kingdom Viridiplantae; phylum Streptophyta; class Magnoliopsida; order Brassicales; family Limnanthaceae; genus Limnanthes; species Limnanthes douglasii. The sequence goes on along the minus strand of JAUPFV010000005.1, from coordinate 184,524,006 downwards.
AACCTCAAAAAATTTCTCACGTCTTCCCTTGTTTGCTTGTTTGACATATTGCTCAGTTTTCTTTTCTATGTTTTTCCTTGTATCATCATGGATCTGTTTTACAAGTTCAGCTTTCTTTTTCCCATCTATGCTAGTTCTTTCACTCAAAGGAAAATGAATTAGATCCAAAGGAGATATTGGGTTAAATCCATAAACAATTTGAAAATGAGAGTACTTAGAAGCAGAATGCATAGAATGATTGTATGCAAATTCAACATGTGACAAACATTCTTCCCAAGTTTTCAAGTTCTTTTTAATTAATGCACGTAGAAGAGTGGACAAAGTCCTATTTACTACTTTTGTTTGTCCATCAGTTTGTGGGTGACAGGTAGTAGAAAATAAAAGCTTAGTCCCTAACTTAGACCACAAAGTTTTCCAAAAGTAACTTAGAAACTTAGTGTCCCTATCTGAAACTATCGTCCTAGGCATGCCATGCAAACGAACTATCTCTTTAAAGAACAGATTAGCAATGTGCAACGCATCATCAGTTTTGTGACAAGCAATAAAGTGTGCCATTTTAGAGAATCGATCAACAACCAAAAAATGGAATCCTTACCAGTTCTAGTCCTAGGCAATCCAACTACAAAGTCCATATATATATCAGTCCAAATATGCGTAGGAATAGGTAAAGGAGTATACAAACCGTGGGATTGAACCTTAGATTTGGCTTGTTTGCAAGTAGCACATCTGTCACAGATTCTTTCAACATCCCTCCTCATATGTGGCCAATGGAAGTGATCCAGCATTACCTTGAGAGTTTTAGCTATTCCAAAATGTCCCATTAAGCCTCCTCCATAGGCTTCTCTAACAAGTAAATCTCTCATGGAACAATTAGGCACACATAAACGTTTATCAAAGAATAAGAATCCTTCATGCCTATAGAACCGCCCTGAAGCAAACTTTTCATATGCTTGATACATCTTTCCAAAATCAGAATTATTTTCATATAAACTCTTAAGATGATCAAATCCTAAAATCTTAGCTTCAAGAGTAGTGATTAAGGCATACCTTCGGGACAATGCATCAACAACAATATTTTCTTTACCTTGTTTGTATTTGATGACATATGGAAATGTCTCAATAAATTCTATCCACCTTGCATGTCTTTTGTTAAGTTTTTGCTGACATTTTAGGTGTTTGAGAGATTCATGGTCAGTGTGTATGACAAACTCCTTTGGCCACAAGTAATGCTTCCATGTTTACAAAGATCGAACTAAGGCATACAACTCCTTGTCATAAGTAGGATAGTTTTGAGTAGCTCCTCCAAGCTTTTCACTGAAATAAGCTATGGGCTTTTTATCATGCACCAAAACAGCTCCAATCCCAATTCCAGAAGCATCACATTCAATCTCAAAAGTTTTAAGAAAATCAGGTAATGTCAAGACAAGAGCATGAGTAAGCTTATCTTTTAAGGATTGAAATGCTTCTTCTTGAGCTTGTTCCCACTTGAAACCAGCGTCCTTCTTTATTATCTCAGTGAGTGGTGCAGCTAAGGTGCTGAAATCTTTGAATAAACGCCTATAAAATCCTGCAAGGCCGTGGAAGCTTCTCACTTCTCCAACTGTTTTTGGACTTGGCCATTCGTGGATTGCCTTAACCTTTTCCTCATCCACCTTAATACCATCTGCACTTATAACAAAACCTAAAAAGACAAGATTATCGGTACAAAAAGTGAATTTCTTAAGATTAGCATAGAGATTTTCCTTCCTAAGTACACTTAAAATCAATTTTAGATGGTGAACATGTTCTTTTAAGCACTTGCTGTAAATTAAGATGTCATCGAAATATACTACAACAAAATCTCCTATATAAGCCCTTAAAACATGATTCATTATCCGCATGAATGTACTAGGTGCATTAGTCAGCCCAAATGGCATTACTAACCATTCATATAGTCCATGATTAGTTTTAAATGCAGTTTTCCACTCATCCCCTTCTTTCATCCTAATTTGGTGATAACCACTTTTAAGATCAATCTTAGAAAAAATGCTAGAACCATGCAATTCATCTAACATATCATCTAATCTAGGTATAGGATGGTGATACTTTACTGTTATGTTGTTGATGGCTCTGCAATCAACACACATTCTCCAGGTTCCATATTTCTTGGGCACAAGTAGATCTGGTACCACACAAGGACTCATGCTTTCACGGATATGTCCTTTTTCCATCAGTTCACTGATTTGCCTTTGCAATTCTTTTGTATCCACTGGATTAGTTCTATAAGCAGGTCTGTTAGGAAGGGAGGCACCAGGTACAAAATCTATTTGGTGTTCGATGCCTCTAATTGGTGGAAGCCCTTTTGGATTGTCTTCAGGGAATACATCTTCAAATTCCTGCAAGAGAGAAGTCATCTCACTCGGCAACATCGGTGTCAAGTTAGTTAAAATCATAAGAGTTTCCTTAAACACAAAAAGTAGCATAGGTTGCTTAGAGAATAATGCTTTCTTAACCTCGCCAGATTTTGCATAGAAATTCGAATGTTTAGTTATCCAACTTTCCTTGTTCTGCATATGCTTTTGATCTTGGTAAACTTCTCGTGGAGTCATGGGAACTAGAGTGGTTTTCCTTCCTTGAAACTCAAATGTATGGCGATTAGTGAATCCATCATGGATAATATTTCGATCAGATTTCCATGGCCTTCCTAACAGTATGTGACTAGCCTCCATTGGTAGAACATCACATAAAACTTCATCTTCGTACTTACCAATGGCTAAGGGAACTTCTACTTGGTGGCTAACTTTCATTTCTCCATTGTCGTTAAGCCATTGAAGCTTGTAAGGTGCTGGATGCTTTTTCGTTTTTAAACCAAGCTTATTTACCATAGATTCACTTGCCACATTGGTACAACTGCCTCCATCGATAATAAGGCTACAAACTTTCCCTTGAACAAGACACCTAGTGTGAAACAGATTCTCCCTTTGCTCTTGGTCTTCTTCTTTTGTTTGAACGCTTAAAGACTTTCCTGCTACCAATAAATCTCCTTTAGCAGGTCGCTCTAAGTGTTCTTCGGAAGAATCAGAGACAATTTCTTCTTCCTCTGAAATTATTTCTCCATTATCTAGAATTGTCATAATCTTCTTATTAGAAGACTCATTAGCATAATGTCCCATCTCTTTGCACTTGAAACACTTAACATCACGAGTTCTGATTGCAACCTATTTAGGTTTGCCCTTGTTATCAATAGACAATGGTGTTCCAGATTTTTGGTTCACCTCTACATAGCTTCCTTTCTGATAATTGGTATTCTCATCTTTTGAATAACTTGGCTTAATTGTTACTGCCCCTGAATCGTAACTTGATCTTGAGGAGTTCTTTATTTTAACTTGTTGTTCAAATAGAAAATCTTTGTGTAGCATCTCTTCTAGTTCAACATAATACTGAGTTTCCAATCTGTCTTGAATTTTTCTATTTAAACCCCCAAGAAACCTTGACATTGTTTCCTCTCTATCTTCTGAAATATCAGCTCGCAACATTAAGGTCTCCATTTCTTGATAATACTCTTCAATAGATCGGCTTCCTTGTGTTAATATCCTCAGCTTTAGATGGATCTCACGGTGGTAATGACTAAGAACAAACCTCTTCCGCATAATGGCTTTCATTTCTGCCCAGGATTCTATAGGATGTTCCCCATTACGCCTTCTTGAGGTAACTAGTTGATCCCACCAACTAAGAGCATAATCATAAAATTCAGTAGCAGCAATTCTTACTCGATTGGTCTCCGTGTAGTGTTGAACGTTGAAAACGAGTTCAATATTCTTTTCCCTTTCCAAATAGGCATTTGGATCGTTTTTTCCATAGAATGGTGGAATCTTAATCTTGAGACCTCCAAGATTGTCACGCATACGTTCGTTGCCCTCTCTTGTACGTCTATGGTGCCTTCTATGGCTGTTTCGAGACAAATTGCGCATGCGTTCATAATATTCATCAACGGCTTCATTTCTGAATTGTTCAGGTAGTTCATGGTTTCTTCTTGGATTGGTTTGTCGTGAACGGTTCCGCTCGTGGTCAGTGTTTGATTGAAGCTCTTTTCGAAAGACATCTATCTTGGTGTCTATCAACTTTGTCATAGCTTCAATTAGAAGCTTGTTGTTATTGAAATTGCTGTTTTCTGCATCATTTGAATTAGACATCCTTTTCTACAAAACAAAACAAAAACAAATCACCAGCAACAAGTCCTTGGAAAGTTTTTCAATTTATTTAAAACCATAAAACATATCCAAATCTGTTTTCCTAAGTATATTAAGAGATAAGTTTCACAACAGCACCTAAAAACGATTTTCTACGATTTAAATCTCAAACAACTATAACTAGGGTGAAACAGATCAGAATTTTGTGATTCAAAATGAAATCATCACACTAAACACTCAATCATCACAAATATAGTAAGAATACAAAACATATGATAAACAAATTAATACAACAGATCAAAATTTTGTTATTCAAAATGAAATCATCACACTAACACTCAAATCTTCACAAACAAACTGATAATATAAAATAGATGAAGAAAAATTAATGAGAAAGAGAATACCCAACTTTTAGAATGTTGCTCTGATACCACTTGATAAACTCCTCCTAGAATCGACACTCTGAATTGGGATAGGGGTAACTTTGCAACTAGGAACCCAAAAGGATTCAAGGATCAAAGGATGTGGATCGATAGGTCACACAAAGGTTGTGGAAAGGCCTTTGATATTCCAACTGATCTTCCTTTGGATATGACGCACCAAATGAAGAACAGGTTTTCTTGTGGATATTACACACCAACAAGAGAAGAGTAAAACTTAAGAAGTTTTTTCAGAATCAAAGATAGTCTAACCATTAGAATTCTGAGTACATAGTTTTTATAGGAGAAAGAACTAGCCTTGAACACAATTAAGGCTGTTCTTGGAAACATAATGCATGCCTCTAAAACAATTAAGGCTTTTCTTGGAAACAAAATGCTTTAATATTGAAAATACAAAGTATTAATGATATAAGCTGGAAATCAGACCCTTCCCTCCTCCAAGGACGTGGCTTTTGGTGTAGATGGGCCATGGGCTTTTATTTCAACAAATGGGCAATGGTGAAGTGAAACAATTGCCTTATTAAAAACCTTGTCAAGAAAACCCATTGGGACAAAACTTGAACAAGGGAAAAAGAGTACAATCGAGACACTTTCTCATTTGTTGAAATCAATTAGCTTGAATCAAGACCAAAGTGGTTTGACAAGCTTTTCCACCATACTTGCTGTTTTGATCACGTGGATTCTCTAGTTGATTAAGCAATCCTCCAACAGCTTTGTTAAATTATTTTGCTCTTGATCGAGTTGTTGGACCAGCCGGTAAAATAAGAATATCTTCAACTTCAAGCTCATCTTCTTTTTCAAGTTGTTCATCTGGTTCTTGCACATTTCCATGTTCTAAGCTCCTTGTGTCATCTAGGATCACATCAGTAGAGGTGGAAAATTTGTTCATCTTTCGTGGTTGCGAGAGACCTGTTTTGTATTCGCTATTGTAATGATGTTGTGATCGGTGAGCATGTCAAACATGCGTTGATCAAATGATAACTTAATCCATGGTTGTGATTGATTCGTCAATTTTAGATTCTCAAATATATTAGTGAATCAGTTTTATTCATTTACTCATAGATATCTTCAAAATTCTTCAGCTACACGTTCTTACATCTAGGTCCAGTAGGTATTAACCATTTACCTTTGGCTCTAACAGTTATATAATACTTGTCATCGACACCCCCTTAGGTTCCATCATACTTCTATCCACCCAAGTCTCGACTGATCATCATAGATATTTGGACCTTTCAAGGTCATATTTAAATGGCACTCGCAATTTTTAATTCGATTGTAAGAAGAGTCAAGAACAAAGTAACAATAAAATACTCCAATCTGTGAAAATTTATGAAAAATATACTTTATTATAGTACAAGAACCTAAGATCTCAGTTAAAAGTTTGATAACCTCACAAAAAACTTGGATCACACATAGCACAACCAACATAACCAACAAGATTTGGATTTTTTTAAAGAAGATTTCAATGGTAAAATTGTTTTATATCATGAACGGTTCCTACATTTAAATGTTAATGACTCTTCTTTTGACAAGACTTTCTTAGTCACCATTGTTTATGTTAAAAACATTAAGGAATTAAGAGTTGATCTTTGGAATGGTATAACAGCAATATCATACTACTATAAGCATTGGATTATCATTAGGTATTTCAATGTTATCACTAATTCACATAAACAATTAGCTTACTTCACTTTATACTTGATAAGTATGGATGATTTCAATAACATAATGCAAGAAAATTTCCTAGTTAATGTTGGTTTCTTATGATTTATATTTACTTGGTTAAACAATCATAAATGAAAGAGATTGAACCGAGTTTTGTAGAAGTCTTCCTGGTTTGGCTAATTTGACACCACTAAAGTAAATCACAGAGCTAAGAATGGGTCAAACCACTCTTCATTAAATACAAATATTACAGTTGAATAACATCAAATCAATCATTCTTTGAGTTTTAAAACATGTGGATCCAACACCCAAGATTCTTAAAAGTAGTTGAGAATTAGTGGAAAAAAGATATGTATGGTTCTCTTTTTTTGGAACGTATTTAAGGGACTAAAATTCATGATAAAATAATAAAAATAGTTTATCTTTGGTAACATATTTGATACAATTGTGAAATCTAAAGAAATTGTTTAGTACCTTGAGCATATTCTAAAGGAAAATCAAAACATAGATGATCAAATGAGATACTCAAAAGCTAACGAATTACATTTAAAATTATTGACTAGAATGGACACATATTAAGAACAATGGCGCATCTTGGTTGAAAATTAAGGAAAAAAAATCCAAGTTCTTTCACAACTATGTTAATAAAAGAAGGAAAATAAATAAAATCCATAGTATCTTGGATGAAGGCTAATGGATCACTGAATCATCAGTTATTGACAAATTAACTGGAAAATCACTATAATCTTCTCTTAAATGCTTCACCCCAACTATTGGATCCAGGAAACCTTCAGAACATAATTCTTAAGCTAGTGATTGAGCATGACAATATTAAGCTATTAGCACCACCTTTAGAGGATGAAATCCTTACATCACTGAAAAACTTGAACTTTAAGATTATGGTTGGTGTTGATGGCTTAAATATAAATTTTTATCATTTATACTGGCCAATCATCTATAAGGACCTTTGCGTTGTTATAACCTCATTATTATAAAACTTCCGAACCCTCAATGAGGTTTTCTAAAACTTATACCAGAACAATATTGAAGTTTTGTTAAAGGCATAAACATACATGAAACTATTATATTAACGCAAGAACTAGCCTATAACATTAACAAAAAGTCAGAGGTGGAAATATCATGCTGAAAATAAATATGGCTAAGGCTTTTGATAGAATCTCATTTGAGTTCATCTATTAAAGTATGAAGGCTTTTGGTTTTGACAAAAATGGATAAGAGGGATTAAGAATAACAACAACTAAGTTGGGTTTTCTATCATTATCAATGGTGAACTAAATGGTTACTTCAAATCCACAAATGGTGTTATGAAATAGGACCCTATATCTCATATCCTATTTATTCTTGATAAATAATACCTTATCAGGGCATTATAAAAGTTTTTTTACAATGATATTGGTTTACACTATAAACCATGAAGTAAAATGATTATACCTTGTATTTCCTACGCTAATAACTTTCTTATATTTTACAATGGTTCTTCAAACAAGCTTAGAAAAATATGTAACTTCATGAAACAATATAAAGCATGTTCTGAACTAAAAAATCAATAATGAGAAATCAATCTTTATAACTCCTACCAAAATGACACAGAAAATAGTTAATATCCTTAGAAGGTTGATTGGTTTCAAGCATGGTAAACTCTCATTTAAATACCTTGGTATTCCCATAACTCAAATATTAAAACTCACAACTACAATCAACTTGTATAAAAAGTTATATAAAAAAATCCATGACTAGGATAATAATCATTTGGAGGAAGACTCATCTTGATCCAATCTATGTTAATGATTACTCCTACGTATTAGCTCCAGAGTTGTATAATTCCTAAGACGGTGATTTTTAGGCTTGAACAAATGTGCAATAACTTTATTTAAGGCTCTAAAGAGAATAAGATAGCTTGGAATTCGGTAAATAGAAATTATTGTGTAAGCCATATAATGAAGGTGGTATGAACATTGGAAGCATAAAGGAGTTTCATACTGGTTTTTTCTTGTAAAATCTAGTTCAAACTCAGAGAAAATACAATTTTTGTCTAAATTACATGCTCTCTCTATTGTGATAATGTTCACCCCCATTAGCCCATCCTCATATCAACAACCCTAAAATATGAAAATTATTAACATGAACACAAAATATTATTGAAAACTATACATTTTGGTAAGTTGGCAGAGGAAAAATTGATTATTGGATGAAAAAATAGTGTGATAAGAAGTCTCTTATCCCATTATGCATATAATTATATTCATTTGAAGAATAAATTGATTATTTTTTGAAAGATGAAAAATGGGACCTCGCAAAACTCAAAACTGTAATCCTCCCCTCAGATATTAAAAGGATATATAAAATGCAACTACATTCAAATGTAGTTGATGAAATCAAGTTGACTCTCTCTATATTTGGGGATTTAAATAGCAAAAACATATGCAAGAAATAAGACAAAAAGTAGACCAATCTAAGTTGTTCAAAGAATATGAAATGACATTACACTTAAAAAATGTTATTTTCTATTACGGAGAATTATAAAAGGCTGGTTACCTGTTGATTCTATCACACAAATAAAATATTTCTCATTGGAGTCCAAATGGAAATTTTGCAAAGAAAATGAATCAATCAAACAGATTTGTGGGATACAAAATTATTTGAGACATTTGGAAACACTTTTATGCCTGTTTGGAATTTACATCTCCAAACATATGACTCTAATACACCTTATAAAATCTTGGTATTGGTCAAATAAGCAAGAGATTCATATGAAGACCATTATACCTCATATCATTTGATGGTATATTTGGAGAACACGAAATAAATCAAAACATCAAGGGTTATTCATACACCTTAGCCAGTAATAAATCAAATCAATTGCATAATCTTTGAAACTAGCCAATGCTAACCTTTTCAAATTCACACACTGAAAATAGGGCAAACTCACTACCTCTTACCTTGATTGTTATATGCTAACAAACAAACCAAACTGTTGCACATTAGTAATGGTATCCTCCTAGAGGAAATAAAATTAAACTCAATATAGACGAGTCAATCATATCCATTGGAGATCAAGTGGCGGTGGGATTTTGAAAAAATAATAAATGATAAATTATTTTGGTTTTTGGAAGACTATATGAGAAACAATCAACTTTATTAGCTGAATGCGGCTTTATTGGTTGTCCTCCTCATATGAAATCAAAGAAAAATATTTAATCTAACATTGAAACATATTAATTATTCTTATGTGGATGATTTCTAATAGAAAAATACTTTGGTTTATGATCTTTAATTGAAAGTTGTAGAAAATTACTCAAAGCTGAGATGACAATCTACATATATGTAGAGAGAAAAACCAAGCAACATAATGGTTTGCAAAAGAAACTCTAATGCATGTAAAGTCACTAAATTTCAACAAAAATATGATTTCATCGAACTGTAATGCTATCACATTCATAAAAAGTATATAAATATGTTATCTCAAACTGGAGGACTAAATGTTATCCCTATACCGTTGAGAAATAAAAAAAGGTTTTAACTAGCGAAGAAGAAGAGATTGATAAAGATACTAAGAATGAAAAGAAAAAGAAAAGTCTATGAAAAACTCAAAAATATCCCTGAACATAGCCTCGACAAGAAAGATGAGAATAATCAACAAAAAATGTTATGACCCAAAATCAAGATATAAAATTCTATGAAGATAACATCAACTTAGAAGATATGAACTCATAGTTTAACGCTAAAAAATCTCACCTGAATAGTTTACATCAATTATAGATTTCGATCTTAATCCCGAATGATTTCCATCAGTTGAACTACTTGAACAAGAATCATCATGAAAGTCAGTTCACGAACAAGAATAAAGAAAAAAGTCCTATAAAATATGAAAAAGAACTCAACTCGAAATAAGTGAAGGAAATAAATATTTAAAATTTGTGAAAAATAATTCCTTTAATAAAATCCATCTCTCAATTTGGACCAATTTCAAAAGCTCGTACCTCTGACTATTTTAATACTCTTCGATGACTTTTTTTTAATAATAATAATAATATTCAGGCATTCCATAAATTAAATCCAGTTATTTTCTTTCACGGTGGAATCATTTCTTGATCCTATGTGGATAAAAGGGTAAAAATTGAAATAGAACGAGATACAATATAAAAATAAAAAGATGAATAAAAGAGGAGGCCCCAGAAGGAAAAGTTTCATTTATAGATTGTTAAACGTGGGTTGAAAATTAGGGTTTCTGCACCGCGTCTTATAAATAGTTCGCCTCCTTAACGTTATCTCAAACACAACTTAGACACTTGAGTGTGTTTTCTGTCTTATTTTTAGATGTGTATCAAAATTGCGCTCCTTATGTTTGTTTTATACGTATATGTGATGTTTGATTAAGGCTGTTTATATATATATATATATATGTATGTTTACCAACAGAGAGATTGTTTACAATGATGAACAAACCTTTGTGTCCGAGTTTAATCGATGACGGCAACACAACCCTCTAAGAAGTTCTGAGTACTTTCTAGTTGGTCGTTTTTATGTTCAATTATAAGTAATGTTCTTGTAGTGATTTGATGAATCAAACTTCAATAGTCTGTCAATCCACTGATTTCTAATGATGTGAAATTGAATCCCTCAAATGGATTCTGATCACTACATGGATATTTATCCGTGCTATATTCTTTATTCAAAGTTTGTATGTATCGAAATTAAGTAAGGGCAAGTGATGAACACAATACAACAAATGGGTAATTTGCGTCTGAATATCTATTGATGCTAACACCTTGGAGAACTGATGCCCTTTCTTATTCGAATATTGTACGTACTATAATTCTTGTTGGTATTTGTTATTGTTAGTTTTAAAAATTTGTAGCAGGACAAATGGGTTAAGCTTTTTTAATGGGTTCGTCTTGGTTTCTTCTTGCTAGAATGTGGATGGATGATGAGATCATAATATTACAGTTATCCCTGTCTGACTACTTATGCTGATATTATGTGATCTGAGCCCAACGATCTTTTCTTACAATTTTTGTTTGCTCGGAGAGTTCTAGTTACTTACATCTGTTTTATTTGATTGATTATTTATCTTGAAATCGGATTCTTAAATATAATTATATTTGTTTTCTCAAATATTAGATAGAGTTTGTAGCTGTTGATAACTACTAATGGTTTACAGGAATGAATGCTAGTGTTTTGCTGGTAATACTAATGGATGTTGATAACTACTAATGGTTTACAGGACGCGCGCACAGATTTGCTCTTGGGTGTACTCCCAAAAGACTTCTTACTAGTTGAGGTGGGCTCACACTTATATACACTCTTTTATGGTCCTTGTTAGCAATGTGGGATTGGGGTCCTCTATGTGATGAAGTTTATTCTTCACATTCCCCCTTAAACTTTATACCAGTAATTTGTTGGAACTTCGGCGGTTAAGCCTTGTATGGCTCTGATACCATGTTAAAGCTATAGAGAGAGAGATGAAGATTGAAAGAAGCAGATATGTAACTGAAATTTTTATTAAATCTTTTTCTACCATTTGTATTTACAAACCTAAATCTGTTACAGAGTTTGTTATTGTATTGGATTGTTAATAACAAACTCAGCCCATTCAAAACAACTAACAAGACTAAGCTTTAGGTCCAATACAAGAAGTTAGGTCGTCAGCCCATGACCCGGTCCAGAACACAGCCCAACCATATAAAAGGCTTAAGACACAGCTTCACACACTTCCTGTTCCAAACCCTAGATCGAAAACACCAGCCTCCAACTTTCTCAAATCTGTCAAACCCTAGATCACACACCAACTTTCCCAAATCTGTCAAACTGCTCAGCAGATCCTGAGCTGAAGCATGGAGGCTGATATGTGATCTAGGGTTTGACAGATTTGGGAAAGTTGGAGGCTGGTGTTTTCGATCTAGGGTTAGGAACAGGAAGTGTGTGAAGCTGTGTCTTAAGCCTTTAATATGGTTGGGCTGTGTTCTGGACCGGGTCATGGGTTGACGACCTAACTTCTTGTATTGGACCTAAAGCTTAGTCTTGTTAGTTGTTTTGAATGGGCTGAGTTTGTTATTAACAGTCCAATACAATAACAAACTCTGTAACAGATTTCTGTTACACATTGAACAGATTGTAGTGCCTATAAATATTATATTTGTAAATACAAATGGTAGAGAAAGATTTAACAAAAATTTCAGTTACGTATTTGCTTCTTTCAATCTTCATCTCTCTCTATAGCTTCAACTGTTTAGTTAAGTAAAAGTTTGTTTTTATTTGGTTAAACCTATGTCTAATCAGTCTAGAGTCTGGTATTTATGGAATGTGATGCCTCATTGTGAAAGTCTTTTAGGTCTTACTTTTTCGAGGAAGAGAAACTTGTGGCCATGACTTATACTGCTAAGAGGAGTAAAGTCATGGATATTAACCTTGAATCTTTGATGTTTAGCTCGAAAGGCGCCCCTAGCATTTGTCTCGGGGTACTTTAAAACTTTTAATGGATCTTTGGTCAAAAGGAGCAGATTGTGGCCATAATAGATGAAAATGTGTAGATATTTTGTATGATTAATGTAGTTTTTGGTAGTTTTAGTTTTTTTTTCACTTTTTTTATCATAATCAAAATAGATGGATAATGAATAATGTGAAATATGTTATGATGCATGATAGATGTGAAACCTTTGTGATACACGAAAGATGCAAAACATGCCATAACCAAAACACATGGACTTGATAGATAGCGACATAACCAAATATATTGGTTTAATATATGTGAAACGTATTATAACGAAATGCAATTATTTTATATTGGTTTAATATATGTGAAACATGTTATAACGAAATGCAATTATTTTTGATAAATGTGAAACCTTTTATAACTAAATACATAGGTTCGATAGATGCTAAACACAACCATAGCCAAATACATTAGGTCGTGATAGATGAGAAACATTGGATAACCAAATACTTTGATTTGATAAATGCTAAACCAAGTCATAACTAAATACATTTTTGGTGGTTACAGATGTAAAACCTATCATAACCTTGATAGATGCTAAACTGGCCAGACTCTTCTTAGTGACTCTTCTTAATAGACATACAAATAAATTAGATGATAAACATATATATATATATATATATATATATATATATATATATATATATATATATATATATATATATATATATATTTTATGAAAATAAATTTGAAGAGATACATTTACTAATCTTTATGCACTTCTATTTATTAGATCTGAGCGTCTTGGTAATGGGTTTAGATTTACTGTTGATTCATTTTTAATATCTATTACTGGTAACATTCAATGGGCAATTGTCCCTCGTTGTGCTTGTGTTAGAATAGAAACGAAGATGTAACATTTTGTGATGCATTGTAGCTTATTGCCAACTTCAATTCTCTTGTAGCAGTCTCAAAACGTTTTTTGCTTATCTGCTTAACGGTACCCTCATTTCTGCTATCCTTCTGTTTGTAATTTTTATGGTTTGAAGGTGTGAATCACTGTATTTGGAGTAAGAGATGAAATATGTTAGTTATGTGAGAAGGGACGGATTTAGTTGATGGTTGTGTATATCACGAGCTCCCCTAGAATAAACAAAAAGAAAGTATCAGGTTGCCAACCTATAGTTGGCATACAATTATGTGTTGCTAATGCAACTCAAAAGCTATAGGTAGTTTTAGTGAATGATGCATTCGTTATTGCTCTAAGCATTTTTAGGGTCTGGTAGAGGTTCATGAATAATTATACTAGAAAGATGTTACTAACAATTGTTTATAATATGTGAATGAGGCATTCATTAGCTCTAATGCTCTTTATAGTTGCAATATTCCAAAGAGATACATAGTATTTAATGAGGTAGTGAGGCCATTTAGTTAAAGCAGTGGAAACCGAACTTAGTATTGTTGTGAAAAATAGTGGAATTGAGGATGTTCAACACCGTTCTAATGTTTAGATATGATATTGTAAATTATTCGTTGTCCATTGAAAATTAAGAAGTTGGTCGTGTACTCAAGAGTTATCACGGTACTGTGAAAACTAGTGAAGCCAATGTGGTTGAAGGTCATGCGAGAATAACTGGATTTTTGTGAAGTAAGAGTTGAAAGCTTGTTAGGAGTTAATGGATATTCAATAGGAAGCAAGACATTTATGGAGTTGATTTATCCAGATACAAAGCTATGATGGTGGCTAAGTGATTCACATAAAATAAATGTGTTGATGCTAATGAATATTTTTATTGGTTGTGAAGCAAGCCTCAATAGGGAAGAATTATGTTGCTAATTGGTGGGATGGTGTTTGTTAAAGAGAGTCCTATATGAGCTGAAACAATTACTTGAAATATAAGATTTGATTATTTTATTAGTTTTATAAACTATGTTAGGATTTGTTATGACATGTTTTTATTGTAATTGAGAAACACCCAAATAGCTGGAAATGAAACGAGGAGAACTTAAACGGTGAAGACTTGTCTATATGGATAGTTTGGAATAAAGGATACGGGACATGCTAAAAAGATATTTCAAATGGAGATTAATATGAACAAATTGAGAAGTTATATTTTCTTATTCCATGAAGAATGTATAAGGAAGGTTTTAAAAATGTATGGTATATCCGAAACAAAAGTGGTTGGAACTTCGATTCGTTCTTATTTCAAAATAAGTATCACTTAAGCACCAACCGATGTAAAAGTTAATAAGGTAATGTAAGAGATACTTTATGCTAATATTATTGGAAGCATTATGTATTCAATGATATGCACGAGATCTAATCTTGCATATTTTGAGTAGATTTATATTACACTCGGGGAAGCCTCATTCATAAGCTCTCAAATGATTCATGAGATACTTATGGGCTTAATTGAAATTGGATTGTGTTATAATTAAAATTACAATATTGATGAGATGTTGGTGGGGTATGTTGACTCTGATTATACAAGTGGCATTGACACAAGAAAATTAACTTCAGTTCATCTGTTTACTATGCTTGAAGAAATGATTAGCTGAAAATCATGTCTTTAAGTGGTTATTGCCTTTTATAATATACGGAACCCGAATATATGACTGATACTAAATAAATGTAGGAAGTTATGTGGTTGAAGGTATTATTGAGTGAGATCACAGATATATAACAAAATGTGACTATATTATGTGATAATAGTGGTGCTATTTACTTAACGGGGAATATGTTGTTCCATTAGAGAATTAAGCACGTAAATACCAAGTTGCATTTTATCTAATATGTGGTTGAGAAAAAACAAGTGAATGCACCAAAGATTGTAAATGCTGAAAACCCTTCGGATGCTCTAACCAAAGTGTTATCGATTTCAAAGTTCACGAATTGTATGTAAAACTTGTGCAAGTTTTGAGGACAAGTGATATGATGTTTTTAGATAGTAGTTGGTCCATCAGGGAAATTTATATTGTAGTCACTATAATCCTATCATAGGAATTGTTAGGTGTAGGATAAATATGACTGATGCAACTCAACCAAATACTTAAGGGTCAAAGATTTGAGTAAGTTGGGAACTTAAGGGTTGCCACTGCTGAATTTCTATGTGGTTAGATTTCCGATGAATACTTAGGTGCAGATTCTTCTGTTGGAACATAAATGTGAGCTTAACCGAAGATAAGTTTTGTGTTACTACTGAAACAGAAGGGGCATGATCATTACATGTTAGACCTAGGTGTAAAAACCTGTTGCCGAAGAATTTGTAATATACTATAGTGTTTGTAGAAGAAATTGATTAATTAATATGTTGATATTGATAAAGTAATATCAACTATTGATCAAGTAGTCGTTGATATGAGCGTGTTTGAAGATTGAGCATGATAGTACAAGGTATAATGTCAATGTGGGTGGTGCCACTACATGTGACAATGTACAAACCTTTAGATGCCAGGATCGCAATATCGTTTTCATTCTTCTGTTTTAGGGAACAAACTGTAAGTTTCTCTCATGAGCTTGGGGTTCAGCTCACTCATTGTTGATTTTATATACAAAGGAGAAGAGGTATAGAGTTGCTGAAGCGGTTGTTGCGTGAATTAGCTAAATAGAGAAAGTGTGAGCTTGTCTAGTTTAAGAGAAAAATATTAAGGTAAAAGATAAATATTGAGAGAAACATTAAGATCCATAGCGCCTTCAGTAACACGAATGAAGTTTGTAACAAAAGAAGAGTGGTTGTGTTAATTGTGTTTGAGAGAGTTTTATGGTGACCTTTCTCTATATGAAATTTATGTATTTTATTCGTAGGTGTAGAATTTCTTCATAATCCGAACCACTTTAGTTTTATCTTTTGTGATTGGTTTTACTTTTTTGTATTTATATAAATTTATGTCGAAAAGTTCATAAAATGGCTGTCTATTGTCTTCTTGCCAATAACATAATGCAAGACAATTTCCTGGTTGATGTTGGTTTCTTATGATCTAGAGTTACTTGGTTAAACAATCATAAATGAAAGAGATTGGACCAAGTTTTGTAGAACTCTGGCTTGACTAATTTGACACCACTAAAGTAAATCACATAGTTAAAAATTGCTTAAAGAGAGAAATTCTGAGTTTGTCTCATTTTAGAGCTAAATAGTAAGGTAGAAGATAAGCACCGAGAGAAACATTAAGATCCACAATAATTTCAATAAGCCGAATGTCGTTTGTAACAAAAGAAGAGCGATTATGTTAATTATGTTTGAGAGAGTTTTCTGGTGAGCTTTCTTTATATAAAATTTATGTCTTTTGTTCGTAGGTGTATGGATTTTTTTATTTTATGATTGGTTTTACTTTTTGTATTTAAATAAATTTATGTTGAAAAGTTCAACAAACGGAATTCTATTTTTTCTTGCCATAAATCACCTAAAACCTAAAGCTACGATCTAGTGCCGAAGTATCTAATAATCTCATCTAATGTCTTATGACTTTTTATCATTGATATTTTCTAGTCTCATATAATAACAATATATATATATATATATATATATATATATATATATATATATATATATTAAAACCATTAAAACTACTTAAATCTACTAAAATTATAATTTATATTTTAAAAATATTTTAATATAATTTAAATGACAAGTGAGAGACAACAAATTGAATTTTTTTTTAGGTTTACAAATTTATGTGATAACCACTAATTTAATATTTTGAAAATTTGATTTTTTTAAAATACACAATTAGTGTTATATTTTCTCGGGTTCAATTCAATAATTTTTTAAATAAAAAAATTTGTGTCATAATTAGAGTGGTTTTAAAATTCTACTAATACTAAATATATTTATTTTTTAAGATCCAAAACGAAAATATTATCCACTTACTACCTTTTTATGTATTTTTTGGAAATATCCATTTAACTCCTTAATTACCATCTAAGACCCAACTATTTTATATAATATTTTAAATACCCTCGGTTAATTATATTATACATTTTATATTTTTTACATCTACTTTTTTCGTTATTTCTTTCTTTCTTTAGTCTTACGATTTCATCTAGAGTAGCATAACAATAACATGTTACGGTCAATTCCTTGTTTTTCTTTTGTTTTTGTATGATTTTATTTATATTTTGCGATTTTGATTGTGTTTTTATTTGATTTCTATGTTTGATTTTTTATTTGTGTTTAGGTAACTCAATTTTTAAGCATATTTGTTCTTGAGGTTTCAGTTTTTTTTTAATGATTTTTGGTATTTGATATGTTATTACTTTGATTTTGTAGTTGAAATGGGGTATTGTAGTAAGGTTTTGATCGTTTTTAATATTTTGTTTTGTGTTTCTTGAAAATTTTGTTTGAGAAAGGGTTTACAACGTAATCGAAGAAGATGAAGTTTGGCAGATGCGAAATATTTTAAATTTATGTACTAGTAGATGCAAAATTTGTGCATTTTATGTAACGATAGTTAAGCAACATAATATTTTCTTATAGATTCAAAACATGTGTATTCTTTGTACTGATATATGAAAAATGTGTTTATTTTTTGTACTGATAGATGCAAATCCTATTCTTTACTGTAACGATAGATGCAAAACCCGTGTATTTTCCTGACGAATGCAGGTACGCAATGTCTAGAAGTTGATTATGTTTTTTAAACAAAATGATGAACTTACAATCTGTGATCTTGGTCTATTTGATAAAAAATAGATATTGTTTAAGTTTTTTATAAAGTAGATATGATGCATTAGTGCGGGAGAAATTCATATTAAGATATTGTTGCGATGATCCAAAAACGTTATGTTAATGCTGATTTAGTTGCTTTGGTATCAGTTTGTTGATACTTTGGGTGTTTCGACTGTTACTATAAATGTTGAAGGTGATGTAGTTGTTGGTGATAATGTTTGCGAAACTGCTCAAACTATATTTATAGCTTCAAATGAATAGTTTATTTGTGGGGAAACTGGTCAAAGTTCTGGTATCAATATTACTTGTCACAATAACAAATCACTTTCTTCTGTTGGTAAGGTAAATGAAAGTAGTGGTGTTAGGCCAATTTTTGAAGATGGTGAAGTAAGTTTAAGATTAGCTATTACTAGGTTTTCTTTACAAGAAGGTTTTACTTTCAACTATATGTATAATAATAAACAAAGAGTAATTATTTATTGCACGAAAAATATTCAAAGGGTTGTCATTGGAGACTTTATGCTAAAAAAATAAGTCCAGGTTTTATTATTATTAAGAAGTATGTCCAACCTCATACTCTTAAGATTGGGTTTTGAAAAGAATATATAAGGAATTTATCATCGGATATAATTGCTAATGAAATACGTGATTGTGTTAGGAGGAATGTTGATGTTAAAGTTACAAGTTTGAAATCATTTAAAAAAATAATGGTTTAGATATCTCTTACCATGTTTCGTGGTTTGCTTTAGAGAAAGGTAAGATGGCTGTATATGGAGATAGTCAATTTTTTTATAAACTACTTAAGAGTTATTTTAAAAAATTGAAGGTTCTTGGTAGCAACAATGATTACATATTGAAATATTCTTTAGAAACCAATATCTTCAGGTGTTGTTTCGTAGCATTCAGTTCTTGTCTCCATGGTTTTAATTCTTATCGTCCAGTTTTATTAATCGATGCAAATTTTTTAAAGGGGAAATATAAAGGGGTGTTGCTATCTTCCATAGATAAAGATGGTAAAAATTGTGATTTTTTGTTATATAATGTTTTTATATTGCAGAACATGTTGCTTTTCTTATGTTAGATATAATACAACAAAACCAGGCATGGATAAAATATGATAGATGCAAAACCTTGAATACTTAATATGATAGATGTGCAACCTGACAGTATAAGTAAAATGGTAGATGCGAAACCTTGTATAATTAATATGATAGATGCAAAACCTATGCAAATGTGTAACTTCTGCAAATGATAGATTTGAAACCTTGAATAATTAATATGATAATTATGAAAAGTTATTAATATATATATATATATATATATATATATATATATATATATATATATATATATATATATATATTCCATATATTTTTGCATACATATCTCTTGTTGGATTTGGTATTGTTGGGGCTGAAGATACCAACAATTGGTTTTGGTTTTTGGAGATGTTGAGCTCTATTTGTCGGATCAGAAAATTATATATTTATTAATGATCATCATCTAGGTATTGTTAGTAATGTATCCGCCGTATTTACAGATTGTTATCATGCATACTATATTTATTATCTTATAAATAATTTAAGGTATCTTTGAGTGGTACATCTACAACATTTAAAGATACGGTGGTTCACATTTTTAAAAGATACGCATATGCTACTAGTAAGAAGTTGTTCATTCAATATATTGACGAATTTCTTAAACAAAGAGGTCACAAGGTTGTTGGTTTTTATGCTAATGTACCTTCTGAAAAATATCCTTGTGTTTTTCCAAAGGCAAGATGTATGGCTTATGTATTCTACTCCAGCTGAGTCTTTTAATAATCATATCAAATAGTTTTATGGTTTGCCCATACTGAAGTTAGTTGACAGGATTAGAATCTACTAATGAGTCAAATTTTGAGACGTTTTGTTGACGCTGAACGTTGGACTAGTGATTTGTGTCTTAAATTTGATAAAAAAAATTAAAGGTAATATCGTACGAGATCGTCCATGGATAGTTCATTCGTCTTCTCATTTTTTATATGAAGTGTTTTGTGATCCTGTTATGGTTGTTGATTTTAATGTACATAGTTGTTCTTGTGGTGCATGCCAACATGATTTTTTCCCATGACATCATGCTTTAGCTGCTATATTTTATATAGATGTGGATCCCATGAAATATATTGAGTGATACTATTTTGTAATCTCTTATAAGGTCCCATTTTTATATGGTGTAGCTACATTTACTACTTTGGGTCAAACATGTACTTCAACAACTTCTCCAGATATACTTCCTCTAGTTTGAAAAGGAGAGCTGAAGACAACGTGTTCTCGTTGTTTGAAATGTGGTCATAATAGACGAAAGTGTGTAGATATTCTGTATGATTGGTGTAATTTTTGATACTTTTAGTTTTTTCAGACTTTTTTTGTCATAATCAAAATGGATGGATAACGAATAATGTGAAATATGTTATGATGCATGATATATATGAAACCTTTGTGATACACGAAAGATGCAAAACATGTCATAACCAAAATAGATGGGCTTGATAGAAAGAGGCATAACTAAATATATTGGTTTAATATATGTGAAACGTATTATAACGAAATGCAGTTATTTTTGATAGATGTGAAACCTTTCATAACCAAATACATAGGTTTGATAGATGCTAAACACAATCATAGCAAAAACATTAGGTTATGATAGATGCGAAACATTGGATAACCGAATACATTGATTTGATAAAAGCTAAACCAAGTCATAACTAAATACATTTTTGGTGGTGACAGATGTGAAACCTATTATAACCAAAATACATGGGTTTGATAATTGTTAAACCGGTCAGACTCTTCTTAGTGACTCTTCTTAATAGACATACAAATAAATTAGATGATAGACATATATATAGTATGAAAATAAATTTGAAGAGATACATTTACTAATCTTTATGCACTTCTATTTATTAGATCTGAGCGTCTTGGCAACGGGTTTAGATTTACCAGTTGATTCTTTTTCAATATCTATTACTAGTAACATTCAATGGGCAATTGTCCCTCATCGTTCTTTTGTTAGAATCGAAACGTAGATGTAAACTTTTGTGATGCATTGTAGCTTATTGTCAACATATTGTATTACATCCATATTTGGGTTTAGCATGGGCTACATCGAAGCAATATTATTTAGAAACATTATTTATTAATTAATTAATACATGTGTTTTAATAGTATATTATTCTTACCATTACGCTTCTAGCTATGTATGTTACTGGAATAAATTATCCCGGATAATCATGAATTGGTATGTAAAAATTGTGTTGTTTAAGGTAAATCTACATATAATCGTCTATTACTTGTATTGTCAAAAGTGGAAGCTAATTTTTAATTTATTTGTGTAATGGGAAGCTAATTTTTAATTTATTTGTGTAATGGGAAGCAAGGAAAACAAAATAAATATAAATTTAAGTTTTACTTAAGTGTCTATTTTCTCTTGAGCTAATATCTCCATCATATTACTAACAAAAATATTAGATCATGCTATCTATGGAACTGACCATACTATTAGATCTTTATTGTTTTCTCTTTTCTGAATCAATTCTAATTTGTAGTATTGCTTTATTTCGATGGCTTTTGTTATTTTGTTTGTAAATATACATTTGTTTTTGGTAATTTCCATTTCAGCAATTTCATCAAGGATTGAGTATTGAGAAGGATCCATATATAGTTCAAATGAAGGTCCTTCATCCAACTCTTTCTACAAAATGGTAAAAGTAGAAGAAACTATGTAAGATGTAAAACTAGTGAAACTGTGTAAGATGTGATAGATACGAAACCCGTTTATGAAAAACCAGTGCAACTATGATAGATGAGAAACCAATGCAACTATGATAGATGCGAAACCAGTGCAACTATGATTGATGAAGAACCCGTGCAATTATGATAAATGAAAAACTAGTGCAACTATGTTAAATGCAACTATGATAGATGAGAAACCAGTGAAACTATGCAAAATCAAATGAATGAGAGCAACTTAAATTCGTGCAAAAGCAAATGAATGAGAGCTAGTTACATTCGTGAGAAAAGATTAGAGATTAGATAAATAGATTATAGATGAGAGAAAAGAGGAAATATAATTCACTTACTTGTTTCTTATGTATATCGTTTTCAATCCTTATAATTTCTTTCTTAAAAGATGGATCTAAGTCACTAACTGGCGGCGTTTCGATTTCTTGGACTTGAGAGACATGATCCTTTACAAAAAAACATTGTACATTAGATGCAGAACAATGGTAACCACTATAGTTGAACTATAGTTGAGAAACCACAGTAAATATGATATATTCTAAATGATAGATGTTAAACCATTAACAACTATGATAGATGTGAAACCAATGCAACTTTGATAGATGAGAAACAATATATTATGTTAAACCATACAACTATGAGATATCACACATTAAATAAATAAAATTATTATAATATTATAATATTTAAGCAAAAAAAAGATAATACACAACAAAATACATGTCCAAATATATAGGTTTTAAAACAATTTTTGTTAATTTTTAGTTAGCTATATCACCTCTTTATCCACAACAACATATACTTCAGCAACATTCTGGGTCATTTGTATTACATTAAGGACCTCATTTCTTTTCCACATAACATTAGCATCATGGACCACATCTACAGAAGCATTATGATCATGATCTTTGACAACAACAACATTATGATCCTATTATTTGACAACATCAGTAATATCAAGATCTTGTTCTTCTACAACAACAACATCAACAGAGGGAACATCTTATTTTCAACCCTAACTGAATATGAGCAATTCATTTGTTCAATATCACCATGAAAATCTTGTACTTCAACAAAAACAACAACTTTAGGATATTCTCCATCCACAACAACATTAGGTGTAGTGTATTTGTTTTCGAAACTAACATTAGGGTTTTTTTTGTGGTTGAGGTGAATCTTGTTTTTCCACAGTAACATTAGGATTAACATGCTCATCTTATACAGCAACATAAACAATAGGATTAAAATTCTCCTCTTCCACAACACAGTAACTTTATGATCATGTTGTTCTACACCAGTATCATGGTTCTCTTGTGGTTAAGTTGGATTTTATTCTTCCACAATAATAGTAGGTGTAGTGTCTGGGTTTTCGAAACCAACAATTATATTCGGGTCCTTGTGGATGGGGGACTTACTTATATTAGAAGAAGACTAGTGTACACCGATTTGTTGATCATTCTGTCTTGTATTCACAATACATGCTTTTTTATTTGGTGATTGTTGGGCTTTATCATGTAATCGCTTTTTTCCTTTCATACATTTTTTATTCTTTTTAGGCACTTTTTAACTTTATCGTGTGTGTTTGTCTTCAACAAAGGAAGTTGAAGTGTCTGTTCTAGGTTGATCTCTGCACCAATCTCTTCATAATATTCATTTATCTTTTTTTAATTTCTGAATTGAGCTTGTATTTTTCAGTGAGATTGCGTTGTAGATCTTTAATTTGAAGTTCAAAATTTCTAAATTTAACTTCATTATATTTTTTTATATCCATCGTTGATAAGTCAATGCTCTAGCTAGAGATAGACTCTACTGGTGCTTGGGATATTTTGTTAATCCTCTACAAAATAAAAAACCATGTCAAAGATGCGAAGCCTTTTATAAAGATATGGATGATAGATGCGTAACCTTAATAAATATAATAGATGTGACACGTACACAAATATGATATATGTGAAACCTTTCATAAGATGATGGATGATAGATGTGCAACCTAAATAAATATGATAGGTGTGAAACGTACATAAATATGATTGATGCAAAATGTTCATAAATATGATAGTTGCGCAACATAGTAAAGAAGATAGATGTGCAACCTTTATAAAGATGCTAGATGCGCAACGTAATAAATATGATAGATGTGCAACCTTCATAAAGATGATAGAGGCGCAATCTTCATAAATATGATAGATGCTCACCACTATAAATCATGATAGATGCGAAACTGTGATAAAAGGGAGATTGTTTACCTTTTGTTGGTACAATAATCTCTTCAACCTTCTGTTTTCTACTATCATATGGTACAATCTGTCAGTATTTTTGTTTGAAGACTTTTTTTTTTAGTTTTTTCAGGTCTCCTCTAATTCCTAAGTATATGCAATATTGAATTTTCCTTTTTTGAAATAGGAGCATGTCCTGGCTTTATCATCTTCTGTTTTTTTAGATGACCAATTTCTGTCGATAAAGTATGATGTGCAACTTTCTTTAATGGTTTTATTCTTCGTGTTGCAGTCGTTTTAGTTCTTGTAACTTTTGGACGTCATTTAATAATGTATTGATTTAATGTTCTTTCGGCATCATTATAATTATTTCCATCAGAAACTTGGTTCGTATCCCGCTTTGTACCACTATCTTCGTCACTGAGATTAACTTGTTCAGAATAAAAATTATCTTGAACATCCCCTGTAACATCTTTTGGAACATCATAATGTTTTCCTCTTGTGTAATATCATGTAAAACATCATCATTCTGTTGAGGAACATCATTATTTTATTCTTTCTCCAATGGAACATTATGTTTATCATTTTGTGCATTAACATTTTTGTCTTCTCAATCTTCTTCAGGTATTTGGAACTCTCCTCCAAATTGTTTGTCTTCTTCTTCATCTTTTGTTAGGTTCAATTATTGCTCTAGAACTTATTTTTTTTTAAAATGTTAAAGTAAAGACATATATGCACGAAAAATGCAAAATTTGACAAAAAATAATGTGTAAATATACCTGTTCATTAGTGACATTCATTATGACGCCAATCAAATTCAATTTGATTTTGTATTTAATACCCAACCATTTGAAGCATCTCAGTATCTTGTCTTCAATATCTTATTTTTGACATAGGGTTGTGTGTTCCATGATGAATGATTATATTTTAACAATACTTTAGATACCATTTTTACTATTTTTAATCATATTAAAAATTGAACAAAAATACTAACCATTAATAAAACAACACAACTAACTACTTTTCTAGGTTTATTTTCATAACAAAGTTTTATTGAATTCGTCAACTTGTCCCGAAGTGCTTCACCTCAATCGAAGTTGTTTATTTTATCCATGTATTATACGTAATGGACCACTGTATAGGCTAGTACATCTCAGGATATAGAGAAAAACAATGTTGATCCAGCTAACATTATGAAGAGTATCACAACATTTTTTACTATATGCTCTCTATGTATTTTTACTTCTTTATTTATAAAATACTATAAACATTCAAAATTATTAGTTAACATATAAATAATATATGAGAAACAAATTGAAACTATAATAGATGCTAAACCAGGGGAACTATGATAGTTGCACAATGATTTATGTTACGAAACCTATGCAAATGTGAAACCATAGCAAAAGTGATAGATGCAAAGCCTTTGCAAATGTGAAACCATGGGAAAAATTGATAGATATGAAACCTATGCTAATGTGAAACTAATGTAAATTGATAGACGCGTAACCTATGCAAATGTGAAACCATAGCAAAAATACTAGACGCAAAACCTATGCAAATGCGAAACTAGGGGGGAAATGATAGAAGTGAAACCTGTGCAAATGTGAAACCATGGAAAAAATGATAGACGCGAAACCTATACCAATGTGAAACCATGAAAAAAAATGATAGACACAGAACCTTTGCCAATGAAAAACCAGTACAATAATGTAAGAAAAGCTACGATATTGCATACCTTTATTATTTTATCTGTGATTGGTCTTGCTGGGATTTTATTAACTTTTCTTTATGTGTCATGAGAAAAGTATGTCTTGAAAATCCTGGATTGTTCTTGTTCTGAATCTGAATATCCTGGTTCAAAGTGGTTGGCTTGTAGTGGCATATGATGGTTTTCATGTTTTAAACCAAATATTATCTGAACATTATTGGGTGTAAGGCGTAAAAACATTTTTGCCCCTATTTGAAAGCTGCATTTTCATTATCATACTTTTTTATTATCTTTTCAATCAAATACTAATTCTTTTTTTAAGACGTTTACTTTTTTCTTAAATCGTATGCTTTCTTAAAGATGGAATACAATGGTGTCTTTTTAGATTCTTCTACGTGTTCTGGTTTTATTTTTGTCTCTCTCATCTGTATTATCAATGCAAAGAGGATTGAACTGGAGAACCAAGTTTTTGTAGCCATTTTTTGTATAAAAGCAATAAAATGAGAAAACATATAAGCTATGATAGATGCAATACTTTATATTATGCGAAATCAATAAAAGTATCATAAGTGATAAACCCAAAACCTATGTAAATGTGAAACCATGACAGAAGTGATAGATGCAAAACCTATGAAAATGTGTAACTATGGCAAAAATGATAGATGCAAAACCTATGTAAATGTGAAATCAAAGCAAAAGTGATAGATGTGAAACCTATACAAGTGTGTAACCAGGGTAAAGTGATAGATGCGAAACCTAAATGTAACAAAATTTGGGAATTGCATATAATATAAACATGCTAACTATGATAGATGCTAAACCTCACCAACCATGATAGATGTTAAATGATAGATATTAAACCAGACTAATATAGATGATGAGAAACAATAGCATGGCAGTTTTGATATATGGGAAACTCTGGACTCTGTGTTGCAATAGTTATACAGGATTTCAGAAAATGATGAATTAGTGTCTGGTGTCTCGCTTTAGCGAGACACGAGTAAGCAATATAACTAACTGGTAACGTGGCGGAAATAGAAAAAGATGCAACGATAGATGCAACCCTAATCTAAGAGTAACATGATGAAACCATAATCTAAGGGTAACAAAGATTGAAATTTTCAGAGATAAAAAATATATTATTCCAAAAACTTAAAATAACTTAAGGCATATGAGGCTTTATATAAGAGCTTGAGCTTCTCAAAATCTTAAATTAGAATACAAGGAAATAAAATAAATATTCTAAAATAAAATAAAATAAAATCTTAATATAATTTGATTTGAATTGAATAATATAAGATATTTGAATAAAATAAAATAAATAAGGTTTGTGTTTGGAATTTTGGGCTACATCATCCTCTCCTGGTTGACAAGTATTCGTCCTCGAATTCACAGCACCATCACCATCAACAACCAAAATTATTTTATTTTATTTTTTCAATTGTTACATTGAGAATTATAATTGTTGACCTTATCGGAATAAGATAAATTCTTCTCGAATATTCCTTATTCAAAGTCACATTGAAGCCATCCAGTTGATGAAAAATTTTTGGTTTCGAAAACTTTTTCATAGCCTGAAGACAACATCCTTATGTCCAGTTGATGAAAAAAATGATATTGAAAACCTCTTCATAGTCTGAGACAACATCTCGATAAGAAATTTTTACCTTAATTCGACGATTGGTAGCCAATTTAAACTCCTTCTGAAACTGGTCAATACGATCGTCGATCGAAACGCATGGTGTGTCCCCGCATACCAAACGATCTTGGAGATCTTCATGACCATAGATGTTGTTCTCTTCTTTAGACCTTGAATCAGATGAAATCAAGATTCAGAAACATGCTTGCCCCGTAGCAGGAACCTGGGTCTGATACCAAACTGGTAACGCGGCGGAAATAGAAGAAGAAGCAACGATAGATGCAACCTTAATCTAAGGGTAACATGATGAAACCCTAATCTAAGGGTAACAAAGACTAAAATTTTCAGAGATAAAAAATATATTATTCCAAAAACTTCAAATAACTTAAGGAATATGAAGCTTTATATAAGAGCTTCTCAAAACCCTAAATTAAAATAAAATAAAATAAAATCTTAATATAATTTGATTTGATTTGAATAATATAAGATATTTGAATAAAATAAAATAAAATAAAAAATGTTTGTGTTTGGACTTTCTGGGCTACATCACTGACCAAAAAACAAATTAAATGAAGAAGATAATGAAGTAAGGGTATACTGAAAAACGAATAACTAACGAAAAAATCACCCAAAACTGATATAAATGAAAAAGATTATGACTGCACTAACTAAAAAACTTGAAAAAACATTATAATGAAATCCTAGTTTTGTGAAAAACAGTAAAATCGAATTGTATTTTCGAAGAACAAGACGATCAGAACTAGAATTTTTATTACTGTTTTTAGCGTACGATTTTGGTCATAGTACTCTTTTGAATCTTTGATCGGAAACTGAGAGCTTTAACAGTTTCGATTTGCAATGGTAACGAGTTGAACCTAATAGGTAAACAAAAAATATATAAATGAAAAAAAATTATTTTTGTTTTAAAATTTATATTTATATTAAAGATATTAAAAAAAAAGTTGGACCTAGACTAATAAACATTATATAGTGAATCTCTCCTCTCTTAAAAGGAAAAGTAACTACATTTCTTAATATCGAGACAATCCTTAAACGACCTTAATTAGAACGGGAAAGAGTAATTTACCTTTTATGTAAGTTTAAATTTGGTTTGACCTTAAGATATGGTAGGTTTTTAGTTATTAAATCTCGAGTTATTTAGTTATTATACACGTTACCTGTTAGAGCAACCACTTGCATATGTTCTGAATCTTCTGATCCGCAATACGCTTTTATTTGGGTACGATTTTGATTCAATATTTTTGTTGGATATTCTTTTCAATTTTATATTTATTTTTTTTGTGAAAAACATTAAATAAAGTAAAAATTATTCATACAAATATCTAGGGTATGCCCCGAGGAAATACAATCGATAAACAAGGCTACAAGCTAAAAATAGATGAGGTAGATAGCTACTAAGATAAGATAACGAAGTAGAGCTACAACAGACTAAGCACATCTATGGGAATCCACAGCAACTAGGGACCACACGAGTCGCCTGAAAGGAACAAGGGAGGTCATCATGCTGAGAAGACTAAGAGGTTGAGAGCTCCAAGAGTATTGCAATCCATAGTCCTGGCTCCCATCCATATAGAGGATACCTGAAACAAAAGTAAGGATTAAGTTAAGTTTAAGTATGAGTTACATCGGCCATCATATCTTGATACCATAGAATCTATATCGGAGGTCCGATAAGATATGGGAAGAAATTGAGGAAGCCAAGGCCGGAGGGGATCCAAATATTCTTGAATTCCGCTCATTCCAAACATGGTAAATAACCGCGTTGAAACAAGTTCTCCAAATACAATGATTACGAGAATTTGACCATTTTGACGCCTCAACAATCCAATATTGCCAGCACGTGGGACAGAAAAGAAATCCAAGCTTATGACTGGTATTAGCCCAGATACTCTGAGTGAAACTACATTCATAAAGAAGATGAGATGTAGATTCCATACCAGAGTTGGAGAGAGAACATCCAGTAGGGGTGTTAAGACCCCAACTGGGGAGCTTGTCTCTGGTGGCAAGCTTTCCCTGATTAGCAAGCCAAGTAATAAAGGATGGCGCAGAATGTTGAATTTATTCCATACTAACCCCGCCCATCCCACTTCTGGGACAGGCATCCGAATAACATTGTACGTGTCTTTTATAGTGAACGAGGTGGATCATTCCTTCGTCGTCCAAAAGGGAACGTCTCTAGAGAGGGAGGAATGTTGGGGAAGAGAGAGGATGAGCTTATGGATTTCGTCAAGATGGTCCCGACTTCGAGCTCGCGCCGATCTCAGGTTTGCAGGCCAGTTCCATTCTCTATTACAGATTATGTCAGAAACGAAAAGATTGCTACCAGGCGAGAGTCACTGATGATGTCAGAGCCGTAATGTGAAGCAAGGGATGAGGAGAGGAGCCAAGGATTTTACCAGAAAGAAGTGTTCACTCCATTTACAATAGCAACCCTGTACAAGTTACGAGCCACATGACGAAGGCGAAGTATTTTCCTCCAGATCCATGAGGAAGATGAACCAATAGAAACATCCCAAAAGCTTTTATTTTTAATTTTTTCAAATTTAATCCAATCACACCAGATTGATTGATTCTTATTACTGAATATTGACCAAAGATGCTTAAGGACGGCCGCCTGATTCTAGGTTTTCAAATCTAGAATCCCAAGGCCGCCCTCTTTATAGGGAGTGGAAACTGTAGACCAGGCGACTTTAGCCCCATGGATTTTCATAGAAGATCCAGACCAAAGGAGCGGCGTAGATATTGTCTTAATTCCTTAATAATTCTAGCATGAAGGATAAAGATCGAAGACCAATATACATGACCCTCAAATAAAACGGATTTGATTAATTGGAGTCTTCCCGTAAACGAGAGATGCTTGGTAGTCCAAGAATCAATGCGAGAGGTAATTTTGTGCAAGAGGGGACGACGATCCGAATGATTGAGTTTACTAGTGATAAGAGGGACTCCCAGATGTTTTACTAGGAGGGAGCCTTCAGGGAAATTCATGATAGGCGTAAGCGCCAAACGAAGGTGGTGGTCAATACCAGAGAAAAATATTTGACTTTTCGTAGGATTGACTTTGAGGCCGCGGAGAGAGTAGAAATCATTCAGAGCTTTCTTGATGAGATTGAGGGAATGTGTATCACCATGACAGAAAATCATTAGATCATCTGCAAAGAAGAGGTTAATGATTTTCTTCTTGTGACATTTCCAATGAAACCGGAAGTTCTCATCAAGACTTTGCTCTTTGAGGATGCCAGACATCACTTGCATAACAAGCACGAAAAGAAGAGGAGAGAGGGGATCACCTTGTTTGAGACCTTTTTGCCTTTGAAATTTCCGTGGAGGTCTCCATTAATAATAGTGGAATACAAGGGAGATGAAAAACACTTAACAATCCAAGTGATCATCTTCTCAAGAAAATCCATCGCGACTAAAATGTCAAGAATGAGATGCCAACGAACATTATATAAGGCCTTCATAATATCAATTTTAAGGGCAACCCTTTTTCCTCTACCATTTTTATTATATTCCGTAAGAAGTTCTTGGGATAAGAGGATATTATCAGCAATATTCTTACCGGAAACGAACGCTGATTAAGAAGAGTCTACAAGGTAAGGGAAAGCGATTTTGATTCTATTGGCTAGGATTTTAGCAATAATTTTGTAGACAATATTGCAAAGGGAAATTGGTCTAAAGTCAGCATGCATAGAAGAAGAATCAATTTTAGGGATAAGAGCGATAGAGGTGGCATTCCAGGGCTCTGATAAGGTTCCAGTGAGAAAGAGTTCTTGGACACCCTGACAGATATCAAAGCCCACAATATTCCAGTTTGACTTAAAAAAACTAGAATTATAACCATCATGACCAGAGGACTTGTCGCTGTCAATACTGTGAAGGGCGGATTTAATTTCAGCACAGGATATCTCCCGGATCATTGAATCCTTATCAACAGCATTGACTTTGGCAGAAATCAGATTAGAAACTTTTTCAAGACCAGGGTAGATAGTCGAATGCTTGG
Organism: Limnanthes douglasii subsp. nivea; assembly: GCA_036936605.1. Taxonomy (NCBI): domain Eukaryota; kingdom Viridiplantae; phylum Streptophyta; class Magnoliopsida; order Brassicales; family Limnanthaceae; genus Limnanthes; species Limnanthes douglasii. The sequence continues at coordinate 184,492,240 of JAUPFV010000005.1, read as the reverse complement.
AACCCAGAGAATTCTCAAAAAGGTTTACAAAAGCTTTGGAGACACTAGCCAGAGAAGAGACAGTGGCTCCAAACTCATTAGAAATCGAGATAATTTTGTTGCGGAAAAGCTTGGATTTAATATTGTTGTGAAATAATTTTGTGTTCCTGTCACCCAGTTTAATCCAGGTTTCTCTAGATTTTTGTTTTAAAAAGGATTCTTCCGCTCGACTTAGGAAAAGAAAATACTCAGAAGCCTCTTTTTCTTTTGATACAAGATCGGGGTTTAGAGGATCAGATGCAAGGTTAGATTGAGCCTCGAACAAGAAATTTTGAGCATCCAACCCTCTTGAGGAAATGTCACTAAACTCATTGCGATTAAGCAAAGCTAATTCAGATTGTAGACAAACCATTTTATTAGTGACCATCCTCATACCACTAGAGGAAGTAGGGCGATTCCAACTATTAAGGAAAATATCCTTAAATTGGGGATGAGATTGCCACATGTTGAAATAACAAAAAGGTTTTTTCCTTCTAGGTCTAGGAAGCCCAAGATTGAGAGTAACAATAGTGTTATCAAATGTACGAAGATACCCAATATGGACCTTGGACATAAGGAATAGATCATCCCAATCCGGGTTAACTAGAACGCGATCAATTTTAGAAAGGATGGGGTGGGCAGGTTGTTTATTAATCCAGGTGAATGGGAAACCGGATGATCGAAGGTCACTGAGATCACATTGGTAGCAGCAGATATTGAAATCATCAATAGCAGAGGTCCAAGAATCGGAGGAGCCAAGACGCTCCTCCGGGTGACGAATTGTGTTATAATCTCCAAAGGAAACCCAAGGGATGTGGTTATCCTGCTTGGAGATTTTAATGAGATCATTCCAAAGGGGGATACGGTCATGGGCATCATTAAAGGCGTAGATAGCAGTGAGTTTGAACGAGGTACTGTAATTGTGACATCTGGCCATACAACGGATGAACTAGGGGGATTGGGAAATTCTAGAAATGGTGATTACACTAGGATTCCAGGTGATCCAAATTCTTCCCAGGGGATGAGACGAGTGGTTGGTAATAACATGCCAAAAAGGGACCGTTTTACTAATTATGTGATCTACTCTATGATTTTGGACTTTAGTTTCAACTAGAACTATCAACGAGATATAATTACGAATAATAAAACCAGTGACATCTTTTTGTCTAACATGGTCGTTTAGACCTCGCACATTCCATGAAGCAATATTCATAAATAGAGAACTTAAAGTGGATCAGCCGATGGTCCTATCAGAGGATATTATCCATTTACCCTTATCATTAGCTACATCCGAGCAAACCCTTTTTGAGGGCAGGGGGGGAGTCCACCTCCTCGCCAATCTCCACCTCCTTATCCTAATTGATGGATGCTAGTCGCGAATCAGATTCCAGCTCTCTTGAAGCATCCTTGGAAGGGAAATGGGAAGAAGATTTAGCATGAGCCAGCTTGTATGTTCTCCCCTTTGGGCATTTACCTGTGGCAGATCCAGATTCGATATATAAAGAAGCACTAGGATGAGGGAGGCACCGACGAGGATCGTCGACGGCGACAGAAGAGAGAGAAGAGAACCATTGAAGCAAAGACCGACGAAGATACATCTTCCCGGCGAAGAAAAGCAAAGACAGGCAAAGATACATCTTCCCGGCGAAGAAAAGCCACGACGATGTAAGAGAGGGAAGAGAACCATTGAATCAAAGACCGGCGAGGATACATCTTCCCGGCAACTAAAAGCAAAGACCGACAAAGATACATCTTCCCGGCAAAGAAAAGCCAAATGTAAAAGCAGAAAACTTTAAGTGAGCATCGGAGGAAGGTAAGGTATATTGAAAACCATCTATCCTCTTTGTAGTAGCCACCGGTTTCAGGCCGATTAGACTGAAACCGCTCTTAAAGCTCAGATCGGAAGAAAAGAAGACACCAAAACTAGCCGTTGGAGGAGCAAAGGAAAGAGAAGCAGGTGTTATGTTGAATCAGTTGGTTAACTGGTGATGAGAGCAGAGGCTGAACAAGAACATAAGGGTCTAGTATCGATCCAGATCTGGTTGAGATATCGCTTCAACGCTGGGGAAATCTTGGAACAAACGGCCATACAATGAACTTATTCTGATCTCTAAAGAAAAAGAGGTAGAGAGAAAAACAGATGCGTTCAGTTTCGATGAAAACAACCTGATTGAGTATACTTGATGCACTCGTCAATAGAATTCGGCCGTAATTTGTTCAATTTGGGTTTGAAAAACAACTATGAGTGGCGATTTAGGTTTCAAGAAGAAGACGTGGATCTGTTGTTTTGGAGAAGAAAGGAGTCGCCTGTTTTGTACAGTTTGTATTTAAGTTGTCTACATCACTTGGGAGATCAATTAACAATGTAAGGTATGCACTCGAAGTTACACACAGCCTTATTTCTATTGGGATATTAGATGAAGAAAGGTTTACCTATAAGGGATAAGATGACAGGCTTAGGTTTTTTTAAGGCTCTCTTGTTGTTATAAAATCCTATAAGACTAATGATATGTTAATTCTTGAGGCTATTGTAGTAGTAGTATGGGGTTTTCTAGCATGGTGAAGGATCTAATATGTTGTGGCATCATCAACTGGGGTATTTAAGTGAGAAAAGACTCAGTAAAGTAAGTAAACAAGGTTTGTTAGATAGTACATGAGTCCTAAAGCTGTGCTATTGTGAAAGCTGGGTTTTGGGTAAAATCAAGAGGGTGAAGTTCCTGCCCAACAAGCAGACATCTAATGAAGTACTTAATCATATTCATTCAGACCTTTTGGGTCTAGCACGTGAACCTACCATAGGTGGTGCAAGGTATTTTTTAGCGTTGATTGATGATTATTCCAGGAAAGGATGGGTTCTACTTTTGAAGACCAACGATGAAGCGTTTGTTGCCTTTGTGAACTAGAAGACTTTGGTAGAGAACTAGGAAAATGCTAAAAAGCTTTGTATTGATAATGATTTCGAATATGTGAACAAAGAGTTACTAGCTATTGTGTAAAGCTTGGCATTTCTAGACTAACAACTGTATGTGAGACTCCCCAACATAACGAGCTTGCTAAGAGAATGAATTGAACCCTACTAGAACATGTTAGATATATGATTTATTTCAGCTATTGGTTACTAGGCTTTAATCTAGAGTATTTATTGAAGAATTATGGATTTTCCTTAAGCTTATAAATAGTAAAAGATACTATAATTCACGGTGTAACGTTATGTGATCAGGTGTAATTGTACATTGATAATTACGTGAGAATATATTTCTTGAGAGAGTGAAATAACTCCAAGTATTTTAAGAGATAAGTGAGGCGGCAGATAAAGACTGAGGAGAGAATTATATGAACTACATCATCTTTTCTTACAAACAGTGATTGAATCCTTTATGTTTGGAGAGTCTTTCTGTAAAATATTTATATATAAAAGAGTGTGTATTTCCCATGGGTGTAGAATTTTTTCACAATCCAAACCGCGTTAAATATTGTCTTGCGTGCTTAAATTTATTACGCTATCTTTTATTTGTTGATCGTCTTGTACATGCAAATTAGATCGTTCTTTCGTAGGTTAGTTTAATCGTATATCGATTCTTGCATGATCGATCAGTGTACTGATTTAACCCCAAAATTTATGATCAATAAAAGAATCCACTTCCACATTTTCTAATGTCATAAAGAGTAATACAAGGACATTAAGATCTTTTATGGTGAAACAACATAATCCAAGTTCCAGGTTATGTAACACTATAAAGAAATCTGCAAGAATATTATTAATATTATGGTGTAAGAGAATAATTAATTTTAAACTTCTATATGATCACATTCAGATTTTCAATGTTTAAATATAGACTATTGTATCAAGAAAGAAAAATGATATAAGATAATTTAGTTAAGATATTTTGAAGGTCTTATACCAAACAAGTTTCATTTAATGTGAAAAGATTAATATTTTAAGAGAACAATTAATTCAGGTTTTCTTTTAAGGGACTCATCTATAACAATTGTTGCACGACTTGCACACTTCATAAAATTAATCTTCATTAAATAAATATTAAGATCATGTCTTTCTCATTGATAACATTAAAAATACTTTATATATATATATATATATGTGTGTGTGTGTGTGTGTATGTGTATGTCTGTGTGTGTGTGTGTGTATGTGTGTGTGTTAAAAATTCAATAACTCTATTAATTAAGAATGAGAAGTTGCAAAAGTTAATTAGTCCACAAGAAAATTAACAGATTTGTAACAATCATATTCAGATCTAATAGAGTTAATAGTCTGTAAAAAAATTATAAATTCATTTATGGTATTAAGTATAAGTATCTCATTAGTCATAACCTATTAAAGTTGTAATCTATTTCGGTTTGAGATGAAATTAGTAAGGTATTATGAATTTTATTAATCCAGTGGGAGTGGATTCAGATTTAGAGTTGATTTTTGTATTAATTATCATAAGTTAGAATGGCATATTGCATGACATTAAGAAATTTATGTTAATGGCATTAAGTGTGAAATTTACAAGCGAGGTGTCTTATGTATTAAGAAGCCAAGAATAATCATGCTTTCTCTTTATAATTCTTTGGATTTATCACATATATTACACGCATTAATAACATGTTAAATCGTTATGGTACGAAAAAAGCATCCCTCTAGGTTTCTTAAGTTGATTTGTGATAACTTTTTTTAGTCAAACATCTCAAGACCTATTTGGGAATTTAAAAGGTGAAAAATATTTGATATGTTTTGATAATTGAACTCTTGATGTAAACTCATGGTTAATTTAGGATAAGATATAAATAATTAAGTGATTATGGATGGATCTCTATAAATATGATCCAATATTAAGTATCCAACATCGCATTATGACATAAACAAAGTCACACATTTAATGACATAATTTAAGTACATGTCTTTATAGGGTAAATGAAGGTTATAGTGCGATTTAGACATGTACATCTTGGGAGTAAAATTTTTAGCACACTTAATAAGATTCAATAAAGAAAAGACATTCACTTCCTTGTAATCAAGGAAATAAAGATAAATCAAACAAAACAAACTCTTTTAATTCAATTGGGATTACAGTAAAGTAGACACATTAATCTTTCTCTTTATCGTCTCTTTCTGCTAATATTTCAATGCTCGGATTCTTTCATGAACACAACATTCATGTGTACGTTCTTAGCCCCAAAATATATTCAAATTTGGTTGAAGTGTTGTTTTGAATTCAGTAGAGTATTTTGAATTTATTAATTCAATGAGAGTGGATTCAAATCTAATTTTAGTATTTTGGATTGTATTATTAGTGTATGCATACACTAAAGTTATCAATAATACAATGATTCAGGATTCAATACTCCATATTTAATTATTACCAATAATGCAATGATTCTTTTTTTAGTTTCGCTCTAAAATTCAACGATCTCATTTTAGTATGACCAACTGAGTAATTGACATGTATTAATTACACGGTCGTATCATGCTGTCATGCCACACTCTATGAGAGGTTAGGATTCACTAATGGGTAGTTAAAAATGTAATTTATTGTAGAAACATCACGCAATATGAGTCTTGGTAAAATTATTTGGTTCAATGTTACGTGTCACCTAACATGGATATATATATATATATATTCAAATATTATTTGTAAACAACAAAATTATATAAACGTATATTTAGATGGATACAATTAAGTACACATGAATGATCCAAGTGAGAGATTGTAAGGAAATTCTAATTGGAATGTCTTATCATGTGTAATTTAGTGTATTCAGACATGTTGTGGTAAATTTCATTAAAGAAATCAGTTGAAATATTTTACTAAGAATAATAGTAATATTAATTATAATAATATTACTTAGTCTTATAGCGTTATAAATAACGCATAAAAATTGGTTGAGCTAAAGTGTACCTAGAGGAAGATTCCTTTAACCCGACAATTGAATATTGGGCTATAAAAGCCCAATAATTGTTACGATCTCTATTAGTGGAGTGTTCATTGAAAACTATTTCCATATTGGATTATAAGACAATGAATTAGAGAAAAAAAATGCAAGTAAACAATTAAATAAAATAAAAGGATAAAAGTGAGGTCTCTTAAGAAGTTAAGTGAATAATGTTTTGTTTAATATAAAATCTAAAACTAATCCCTATTTTCAATATCACGAATCATTGTCAACCTTTTATAAAACCTTCATTTTTTTTATCTCTCTAGCATCCGTCTACAGATTCATCTGAGACTACAATTTTACTCTTTCAAGAACTGTTATTTCACTTACTCACAGAAAATCAATAATTTAAAAGGTAAATTTTTTAAAGAAAAAACTCCAAAAGTTACCATAAAGTTTTATTTCTTAAACTTGTAATGCTAAATATCAATTTTTTCTCAAGTTATAAACCTAATCATGGAACGGAAAATATTATTCAATAACGATGGACAAAATTTGCAACTTCATACCCAAAAATGTTTCAAAGATAATTAGATTAAGACAAATTAGGCGGTTGAGAGAGAAGAAAGATTTTAATATGAGCTAGGGCATATCTCCGACCCTATTTTGTTGGAACCAGACACCACTGGATGTAGACCCAATTTTGTTAGAATTTAACCATGTTTATTTTACTTTTTTACCCTTTATATAATACTTTTTATTATATCCACACCCCAAAATAATGTAATTTTGTCACAGTAACCTAAAACTTCTAAAAAATAACCATTTTAAAAACTTGATATTTTGAAAATCAAATTTACAACATTGTTAAGGTATATATTTATTTGTTGGACACAATTATATGTGCGTGAAGTTTGAGTTTGTATTCATGAATGTTTTGTTGTTCCTTTTATTTTCTTATTTTATTTTATTTTTAAGATAAATAAAAAAAATTAGTTATTTTAAACATAAAAAGTATCTGTAATTTTTTCCGATTTTGATAAGATATATGAAGAGATATTATAGTTTAAAATTTATATATTCGAAAACCTAATTTTTATATACTTGTAGTTGTTGGTTTGATTTCTAGTTAGTTTTATTGTTTAGATTAGGTGTAGATGTTAGTTTTGGATGTTTATGTGTAAGAACTAGTCAAGTATTTTGAGAATTAAGAGATTTGGGACTGCCATTACTATTCGCACAAAATCGCGCAACGAACAGCCGATTCCGCGAACCCAGAGCATGCAGAATCAATGTTCGTCGCGCGATTCGTGTGTGATTTCTCATGAACAACATATTACAATTTGTGTGAATTTCGCACAAATTGCGAGCCTATAGCGCATGAATTTTACTGTTATAAGAGAGTTTTATTTTTTATTTTACGACACTTAAATTTCTATTAAACTAAAAAATTTAGACTTTATATATTGTTTTGAGTCATGTTTATGTGTTTATGAATTGTTTGAGACAAGTTTCGGTTGAACCTTTTTATTAAGTTTAACAAATATTTGTAATTTCAGGATGCCTCCTCGACGTCCAGGATCACCATCTGAGTCGGATGATTAGAGTAGTTACCACAAATATTATGCACCAGCTCTAGAGTTCACTTAGTGTTAGAGTGCACTGGTGTAGTCGTATACCTTTTCCTATTATTGACCGTCAAATTAATCCCGACCAATTATTCCGTCAAGTGAACCTTTACGTTCCGGATTTGTATTTCTAGTTCAGTGACACGTGAGTAGTTGACACATATTGATTTACAAGGTTTTGTCATGCTATCATGCCACCATCCATGAGATGTTATGGTTCAATAAGACATTAGTTTAAAATGTGATTTATTGTAGTTACTTTCCGCAATACGAGTCTTGGTTAAATTCGTTGGTTCATTGTTACATGTGACCTAACATGAATATACATTCAAATATTATTCGTAAAAAACAACGTTATATAAATACACATTTACATGGATAAGATTTCGCACACATGAATGATCGAAGTGACAGATTATAAAAAAATTCTAAACTGGAAGGCCTTATTATGTGTAATTTAGTGTATTCAGACTTGTTGTGGTATGTCCAATAAAAGTAATCAATTGAAACATTAGACTAATAATGATAATAATAATATTTTGTCTTATGATATTTTAAACAACGTGTGGATATCGGTTGGACTAAAATACATATAGAGGGAGAGTGATTTAACCTAACAATTCAGTATTGGGCTCTAAGAGCCCAACAACGGTTACGACTACTATTGACGGATAGTTTATTATAACTATTTCTAGATTGGATAAAGATAATAAATTCGAGAAAAGGAAATTATGAGCGGAAAATTAAGTAAAAGGATAAGATTAAAGGGTCTTATTGATGAGTCTGGATTCTGTCACCATGTTTTATGGAAATCGGACAAGGTAAATTCGGATAAATTCTACCTAACCGGACAGGGGCAGTTCGGACACCATCATCCATTGGGTTGTTCAAACAGAACTAAAGTATTTAAAACATAAATCACTTCTTGACTAAGCTTCTTGTGCCCCTACTTAGAACTCATGGGTCCTTAAACTCGACCAGGGTCCATTAAACACGACCCGAAAGCCCATAAAGCCCAAATATAAGGGTATAAATACCCAACCACCAACATTAAATGAGGGTAATGAAAATTAAATACAACCAGGCTGCTTAATTCTCCATCTACACTCTACCCAAACATTAAATACTCACAAACTTCCACAAAACTCTAAACAAAAATTACAAACTTACCCTCAGACAAAAACAAACCACACCACTTATAAAATTAAATAATAATGTTTCATTTGTATAACACAAAGCTTTTATAAAATCTTCATTTTTTCTCTCTAACATTCATCTACATGTTTAGTTAGAACTACAATTCTACTGTTATTTCACTGATTCTCAAACAATAAAATACCTTCAACCCCAATCTTCTTTCTCTAAGACATAAATCATTAAAAATTTATGGTGTAGATTTATAAAGCACCCAAAAAAATATGAAAACTATTATTAATATTATTTTTATAAAAAAAATAAAGTTCAGGTCTAAAAAATATATATGGATACGCCTGACTCACATATTTTTCATGAATCGTACATCTTCAAGTGGCATATCGTATGTATGTAATGTGTCGGAGTTATTTTTAAAATTTTATTTAAGGACTACTAATTAATGATCGTGATTTATATTAAACCGTTGTCATTGTTGATTTCTTTGTATATTTTCTATATAATTCAAATGTATGATTTAAATTTTAATATAATTCTAAAACCTATTATCTATCTTAACATGTTTTTTATTAATATAATTTATATATTCGGTCTTTTTAACAATTTTTTAATAGTATTTTGAAAAATCTAAATATGATTTTTTTTATCTTTTATGCTTTACACTATGTATTCTACGTTTCTCTAATTTTCCATAGGGTGTAAGTTGTTTTACAATTGTATTACCTTTATAGTAGGGATCATGTCGAGCCACCAATAACCCACTGATGTTTGGATGAAGTGAAAACTAAATAGAAGTATCTAATGTCACAACGGGTACACTTGGTTTCCAATCTTAATGGCAAAGAACGTCACACTGCGTTTCATCTTTTTAATTGCTTGGTAACCGACAATTCAACCAAAAAAATAGTTTGGTGACGTGCATGACCAAATAACAGGAAATCGAGAGAAACTATGGACGATGAGCATGTGAACTACAAAATAGATAAGGAAGAAAAGAAACTGATGAAATGGAAATGACTCACAGATAAGGAATTATTTGTATAGTTGTCAAGTTACGGTTGTTTATGTTTCTGAATTACTATATTATTTCTGATTCTTTATTGTAAGTCTTAAGTTATCGTTGTTTCAATTTCAAGATTTCTAAATTATTATTCTATCCGACTTGTAAGTCTGATTCAAGATTTCAAAAATGACCGAGTGTTGAGCGTTAAGAAATTTATGATCGGACGTTTAAAATTGTTCGAAAGTGCATAGAATTGTACCAAAGTAGCGTTTTAGGTTAGAATGAGCACACTCTGCCTTAATAATATATAACTAATAAATTAAATTTATAATATTGAATGTAAAAATTTTAAGATTTTATTTGGATATATCACTTACCAATTTTGAAAGAGAGTGAAACGTAGCAGAAGCTTAAAAGAGGGATAAAACCCTAATTTTGTTTTTATTTAATCAAAATAGTCTGCCACAAAAATAAGGTTTAAGCGCCTTAAATAGGAATCGCCCAAATCTCTAATACAAAATATGGGAATAAAAATAAACATAATAAAATAATATCTTATTAAATTTGAATGTAATCAGATTTAATTTGCTACCTTAAATAATCCTTAAAAAATAAAATAAGATAATAAAACTTAAACATTTAAATAGATATTTGTAAAGGTTTTCCTGCCTACATCATCCTCTCCAAGTCGGAAAGAATTCGCCCTCGAATTCGCACTCCTTCTCCTTGTGTGATTCAAGAGAATGTGTTGAGGCCGAAGTATAACTGAAGCTACTACTACCAGAAGAATCCAGGTGCGGTTTTCTATCAAATTCCCTTCCGAAGTTACTCGAACTTTTCCCAGTCCATGAGTTTTCTCCACAAGCTGACCAGAGAGAGTTAGCAAATACATAAAACAGAAGAAACCTTGATACATCCTTATAGTTTTCACTGCTACCAAGGACACCAGCCTCAAGCAGAACACCACCTCTTGACCTTGCAATTGTGCAAGTGACTACACCAACAAATGCAACCTGAAATGTCCTAAACAAATAGAGAAACCGAAGTCTAGCAATCAGCACTAGTTCTCTTTCCCAGCATGACTTTAAGTTATCCCAGTTTGACATAGCATATTTGTTTCTGCATAAAGCTGAAGGTGGAGCCTTCGGTGCATCAAATGGATCTGCCAGAATGGAGTCTATGGCCTTTCCATGTTTGGATTTCTTGAATGCATTTGCTATTTCTGAAGTAGAAAGGAACTCGTACGGTTGATCTTTTTTGGAGGTCACCTCTTGAAGAAAATCAGCAACACCTTTACGTGGAGGAAGACGAAAACCTAATGACTCAAAGAACTCTAGGACCTCTGCCCGAGGTCCTTGATACACCAAATAACCATCAGAAACAAGCACTAAATCGTCAAATAGATCAAATGTCTCAAGAGCAGGTTGAAAAAGAGACATCAACACGGTTGCCTCCATTTGATGAACAAAGTGCCCAGGACACTTTACGATCTCGTATGTAGTGGAGCTATCCAGTCCAGTGGAAATTGCATCCATGAATAGTGTTTTTTTTTTCCCAACTATCATTTCGCCTGTTGTTACTCGTTTTCGTTGACCACCAGATATGCCTCTGAGCATCTCATTACCAACAATTGTATCTGAACACACATCAAGACCAAGCACTTTCAAGACATAATCAGTTGAAACACTGTGTGATTTGCCAGAAATAGATGATGCCTTCATAAACGCATCGATATCAGGGCTCGGACGTATATTCTTTTCCTTCTCGAGACGTTGCAGGTCTTTCATGTACCCTGCAAAGCCTTTTTTTACACCTTGACATTGAGCAGCGAAATCTAATGTTTCTCGAACTGTTAGCTCCCCGATGTGATTATCTGTTTGGCTAAGATAAGCTGAAGTCCTTTGCACGAAAAAGTCTATGATCTGCTCGGGTGCACCGTTGCTGCATCTGTGCCAGTCACCTTTGTTGTCAATGTAGGTAATCGCAGTTCGCTTTTCCACAGGGTTGAAGGGTAAGAAATGGATTTCAGTGATTCCAGCTCTTGCCTCATTTGGGTCACCGAGCATATTAACAATGGAAGCATCAATAGCATCCTGGTTTTCAACCCTTGAAGCCCTAGCGGCCAACAAAACAACACTGTCGCTATCTATGTCCTTTGTAAATACTTCAATGAGGGGCTTGTCTACTGTAAGCTTGTTGAGGGTAAGAGTACCGGTCTTGTCACTGCAAAGAACATCCATGCCAGCCATTTCTTCACTGGCTGTCATTCTTTTAGTGATGGCACCTTGCTGTGACAGACGGTGAGACCCAATAGCCATTGTCACAGACAAAACTGTGGGCATTGCAATTGGGATTCCTCCAATGAGAAGCACCAGCAAGTTGTCAATATCGTCTCTGTAGCTCCTTTTCTGGATCGGGTACATAATGATGATCTCAATAAGCATGCCGATACCAATTGAGCAGATACAGAAATTACCGATTGCTGTCAACACCTGAATCCTCTCTAGATGAATCTCGACCATGCCTACCACACGATCCCCCATCACTTGAAGAAGCCTATCCCAATCGCCAGAGCATCTGAAAATCTTTAAAGCTCTATCAACCACGACACTGTCTCTTTTGAACATTTCATCAAATACCTTAGGTGCACCAGAATAAGGACGAAACACAACAATGTCATCCAGTGAAGACCCGATTTTAGAGCTCACAGAATCCGTAATCTTCATATAACCATTCCAACCCAATTGTGTATCACAATTACAATTACTATTGAATGTAATCGATTCATGTAACATCAAAGTGTCAACACTTCTAAGAACATGGCGATACACATAACCCGAATTGGGATCGGAAACGCTAGAGAAAAGAGTGAAATCGGACAGGCCATATGATTTCGGCTTACCTGTTTCAGCTTCGTACTGGTTGGAGTATTTGGTGAGAGCCTCATCAATGTCGCCAGTTTGTTTTGTCTGTGTTCGTCTACCCTGTGTGCGTTTTCCTCGTTTTCGAACCCGTACCCTTCTGAATCTTTGTTCTCTATTGGTCCCAAACGGTTTGGTTGGTGGCAAGAACAATGGTAAGAACCCGTACCCTTCTGAATCTTTGTTCTCTATTCGAACCCGTAACCTTCTGAATCTTTGTTCTCTATTGGCTCCACTGATATATTTTCTTTTATTTTTTATTTTTGGTTTTGAGTTGGAGAGGGTATACTGGATATCATATCTTTTATCCACCGATTCATCCGTAGGAAAAGAAGAGAAACTTGAATTCGAAATTAATTCTTTGTTTTTCGATGAAAAAAATGGTGTAAAAGGTTTTGTTTCTTTATCCTTAGCTCTAGATCCCCTGGTGTTTTTAGGAGTAGAGAAAGAATTATTGTTTACCTGATCGAAAGAACATAAGATGTCTTTTGGTGTTATCCAAAAGTCTTCATTCTCATCGTCGTATACATCATAAATTGGATCGTCTTCATCCTCATCACCGTATACATCATAAATCGGATCTCCATATTCTGACCAAGTTTCATCAGAAATTTCACCTTCGTTGTCAGCCTCATACTCATCAAAGAGTGGATGTTTGAGTATCGGCGACTCCTCTATGTCACCATCAAAGTCAGGAATGTTGACTTTCTGGGTCCGGCGAGCCAACTGGTGCGGCGACTCGGTCACATCTGTGCGAGCCAGCAGCTGATAGAATTCGTCGGTATATTTATCCACAGATCTAGGTTCCTGACGAAGATTCTGACGTCGCTGGTAGAGATCCCGCTCGAAGTTGTAGGGAAGGAAAGCCTTGCGGAGTTTTCTTTTGAATTTCTCCCAACTCTGGACTTTATCCTTGCCTTCACGCGCGCGGTTCTGCTTCACCTGCTGCCACCAAGCCTGTGCCCTACCGCGTAGGTGAATTGTGACTAATGCGACCCTTCTCTCCTCGGGAACTTCCTTGAAGTCCAGGACTTCTTCAATCTGGGATAACCAATCGATAAGTGCCTCTGCCTTAAGGCTGCCATCAAAGTCCGGGATGTCTATCTTGAATCCAAGCTCCCAACAGCGTGGGTGATAAGTAGTCTGGTCGATCCCCTCCCCAAAAGGGTGAACCATGCCCTCAACCTCTGTGCTTTGTTGCTTGGCGGTAAGAACAGCTACCTGCCGGGTAAGATCGGCTACCTGACGGCGTAGGTCAGCATCTTCACGATCATCTACATCACTTGTATCTCGGTACACTCTAGCGCCACCGCGACCGCTGGTTCTTGCTCGTACCATCGCGCAGGACTGCCTGTGTCTGATACCAAATGAAAGAGAGTGATACGTAGCAGAAGCTTAAAAGAGGGATAAAACCCTAATTTTGTTTTTATTTAATCAAAATAGTCTGCCACAAAAATAAGGTTTAAGCGCCTTAAATAGGAATCGCCCAAATCCCTAATACAAAATATGGGAATAAAAATAAGCATAATAAAATAATATCTTATTAAATCTGAATGTAATCAGATTTAATTTGCTACCTTAAATAATCCTTAAAAAAATAAAATAAGATAATAAAACTTAAACATTTAAATAGATATTTGTAAAGGTTTTCCTTCCTACATCAAATTTCTAGTTCGGTTGGCTAAATATATATGCTCGTTCACATAGATATGAAGAAAATATTCACCGTATGTCATTATCCATTGATTCATGACATAATCTAGCCTTCAAACAAAAGAAGAACACTTCTTTTAGTGTTGCAAGATTTTTGTTGTACTCTTCAACCGTGTTTGATCAGATAATGATGTCATAAAAATCCATAAACTCCTCCACCATATCTACTTTGGGCATCATCTTCGTAACATATGCTAAAATATTTTTGTTAATATGCCATTTCCATAACAAGTGTGTAACATTTGAGAATTTTTTTTAATGGATCGTATCAAAGCTAGATCCCGATTGGTCACGATAATATTTGGAAATGCGCATATATTATCCACCATGATGGTCCTTAAAATAGTCAAAGCCTACGAGTAGTTTGTTTCTTTCTTTGGCTCATAAAGACGAAAACAATACAAAATGTCTTGTTGGTTGATGTTACACCAAAAATTTCAAGCAAAGGCATCTTGTACCTCGTAGTCTTGCAAGTACTATCCATGATAAAAACTTGAGGAAATATGTGTAAAAGCTCGATACTTGTAGGATGCGCGAAAAACAATTCATGCGTCTCGTCATTTATGTCGTGTGTTTGATGCCACCCATAGTAGTTGTGTTCTTTAATTTTACCCAACAAGAATTGCATTTTCCTTTGCCCAACTTTTTTGACCAAACGACGTTTTTAATAAATGTTTTAAATGATGCGAATGCTAGGTATATTTTGAGGGCTATGAATTTTCAAACCACGTATATCTTTCGAATAGGAGAACAGACTATCATTAACCTACAAGCTAGTTTCTCTTGGTTCGTTTTGAGTCTATCGGTTTGCGAATGACCATTCAAGTACAAAAATGATGTGTAGTTGTGTTATCTGCTTAACACATTCAATTTTTTCAAAAATCAAGTTCTGTTTTAACTGAAATTCCATTTAACATAAAGGGAAAACCATGATTTTTGGATGAATATTTTTATCATTTTTTCACAACCCCCGATTTAGGCTTAGGGATATAAGTATCGTACCTCTCGCATAAAAAATATAACCTATGAGTTTCTTTTTGTCTACAACCGTCGTTATCTTTTGTTTAAATAACGATAAAACCTATATCGATGGCTAGAGATTTGACCGATGCTTTTATGCTTTTAAATCGTCTTTATTGTACTATTTATGGATGGTACGCGTGTAATCGGCCATCATACAAGACGGTTGTTCGAGATCCTAAAAGATATATAAAGATAACGTACATAAAAATGCACACTCACTTAATACTAGCACGATATGATTCATGCATATTATTGCTCGAGTATGTGCAAAATATTGCGCACACCATGCACGCTAATAGGGTAAATCGTGCGCTACACAATTGGGATCAAATTCAGGCATATTATGCGCGCGATTTACCTCGATTATGCACACTATGGGTACGCGTTTTTGTACACACACGCACGCGATATGTGCAAAAATAAGTCTAATCTATAAAAAAAATCAGAATTGTACCTATATGGTTGTCTCTAGATGGTCCGACAATGGTTCATCATCTTCTGATAAAAATCATAAAAAATACAACTAAACACATTGTTTTCATCACTTGAATCCATACTTTTTGATTTTGTGAGATTGTATGGATTTAAGGTAGTTTTTAGTTGAGTTTGTAATAAATTTAAGTCGTGGTATTTAGAAATATGTAGTTTATGGGCTAAAAACCATGTCAGATCACCGGTGTTTGATACATGTTGCGTTCTTGCCAATAAGGTTCATTCGTTCCCAAAATTTGTCACCGTTCTTTGAAACTGTTATATTTAAGATCATATTATGTGCCAATTAACCAAGTGATGACACATATCACCCAAAAATACTACTCTATATTGTAAATACGGTCACCCATTAATTTAAACCTAAAATACTGGTTCCTTTTACCTTTTCCCTTTTAGTTTTTTTTATTTTTATCTTTAATTTTAACCTTCTTACTTATTTTTATATTTTTAGCTTTAATATAAATTAACCGAACCTATTAATATTTTTAACGGGATCCATTTATATTTTAATCCATTTAATATAAATTAATCGGACCCATTGATCTTTGAAAAGACCCGTTTGTAATTTAATCTTATTCTTTTCTCAAGAACAACCAACCAAATTTACCATGAAAGAACCATTGCACTCATGTATCAACCAAAAGCAAACATTCAACCTTTTAATTTTCTCACATTTTCTCAGCAACCATACAAATTCCAACTTCTAATTTTTTTCCATCAGACAATTTATTATTCACCAAACAGATATAAAAAGAAAGTTTTTTTACAAACAAACATGTGTAATATAGAAAATCTAATACAGACTCACATTTTTACTTGCTCAAATACAACCAAAGCTGCTTATTTATCAACAAGTATATATAGCGAAAAAAGTGAGGGGTTTTAAACTCTTTAAGACTTGAGCATGGTATTAAGATGATAATAGATAGATCCATCATGCTTACCTTTTCCAGTACATCTTTAATCTCGTCCTCCAACGTGGATTTCAACTCCGGCGTCATCAGTCCATCCGACATCTCCAACATTGATGTCATAGACTTGAGCTTTTGTTTTATGTCATCAAGTTGTGGTTGTTCACCTTCAATAGAAGTTAAAGCAGATTTATTTTTGGCCCACTTTATCCTTTTCTTGGATTCACAAGAACCTTTTGAATCAGAATTTTCTTTAAGCACTGCTGTCGAAATTTTCCCTTCAGTTTCTTCATCAATGTAGTGGAAGTCTGATTCTTGTATCCTGGAGATAACTCCAGTCCAGAGGTTTTAGTGGTCCGAGGAAAACGTTCTAAGTTGGACGTTTTTTTTTTTCTGTTACTATACCTGTTCGTTACTTTCTCTGCAACCAAACAACGACATCGAAACGTAAACTTGGAGTTTACTGGGTTTAAAGTGTGACAAAACCAAACCCACTCAATGTCAATCAGAGGAAGAATCAACGAAGGTGTGTTTTCCACCGTTAGATCATAAATCAACGACATCCACATCTCATCATATTTGCCAAAAACAAGAATAAAAAACAAAAACAAAAAGTTTCCTACTCAATTTTTACCGCCCGACCATTTCTCCTTCCAATCACTTTTTAAATAAATATTTAACCTTCTAATCGCTTCGATAATCATGGGTTTTTTATGCAACCACTGACATTCGCTTACTGTTCTCAAGAACCTGATATTTCGTTTAACGACCGATATAAGATCAACGTTTATCGGAATCGTATCCGTCTCCGATATATCACTAAGACTACTCGAATCCATTTCGGATGAAATGAGGAAAACTTTTGAAGCGAGATTTGTGACAATAAAAAACAGTTTTTATTTTGTTTTTTAGGTTTCATAGTTTAGTGGCGCAATGAATGTAGTATAAAAAATCAAAATGACGCGTTTTTAGATAGGCCAAATTTATTTTATTTTTGACATGAAAGCTTCTTTCCAAAGAAAGCTCCAAGATTTGCGTAGGTTTCTTGTCCTCTAAGAAGCCTCTTCTTATTTCTTTTCTCGGGGTTTGGATTGGTCTCTTCTTGCTGATTGTTCTTCGTTGATTGCTCGGTCTGGTGCTGTTCTCTTCGTTTGGCTGGCCCGTCGCAGGCGGTGCCTGTGATTGGGTTAAATCATGGCTGTGAACTCTCTAAGCATGGGAGAGTTCCCGCCTTTGAATGCTAATTCTGTAAAGAGTCTTCCTCTTCAAGATTCGGTCTGTGTGTTGGTTGATAGGAGGAGTTATACTGATGCTTTGAAGAATAATGACGTGAATGAGGGGTTTCGATCGGATGGGATTTTGTTTCATGATGATCATAATGTAATCAAGTTCTCTAGGCAAGTGAAGACTGATCTGTTAACTCAGTCAAGGTTTACTCTTGTGGCAAAGTTTAGTGAGGGCATCCCCAAGCGGCTGGCTTTTCAAGCCTTTCTTGATTCTTTCAAGTTTAAGGGGATGTTTACTTACGAAATTATTGATTCCAGGAAGATTATTGTTGAGTTTACGGTGATGGAAGACGCTGACAGATTGTGGATAAAAAGGTTTTGGAAGGTGGAGGGTAAGATTATGCGAGTAGTCAAATGGTGTCCTCAGAGCAACAGAAATTTTGAATGTCCGGTTGCCTTACTCTGGGTCAGGTTGGAGAGGCTGCCTGAGTTTATGTATAACAGATCGGTTATACATGAACTGGCTTCTTCACTTGGGTTTGTTCATCAGGTGGTGGTGCCTGATATCAACAGAGCTAGAGTTAATGCCTGTTTCGCGTTGGTTGAAATAGATGTTTCTGGGCTGATGAAGAGGAAGCTTTGGGTTGATTTTGGGGATGGTGATGGGTACTGGTTAGGTGTAAGCTATAAAAATTCCCCTTGTTATTGCCAGGGTTGTCATCACATAGGATACGGTTTTGAGAATTGTAAAAAGAATCAAGAGAAGGATTCAAAGATTGAGAAACAAACCGATGTTATTGCTAAAGATTGTGTTCAGCCTGCTTTACATGATAATGTTACAGTTGATCAGCCTTCTAAGTCTACAAAGATTCACACTTTTATTCATGTGTACAGAAGGAAATTGAAGTCTATCATTACAGCTAAGGACAGGTCTTCTGCTTCTTGTCCTTCAACAAGTCTTGCAAGCCCTGTCAGAGAGAAGGCTGTCCCAAACAATGTCCCTGAGCTTATTAGTGCTCTGCAGAATCTTGAAGAGGAAGAGAATTCTTTAGGTAATGATAATCAGATGTCTTCTCCTTGTGGTGGAAATGGTAGCTATAACCCTTCTCCAAGGGCTAGCACAAATGATCCTGATCTGGGCTTTGAATCTGTTATCTCCAGTAAGGTTAGATCTGCAAACAAAAACAGCAACTCCAAAAGGTTATCTATTAACTCTCTGAGAAAGAGAGAAAAGGGTCATAACAGATCTGTTTCTGATAATGTTTAAGGTTTTAAGTTGGAATGCCCGTGGTATTCACAATAATCCTACTATTGCTAGGCTTAAATTCATTATTAATAATGAGAATGTCAAAATGATCACTATTCAAGAACCTATGGCTAGATATGATAAAATAGAATTGATTGCTAGGAGAATTGAGTTTGATAACTATATGGCTAATGTTTCTAATAAAGTATGGTTCTTTTGGCCTA
The DNA here is from genome assembly GCA_036936605.1 of Limnanthes douglasii subsp. nivea. Classification (NCBI taxonomy): domain Eukaryota; kingdom Viridiplantae; phylum Streptophyta; class Magnoliopsida; order Brassicales; family Limnanthaceae; genus Limnanthes; species Limnanthes douglasii. Next base: position 184,472,806 of record JAUPFV010000005.1, on the reverse strand, counting down.
ATGATATTGGTGTATCTGTTATTGTTAATCATGTCCAGTTTCTGCATCTTGAAGTCAATTATGCTACTTTCAATTATTTTTTTACTTCTGTCTATGCTAAGAACCAAAGATTGCAGAGAAAGTTCCTTTGGAGTCAGTTAGGTGGTCTTACCTGTGAAGAGAAGCCTTGGATAATTGCTGGTGATTTTAATACCACCAGAAGCCCTGATGATCAACTTAATTGTATGAACTTTGACGGTATCAGTGCTGATGACTTTAATGAGTTCATCAGACACTGTAAGCTTGATGTTCATGGTCACAGTGGGTCTCGTTATACCTGGAGCAACAATAATGCATGGAACGAGATAATCAAAAAATGCTTAATGACTTGAGCATTCAGGTTTGTCACATGGCCAGAACTTGTTCTGACCATGCCCCGCTCTTAAGTTTTGTAAACAAAATATCAAACACTACTCATAAGAAAAGTTCTCTCAAATTTATTAATGCTTGGTCTAATCATCCTGATTTCATGAATTGTGTAAATCAGAATTGGTCTAAGCATTGTAATGGGGATGATAATACCATCTTTTGGTATAAGCTTAAAAGGTTGAAGATGTTTTTAAAAAAACTGGAACTAACTTTTGGTAACATTTTTAATAAAGTTAAAGAGGCCATTGCTGAAGTTGACAACTGTGAGCTTATTCATCAAACTCTAATACAAACATTTCTAAATCTAACCTTTCTAAAGCCAATAGTATTCTTATTCTTGCTTTAAAGGATGAAGAATTCTATTGGAAGCAAAAATGTTTTAATTCCTGGTTAAATGATTGTGATGGAAATACTAAACTTTATCAAAATTATGTTAACAAGAAAAGAAAGAGAAATTATGTTGCTGGTATAAAAGATAACGGGGTTTGGCTTACTGATCAGTGTGAAATAGCTTCCTCTGATGTTGCTCACTTTAGTCAGATCCTTTCCTGTGATCCTATTAACAGTAGCATAGTTAATAATCATGATTATTCTAAACAACATTCCTAAGATTGTTTTGGACAGGGATAACGAGGAGGTCATGAAGCCTATATCTAAGGAGGAGGTCAAAGATGTTATTAATAATATGAAGAAGGACAGTGCACCTGGCACTGATGGTTTTAATATTTACTTTCTTAAGCATTGTTGGGATATTATTTGTCATGATTTGTGCAAAGCTTTAAATGCTTACCTTGCTGGTAGTAATATCCCGAATGGTGTGTTTGCTACTGGAATTGTCCTTGTCCCCAAAATTTCTAACCCTGTTACCTGGAACAATTATAGGCCTTTAAGTATGTGCACTATATTGAACAGATTAATTTCTGCTATTATTAACAGGAGAATCTCTTTTTTTCTTCCTAGAATAATCTCCAGAGGCCAGAGTGTCTTTGTTAAGGGGAGGGTTATTCATGATAATATTTTAATTATTAAGGAGATGCTCCATAACATTAGGAGAAAGCCTTCTAAAGGCAATATCATCTTGCAGTTAGATATGACAAAGGCGTTTGACAGAATGTCTCACACCTTTGTCATCAACACTTTAAAATGTTTTGGGTTTTCTGATGATATTGTCTCTCTGATTTATAGGTTGATCTCAAATGTTATGGTTTCTGTATTAATAAATGGTTCATGTTCTGGTTACTTTCCTCAGAAGACAGGTTTAAGACAAGGAGATCCTTTATCTCCTTGCCTTTTTATCCTGGCTGAGGAAGCTCTTTTAAGGGGTTTGTCCAATTTATATGCTTCTAATATTAATATGCAATATTATTTAAAGTCAGGATATATCTTACCCTGCTTAGCTTTTGCAGATGACATAATTGTCTTCTCTAATAGTGCTCCTTCTTCAATCAAAGGCCTGAGTCAGTTGTTGGACAAATATCAGAAAGAATCAGGGCAATTGATAAATAGAGAAAAGACTAAAGTCATTACCTCATCAAGGTGCTCCAGTGTTAATACTGCTAGAATCAGTTCTAATATGGGTTTTCAGACTGAGCATGCTCCTTTTAGCTACTTGAGGGTCTCTATTGCTGCAAACAACAAAGGGAAGCATTATATTCCTCTTATTGCTAAAATTCATAATAAAATTAATGAGTGGTATCTGAAGAACTTGTCTTATAGTGGCAGATTGTCTCTTATAAGACATGTTCTTCACCCTATCATTTCTGGAGGCATAATAGTTTAATCCCTAAGAATGTTTTGAACAAAATAGAGCTTTGCTTCAATAAGTTTCTTTGGAGGCCTAAGTTTAATGACAATGCTATTCATTGGGCTGGCTGGAGAAGTCTTTGTAAGCCCTTTGAAGAAGGTGGGCTGAATATCAAACTCCTGTCTGATATTCAGCTTACCTTTTCTTTCAAGCTTTGGTACTTATTCAGAAAGGGGAAGTCTCTATGGTCTGAGCTTATCACTAAAACTTATTGCCAGAATGTGCATCCTTTAATTGCTAAATGCTGTGTGAATGACTCTATGGTTTGGAAGAGACTCAACTCTGTTAAAAATAGTGCTGATGTGTTTATTCATTGGAAGGTGGGTCGTGGAGAGGTAGATTTTTGGAGAGACTCATGGCATAACATGCCTCCCATTATTAATGAGCAAAATGTTTGGTATCTTCCAGCAAAAGTAAACTCTTTTTGGAAAAATGATAAATGGGACACCAATCTTCATACATTCCTATCTCATGATAGATATCAATACATAAACTGTATTAATCTCAAGCATGATCAGGATGATATGATAGAGTGGTGCCTCACTAAAGATAAAAAATTCAGTACAAATTTGACTTGGGAAAATGTCAGGATTAAAAGTAATAAATCATTTTTCTTTAAAAAAATTGGCATCACTTTATACCTACTAAATTTTCCTTACTTTGCTGGAAATTACTAAAAAAATTTGCTCCGATTGATAGTGTGCTCTCTAGAAAGCATTTCTATATAGTTTCTAAGTGCCAGTTTTGCTGCAATTGTGAAGATACAACTCACCTCTTCATCAATTGCAGTTATGCCTGGCACTTATGGAACTATTTTGGGATCATGTTTAGGGTTCCAGTCAAGCGTTTCATGACTCTTCGTCACATGCTGTTTACTTGGTTTAGTTTTTCTCGTAGAAATTTCCATGTTACTAATGTTGTTCCTCTCCTCATTATTTGGACTATTTGGTTTAACAGAAATTACTCTAAGTTTGACAAGCCTATTGATAGTCTTTGCTGTGCTATTAACAGAATTAAGCGTTTTATCCTAGCTATAGACTCTAAACTAAAATCTAAGCATTGGACTGGTGCTGTTAATGCAGGGTCTCTAATGGGTGCTATGTATATCAGCAAGAGGAAAGCGTGTTACCTGAAATGGAAGGCGCCTGTTGCTGGAAGAGTCAAAATCAATACGGATGGCGCTTGTTCCTACTCTGGAGAGGCTTCTGGTGGTCTTATTGTGCGTGACGATCAGGGGAATTTTATCGAGGGGGGTGGTTTTCTGTTTGGCAAGCTTAGCCCTCTTCAGGCTGAAAGAAGGGCGTTCATGGAGGCTTTGGTCCTTTGTCACCGGAGAGGTTGGAATGAGGTTGACCTAGAGACGGACTGTTTGACTATTGTCAACTGTTTGGCCTCTGATTTTGCTTCGATTGATTCCAGAGATGTAAATCTCAGATCCCTGCTTCCCCCTTTTGTGCGAGTTCGTCACATTTCCAGATCGGAGAATGTGGCCGCTGATTGGATCTCGAAATAGATCCTTGCAGAGAATAGAAATTTCTCTTTCACTATCCTCAATATCCCTAATCCACTCCTTGCTATCATTGTTCTTGAAAGCTTAGGGGTAGGGTATATCGACCCGGGTTAGGCTTTTTGGCTGCTTTTCGATTTTGTCTGGCTGATTTCAAGAGTTGATGGTTTATTTGTGGGTATGGCTGGTGGAGGCTGGCTGATTGGTTTGATTTTGTGATTAATTTCGGGAATTGAAGGGTTTGAAGGTTTGAAGATGGTGGTGGTTTCTAGGGTTTGAAGGTTTGAAGATGGTGGAAGCTGGTTGTTTTGTGCTGCTAGGGTTTCGCTGTGTGATTTGGGGTTTCTGATTTAGGGTTTTATTGGTTATATGGCTCGAATTGGGTTGTCTGGTCCAATCGGGTTTTAGGCTAATCGAGTCTATTTTTTGGGCCTGTTGTGCTTGTGCCCTGTTTTGTTTTAGTTGTTTCTATTTCGGTCCTCTATTTTTGTAGAACTCTCAATTATATCAATATAGTTCTATTTTGCCCAAAAAAATGAATATAGTATAAGAGAGAGACCGAGATTACCTGATTTGGGTTTAGACAGTCGATATCAGATTTGAATTTAGACAGTTGGATGCAGCTTTCGTCATTGTTGAAGAGAATGGTCCGGTTTAAGGGGAAATACAAATTTCGAACACTAAATAAGAAATAAGGAAAAGTAAAAATTATAAATGTAAAATATAAAAATATAAAAGTAAATAATTTAAAGGTAAAAGTAAAACAAGTAAAACTGAATGGTAAAAGTTAATAAATAAATAAAAACAGGGATATTTTAGGTATAAATTAATGATCGTTTTTGTAACATATAGGAGTATGTTTGGGTGATACGTGTTATAATGAGTTAATTGGCACGCCGGTGACTATAAATGTAACATTTTAAAAGAACAAATGACCAGTTTTAGGGACGAAAGAACCTTAGTGGCAATGATGTAACATGTGTCAAACACCGGTGACATGACCAAGTTTTTAGCCACGGTTTATGTTTTAAACATAAATTTAAGTTTGTGTTTTTAGGTATAAGGATATTTTGAGAATTTCATCTTTTGAAAACATAAAATTTGGAGTCTTGACCCAACAATCAGGAGTCTAAATATATACTAGCCCCTTCAATATTTGACAAAAAAATGACCGGTTATAAAAGAAATGAGATTTTAGTATCATAGAAAGATAAGAGGGATATGAGATTTCAATATTAGTGAACGATAAAATCACACAATATTTTTTAAAGTATTAAAGTTTAGTGGTATAAAATGAAATTATTCCGGATTTTACACTTTTTTGAAGAAAAACATACTTCTTCTAATTAAATTGTGATCGAAAAGAGGCCCACTACTAACCTTACATCATGAGTTCAATAAATGCGACAGAAAATTCAATTTGAAAAAAAGTGTCACATTTAAATTTCATGACCCGCCTAACTAGAGTTAAAACAAAAAATCCTCTAAGCAGCTTTGAAAAAGAAAACTCCATTGGAGACGCTTCTTCAAGAACTTCAAATTCTTCATTAGCAATCTCAATCTTCATCTTTCCTACAAACATCAACCTTTGACCTCCTCCAATTTCTTAAGAGAATAACTGTCAACATTTGAAAGGATGGATTGAAGAAAACTGCAGAAGAAAGTTGCATCAATGATGAAATGACTAATCCGAATTTGAGTTTAAATAACCTAGACCCAAATTTTCTAGAAAAGTAATTGCCAAAAGTTGATTTGTAGCTTAAATATAAGGGGAAAATATCTTGTTTGCAGAGTTTAAAGACCATTTTGCAATGAAATTTGCAGCCTGATTATGAATACGCGACATGTATTTGATGTTCATCTTCAAAGAAATCAGCCTTCTGCAAAGCTTGATTAGAGGCGAAAGATACCAATGAGATTTTCCATCAGCTAACAGATTTATAAGGAGCAAACAATCCGATTAAATGTCAACATTGGACCATCTGTTTCTTGAAAAAGTTACTAATCCTTCGAGAAGCACTTTGGCTTCAGGTAACATCGACGATAGCTTCCCATAAGTGTTGCCAGAACAGTGAATGATATCTCCTTTGATATTGCAAATAACAATCCCACCACTTGACTCTCCATTACTGAGGCAGGTGGCTTCCACGTTCACTTTCAGTCTATCAGCTTCAGGCGCAACCCACTTAAGGTAATCCACTTCTCTGATTTTTCTGAAAGTAGTGGAGCAGCCCAGGCTGATACCTGCATTTATAGCATGATTACATTGTTTACATTTATGTTTGTTAGAATTATCGAGACCAATAATTACTCTGTTTATATTGTTAATGGTCTTGGCAATAGAATCATAATGTCCATTGAATTTAGAACTATTTCGATTTTTTCAAATCATGTAACAAATTATGGCAGGAATAGTGTGAGTAATATGAACTTTGGATTTAGAAAACCAAAACCAGTTCCTAATAATATGCGTCAAAACCATATGATTTCTAATCTGAATGTTAAAAAGGCTACTAAAGTGATTCCAAATACTTCATGAGTAATGACATCTAACAAATAGATGGTTAGTTTCCTCATAGTTGGAGCAAAATTGGAACTTTGAAGCTACATTAAGATGTCTCCTTTGCAAGTTTGAATCAATAGAGATAAAGTTCTTAAGAAATTTTCATAGATGAAAAGAGTACTTCCTGGGGGTTAGGTGATTCCAAATCTTCCTGAATATGCCCGATTTGTTGGAGTGAGTTCTAATACTGTTCCATATGAGTTTAGTATTGAAGCTATAGTCTTGAGAAAGAGCCCAAATCATCTTATCTTCCTTGTTATTTTCAACTCTGACCTTCTGAATGTGCTTGATTCCATCTTCTGGCAGGAAGTTGCTCAACTGATCGGTGTCCCATCGATCATTTTTCCAGAAGGTGTTAACCTTAGCTTCCAAATACCAGATGTTATTGACATTATTGCTGTACTTCAGGATATAAGGATGGTTGTGCCAGTCTTCTCTTTAGAAGCCCATCTCACCTCTTCCAAGAAGCCACTTTATGTTGCATTCAACAGAATCTTTAACTGCAATCATTATTTTCTGAGTAAGAGAAGGATTCTTGTTAGTATTAGAAATTAAAGGATGCTTGTTTTTACTGTAAATATTATGCATTACAGTAACCCACAAGCTGTTATTTTTCCTGAATTTAAACCATAATTTGTGAGAGAATGTGAGATGCAAATCATACAGATTTATGATGTTGAGCCCACCTTCTTCAAAAGGCTTACTAATCTTAGACCAGGAACACCAGTGAGTACTCTTCTCATTATAGTTAGATCTCCATAGAAATATATTGAAGATTAACTCCAGTATTCTTATAATGCAGGTGGGAAGAATATAATTTTGCATCTAGTATACAAAAATGGCCATAAGCACTGGGGATATCAAAGTGAGTCTACCCCCAAATTTTAAGTGTTTACCATTCCAGTCTTGAATTTTACCATTAACTTTGTCAAAAATACTATAGTAATTTCTTGAAAAATTGTTATTATTAATCATAACTTCAAGATAGCTTGGTGGGAATAGACTTAGTAGAGAAACCAGTCTGACATTGAAGTTTATGGATTCTGGTGGAGTGAAGCTTGCAAGAGGTAATAATCTCCGTCTTTCCCTTATTGATTGCATGCCCGGAAACAACTTGGTGTCTGTCTAAAAACTTACTCAAAATGTCAATAGAAGAGTGCATACTGTTAGTAAAAACAAGGATATCATCGGCAAACGCCTGATAAGGAATGAGAAAGTCAGTTTTTGAAGATAACTTTATTTTCGGATTATTGTTCATAAGCTTGTATAGGCCTTTGGTTAAGACTTCTTCCCCAATAATGAAGAGGCTTGGGGATAGGGTGTCCCCTTGCCTTAGGCCTCTCTTGGGGTTGAAGTAGCCTAACACCTCACCATTAATCAAGATAGAAATAGTAACATCAGTAATGAGCTTGTTAATTAAGGTAACAAACTTGATGGAAAATCCAAAAAGAGACAAAACTTTAGTTATAAATAAATGGGACATTTTGTCGAAAGTTTTCGACATGTCTAATTGGATGACAATACTACTAGTATTTGGATTCTTATTTATGTCATGAAACAATTTCCTAGCAATTAAAATATTTTCATGTATGGAACGACCTTTAACAAAAACACTTTGATTCTTAAAAATGATTTTAGGTAAAATTTCAGCTAGTTTAGTGTTTATAGTCTTAGATAGAATTTTGTTAAACATGGATCAGAGATTAATTGGCCTATAGTTGCTCCAGTTGATAAGGTTTGAGGACTTTGGGATCAGACAGATCCTAGTAGCAAAAATACCACTGGGGATGTTATGGACAATGCATAAGTCATCCTTAATGATATTCCAGCAAACTTTGTAAAAATTGATGTTGTACCCATCAAGGCCATCAGCACTGGCAGTCATGCCGTTGATAATTTGCCAAAGCTCCTTCTCATCAATCTCCTTAAGTAACTTGGTATTTTCCTCCTTGGTAACACAACTAGGAATAGTGTTAAAGATATCATCCTTCATAAGATCCAATCCTTTTTGTTGTTGTAAGGAGCCTTAGTTAAGCTTTCTTTAAAAAAGTTAACAACATAAGCACTTATCTTTCCCTGGTCCAGGATCCATAAGTTGTTCTCTTTGATGCCTTGAATTTTTTTTCCTCCTCTTCTTTGTGAAATAGTCATGGTAAGTCTTTGTGTTAATATCACCATCTTTAATCCATCTGTTATAACATTTTTGTCTCCAAAAAGTTTTTTCATGTCTTAAGGCCTGAATGTAGAGAATATTTGCCTTGGCCAGATCAGCTTTAGTGTTTTCATTGTTGAAATTGAGATTCATATCTTCAAGTCTTCTCACCTCAGATTCAATAACTTTTACCTTATTAAAAATGTTCCCAAAATGCCTAGTATTCCACTCTTTAAGACAGAGCTTAAGCCTTTTCATTTTAAACCAAAAGATCTGATTAGGCTGCCCAGAAATCTTGAGATTCGAATTTTTATCAACAACATTGAGGAAGCTTTTATCATTTGTCCACATATCCATAAACTGAAAGTATTTCTTTTTGTTAACGTTAGAATAAATGTTAGAGCAAGCTGTTATAAGAAGAGGACCATGTGGATAACCTGAGTGTCATTGAAGATGTTAGTCAATTATGATTGATCATGGCACGATCTAACATTTTACACTTGTTAGCTTTGTTCCAGGTGAACTTGGATCAAATGTAGCCAACGTTTTCAAGGTTGCAGCTTCCAATAATTTCATTGAAGTCTTCCACACTGTTTTGACAGAGAGAAGTACAACCGATTTGTTCATTTGTGGAAGCAATCATATTAAAGTCTCATGTCGTAAGCCAAGCTTTCTCTGTTGTAGAAATGAGCTTAAGTTGATCCCATAGAGATCTTCTATTAACCCTTTGACATTTAGCATATATGACACTAAATATAAAATTAATGTTAGTTAAGGTATCCGTAACATCACAATGCAAGAACTGATCATGATTCACAAGAATATATATCTTAATATCATCAACCGAAGCAAGCGAGATCTTATTAGAAGTATTAGAATCAGAGTTGTTGAAACCCAGCTTTGAAACAATGCTAACTCTCTTGTCCTCTTAAACCATAAGCTCCTAAATAGCAAGAATTTTAATGTTTTCATTTTTTATAATAGATTTCAGTCTATTAACTGTTGACAAATTTTGGATACCATACAGATTCCAACTGAGAATCTTTATCATCATCATAAAATTATTTGTGGTTTTTGTTGATCTCCGAAAATTTCAGAGAATTTATTATAATCTTGTTTGGTTTTTTCAATTTTTTCACAGATTTCAGCTTTCTATTCAGGAGGACCTTGAAGTCAGGATCATTATAATCAACATTGTTTCCAACCGAAGTAGCCGGGATACAACCTATGTTTTCTTGATGTGGAGAATTATTTCCAGTGCTATTCTTGTCTTGTTCATCTAAAGAGTAGTCCTGTTTAAACATTTGAAAAGCCCTTATTATTTCAGATTCTTCTAGCATAGAGACTTCATTGTTATTTCCTTGTAACGCTTTATGGACATCTTCTTTTTTATTGTTTTCACTTGACTGAGATTCCTGATTCTGATGAACCACAATAGATTGAACTTTTGGCTTGTATACAAGATTTGGCATTCTTTCTATGTTTTATTGCTTGTCTTGTTATCAGTAGCTTTCTCAACACTACTTTCATTTTCCTTTACATTCCCATGGTAAGGTTGAAACTTCTTGCAGTTAAGACTTTTGTGACCCATATGCAAACAACAATCACAATAATCAGGTAGATTATTATAGTGGATATTCAACCAACATCCGTCATTGGATCCAAATCCAATCCATATGCGATTATGAAGTTTTTTCTGGACATCGATTTCAACTAAAGCTTGATAAGCATTTGATGAAGCTTTATTCTTGTCTGGTATCTTAATTTTGTAGATCGTACCCAATGATTATGCTATATCATTTAATACTTTTGAATTATAAAGGTATTCTGGGATTTTCTCAATTGAAATCTAGATTAAGGCAATGAAACTCTCTTTCTTTACACTAATTTTTTTTTTATGAAACCATCATTTGTGCAAGTTGGACTTTCTTTTAGTGACATAAATTTTAAAAAATAAAATTACGAAACACAAATTTTGAGCAATTATTAATTGCCAAAATTCTAATTGTAAAACCTAAATTTTTATTTAGATAAAAAATCATAAATTACGAAATATATATATAATTATTGAAAAAAGCACTGAAATTATTTTTAAAAAATTAAAAAACATTAATACTTGCCTCTAATTATACCTGTAATATATAAAATTTTAAAAAGTTAAATATAAAAAATAAAAAATATTAATTGAATATCAGAATCCAACCCTTTCTCTCTTTGGTTCTTAATTTTCTGGTTGTCCGGGAGAGCACTTTCCGACACCAAGGTGACGATTGAAAACATAACTCCGCCTTTCTTTCCGGCAGTCATAGCAGATCCCAAAGTGGCACAAAAGACAGAATTTGAAAACATGCTATCTATTAACTTCTCGGGTAAGATCACCCACTGCTCATTTGAGCCCAGGATAATTTGGTGTAAGTTTTGGAAGGGCAAACGTCTGCTTCAGCTTTCGGCGTATCAACAATTTACGAATCTTTTTAAGACCCATAATGTAAGTATTGTCGTACAAAAGACCGTGGAATAACGACACTTATTCGATTAATGAAAGGGTTGACACGTGTCTATGGATAGACTCAAAATAGATTCGTCAGAAAGGTGGCTAACGAACTATTGACACCAAGATAATTTATTTAAATTTTAAATAAGTTTGATAGTAAAAGCAAAAAAAGACTAATTTTATTGGATATTTAATACTCTTTCCGTCCCATAATATTAGTCGTTTAAGGTTTTTTCTTAATATTGTAATAATGACTTTAAAAGAATAAAAAAAAATAAATTTGATTGGTGGAGTTAATAACTCATGCAGAAAGTTAATTATTTTATTGGTGGAAAGTGGAATACATGTAATAATGCGGTATTGGAAAACGAAAACGATATATATTATAGGACAAAAAATCTTTTCTAGAAAGACACGGAGCTAGATGGAGTAATTATTAAGAACTCGATTGAACTATCTCATCAAAAAATAATATAATAAAAGAGAGCTTAAAAAATAAAACTTTCAACGATTTTGACATCTTCAATCGTTATCTTCCATCTGTTCGTTTCTTTCTTACAGCTTCTATTTTTCTTTTCTCTTCCATATTCTTTGATCTTACTCTAATAGCCAACCATTTCGCTTCCCGTCATGCAAATCACGGAAGAAGAAGAAGCAGATCTTTTCATGGGACTGCCCGTACCAAATACAATAATTTCTCAGCATCCAACCAAGGTTTGATCTTCATTCTATTGCAAAATCGATTAGTTTTTATACAAATTTACTGAATCATATGGATTTTACTCGGAAAAACAAGAGATGGGTTCTTGCTCTTGCAGCTCTTGGTTTCACTAGTTATGGTGCTTTTAAGGTTTATCACTCGTCTTCAGTCGCTAGAAAGAAGGAGAAAATTTCTAAGCTGTTTGGATCTTTGGTCTCTCTAGCAGAGGCAGTCTCTGATTCTGCCGAAACTGTTAGTCTTGTAAGTAAAGATCTTAAAATGTTTCTCCAATCGGAATCTGATCAAATTCCTAGTACCCTCAAACAGATTTCGAAAATTGCGAAATCAGATGAGTTTTCTGAGTCCTTAATTAATGTCACAGAAGCTATAACAGTCGGAATTTCGCTTAGTTCTCAATCGAGAATTGATAACTCTAATATTGCTGATTCGGGTTTTGTTGAACGAGTTATGGATAAGCTTTTTACCAAAGCTGGGTCTGGTTTTGCTTCTATTGTTGTTGGTAGCTTTGCAAGAAACTTAGTAATGGCATTGTGTTCTAGTGAGATTTTAAGTTCGAGTGATTCGAATTCGAATAGTTTCGATCACCGATGGATTGATGTGATCTATAGTGATGATTGTAGAAAGTTAATTGGTGACTGGATTCAAGTTTTTGTAAGCACTGCAGTGTCTGTTTATCTTGACAAGACTATGCATATCAATACGTATGATGAATTGTTTTCCGGATTAACGAATCCGAAATACGATCCAAAAGTTAAGGATCTTTTGGTTTCTATCTGTAATGTTGCCGTCGAGACACTTGTAAGAACGTACAGTCATGTAGCTCAAAACACAAATATCGATTCTCCTTATATCGAAGACAAACGGAGAATTGGAGATTCGGGTTGGGTTAGTAATATTTCGTCTACATTGGCTATACCGAGTAACAGGAGGCTTGTGCTTGATGTTACAGGGGAAGTAACATCTGAGACTGTTAAGTCTCTGTTGGAGATTGTAACGAAAAAGGTAGAGAATAGAGTGAAAAACTGTGCTGAAGTTGTTCACGATTCTGTCGCTGAGAAAGGATTCGGAGTTGCGAGATACATTACTGCCAAATCGTCTGCTGCTGCGACAATATGCATCTCTTTGTGTTTGCAAATTATAGAGGCGCCATGGATTTTCGCCCCTGCTGTTTAGGGTTTTGAAATTTTTTAGAACAATGGTTTATAGATTCAGTATATTTTATAGTTTTAACTCTTGAATGTATAGTATATTGATTGTGTAATATAAAAGTGGTTTTCTTTAATGTATAAATATCATATGGATATGGATATGGATAATTTTGGCAGATGAGGACAATCAATGATCAATAGATATGAAAGCAACCTAAATGTGCTTTGATCCTTATCCTTGATGATAATGAGAGCGACCATGTAACAAGTAGCCAATGGCCTTCACCGACTTCGAAATTTAATAATATTCAAAAAATAATAGACTACATTGGATAAATAATACACACTGAAAAAATATGTTTCAATACCTAGTACATTCACTATAGAACAAAAAGGTGTAGAAAATATATTGTTTAATCTATTAAGTTGAGCTTGAATCTGTTTCTTTTGCAGCTGCCTCTTCCTCAAGCTTCTTCCTCCAATACTCGTTTAATGGAGGTCCGAAAATTGCCTTCCCAGAAACAACTCCGATCCTTAAAAACCCAACAGTAAAAATTTCAAGAAAAATATACGGACTTTACTTTGTCAGAAGATGAACAAAATGTCTGACACTTTGACGATAACAACTATAAAAATTCGAAGAGTAAAGAGTATTTCATGGATTAAGCCTCAACTAATGAACATTCACGAGGTCCAACATCAATAAAATTTGGATTTCAGAAAAATTTGGATTTCAGAAAAGTAAGAGGACACACCTCACAATAAAATTTGGATTTCAGAAAAATTATTATATTGTGAGGTGTATCCTCTTGCTTCTTAAACGAACTATTGAACTTATCAAGATATTCTTATGTCGTTCAAACATCAAACTCTTAGTCGTGGTTCTGATCTTTATTGGTGAAGGGTCAACGTTCAAACAAACATTGGTCATACATCCTTGGGAAAACCAGTCTAGTTATCGGTTTCACCACATTTGTTCGCGGAGTTCATATCAATATTACCTCCCCAGCCAACCAATAAGTAACTCAGTGCTATTTCATTTCTAGTTGTTTATAAGTTTAAAGCTCAAGATAACTACAACAAAGCTCAAGATAACTACAACGCTTATCCGGTTAAATCTGACAAACTAAACTACCCTTAGCTCTATTTATATTGGAAAACAAGCAGCTACACTGGTTTAACATATTGCTTTATTATTCTACACTACTGTGGCTAACGCTCTAAAAGACTAGACACTCTATCCTCCATGTAGCCTATACTTCTAGTTCTAGGAGATCAGAATAAAAGGATCGAACACCCGACCATCTCTACTGATTAAATTAGGCTACTAGACACCTCGCTCCACTTGACCTCAGAGCTCAAGGCACCTAATATCTTCCACTATAAGCCACCACCATCTTTTAGTCAACAAATGATTCATTTGTTATATCCTTTAAATACTTTAGCTATTACAATCACGATCATGGCTGTATGCAGAAGTGTGAACAGCAATCAAAGAATAGCGAGAACCAAATCACAGACAGTAACCAATCAGCGGAATGAGCATATAGCAATTTGTGCAGGAAAGTTAAGTAGGACTTCATATCTGAGAATGTATAGAACCATCACCAAGAAAGAGACATAACTAATTAGTACAGAAGGGAAGATGTTAAAACAAGACCCTTCAAACAAAACTATTACCGCATTGCCTATGCGTAATATCAACTACTGCCTTGATTCGACTTACTGTTCCAGTTCGCTACTTGAACACCTAATTATTTACAATTTCTGGATTTAAGATTAAAGCGAAATCAAATTCTGCAATCGACGATCTTACAACAATAAATAAACAATACCGACAAAACTTCCATCCAAATCAACTAAATCAGATTGAATCAAACTGATTTAGTCGAGGAAACTTAACCAAATTCTTAACTGTTGATTCTGATCACGATCCTATTAATTATTCGTTAATAGAAAAAAAGAAGAAGAAGAAGAATTTAACTTACACAACAGCTCCAATCACCAAAGGAAACGAAAGAGACCTTCTACGAATCATCTCTCTAAGACTTCCTCAAATCTGGAGATCCTTTGCAATCTCCGGGTTTCCGTATTATTCCGATAAGGGTTTATATTTTCTGTTCTTTTTAATTTTCTTTTGGTGCAGTAGATGCGGAGATGACGATACAGAAACGTAATGGGCGGGTTGGAAATGGATGGTTCATAACAGGTGGGTAAAGTTCATGTCACGATGGGCTTGGCCACAAGGCTATTTCGGCTTAAAAATGAGTGTTCGTATTTGTTTTCGGAGAATTGGTTGTTTGTTTTAATTAGTTCATTAATTTTTTTCAATCAAATTTCGTGGACCTATTTATTAAATCCTGAGAAAAGGGTATAAAAGACCCAAAGTTTAATACAAATATGATGATGATCGGAGGTGGCTAAGAATTATGGTTAGTCACCAAACTTTGTCATGTGTATCAAATATGTCATTGATGTTTTTTTTTATCAAAACGGTCATTTTTGTTGGTTTTTTGTTACATCCGTGGTCAGTCACGGGTGATCACAGTTGCAAATCAAAACAAATAAAAGTGACCACATATGTAAAATGAAACCAACAAAAATGTTTGTTTTATTTAAAAAAGACATCGGTGGCATTTTGATACACATAACAAAGTTCGATGACTAACCAAGGTTTTTAGCCCATTGCAGATAGAATTTAAATTTGGTAAAAAAACAAAGGCGTTAGAATTTAGCTTCCTTCTGATACTGCCTCAACTCCTATCAAAATTACAATTTCAGCTTCATCTTCAATTTCGTTTCTAGAAAAACGAATGAAAAACTCGACTATTCGACAAGCTTTCAGAGAAACTAAAAATCTGAAGATATGATTTCTACCGCTTTGAAAAACAAATTGCATCAAGTACCAAATTTATTTGAGCAGAGAGACCAAGTGTAGGCAACCTCCTTGACAATTTAACAGGTAATTCATTTTCGATTTCGATCCTCAATAGGAATTACTCGCTTTCAACCCTTATGTTACCTGTCTCTAGGATTTTGAGCAAAATTATTGCTATTAGATCTTTAGGAATTTTCCTAGGAATGTAGTCAACATTCTCACCATTTATCAGAGTATGTTTTGAAATCCATTCTGGCGCGAATGTTTTTTATGAAAGACATGAACCAGGTTCATATTTGAGGTAATTAAGCCTCAACAACACCTTCGAAAGGTTTCAAGATACCATGGAGTCTTACCTTTAAGGATCATTTATGTTAAAATGACAAAGTCAGTTTCTATTTCAAGCGAGTTGATGCCCTTTGTCTTACACATAATCAGCCCATGTAGAAGGGTTCTGCTTTTAGCCACAATAGGATTTTGATACCCATAAACTATTCCAAACCAGCAATCATGTCTCCGTTTTGGTCCTTGATCAGTCCTCCTCCACTGGCTTCACCTTTGTAATTGTAAGCCTCGTCGGTGTTGAGTTTATATCTTCTTTTCTTTGGTAGATTCCACTTAAGAGAAATAGCAGTTCTAGAATTATCCATATGATAAACACAACCCAGATTAATTCCAGAGTTAGTATCCTTCCCCCAATGACTTTATTTTAGAAGTCTTCCTTGATCAAGAGTAAATAAGGTTATGATGACATAGTCTATCATTTCTTTTGAGCTGATAGTTATGTCATTATGCTTCTCTTGTAGTCCAAATGACTCAGAAGAGTATCACCAAAAGGATTGTCCTGATGTGGATGTCCTTATCAGTAGACCAAAACGACAACCTCAGTAAATGAGTGAAAGACATGTTTTTGTTTATGTGAATCCTGAAAAAAGAAGCAAAATAAGACCAAGTTTCCCATCCCTTAGAACATTAAATTAAAACATGAGAGGTAGATTCAGAGTTCTCGCAATGCTGGCACTTTGATGCCAGTTGGAATCCTTTATTTTGTAGAGTGGAGTCTATAGGAAGCCAGTTCTGAATAATCCTCCAAGCCAAAAAAAACATTTCTTTGGCACGATTGAATTCCATATCTTTTTAAACATGTTAGACTTATTGTTTTTCATTCTTATGCAATTCCACGTATCTTTGGTGTTGAAATCCCCTGACCTTGATAGAGCACATTTAATTGAATCATTGATGTTAGTCAAGGTGATCTTACTTATTTTCTCTAAAGTTGTAGCAGAGAAATAAGACCTTAAAGCATCCATGTTCCAATCACCATTTTCCCAGTAGGATCTGACCTCTTCAGGCTGATACCATGTTATGCCAGTTTCAGAGTCCAGAATAATAAAAGGGTTTGGTGAGCACCCTCTTTCAAGCCAAAACTGCATTCTTCCTTCACCTACTTTCCAGTATATTAGCCTTTCAACATTTTCTCTAACTTTAACGAGTTTATTCCATACATTTGATTTTTTACTTGGAGTTGGAGCTGTTAAAGGGCGGTAGTTATAGCTGTAAATAGATTTCATGATTCTTGACCAAAGAGACTTTTGTTCTTTGAAATTCATCCAAAGCTTATAGGAAAAGGACTTTTGAATATCATCCAACCTCTTGATGTTTAACCCCTTCATAATAAGGCTTACAAAGCTTTGGCCATGATGACCAAGCTTTCTCTTTAGCTCTCCATAAGAATTTATTGCAAAAGACCTCAATTCGCTGGATGATGGCCTTTAAGGTTAATAAAGATTGCATAGTATAGATTGGGATAATGTTAAGAACATTCTGAACAAGAACAAGCCTTCCTCCAAAGGAAAGGAAAATACTATCCCATTCCATTATCTTTGACCTAACCTTACAGACCAACTATTCATAGTTAGCAAGCTTGTTATTAGAACTAACTCCCAGGTATTTCATTGGCAATGGACTGTGTTTGAACCTCAGATGGTGTTCAAAAAATAATTCTTGTGCTATTCATTGTGGAAGGAATAAATAATTTTTATTTTTCTTTATTGATTTCCTGCCTTGATCTTTCTTTGTAATTGTCCAGGAACCTGTGATTCTTGCTAACAGAAGAGGATGATCCATTGCAGAACACAATAAAGTCATCAAAAAGGCAAGATAAGGTAAATTCCATCCCTCTCTGATCTTGTATCTGGTTGAAATGCGTTGAGTAGTAAGCTACTTAATTCCTCTGATCAAATACTCTTCTGCAATTATAAAAAGGTTCGGAGACAAGGGTTTTTCTCTGCCTTAAAGCTTTGGTGGATTTAAAATATCCCTTTAGATCATCATTTACAATAATTGAAAAGAAAGTATTATTAATATTCTTGTTGATAAAGACCAGAATATATTCATCAAACCCAAAGGCAGCTAGGATTCTTAGAATAAACTTATGTGATAGTTTATCAAAGGCTTTCGAAATATCCACCTTCACCTAAGATTACATCCTCTTGTCTTGTAGATCAAATCACAGCATAGTTCTTTTGTGATTACGTTATTCTCGTGAATGTTCCTTTTTCTTGACAAATTCACCTTGCTCTTCAAACATTATGTTAGGTAGAATAGATGCTAGCCTCTGATATACTACTTTTTGAGACAACCCTGCTGAACTTAGTTGTTAGACTTATAGGCCTGAAGTCCTTCCACAATTTTGGTGATTCAGTCTTTGGGATTAAGCAAATTGGGGGGGCATAAAACCTAGTAGGGATCGGTTGGCCTTTGAAAATAACCCTTACTACTTCACAAAGATCACCACCTATAATTTTCCAGCAGGATTTAGAAAACATCCCATTGTAGCCATCAAGACCTACATCACCATTTGAATTTAGAGAGTTAATTGCAGTCAGAATCTCATCATCAGTAGGACTGGCCATTAACATTTTGTCGTCTTCATTAGTAAAAAGTTTAGAAATCCGATTTAAAAGCAATCCATCTTCATTAGGATTGATATTGACAGCCATAATAATTTTAAAATATCCCTCATCAGAGTCTCAATCAGCTTTCGGTCCTCAATCCAAGTAGAATCATCCCATATTCTATGAATCTTGTTCATCTTCTTTTTTTAACAAATTTATGGAAGGCAGCTGTATTTTTATCATTTTCTTTAAGATACTTTGGATGTGCTTTTTGGCTCCAGTAGCTCTCTTCTCTAGCCAGCAGCTTCATATGAGTAGATTTTTCTTTATCAAGTAAGGATTTATCCTCAGAAAAATTATAGTTCTGGTAATTGATTTCTCTGAATCACAACGCATCTTCAACCTGTTTCAATGAGCTAAAAACATTTCCAAATATATATTTGTTCAAGCTTTTCAAATCAGATTTTAATCTTTTTAGTGTCCCGCAGAATCGATAAATAGAATTGTCATTTATTTCTTTAACCCAACATTTGTCAGCCATATCCATAAAATCTTGATGTCTAATCCATATGTTCAGAAATATAAAAGTTGGCTTGATCTGACCTTGGTTTTCATACAAGGAGATGATGATTGCAGAGTGGTCAGAATAGGTCCGTGCAAGGTGCTTGATTGATGTATTCTCAAATTAATTTGACCATGCAGTGTTGTATAAAACCCGGTCGAGCATTTTTCACTTCCTTCCATTGGTCTAGGTAAACTTTGATCCAGTAAATCTTGCATCATTCAAATGGAAATCTAGGATTAAATTATTAAAATCCTTCATGCTTCTAATACATCTTGTGGAATAGGATAGATGCTCATCAAGTTTCAATATAACATTAAAGTCCTCCCGTATTATCCACTATTTAAAGTTATTTTCAACAGTCCTCCAGTTTAGAATAAAGATTTTCATTCAGATTGAGACGGTAAAGGTTTAACAGACCCTTTCAACTGCATTATCTTTGTAGAAAATGATCTTTTAACTTTCGAGCTCTTTCCTCTTTTGGGATTTTTCCTTTTAACTTTTTTTGATGTCCTTCCTAGTCTCAATCAAATTTAGTCTTGGAGAATTAGGCAAATTACCAGTACTGTATTTCATAAGAGAGTTAGCAGGATTTTGAGAAGATCTTGTTTCTCTAATAAAGCCATATAAAATTCATTATCAATGGCCTTAAGTGCTTCAATTATCTCAGTATCTTTAGTAAAATTAAATGAATTTATTCTTAAGACCCCTTCAGATGGAGATAAGCTTTTGTTGCTCTTGGTTTCTTCAAGCTTGTTATTACTGTCAGCATTACTTATCTTAGTTTTTCTGATTTCTATAAGATTCCTTGGTTTCTTACTTTAGATATGGCTAAGTTTATATGAAATTTTTTATGCTTAATGGATTCTCATGAAAACCTAATTCTTGTTTCGATTTGAATAAATCAGTGAAGCTTTTTTTTATTAAGATTTTGATCCTCTGAAACTGTTTATTGTGTTGTTAAAGACTATATTCTCGAAGGCAGGGTTTTTTCTCACATTTGTTAGGTTGTTAGGCAGAGAAGGAAATGCAGTAGTTTGACCAGGATCACTGGTTGAATTCGTTTCCAAACTTGGTAAGGATTTTGTTGAATTTGGTGAAAGGAATTCACCATCTTCCATGTAAGAACCAACACTAGCCTTGATTAAGCAGTAAACATATGTATACCACCATTGAAGGCTGAAAATCAAGAAAACAAAACTTTGTTCTTAGAGACTAAGAAGAGAGGAAAACGTAAATTTATCAAAATCGTAGTCTTTCAATTAGTTCATTAATAAACTAGTCAAGAACTTCTACTATTTAAAAATCTAAATTTATTAATAATTAGCTGGTGAAAATTATTTATAAAATTAATTTTGTATTAAAAAACATCAACGACCATATATATTAAACCGTAATTAAAAAAAATTAAATACCATTGGTACCGTAATTAGAAAAAAATAAACACTATTGGTTTTGGTTTTTAAAATGAACAAAACTAGATCTATATATGATATTATTACTTTCATGTTTTTTTTCATAGATGTAAAGCCTGTTAAATCTCACATACTAGACGAAAGATGATTGTAAATGTTAGACGAAAGACGGTGGTATATACTAGACGAGATATGATGCTAGATGCTAGATATGAGACGATGGTAGATGTAAGACAAAAGAAAATTTTAGGTTAGATTTTAGACGAGAGACGATGCTAGACGCTAGACGAGAGGCGATGTTAGACGAGAGAAGATGTTAGACGAGAGACGGTATGAGATGTTAGACAAGAGACGATGTTAGATCCAAGACGATAGACGATACTAAATACTAGAAGAGGGATGATGTTAGATGCTAGATGAGAGACGATGTCAGATGCTAGACGAGAGACAAAGTTAATTGCTAGGGGAGAGATGGTGTTAGATACTAAACGAGAAACGACGCTAATTGTTAGACGAAAGACGATGCTAAATGTGAGACGAGCTACGATGGTATATGTTATAAATGATGGTAGATGCAAGATGAAACTAATATAAATAAAACGAAAACCATTTGCTAATTTCTAAATATAATTTTTAAGAAGACATTTATATATAAAAATAAGGTTATTAAAGAGACTTGTATATTCTATTTTCTTTATTTTTTCAAATAATTTTAGTTTGAAAAACCCCATCATGATGAAACTAGAAGACTCATTGTCAAGAAACAAAATAATCTAAAATTAAAATTTTAAAATATTATTTAAATAATTTTATACGTGTAATTTGTATTATTTATTTGTATTTTTTATATTTTACAATAAAAATAATATAAATAAATATGGTCCGACTAATTGTCAAAAAATAGATTCTCGATTTTTTTAAATTGTATAAAAAATAAATCATCCGAATTGAACATTTATGTGTAATTTTTAAATCGTTTGTACTATTTTATTTTCAACTTATATTTTTAGGATTATATTGGTATTAGTGTGGTGCAATATATTTAGAATGAATATTTAAAATTACTATATAAATAATAAGATAATAAAACATCTCAAAGTATGGTCGTGAATTTTTTTATTCCATAACATCGTTATTACATGAAATAAATTTATACTTATAATAAAATGATAAACTAGAAGACCATTCAAGAGACAAGTTATACACAATAACTATCTATCATTAGTTTCTTCGATCGTGTTGATGCACATATTATTTTTTCCTTTTTTTTAGCTTCCAAGTTAAATCTTAATGGGATTCACTTCTTAGCAGACCAAATAATTAGATTGAAAATATTAAACCTTTACCAATAGTCCTCCTAATCATTGTGAGATAGTCGAGGAATGACTAAGATTTGTAAAACATTCAAGATGTTTGCTATATTTGTTGTGCTAAGACTGCCAAATATGTTTGTGCACTTGTTGTTTAAAATCGAATGTTGTTGGTACTATACTGAATACTAAACTGTACCACATCCTATTTCTTGTCAGACTTCTAAGAGTCTATAGATACATTAGTGTTTTCTTTAAGATATCTCAGGAACTCTAGTTGAACAAACCTTGTAAGAATCTGTTGATTGGTTCGTGTTGACCCTATTACTGCCTCGTTAAAAAATCTATATCTACCCAAAAGATTTCTTGCATAAAAAATATTTATTTTACCAAAGATAAAAAAAATATTGGTGATGATGAAATCTGATCAAGGGTTAGTTCTGGAAGATATTTAGTTTATATGGTATTAAATTCCTAAAAGAGAGTAGAGAGAGAATGGATATGCTTATATTTATTATCGAGAGAAAAATTTCAACTCATTTAATGCTATTGGTTAAGCTATTTATACTCTTTTTGGGTCCGTGGGATTTTCGGGTCGCGTCATAGGTTTGAATCCATCTAATGAGCCTGCAAGCCCATAAGCAAATATACTAGGCACCCAGCTGAGTCACTAAGCATATTGCTTATTAATCGAATTTAACTATTGAATCAGAACTGCCCTTCTAAACAATATCTGATCCACTTTATTGCTTGGGCCCTCCAATATAATCAGACCTTATCATCTAGCCCCCTTAGCTCTCTTCGAAAAAAATTGGGAGAGCTAACACGGAACCCAATTTCTGATCCACATCCAAAGGATATATCTTAAGAGTGCTTCTAATGAAGGGTCATAACTTTAATACTATATAAGTTTTGAGACACGTGTCAAAGGGTTATTTGACCTGCCAAACAGTTTTACCCTAGGTAATTTTACTTAGTAAAAAAAAGGAAAGCAGCTACATTTAATAGCCTCTTTTAATTTATTACTCCCGGTTCCTCTTCTCCAGATAAAAAAAATACTTAAATGATTCTTCTTCCCATTTATAAGAGTACCTATTTTTCATTGTTCCGATTTTAGAGAGAGCAAAAGTTTTACAGTTTTACAAATCTTTCAACTTTAAACTCAAACTTCATTTTCTTCAAAGTTTGCATGTTCACAGCTAGGACTGTGTTAACTAAAGGTGGTTGACTTAATCTGTCCGAATTGGAAAAAGAGAAAAAACAAGATAGAATCGCTGCCGGACTATCGGCTTCACCAGGCGAAACAATCGTAGCCCAAATTCCAGATCAAGGTAATATTTCTTCATCTAAAAAATACCCACTATTCTCTTAACATACTCCCCTCACTCAATCGTCTACATATATTGCTCAATCATCTATATCCCTTAATAAATCAAGTTGGTCACCTAAAATACCTTTAACAAAGGAAGTTAGTAGTGCAAACCTCCTTCAACATTCATAGCTATGAGGTCTGATGCTCGTGAATGCACTCCTCGCAGAATCACCAGGCTTTCTAAAACGAAAGCTAAAACTCTATTAATTAAAAAGACATAAAATCTTATAGAAGTTGTCATCGATAATAGTAACCCCTTAGGGCCAAATCCACATTTGGAAGAGTCTACTACAACATATTTTTCTTCACAACCTACTTCAGACCCAAATCTATTAGCTTTTAAATCCATCAGCTCCATCTACTGAGCCCTCTCGAGTTGAGGAAGAGGATCTCAATGTAAAACCCAATGATCATTTGGATCAACGATCACAAGATGGAAGAAAAAATGGATAAAAGTGGGGAAGATACCCGCTTGGAGGCTTCTGGTCAAACTGGCGATATTCTTAGTGCGGTTCGAGAAAAACAAACTGCCAGAATTCGAACTATTTCTGGAATGCCTTATTGGACGAGTTAGGCTCAATTTTGCTAGAATGTCATATCTGATGGCCCTTCAAAGGATATCCTATGTATATTTTCATACACTTGAACTAGATAGGATTCGGAAAAAATGGGTTTTTCCACAATCAATCAAAGTAAGGATTCCCATTCCTGAGAAAACTCTGATGGACTACAAGGCATGGGAACTGGTGGTGTATACCAAAGTACTTAATTGGGGTCTTAGGTTTCCTTTGGACCCTAAAATAGTGAGATATTTTCACTTTGTAAAGTTATGCCGAAGCCAACTAAGCCCTAATGCTTGGTTCACACTTTTAGCCACTATCATAACTTCAAGGCTATCGAAAATTCTGATGCCTATGGAACAGTTTGCTGTTGTACCAGGTTTATACCAAAATGGTCATATCCCTTTCTAATACTTCAATTTGGGGAATGACTATAACGTAGTTGATGATTTGCTGGAGGTTGAAAAGCCTTGGAGGACTCAATTTCTCTTTATTAGCGGTGCTTAGGAAAACAACAAGAAGATTCTGTGTAAGGGAAATCCAAGCTTGCTTACAAGATATTGGAAACATTCAGGTAAATGTCTTATAAATTTATCTTATTATCTTTTGATATCATTGGTTTTCTCATCAGATTCGTTTTACAATGTTCTTAAAGTTGTTTTCACAGCATCTGGAAGAAAGGAAAACAACTTTCACAAAACTGAATCAATGGGCCACTGAAAAATGGTCAACTGGATCTCACAATTTTTTTACACCATGAAACATGGTGAGAGCCCACATGTGGAGAACGAATCCAATTCAAGATCTTTCATAGGAAAACTTTACCACTCTTCCCTGATCTTATGCTATCTTTAAATCTCTAAAAAGATTGAGAAAGTTGACAGTAAACTTTATTTACCTACTAGTAATAGGGCTCCTAGTCATCTTGATAAGATTGAGAAAAATAAGAATAAGAAGAAGAAGAAGAAGAAGAGAGATGGTTTATCTCAAGTTTTTTTCGAACTATGGAGACGGGGCCTCCGGATGAGATTGATGCAGCTTTGTTGGAGGCTATCGTAGTTACTATTGGTGAAGCTAATGATCCATCAAACTCTCCAACAGTTAAGAAAATAAAGGACAAAAGAGGAGTAAAGAGGGCAATGACAGAGAAGGGATGAATAAGAAAACTGTCACTCGTTCGAAGATCATAATCTGATCCAAAGTTCTTCATTCCATCATTTCTACAGAGGTTCCTCCTCAAGAAGAAGCATCTGTTGATCGTCCTTCCTTAGTATTTCCTACGGTTGACCAACGATCTTTCAAATATGTTGAACAACTGGATGACATAGGGAACTTTAACTTCAAAGATTTTGACTGGGAGAGGCTTAACACAGGATGGAGATATCTTCAAATTGTCTAAGGAATAGGATGTGCTAGGATATGCGGTATTAGGCTATGTAAGGCCAATAGTGGACTGGGAGAGGCAGGTAAGATCTTAAGTCAAGGATATTGCCTCACTTACATTAAAAATTAAAGTTTTAAGGATTTTATCAACGCAGAGCAAGACATAGTTGAGAGTTTGGGTAAAGAAAAGAAAAGTCTTAATGACAAGTTAATTTAAGCTAAATCTAATCATGAAAAGATGCAGACTAGCTATACTAATTTACAGTCATCTACTTTCAAATAAATAAATTCCCTAAAGGATCAACTGAACAAGGATAAAAGTACCATCCACCATTTATCTGAAGAGAAGAAAAAGTTGGAACATCTTCTTAAGAAGAAGGAATATGAAATTGTCTCTCTTAAAAATAAAAATGCTCATGATATTACCACCGATGTGGATGCATATGTTGACTTAGTAGTTGGATTTCATGCAATAGAGGGAGGAATTCATTGAATCAGATATGATAATATTATTTAATGAAACATTTCCCAAGCGGTCTAGGCATCTATGGAAGTTTGTGTCATATGAGGAAATTCCTTTTCATAGTATGTCTTCGGGTGATAAACTAGGTATTTTTTCGGATGAATCAGACCCTGATGATGAGGGTGAAGAAGATTTAGATTATGATCATCTAGAAAAAGAAGAGAAAGAAAGCAAAAGAGAAGAAGCATGAGAGAAGAAAACTTAGGGGAACGAGCCCTAAAGTTAACAATTTTTATGTTTGTGTATCTGAATTGAATTCCTTAATGTGTACAAGGAATTTTGTCGTTTGGATCAGATTATGATGTAACTTGGTTTGCATAGGTCCTTATTGTATTCAAGGTATTTTGTGTTTTGGGATTGAATTTTTATAATTCAAGAATGTTTTTACTTTTATCCACTTTATGTTCCAATATATTCTTACTCCTACTAATATCTGATCCTAACTAAGTATTTTTATTCAAAGATGATTAAACAATCCAGACAACTTAAACCAAAGCAACAAACTTTAATCTGACCAAGTTCTATGAAGGTAGTCCATTCGAAGGCAACTAACTTTAATCACAAGACTTTCGAGGTTAATCCATTCGAAGGCATCTTACCTTTAATCCAACAAAGTCATTCAAATGCAACAAAATTTAATCACAAGCCATTCGAAGGTAATCCATTCGAAGGTACCATAACTTTAATCTAACCAAGACATTCGAAGGAAAAAACTTTAATAATAATCCATTTGAAGTTAATCCATTCGAAGGTAATCCATTCGAATGTATCATAAATTTAATCCGACCAAGTGATTCAAAGACAACTAACTTTAATCACAAACCATTCAAAGGTAATCCATTCGAAGGAATTATAACTTTAATCCAACCAAGACATTCGAAGGAAAAAAAATTTAATCACAAGACATTCAAAGGTAATCCATTTGAAGGCATCATAAATTTAATCGAACCAAAACCAAAGACACTTTTCTTTGAAGGAAAAAAATTATTTGAATAGTTGAGATTCAGACACCTCATTAAAACATCTTTGCGTAACGAGGGTAGGAAAGAGTATGCCCCATAATATTTACATTGAGCTCGAACAAAGTAAATATTTACAAGATAAATTTACTCTAAATACAAACTTAGATGCTCAAAACTCCAAGGGTGTTTTAAAAGGTTGTCTTCTTTGTATAAAAGCTTGTCTTCTTTGTATAAAAGCTTGTATGTTCCTTGCTTGATCTTTTCATACATAATGTATGGTCCTTCCCAGTTTGAAACCAGCGTTCCGAACTTCTTTTCCTTGGTATGTAAAAATAGTTTTCTTAAAACTTTATCTCCTACTTGAAATTTTCTTCTTACTTTAGATGCAAACTTGCTCCTCATCAAGCTTTGGTAATGCACAGTTCTCAAACGAGCTTTTACTCTCCTTTCCTCAATTAAATCCAACTGAGGCCTGACTGGTATCTCATTATTGTCTTCAGAATAATTTTGAACTCTGAAAGAAGCAAGTGTAGCTTCTATAGGTGTAATTGCATCCATTCCATAAAATAAAGAGAATAGAGAGTCCTAAGTGGCTATATTGGGAGTAGTTCGGTATGCCCATAGTACTTCCTATAAATAACTTTTCCATTTCGCAACTTCTCCCTCCAAGTTATTTTTCAAACCCGTTAATTTTTTTTGTTTTGCCACATCAATTTATCCATTGGTCTAAAGATGAAAATGAGATGAGACACAATGTTGAATTCCTCTTGTCGTACAAAATACTTCCATGTCTTTCTTGTCAAACTGAGGATCCTTATTTGTAGTGATGTGCTTGGGAATACCAAATCGACAGCATATGCTAGAGAGAATAAACTATTTCATTGCTTTAGATGTTGTCTTGGAAAAATGTGTAACTTCTACCCACTTTCT
The DNA here is from genome assembly GCA_036936605.1 of Limnanthes douglasii subsp. nivea. Taxonomy (NCBI): domain Eukaryota; kingdom Viridiplantae; phylum Streptophyta; class Magnoliopsida; order Brassicales; family Limnanthaceae; genus Limnanthes; species Limnanthes douglasii. Next base: position 184,445,217 of record JAUPFV010000005.1, on the reverse strand, counting down.
ATTGCCAAAATTATAGTGCGACATCCCCTCGAAGCCATCAGAAGAGGTCCAACTAGATCAAGTCCTCATTTGTCAAATGGTATTACTTTGGATACAGACTCCATGGAAACTTATGACACATAGATTTTATTTCTATACCTTTTCCAAGGGTCACACATTCTCACAAAGTCTTTAGCATCCGACATAATAGAAAGCCAATAATACCCCGTCAACAAGACTCTTCTAGTTAAAGATTTATAGCCACAATATGTTGATCATTATCCATCATGTAGTTCTAATAGAACACTTTGAGATTCGTTAGATTCGAGGCAGCACAACAAAGGCCTACTGAAGGATTTGCTTATATAGAACACACATTAGAACTATAAATCCACGAGCTTTGTATTTTATCTTTTTGACAGAAAACTTGTCTTGAGGTAAAACTCCAGTAGTGATAAACTCTTGAATCTCATTTCTCCAATCTTTATAAACGAAAATGGATACATGTAGACTTTCTACTACTTCACTTTTTATTTCTGAATTTGTGACTATGGACAAATATTTTTGCATAAGGATCCAATGATACGCTTCAGAATATATTATAGTGGCTAAGAAGCCAGCCATTGAATTTTATGATGTTGGGATATGCTTATATTTGACGTGCTTAAACCCAGTTGTGATCTATTTTACTACTTATATATACTTTATCAAGTGATCTTTCATGGTTTCAGATTCCCCTGAATGAGTAGTTGTGAATCATTTATCAATCAAACTCTTCAAGAACCTCATATCTGAGCTAATCTCAATCCGGCTATTTGTGCTTCATATTCGGACTCATTGTTGGATACTCTAAAGCCAAAACGTATAGCATGGTACATAGAATCCTCAAAGAGGAAGATTATGCAGATACCAGCTCCACACCCCATTGTACTAGACCCACATCAATTTGGATTACCCATTCTTTTTTAGGCTTATTGGTTTGAGTTTTTTCACAAGGTCTTGTGGAGTGAAATTCAACAAAAAATATTGGCCATAGCTTGAGCTTTGATTGCAGTTCGTGGTGCAAAGTCAATCTCATCATCTCCAAGCTAAACTAACCACTTGGTCATTCTTCCTGATATATCGGCCTTCTATAACACCTTCTTCAATGGATAAGAAGTTCGACCCATGATAGAGTGTGTTTGAAAATAAGGCCTTATTTTTCTAGCTGCTATCACCAATGCTAAAGGTTAACTTTTCTAGATTTAAGTTATTCCAACAAACTTTTTCTTACATAATAAACAGGGCGAGTATAATTATCAACTTCTCGCACCAATAATACACTTACAACATAATCTATATACTGCTAGATACATATACAGTCTTTTCTTGTCTACAGGTTTAAATAACGTGTTGGGTGAGGATATGTGTTTCTTGATTTCAAGGAAAGCTTGATCACAATCAGGGGACCAATTAAAGTCTTTGGTATTTCTTAAGACTTGGAAAATTGAGCATACTTGTCTAATGATCTTGAAATAAACATGTTTAATGTTGTTAATCCTCCAATCAATATCTGAACTTCTTTAGTATTTAGAGGTGGATCCATGGCCAACAAGGCATTCAACTGGTCTGGGTAAACTTGAATCCCTTTCTCACTTATAATGTAACCCATAAAGTTTCCAGATCAGACCCAAAGGTACAATTTTCGGGATTTAATTTCAAATTGATGGCTTTCAAGTTAGAAAAGGTTTTTTGGAGGTCATATTTTTTATCTTCATCCTTAGGGATTTTAAACATCATATCATCGATATAAACTTCCACATTTCTTCTGATCTGGTTCTTTATTTACTATTCTTTGATAAGTGGCTCCAACATTCTTCAACCCAAAAGACGTTACCATATAACAATAAAGCCCCCTTGCAGTGACAAAAGTAGTATGCTCTTGATCGCTCGGATCCCTCTATATTTGATTATATCTGGAAAAATCATACATGAAGGATAAACACTTGTTTCTGAATGTGGAATCTACTAGTTGATCTATTCGGGGTACTCGAAACGAATCCTTGGGGCAAGATCCATTGAGATCTATGAAATCAATGCACATGCTCCATTTTCTATTTTTCTTTTTGATAAGGACCGATTAGCTGTCTAAAGAGGGTACTAAGATTCTTTAATGTGTCCCACCTTGGTTAACATATCTACTTATTGGACTATAGCTTCATATTTTTTCTAGAAAAGCTCTTCTTCTTTGCACCACTGGTCCCTCATCGGATCTAACAGATTGTTTGTGGCTGATTACACTTTATGGTACTCCAATTACATCCTCATTGCACCAGGAAAACACATGTTGATTTTTAGATAAAAATTATAATAACTTTTCTTTCAAATCTAAGGGTTATTTAGATCTGGCCCTAACACTAAAACTTTTACAAAGTAATGAACTTAAACTTCTTCAACTGGGATCATGGCGCTAGGAGCCTCCCTTGGATCATCTATCTTATTTGACATGATAGAATACACCATTAATTTCTATTCTTTATCAATTTTTCATTGCTCCCAACTATTTTGGAGCAAGAGTAGTGACATAAAACTCCCATGCTATTTTTTGGCTACATGGGACGACACTTACTTAGCCTCCCACAGCGTATTTCAAACATTGGTGAACAGTGGATGGTACTGTATGAATTCTCGATAGCTAAGATCTACATAATATATAATCATATGATGTCAGACAATCAACTACTCTAAACAAAACCCTTACCAACTTTTTGAATGGTCTTTTTACAAACAATACCTCTCCTTTAAACTCCACAATCACATCAGCCGAATTGTCAGTGAATCCCACTATATTTTTATTCGAATGATGGATAACTGAAGGGTTCTTCATTTTCTTATAAGTTGATAAAAACAAATATTTCTGAACTGCGAGTATCAATTAAGATTCGTCGGATTTCATTGCCTTTAATAGATGCTCCTATTACCACAATATATTCATGGGGATCCACAATTTATCTTAGGTCATCTTCATCAAAGATAATGACAAGGGCAGGGCTCTGATAGAGATGTGTGGACATTTTCCCTTCTAGTTGAGTGGTTAGAATGTTCATATGTCTTTTCTTGGATCAACGTGAGAGTGTCGTCACAGTATCTCCCCAAAAAAGGTCAATTCAAAGTAGCTGCACAGATCGGATACTAGTATTGTTTTCTTTACTATCATCCAAACTTGATTCTGATCTGGATCACTGTCTAAGTATTCCAAATTTATATCAAATCATTCCACAATCACCATAGCATTCTCTTATTTAGACGTTTTCATACTTTGTTTTTGAATATTTGGTGATGTAGCATGTGTTGTACTTACATTAGGTCGGGCACGCGTATTAACTTGCATGTTGCCCCCTTTCTTTTTAACAAAGACAAAGTACTTCCCACTTTCAATTAGTGTTTTAATTCTTGTTTTAATGCAATGAAATCTTGGATGTCATCGCCCACATCATTATGGTATCTACAAAAGCGAGTGTTACGATTTTATCTTGGAGATTGAATTTGTGATGGCCTTCAGAAATGCATAACATTCTTAGTTCTGTCATAAATGGTGGCCATATTTTCATTCAATTTAGCAAACCATTTAAGCTGAACCTAGCGACTTCATCTTGGTCTAGACGGTTGGCACTAATTTGACTAAGTTTGTCTAGGCCAATGTGAACCTTGTCCAGAATATTTAGGTAGGTAATTGATTATGGCTTGTGGGATATGACTTGTTGGAACATACCTATTATGGCATGATACTCTAGAGTTTTTGGTTTCCTCCACTTTGATTTGATTTCCGACCTGATTCAGTAATCCTCCCCAGGTTATAGATTTCTTCTGAGTTACTAAATCAGCCAACTCACCCGGCATTGACCATTGCCTTAAAGAAGCGATGGCTACTTGCTCAAAACAATCAGCAATCCATTAATTTGTGTTTATAAAACGGTTGATTGTAGTCTTTTAATTCATCCGGTTCTTGTGCACAATGAATGATATTATCACCATTACCTTTAAGATTTTTTACTTCCCACAAACTGCCTCTCGAAAGCCATCCAGAACATATCAAAATTTGTAATAGATCCCTGTAGTAAACTGTTATACCATTTTAATGCACCCCCCTTGAAAGTCTACGAGAAGGCCCGACATAATAACTTATCATCATCATTATCAAAGTTCATCATGAATTTTTTAAACTATTCGAGGTGATTATCAGGATCTTTACTTCCCTCGTATTTCTCCATTTTAGAGCTACCAACCCGCCTTGGTAGATGTCTAGAGAGAATCTTTAAAGATAAAGGTGACTGCCTCCAGTTATGACTCCAGCTAAATATGTGATCCTCATCAAGAGTGGAAAAAATACATGGTTCAGACTGGACAACAAAATGATCAGTTAACAAATGATCAATGTCATAATCTGTTGATCCTTTTATTTTCTCTTAATATTTATTTTTTCCCTTTACACTTTATATCCTTTTTCTTTGAATATTTTTTAAATAACTTCTCTTTTTTCTTCTGATGGCTATGGTCACTTTTTGATGAGAAAGAAGAAATATTTGAGTCAAATTTCGTGGTTGAATTTCCAGCATAATCCCATGTATAGATTAACTGCTTAGTCTGATGTTCCTTTTTAGAACCTGTGTGAGCCTTTGGAGATTGATCACTTTCACCTTATTTCTTGTTGTTACCTGGCTCATTTGTAACAATATATCCCGCATCGAACTTCTCTTTTAAATTTTTTTAGCTTGTCTTTGGACCCTCAAAGCTTCAATCTCAGCCCCAACTTCTCACGCTCCTCTTGTATGGTTCATCTTTACTATGTATTATGATTAATATGTGATATAGTAGCATTCTCATTATCACCTCTTATCCTCTCATTATAAAAAAGGGGAACGTCTTGCATGTTAAGATCCATGCCTCTAAAAAAGCTATTTAGGCACCTCACGCTCCCACTGTGGTCACCAATCTGGTGATGATGAAATACGGTCAAAGGCTGGAAGATCTTTAGTTTATATGGTATTAAATTCTTAATAGAGAGTAAAGAGAGAGTGAAGATGCTTGTATTTATTATTGAGAGAAAAAGTTCAACCCATTTAATGTTGTTGGTTAAGATATATATACTCTTTTTGGATCCATGGGCTTTTTGGGTCAGGTCATAGGTTTGGATCCATCTCATGATCCCCCACGCCCATAAAAAATTATACTAGACATCCAACTGAGTAACTAAGAATATTGTTTTTTCATCGAATTTAACTCTTGAGTCTGAATTTCCCTTCTAAACAATATCCGATCCATTTTACTGCTTGGGCCCTCCAACATAATTTGACCCTATCAAGTATAGTTAACAGGTTGCATGTTCGTAGGTTCATTGGAATATATCGCCAAATAATAAGGACCTTATATAGCTTGAGGCTACTTCAGATTGCTTATATATACAAAAGAGGTGCCCCCTAATCATTTTGAAGGATAAAAAACGAACTAACCGCCATGGCTCACACTGTAAATCAGTAATTAGGTAAAGGTTAAGGGTCGATTGGTTTTTGTGTCTAGCCGAATTTAGGTACACGTAAAAATAAAAGATAGTCGAATTTATTTTGCATGTGAAATGACACATTGCTGTAAATAAAGATTTTGTCTAACTTGAAGTGTTGGCTATAATTAATGCAAAAAAATGTAGTTGAAGATTCATTGATGTAATGCTAAAGCGAGCTAACCCGCAAGAGTAAGATTTGTGTAGTTACCCCAAGACACATAATAAAACTCGTGCTAGTTACAAGTATATTAATGCGACCAATCAGAGTTGAAAGTTGGAGGATTGGGGACTTCCAACGAACATGGAGGTTCAATTCTCAATAGATAGTGAAATTCCATTAAATTTGTATATTGATGAAATTGCGTTCTTCACATATAGCCTTGAGATGGGGATTCTATTTATTTTGAAACAAGACTTACTATAATTTTCCACGATAATCAGATTTTATCTAGCCGGCCGGTTGATTGAATTCTAAAATTAAAGCATTCATCCTTATGGTTATTTTAGTTATGATTATTTCTTTGGACATGATTTATATTATTAACTATATATTTTTATTTGTTTCAACTATTACAAATGACACGATCTCATAGAAAGTACTAGACGTTGAAGCTCATTATTCTCGGCTGGGGAAGGAGGTTGCGCAATGACGTTACTCGTACATATTCATGCTTGTGTTGGAGAATTTTGTTAATTGTAGCATGTGACACAAAATATCTTCCATTGATGGGTTTTAATCTACATAAACCAGGAAATGGGAGAAGTTTATAATGAAGATACTCCCTCTAAAAATACTTCTAAAGTTGTTACTGCCTCAAAATTAAAAGAAATGATGCTTATGGAAGAAGGGTAGCAATTAGGCAATTTACGACAAAAAATATTATTATAAAGCATGTGATGGTGAAAATTATGATAGTAAAAAATGTCAGGATGATAGGGCTGAAGCTTTAGAGAAGGGTGAATATTTTGCCAAGTATGCCAAAACATATATTAACGGTCTGAAGGCTAAAAGACTACTTAATCCAAAAGTAAAATCATTAAGTCGAATCCTACGATTGTATTTGGTAACAAAGTAATTGTTATTTATGTTAAATAATTAACTGTAAAGACTCCTATTATGGAGGGTTTGACTGGTACATATGTTGGCCAAAGATGTAAAAAATATATTGCAAATGAAACAAGAGCTATGTCTGAGACATGAGCATCAATGCATTCTTATAATATGAATATAGTAAGATAATCTAATGTTAATGGTCGTACCTCTATTATTGTAAATTTTTTAGTCCAAAGTAAGAGTTGTGGTTCCATGTTTGCAACTATTGAAGAGAAGTTGGTATATACAGAAAAGGAGTTGTTCATGATTAGTGAAGTACCTTCAACTCCCATAAAAAGTTATAATTATAGAATAAGATCCCTAATCTGTAGGTCAAATTCCTTAATGTGAAGGAAAATGAAAATCCTCATAGAGGAAAAACCTCAAAGCTATGAGGGAAATAGTAGTTACGCGGTCGAATATCAAATATGCTCTCTTGTTAGAGCTAGTTGTGAGTAAGAAACGAATACCAAGACTGATAGAAATGGTGTTGTAATAATAAATTAGATAATTAAACAAAAGGTTTTAGTTGTGTCTCCTAAGCATGAGGCTGTAAATATAGTTGAAGAGCTGGAGGAGAATTATGTCACTATTGAATAACCAAAATCTTTAGAGCCCATAGTTAATATGGGTAAAAAGTCATATTTTTTTGTTCACTTGGCTCTTAAATTAAAAATTCCATAATCAAATATGTTGTAGGTATAGATGTGTATAATCCAGTGATTGATGTTACATCCTTGACATCCGAATGAACTAAGGTACCTGAGTTAAGTCATTATCTCTCTAGTTAATTGCTAATTGTGTTGTGGCTGGGGGCATCCATAATCGGATATGTTGCAGGTCTGGATATTTATGATCTAGTGATTGATGTTACATCCTTAACATCCGAAGACACTGAGGTACCTGAATTAAGTCATTCATCTCTCTAGTTAATTGCTAATTGTGTTGTGTCTGGGGGAAGACTTGATATGTCAAATGAATGAATTTTTAGGGTAGATATGGATGGAATTTCCAGACAATATGTACTTGCATTGAAGCAAACCTTGAGGTTTATCTATTATGGTTCAGTTTGATATGTTGCTCATTATCTACTTCAAATAGTCATTGGTGTCCAATGTTCAAGTCTTATCTAGTGTTGCTAAAGTTTTCCTCTCATGTCTTGGCAGAGGATCTCGATCAATTGATGCGTGTTTTGGTTCGTTTTTGTTCTTTTTCTTAACAAAATTTAAGAGTTTTTCACCATCAAATATATCATAGACCTGATCTTGAAATGTCTAAAAAATAGTTTTCTAATTTCTCATATTATTATGGAACTTACACAGCTTGTGTTTTCATACGTGCTTCTTAGGGGCTTCTAACTTATTTAGAATTCGGTATGTTAGTATATTTTTTTTGTATTCATAGATAATCTCTATATTTTTTATCAACTCATGAATTATTCTATGGCCAGACATTCTTGACGTTAGATGTTGTTGTAGTTGTACACGGGCCGCATTTGTCGTTTTAATTATTTCTTGATCTTGCCAAATGGTCAATATTATTTCTAAAGGCCTCTTTATACGAATTAGAGTTCAACTTATCCATTTATCAATCATTCATTATGTAGTTGTACGAGGGATTCTTTATTATGCCATCTGATAGATGTTCTACTACACCATGCCTCAAAAAGTCATGTAAAATGTCATGTGATACATCTTATCATCTGCCACATAGCTTATCATCTTGCTTTTAAATTGCTTGATATGGTCCTTAAGATCTATCTGCCACTATATATGTTCATCTTATTGGTGAGGAAGTTGGATGGCAGGTCACCATACTTGACGTTATGAGTTAAATGAGATTCTTCCTCTTGCAAGTCCTCATCATCATGCAAGGTAACATGACCCGAATATTATTTGTTTGTCCGAGGAATGGGTATGTTTTCTTATTTTTCATTTATTTTCGTTACTCTACGAAGGAACTACATAATTCATACTTAAATATTTCGATTTATACCCTTTATTAAATATAGTAGAGGTTTGCATGAGGTGGAACATTTCTCTTTATGAGGTTAGGTGTGAACCTTGTAAGCTTGAGCTGAAATATTTTATTGGTTTCCCTCTCCTTCGACTACGACATGCGTGTACCATTGGTCTATGATGAGGTACATTAAAGCATAGTTATGCTCATGGTAGTAAACGGGTGAATTTGTGTGGTACCAATTTCGCTGAAATCTAAATGCTGATGTTGAAGCGTGTTGGTAGATCCTCGATGAAGCTTGGTGGAGGTTCAACCGTACTCTAGAGAATTGAAGGCACTGCTAATTTCTTGGCTGGAGCCATAGAGAAATTTGTTGGAGGTTTTGCTGCACCAGAAAAATGGGGAACCTATTGGCCGCTTGGCTGGTACACTTGAGAGGTTTAGTGGAGGTTCGACTGGAACGCACGAAGAGCCTATTGGGGATTCAGTTGGAACGCTAAAGGAGCCTATAAAAGATTAGGTAGGAACACTTGAGGAGTTTGTTGGTAACTGGGATGTAGTCCCGATGTTATTGGTGGAAGCTACTGCCTATTCGGTTGGAGTTACCCACTTGTTGGTATTTTGTTTTGACTTTCACAACACCATGGCTTGAGAGCAGTTTCTCTGTTACTTTCTATTCTATTTCCTAACCAACGAGTTTGGAGGTGAGGATTTTATCATTCGCTTGCTCATCTTCTTGTATTAGTGTCTTCCACTCCGGTCGGAGGATTCTCGCCATGATTCGTCCTTGTTATTCTGAAATTTTTCCCCCAATGAGGGGAACTTACGTCTGTTGGTGGATAATTTGTGGTCCTTTCTAATCATGGAGATTGTAGCGTCATCGTCTTCTTCCACTTTTTGGATTTTCGAATGTTAAATCATCGATCTCACTATTGGAACCTGAGTGGAATACATTATCTGGAAAAAATTGAAATTTTTAGTGTTCTATAGGTTCCGCACTAGTTGTTTGAAGTACATGATCGAAGTTATCAGAGTTGTACAGTATAAAAAACCTCTAATCATGTGTATGTATCGAATATTAGATCAACATATGCGTTTGGATCTATGAGTGGTTGTTTTTAAATATTTTCATCTTCTAAAATTGTTTGAGAAAAAATTTATGGATAATAATCGTGTCAATTGAGTGTGACAAAATCCATCTAAATTAATCAAAATGCAATTTTCTATATGAATAATAAAACAATAAAAAATAAAAAATATAATCTTTATTATTCTAAGCATTCGTTATTATATAAAATAAATTTTCTATTAAAAAATTTAGAAGATTTTAATAAACAAATTATACTTAATATTTATCTGTCATTAATTCATATTTACCATTAATTTGTTATGAGATTGTTAATCATATTTGATACTTATATTGCTTTTATATGTTCAAATTGTTGTCCAATAAATATTATCTTTAATCAAGATAGATTACTCATATGAACAATTTTTAAATTATAATAAAATTATAAAACAATATATATATATATATATATATATATATATATATATATATATATATATATATATTTTGTAGTTTTATTATTTTAATTTGTCGTTTGTTAGTTACAAGATGTCATGGGAAATCTAGGACTATTATGTTAGCCTTTTGGCATTAAAATTGTTAGTTTAATGACTTACCCTCAATTACTGAGGTCCTGGTTTTGGTTTATTTTTCTAAAGACATCCATGTCAGAACTATAATACTTGTTATTATCAGTTGGATTTTTTGGAAATTTCAAAATAGTGCTAAGCACAATGCCCATTCTTACTAAACTAGAACTGCAATAAGGTACATTAGTCAAATGATTATAAATCTAGGCACTGCTAACTTATTAAAAAGTTGTTATTGAGATCAAGATACTAAGTCTGCAACTAATATGGGCTGCATTAATCACTTAAATTATGCTAGAAAGGTAACCATCCTCAACTGGTCTTCTCCCTCCCTATCAAGACTTTAACTAAACATTGATGGATCACGTCTTCCAAATGGGGAAGCTAGTGGGGTTGGCTTATTGAGGGACTCCTATGGTAACATGATCAAAGGTTTTGGTAGACTGTATGGTAAAACAAATCCTATGGTTGTTGAAGCCAAAGCTCTCCTAGATGGCCTATTGCTCTGCAATAATCTGAATATAGACCAAGTTGACATTGAGTCTGACTCTAAGATCATGGTCAACCTTATCAAATTTGCTAGATATCCTTCGACCTTTAACCCATACCTAGCTTGTTGTTGTAGGCTCATATATTTTAATATGAACCTAAATCACATATTCAGAAATCAAAACAATGTGGTTGACTACCTTGCAAGGTGGAGTTTGAAATGCAAAATGAAACTCGATTTTGACCATGCTAAAACTCCTAACCACCTAAGAGCTATAATATTTTTAGAAAATTTGGGCACTAGCTACATTAGATCAAATGACTAAGGATATAAATATACTTATTTATTTGGGTTCATTAAGATATTATGGTTTCAACAAGCTCAACATGTTTTATCCTAACTAGCCTTCTAAGTTTTTGCATAAATAGATAGCACACTATCATTCGTTTCAGGTTAGTATTAAGAGCTTCCAAATGATGCAGCTCACTACTCTCATCTCTCATGAATTACTTGAAGTTAGAATACAGAGTCAGACTTACCTACTATTATTGGTCTTCATGTCCTCTCTTGTTGGTGTAAGCCACATTCGTAAAGAGTCCATCAAAGATTCTTAAGAGTTCATCTCAAACTTAAAACGTTGGCACATGTAAACTACGGTTCTTCAGGTCTCAAGACTCAAGAATCAAATCAGAATTGAGAACTTACATGTCTCGACATATTAATCGAGCAAATGGTCTACCTCTTCTTGATTGGGAAGATCCGATTAAATTCTGGCATTAAGCCCTTTTGGTAGTCCTCATTACTTTCTTACGAGTTGTAGAATCACGTGTTACAAATTCTATTTTCTCTTTAATTCATGATTTCCTCGATCATGTAAACGTCTTCAAGCTTTAGCAGATTCAATCTAGGCTTGACTTTTGAAGTCAGTCTCTGCTCAATTCCAATCCGTCCTTGAAGCTTTTGCTCCTTGAGAAAGAATCATATTTTTTTATTAATGAATTCAACGAAGGAGGTTGCTTTTCTTTAGTAATAGAATTTATTTTTTGATGTATTTCATTTGGCGCTCAGTTTTTAGTTTAGCACCTTCTACTATTCAAACACGTGTCCCTAATATTTTATCTCAATAAGAACTCTATTCGATTAAAAATAATATATTTTAATTTACCGCTATATATTTTAAAATAATAATTGTATAATACAGAAGAAACCTTTTGTTTCTTATATAAATATCGGGTTAAATATCAAATGTTATTTTTTTTATCACAAAAATTTCAGTTTTAACTTATATTTTGTAAATATTTCATCTATGTTATAGTTTTTTTAATATTTATTTATTATAAAATCAAAATTAATCAATAAAGGTAAAATCTCCTCAAAACAACGTTAACTATGGGACTGATACAGAAATTGGTTCACAAAATACAAACATATGTGATATAAAATATATATTATCATGGGAGGAAACAAAAAGACATAATATATGTTGTTAGCGATCCAACCACAAACATATTCTGCAAGGTTTTAACAAACATATTCTGCAAGGTTTTAACAAACATATTCTGCAAGCGGAGGGCCACTCAATTATAAAATCGAAAACGTCAACCAACTTTTTATGGTACTTAAATTCTCATAAATTGCAAGTTGATTAGAAAGTAAAGGTACACTTATATGATATTGAATCGTACTTAAATTTCCATAAATTGCAAGTTGATTAAAAAGTAAGGCTGTGGTTAAATTTGATTCTAAAAAAATAACTAGTTTTTTTGTTTTTTCTTTTTTAATTTAAAGGCTTATATAAATACATATATATTATTTTTAAATTTAAAAGTTTATAAAAATATAGTTTTATTTCTGTCATGGCGGATCTTTTCAACCGGTGGAAGAGTTTTTTTCGGATGAATATAAATGGCCCGCAGGATGAAAAAGTATCATCCACCAGCTGAAAAGGTCTCATCCGACAGTTGAACAAAGAAACACAAGGATAAAATAGTAAAATTTCAAAAATACTCCATTTTTAGACAGGTTAAAATTAGTTGAGAACAAATTTAGTCATGGCAAAAAATATAAAGATATATTAAATTGAATCGTAATACTGTAGTTTGATAATGTTTTAATTTTAAAAAAATATAAAATATTGTCCACAGTGGTAGCCTGGATATAGGGATACGTATATATATAATACTTTTTTTTTTATTATAAAGGTTGATGGAATGTGTGCGTTTTTTTTAAATTTAAAAAGCTTAAAAATAAACTTTAAAGTTATAAAGCTAGAAATTTTCAAACTGCATAATTTTACTTTTATGATTTGCATAGAAAAATAAATTAAAAATTGTATATATATTTATACTTTTGTTGTTTTTAACCGAATATTCGAAGGTCAAGATATTTATAGATAATTTTACAAAATGCAAATCGGTATTCTATTATCCTTTAAAAGAGAATGATGATAACATATCAAGGATAGAAGCAATAAAAACTGTATCTTTAGTTATAGAGAAAATAAAAAGAGAGTGGTTGTAAAAGAAATAATATGAAGTGTTCTAAACTTTAAAGTTTAGGCTTTTATTTGTATTTATATTTTGAATAACTTTAAATAAAATAAAAACCAATGAATATTACTCCATATTTTATTACGAACATGCTAACTCTTTTTTTATAATAATTATTAATTTAATTTTAAATTGTTATGGTCTGATGCTCTTATATTAGTAAAGGATTATATCAGAACTGTTAACTTGATGAACCATCCCTCTAACTTCATATCAAGTCGACGGATTTTCACGTTAGTACTTTTTATCTTGTCATACGTCAATTCGATAATATGTAAGTTGATTACAATAAATATTTTGACTTATATAACAATATGATTGGATGCTTTAAATCTACATGTGACGAGATATTCTAATTCAATATATTCTTGCACTAATAAATGGTTAGATAAGTGGAATATTCATAAACATACTTTGTAGCGAGAAAATGACAATGCTAATATATTGGTGGTCAACAGTAAATAAAATTACCATATATGAAACACGTAAAGATCTTTATATATGTATTTTTTTTATTTTTCGTTGTATGTTCCAAAAATATTTATGTATCTCAGTATGTTTGTATTGTTTTTATATTATTTATATTCAACTTTTGAAACTAGCATTAAAATGTGGATAAATCTGTATTTATATACTGATAATAGTCTGTTAGAAATTCTTTCAGATTTCTAATCTACTTATTAAACCATGAAGATAATTCTTCCTGTAACAATGCGAAAAAATACTTACAGGATGTAGACATTCTTTGATCTTTAGATTCCGAACTTGTTGTAGATCCTTGAATCCTTTGCTAGGTTATGATCTTATAAGAGATGGCAACCAAAACCCGTGATTGATTCAGAATGAAAAACCAATATGTTTTTCTTAAGGTTTTTTTCTCTCTCTATTTGAAATGCGAAACTCACCTTTATATAGAAAACTAAAGTGAGAAAATAGTTATTCGGTTTTTACTGTCTGTAACTTTCAGACAGTTACTTAATGAAGATCATACCTTATTAAATTTCCAATCTTAGGGACCATAGACTGGTATTATTTTATCTTTCAAAATAATCTCGAAACTGTATATTTTACTTAAGTTGTTTATTTATGAATTCAATCCTTCACAGTATTCGGAATTAAACCTGATATCTATACAATTACCTCCATGATACATATTTTATCTACTAATTCGTTCCTTTCTTTATGATTACTTTTATTGAACTAATTTTGTTGATAGTCCGATATATCTATAAAACACGTGCCGATGTAACTCAATAGAAAAAATCGAACAATCTCTCACTTAGATCATCATATGCTACTATAGGATGTATCCACTTAATGAAAGTTCTTAATATCTGTCGTCACATAGATAACCATAACAAACTCGTAAATGACCATTAACGACATATGACTTAATTTATCATCAATGGTTTTCAAGCCGCAAATAGATACATGAGTAATCACGATATCACAACATTCAATTACATGGATGTATCATGGTGTATATCATAAGAATAATATGAAATGTAATCTTACATATATATTCTTAACTGGTCCCACTTAATTGGAGGTCTACTTACAGCAGAATACAAATAATCAAAGATAAAAGCACACTGAATACTTATATATAAACATGTTTGTATTAATTGCCTTAAGTTCACGATTATCATAATACAAACAAATTTAATAGCTTAATACAGATTCTCACTGAAACTAACAATCATCTAAGTTCACAATACCCATGTTAATGGTGTGTTCAATAAAATCCTTAGGCATTAATGCCTTCGTAAGAGGATATGATAACCTCGAGTTTGTCTCTATGTGCTCCACATTGATTTAACCATTATGCATTCTCTCTTTAACAGAAAGGAACTTGATATCTACATGTTTGGACTTAACCGAGTTCATGTTACTGTTTGAATAATGAACTGCCAAAGTGCCTGATTGGATGCTCTCTACGATTCGCAGTCCTGTGACAAATTTTCGCAGACAAAGTACCTGATTGGATGCCTCGAAACAAACAACAAATTCTGCAGCCATAGTGGAAGATGCAATGAGTGTTTGTTTAACACTTTCCATGATATTTCAAATCCCGCTACAAACATATAATGCTTGAGGTTGAACGACGAGAATCCTTACATCTAACAAAATCCGATTCTGAATACCATATGACCTCCAATTTATCCGACTTCTTATATGTTAACCAGTGATGTTTTTTTTATTGTAAATACCGAAGAAATATTTTGACTGTTTTCTAGTATTCTATCCCCGAATGACTTACGTATCTTCCGAACACACCCACCAAAAAAGCAATATCTGGCAGTGTACAAACTTGAGCATACATCAAACTTTCAACAACCAAAGTATATGCAACATCCCATGTTCACGTTCCCCATGTCCACGTTGATCTTGCACCAATTCGGGAGAAAAATCCCTCCAAATGTGCAACTTTTGGAAATGAATATTGAAGAGCTAAAGCAACAACAGTTTTAGAAAAATCAGTTGTAATTTGAAATAGACAAGGAAGCCAAAGAAAGAATGAAGAATTTAACCGAGGCATTACAGTTGTTGACAGAAAAGATTATGTCAAAAAAAAATAACAATCAGACAAATATGACTGTAAGGCAAGCCACACATAAATGGAGAGATAAAATACATAGGCTGCTAAGCATGTGGGTGAGATTAGCAGTAAAAAACAAAAAAAAGTAAAGATAAAGAGTGCCGAGTACGATTACCAATCAAGTAATATGGTTAGAAAGGAGAGGAACGAGGTGAAATATAATGAAGAGAGATAAAAAAATGACAGCATACATACTTCATGAATCTCCTTTTGAAAGGAAAATACTTGAGGGAAAACTTCCCCAAAAATTAAATCCATGTCGAATGGATACTTATGACGGTTTAGGAGACCCATAACACTATCTAGAACAGTTAGAAATATGATGATGAAGTTCAATTCAAATGATATTTTACTCTGCAGAGCTTTTTAATGACATTTAAAAGAAATGCACTCGATTGGTTCAACAACTTACAGAAAGAGATGATTCGGGATTTCAAAAACCTTTAGAGTGTGTTGAGGAATATGTTTGTTGGTAACAAAGGGCATAATAAGGATAGTGAATTCATAATAAACATGTATCAAATAAATGGAGATATATGCAAGGAAAATGTTATCGTCACATTATTAAAAAAAGACTAGACAATGATGAATCAATGTACGAGGACCTCATTAGGTTACCCGTTGAAAATATGGGAGATACTTTTACTAAGTCGGATCAATTTATCGGAGTTGAATACTTGAATAAATGAGCCTCTTCTTGCCCTAAACCACAAGAGTCGAAGGCATCAATACCGAATAAGATAAGAAATGACAAGATAAGGCGTGACGAGGTCGTAAGAGATCCATCGATTAGACTAAGGGTCTCATACTATAGTAATCCAACTCGGAGATTTACAACTCTGACTGAGAATATTGCAGTCATCTTTGACAAAACTAAAGAGAGAATAATGTATCAACCTTACTATAGTATGTTAGCCCATAATTGCGAAAAATCTCGGAGATATTTTATGCATACTACATCGATCATGGTCATACCATTATTGATTGTTGGAAATTGTAGGTTGATATTCATAGGTTAGTTGATAGTGGAGAGCTCATTTTGCTTCATCAAGCATAAGGAAGAAGGACGACGTGAAGAGAAGAAAAATAAAGAGATGACGGATAAAAGATTGGCAAATATGAGATATAATAGGGGAAAATAACAATGAGTGAATATTATATCTGGTCGGGATACAATGTCGGGGCAAAACCCAGACTCCATGAAAAAATATAAGAAAAACTTAGAAGTCCACTTGGTGGACGAGTCTCTGTACCACCATTATAGGTAACTGATAGCTGACCTAACCTTAGACGAAGACGATTTGAGGGGAGTTATACCCCTTACAAAAATACTTTGATAATTAATTTGGACATAACCAAGGCCAGGCTGACGCATATTTTGGTCGATAATGGAAAGTTGACCAATGTTATTTTCAAAACTAGTTACGAAAAAATGATTGGGATACCGACGTTCAAATCGAAGGACATGCAATTGGTCAGCTACGTAGATAAGTTTTCTAGTTGTGTCAAGAAGTTGAGATTTTTATAACGTTAGTTATGGTAGTGCCAAAAATATTTTGCAAATACTTTTTTATGATAATCGATGCTCCTAGCTCGCATAACGTAATTGTGGGAAGACCTTGGTTACATAGAATTAATGTTGCGACATGGTCTTTCCAACAATAACTAAAGTAGCCTATTGGAAACTGGGTGAGGATAGTCATAGGCAGCCATATATCTGCTATGAGTTGTTAGCGATCTCTTTAGATCCTGAACAATTGACTCAATAACAATCAGCATACTTTTGGGGAGGGGAGAGGGAGGGGGATCATCAACCAAATGGGAGTGGATAATTTGAAATAGAAGTAATTACCTAAGAGAAAAGGTCTAATATGATAAATATTTGGGTGAAATAATTGAAGAAACTTTGACAAGTGGACAGGTGGTTAGAATCGAGAATCAACTGGATCCAAATTTCAAATGTAGGTTAATGGAGTTACTAAGAAAGAACTTAAATATTTTTGCTTAGATCTGGAGTCAGCTTGTCTATCATCTGTCATGCGCTATCGGTTGATAAAACGTTGACGTCAGTTTTTCAAAAGTGGAGAGCTTTTTCTTCTAAAAAGTTATCTTCAATGAAGTAGAAAAACTACCAATAGTTGGACACCTTAGAGAAGTAAAATACCCAATTTTGGTGGCCAACCCCGTCGTGGTAAAACAAAAGAATGCATAATGGAGAATATGCATAAATTTTACTAACCTCAATAAAAAATGCGTCTGAAGGACGCTATTCATATGTCTCGTATTGACCTGTTGGTGCACAACTTTGGGTAACGAAATTTTTATCTTTCATGGACATATAATTGGGATACAAACATATTCGAGTTTATCCTGATAATGAGAAACATAATGTTTTTCAAACATATAAAGGTCTGTATTTATTTCCAAATAGTTGGTTGACCTATCAAAGTCTTTTCAATCAGATATTTGAAAAACGACTCGGAATAAATATGAAAGTATACATCGAAAATATGATTGTGAAAATTAACACTGAGGATCGTAAGGCTAAATTTTTATGTGACATATTCAAGAACCTGAGAAAGTATAACCTCAAACATAACCCTTTAAAATGCTCATTTGGAGTTCATAGTGGAAGTCTATAGGATACATCATAAATAAGAATGCAATCTAGGTCGATATAGAGTAACGAAAAACACTACTAACTCGTATGAACAGAAAGTAATTAGAGAAAATAGAGAATATCTTCTTAGAATCAGCAGAGAGATTTTTCAGAAGTGAATATTGTCTTTCTCCTCTAAATATTTCATAGGCGTAATCAACCTCCCCAGCCTCTTTAAATAGGCCTAGCGAGTTAGTTACAAGAGCGGTTACATGAAGGAATATTTACAGTTCAGTCCCTATATTTCTTATAAGGCTTAATTAAACTCTATATTAATAGAACTTATCAATTAAGTCCTTATTAATTACATTTAGGTCCTTAAAGAATATATTTCCTTATTAGTAGCCCCCCTAGTTCTTATATAGACAATTTATAAGAACTATTCGCTCTTCGAACATAACTCCAAGCGAATAAAACTTCCTTCATCCAACCCCTTCATTATGATTAAGCCTGATGACTTGCAGCCTCACTTCGAATCCAAGAATTAACGCAAATAACTTCCCTAATTACTTCGAAACTGCCAACCTAAAATACAACCTTGCCTCCACTTCGAATCTCCTAGCTAGAGATATCTCTTTACTTGTGCTTCGAATTTTCTGACCCCTACTTGAAAGACTGATTAGACCCTTCTTGATAGGTCTATGACTCAACACGCTTTCCTCCACGTTTCACATTCCACCCAATGAGAACAATTCACTGGTTTTGCCTCTTCAAATTCTCAACGTCATTTTTTTAACTATAAATATTCAGCTTCACCTTCACTGAGAACTTTTTAGATAAACCACTTCTTTCCTGAGCCATCTTCATCTCGTTCTTCGTCAACCTTCATCTTCATCTCCTACTTCCTTCCCCAGAAACCCCACTTTATTCAGTCACAAAAACAACTTCTCAAATCAGTATCTATTGTATGAGAAGATATCCCAAATACAAAAGATCTAAACCAAGAAAGACAAAGAAATCTCTCTTCCCTGGTTCTAATAATCAAGTATTTGGTGCCTACGATTATCTTTGTATTGGAGAGAGAGCTGAAGAGTACAGAGCTGCTGGGTTGATCTACAACGGTCCTCACTTTTCCTCTACCACCTTCAAATACGGTAACTTCGATCCCAACCTTGCTACTTCATCTTCACCCCTAGCTTCAAACCCAGAATCTAGCCAACAACCTTCTCCTCCTAGAAATCCATCCACTTCTCCATCATTAAGACCACATCGAACATCTAAGGTTGTCACTTCTGAAAAACCCTCAACTTCTAAAAAACTACAACCCAAATCACATATCCTACAATTCGAAGCAACTAAAAAACTTCAACCCAAATCACCTATCTTTCAATCCGAAGCCGTTAAAGTTAAACTTAGCAAAAAATCAACCTTTCTAGCAATGGGTGACGATGCAGAAACCTCCTCTCCTCCCCCACAAGAAATGGTTGACGCTACACCAGAGAATAGTCAACTAATTCTTGTGACTCAGACTGAGACTCAAACTCAAAGTCGTTACGATGAGGCTAACGATGAGGAAAATAACAAAGAAAATGATTCCGAAGCCACCGAATCCGATGCCGAAGGGGAATCCGAGGCTGATGGGGTAATCCCTGCAAAGAAAGTTCGAGGAAAGAAACCTCCTCTCACCCTTCCCGAAGACGTTGCTGCCTTGGTTCAAGAAAACCTTCAACCACTTTCTCCTCGGTACATTCTTGCCCTAAAAATGTACCCTACACCTACTACCTCGAATCAGAAAAAGAAGAACTCAAGAAACTATGGGGATTAACAGACAACGTTATTCTTCGACTACCAGTAGAAGGAGAAACACCTCTGAGTTGTCAGAAGAATGAACTGGTAGTTTACCCCGAGCTTTTCAACTGGGGACTTCGATTTCCCCTCGACCCAATGATTGTGAGGTACTTCAAAATTCTTGGGTTGTGCCCAACACAAGTCACTCCAAATCAGTTATTCACCTTATTCTCAGCTATCATGGTGTCGAGGCTAGGAGGCATTCCCCTCGAAATAGAAGACTTCATCTCACTGACCAAACTCTCAAATGGGCCAGTTTTACCATTCTACTACCTAACATTGGAGGATGATCTGAAGATTATCGATGACCTCCTCAAAGCTGATAAATTTTGGAAGCAAAGGTTTATCTTTTTATCAGGAGCTTGGGAAAATGGTCAAGAGATTTCCGATGACAACCCCTCAAAACTTACTCTCACCTGGAGAGATAGCAGTAAGTAAATCATTATTGTATTGTTAACATTTTTAACTTATTAAGCCTAGCCAAATTAACCAAGTCTACTTATCTAACTGTTTATTCTCTTTTCAGAAATTCCGAGGAGATTCAAAGGTCGTCGAAAAACTGCAAAGGTTATCTTCCAGAGAATGGCTGAATGGGCAGAGAAAGCCTGGGGAAACGGCTTTCACTCAGCCTTTCTACCAATCAACTTTGTCAACAGCCATCTGTGGCGCATAACCTTGGGAGCTGACTTCCCTGAAGATCCGATGGTCCCCCCAGATCCCATCATAGCGGTCCAAAGAATTCTCGCACCAGATGGGAAAACCTACCTTCCCACCAGGAATCGATCTGACAGTCACCTGCCATTAAAGAAGAAGGGAAAGCTAACCCTCAAAAAACCCAATACAAGCAAGGCTAGCTCTTCCAAACATTCGAAGCCTGCAGGGAAACGAAAAGCGCTTGCATCTCAACTTCCTCCAATATCCGAAGAGGACGAACCTGCACTGAAGAGGAAAAAGAAAGAAAACAATACTCCAAAGAAGAAAAAGAGCAAGTCCTCCACTCCAAAGAAAAAGAACGAGGCTGACATACTCGAAGAGGTACTGGCTTCCGAGGTGCATGGGAAAACTTTTATTGAAGAAAATCCTCAAGGGGGACTGGCACTAGGAGATAGCCAAGAAGATGATTACCTTAACCTCGAAGATTTCAACTCAAGCGGGGATTTTGCATTCACTGGTGAAGGCTCTCAGCCTACCAACACCATTCTATCAACTTCTACTGGGGCTGCCATGGCTTCAATATCTAACGCAATTGTTCCTGTCCATCACCACCCATCAAACTTGCCCAATCCTGACAGATCCGATGAGGTAACTTCAATTCTACAACCTTTTACTAATTTGAGTGCTGCAGCCAAAAAATTGTGTGAAGAAGTGAACAATTCTCATACACAATTGGAGCTCCTTGCACAAGAATTAGTCAAGAGCAAAAAAGAAACAGAATCGGAAAAGGCTTCGAAAAATAAAGCACTTCAAAACTTCGAGGCTGAAAAAGAAAAGTTTCTTAAAGAGCATAAAGAAAAAATCGATGCTTTGGAGACTTCTCATCGTCTAGCCCTTGAAAATCTAAAATCTCAACATTCTACTGCCATTTCTAAGGAAAAGAAAAAATCTACCGATGCTGAAGATCTTGTTAAGAAAACTCAAAAAGACCTGGAAGATTGTCAAACTCAATTGACTACGCTTCGAACAAGATTCAAGGAAGAAAAGAAGGCTGCCGTCAAGAAAGCCGAAGTTGCTGTTGGTTCTGTGATGCTTAATGGAATCAAAAAGGCTGAAATCGATACAGCTAACAATCTTCTTCGAGAAATCCATGCTGCCTATCCAAGGCTAAATTTAACAGAATTTTGGAAGCAAGTCCCAGAGAAAGATCGTCCAAAAGAGGCATTCGAAGTATCATCAAGCTCTTCAGAAGAAAGTGACGCTTCTGAAGGGTCATCGGAAGAAGAGGACCAATAGTTTACATATGTCGTGTTTGTTTTTTGTGTGTTTTAATTAAGTAGTTTGTCCTTTTTTGTAAGCTTCAACTTTTATCCAATGAGACAAGCAACTTTCTTAATATTTTAAATCTCGGGTGCACTTATAAAGTATGACACCTCGAAAATTAGATGCACTTATAAAGCGTGGCACCTCGAAAATTAGATGCACTCATAAGACGTGGCACCTCGAAAATTAGATGCACTCATAAGACGTGGCACCTCGAAATTAGATGCACTCATAAGACGTGGCACCTCGAAAATTAGATGCACTCATAAGACGTGGCACCTCGAAATAGGTTGTTTCTTCAAAGCTATTGCTTTGGAAAATTACTCTTGGTCAACTTTCAAAGATGATCAGTCTTTGCCAAGTTACCAAAATAACAAATCATTCACCATACTAAACAACCAATGGCCAAAAGAAATTTTTATTATAAAATTCAATATTAGCCAGACACCTCATTAAAACCTTTCTGGGCCAACAGATAAGGAAATAGTATGTCTGTTTTGCAAAAATTCGAAGTTCAATATTACTCACAGTACAATTTCAAATGCTCTATATTCCAAGGGTGTTTGAGCATCCTCCCTTCACGATCAGACAACCTGTAAGAGCCTGGCTTGACCTTCATTTTGACTTCATAAGGAACCTCCCAATTCGGAGCCAATTTTCCGAGGTGCTTGTCCTTAGTATGAAGAAATACTTTTCGCAACACTTTATCGCCAACCTTAAACTCTCTCTTCTTGACTTTAGCATCGTACCTGCTTCTCATTAAGGTTTGATAATGAACCATATTCAAATGTGCTTTGACCTTTTTTTCTTCTAACAAATCAAGCTCAACCCTTCTAGCTTCATCATTATCCACTTCGGAATATCGCAATAACCTGTAGGAAGGCAATGTAGATTCAGCAGGGCACACAGCATCCATTCCATACACTAAAGAAAAAGGAGTCTCTTTTGTGGCCTCTCTAGGGGTTGTTCGATATGCCCACAACACTTCTTGAAGATAATTTGGCCATTTCCCTGCTGCTCCCGCCAAATTTTTCTTTAAACCCTCCAAAATAGATCTATTTGTAACTTCCACCTGCCCATTTGCTTGGGGGTGAAAATGAGTAGAGAAGCATTGTTGTATTCCTTTCGAAGAGCAAAAAGAATCCATTTCCTTGTTATTAAATTGAGGACCGCTGTCCGTTGTTATTTTTCGAGGAACTCCAAAACGGTAGCAGATGTTACTTAGAATAAACTTGATCACATCCTTAGCTTTTGTTCCAGCTAAAGGTTCTGCTTCTGCCCACTTCGAAAAATAATCAACCGCGACAATAATCATCTGTCTTCCACCTGAAGCCATAGGCAATGGTCCTACTAAATCAAGCCCCCATCTATCGAAAGGAACCGCCTCAGAGATTGTCATCAGGGGTACTGCTGGTTTATGTATCAAATGTGCATACCTTTGACAAATATCACAGCTTCGAACCAATAACTTGGCATCGTGCAATATAGTTGGCCAATAATACCCTGCCAACAATACCCTACGCGTTAAAGCTTTGAAACCACAATGAGCTGACCCGTCTCCATCGTGTAATTCAGATAGAATGTTTTGAGATTCATGCTTGCTCAAACATCTTAATAAGGGCCTCGACACAGAATTCTTATACAATATCCCATCCAACACTACATAACCAAGAGCTTTATTCCTTATTTTTTTGAGCGAGTGCTTATCAAGAGGTAGTATTCCCTATGTAAGAAAGTTTAATAAGTCAGTTCTCCAATCTCTTCGAATGTTCGTTGAATCATTTATTACCTCCTCAACAAATTCACACTGCTCAGAGCTTGATGTAATCGAAGGCAGTGGTTGTGTCACGATCCATGGATATTCTTCAGAGTAAGCCATTGTTGCTAAAGAATCAGCCATTGTGTTGCTACCTCTTCGAATATGCTCCACCTCGACATTTTCAAACTGGGCCATCATACCTCGTAGCTCTTGCAAGTACAAAACCAAACGATCCTTTTTAGCTTCTGAGACCCCTTTAACATGGTTAACTACCAACTGTGAATCTGTTTCTAAGCGCACGAATATTGCTCCACAAATCTTTGCTAACCGCAACCCTGCTAGCACAGCTTCATATTCAGCTTCATTATTCGAAGCATGAAATCCAAATTTTATAGCTTGAAACATAAACTCCCCTGTTGGTGCCACCAATTCAACTCCTGCACTCGACCCTTTATTACTAGATCCTCCATCAGTTCGTACTGTCCACGTCGGATTCGTGTTCACTTTTTCACCTTCTTTCTCTTCGGGTCTACTCGAATGAAACTCAACCAAGAAGTCTGCTAAGGCTTGAGCTTTGATAGCTGTTCGAGGAGAGAATAACACATCGAAATCTCCTAATTCTACCGACCACTTAGTCATCCTTCCTGAGATATCTGGCTTTTGCAATACATTTTTCAATGGATAGGAAGTTCGAACCACAATCGTATGTGCCTGGAAATAAGGACGCATTTTTCTCGCTGCCACTACTATGCACAATGCCAATTTTTCGAGCTTCAAATAACGTTTTTCGGCATCAACCAAACTTTTACTGACATAGTAGACGGGCCTCGAAATTCTTGAATCTTCACTGATCAGAACTGCACTCACTCCATAATCCGATACAGCTATATACAAAAACAGTTGCTCACCTTCCCGAGGCTTTGATAATATTTCAGGAGTGGACAAAATATTTTTTATCTTAACAAAAGCTTCTTCACAATCCGAAGTCCACTCAAAATTATTAGGTCGACGCAGCACCTGGAAAAAAGGCAAGCACTTATCTGAAAATCGAGAAATGAATCTGTTCAAAGCTGCTAACCTGCCCGTTAACATCTGCACTTCTTTGATATTCCGAGGCGAAGACATTGATATCAGAGCCTTCAATTGTTATGGATCCACTTCAATTCCTCTTTCACTGATCACATACCCCAGAAACTTACCAGATCGGACTCCAAACGTACATTTTTCTGGGTTCAACTTCAATTGTATGGCTCTGAGATTCAAAAACGTCTCCTCTAAATCATCAATGTGTTCATCATCACTTTTGCTCTTAACAAGCATATCATCGATGTACACTTCGATATTCCTCCCTATTTGCGAAGCAAACACCTTATTCATCAACCTTTGATACGTAGACCCAGCATTCTTCAATCCAAACGACATCACTCTATAACAGTGTAAACCGCGATCAGTAATAAAAGTTGTGCTCTCTTCATCCTCTGGATTCATTCGAATCTGATTATATCTTGAAAATGCATCCATAAATGTTAGAATTTTGTTTCCAGAAGTAGAATCCACCAATTGGTCAATCCGAGGTACTGGAAAAGGATCTTTTGGACAGGCTCTGTTCAAATCTGTGAAGTCTACACACATTCTCCATTTTCCGCTCTTCTTTTTCACCACCACAGGATTACCCGTCCACCTCGGATAATTGGACTCCCTGATATGCTCCATCTTATACAATATATCTACCTCAACAACTATGGCCTCGGCTTTTTCCAACGAAAAAGCTCTCCTTTTTTGAATTATCGGCTTGATCTTCGGATCCACTGCCAAGCTATGACATATGATATCACTTGGGACCCCTACTACATCCTCGGACCTCCAAGCAAATACATCCAAATGCTTAGACAAAAAATTCAACAATCTTTCTCGCATTGATAAAGACAATAAAGTCCCAATTCGAAGTACTTTGCCATTATTGAAAATGTATTCTTCTATTTCTTCACTTACCACCACAGAACTCGGGGTTGACCTCGGATCATCAATTCCCTCATCTGTTCCACTAGAAGACAACCCCCCAAACTGCTAATTCTCCATCGGATCATCAGTACTTTTGCCACGTAGTCTAAATGCAGCAGCGTAACACTCTCTAGCCACCTTTTGGTCACTTCGAACTACGCCGACTCGATCCCCGATCACATACTTCAAATATTGATGAACCGTGGAAACTATAGCATACATTTTAGCCAGCCATGACCTTCCAAAAATAGCGTTGTAGCTCGATGGACAATCTACCACCATAAAAAGTACTTGTACTTTCTTTTTGAAAGGCCCTTTTCCCAAAGAAATCTCACCTTCGAACTCCCCTATCACATTTGCTGTTGCGCGAGTAAACCCAATGATAGTTCTTTTTGACCTTTCTATCCGAGGCGGAGCAGTTAGTCTATCATATGTTGATTTGAACAACACATTAGCAGAGCTTCCAGTGTCAATTAACACTCGTCGAATTTCCACCCCACACACTTCTGCTCCAATGACCACTGCATCTTCATGTGGCCCAGTAATTCCTCTCAGATCATCCCCATCGAAAATTATAAAGGGAACATCCTTCTTGTTGCTTAGGTGTGCTGATGCTCCTCCTTCAATCTGATGCGTTAAATTCACTATATGTCTCTTCCTCGAATTATTAGTGTTATTAGTCATTGAATCTCCCCTAAATATTGTTAGTGACTCAAAGAATGCACACAAATCTCGAACACGTCCCTCACGCATCGGCTCATCTACTGACATCAACAACAATCGACTAGGGTCTGGATCGACATATTCTGAAGCCACATCAAACTCATCACCTGCAGCATCTAAAATCATCAGTGTAGTTTCCTGCTTAGAATTAGGATTACCAACTTTTTGAGTTACAGCTTTAGCATTCTTTTTGACATACTCCAGCAATTTTCCATTCTCTACCAGGATCTGCATCTCCTTCTTCAAAGCAATACAATCATTTGTATCATGTCCAATATCATCATGATACCTGCAGAACCTGTTATTGCGCTCATCCCTTGGCCTATTAATCACTGCCGGCTTTCTGAAATTCACTGCTCCCTTGCTTTTTTCATATATCGATGCCACACTTTCAGTCAAATCCGCATAATACTCTGGTTTCACCCATACATTCGATCTTGGTTTGAACTGGTATTGATTACTAAAGTTGTGATGATTAGCACCCCCTTGATACGAACTCGAACCTCTTCGGTAAGTAACATTTTGATTGCCCCTCGCCCTTGACGAGCTGTTATTCGAAGCGTTCGCTTGGTTATTTCCCCCCTGAGTATTCCCTTTCTGAACACCAACATTTCCTCCTCGAACTCGAGTGAACTCTTCGACCTTGATCTGGTCTTCAACCTGGGCCACGAGAGCTCCAAACGTTAATGGTCTACGCCTTGTTGTTTCATCGGCTAAATCTCCAGGCAACAATCCTTGTCGAAACGCCGCCATAGCCACCAATTCCTCACAATCATCTAATCCCGCTTTTGTTGACACAAATCTCTTGGTATAATCCTTCAGATTTTCTCCCACACCTTGCTTACATTGTATTATTGTATCTCCATTAGCTCTCATTTCTTTGCTTCCCACAAACTGTCTTCGAAAAGCTGTGTAAAAGTCTCTAAAATTTGCAATAGACTCCTTAGGAATCTTGTTATACCATTTTAATGCAGTTCCTTTGAATGTCTCAGAGAAAGCCCTACAAACCAGCCTATCATCGTCCTCAAAGTTGGTCATATAGTTCTTGAATTGCTCTATATGATCATCGGGATCTTGAGTTCCATCGAACTTATCAATTTTAGAAATGTCAAACCGTCTCGGAAGCGGTACAGATCTGATCTCACTAATCAACGGTGAATCCCTCCAATCCACACCTTGAAATTCGACGAGTGTTAATTGACACTGGAAGCTCTCCTAATGTGTTGTTCAAATCAACATATGATAGACTAACTGCTCCGCCTCGGATAGAAAGGTCAGAAAGAACTATCATTGGGTTTACTGGCGCAACAGCAAATGTGATAGGGGAGTTCAAAGGTGAGATTTCTTTGGGAAAAGGGCCTTTCAAAAAGAAAGTACAAGTACTTTTTATGGTGGTAGATTGTCCATCGAGCTACAACGCTATTTTTAGAAGGTCATGGCTGGCTAAAATGTATGCTATAGTTTCCACGGTTCATCAATGTTTGAAGTATATGATCGGGGATCGAGTCGGCGTAGTTCGAAGTGACCAAAAGGTGGCTAGAGAGTGTTACGCTGCTGCATTTAGACTACGTGGCAAAAGTACTGATGATCCGATGGAGAATTAGCAGTTTGGGGGGTTGTCTTCTAGTGGAACAGATGAGGGAATTGATGATCCGAGGTCAACCCCGAGTTCTGTGGTGGTAAGTGAAGAAATAGAAGAATACATTTTCAATAATGGCAAAGTACTTCGAATTGGGACTTTATTGTCTTTATCAATGCGAGAAAGATTGTTGAATTTTTTTGTCTAAGAATTTCTTTGCTTCCCACAAACTGTCTTCGAAAAGATGTGTAAAAGTCTCTAAAATTTGCAATAGACTCCTTAGGAATCTTGTTATACCATTTTAATGCAGTTCCTTTGAATGTCTGAGAGAAAGCCCTGCAAACCAGCCTATCATCGTCCTCGAAGTTGGTCATATAGTTCTTGAATTTCTCTATATGATCATCGGGATCTTGAGTTCCATCGAACTTATCAATTTTAGAAATGTCAAACAGCCTCGGAAGCGGTACAGATCTGATCTCACTAATCAACGGTGAATCCCTCTAATCCACACCTTGAACATACTGGTCCTCATTCCTCATTCCCACAGTAGCATACAAACTTGGCTCCCCGACATATTTCCGAGGAGAATACACTTTCCGAGGAGAATTCACTCGCCTCTCCTTCCTTTGCCTTCCTTCCTTATACACCTTAGCTGGCCTTAATTCATATTCTTCCTCTCTTGAGTGACCTCGAAAATGCTTATATCTCGGTGTTTCATCCGATTCCGAATCCTCATCATCTTCTTCACTAGAATACACATATCGTCGCTTCTGCAACTTTCCCTTCTTTTTCATTCCACTGTGCTCCTTCCTACGTTCAAAACGTATTTTACGTCGAGTATCTTGAACATCATCGTCGTCATTCGACTGATCCGACTGATCATCCTGAACACCTCTGGATATTTCAGACCTGAGTTTAGCGTTATCATTACCTTGCTTCATTTGAGCAAATTCATCAAGCTCTGCCACCTTTCTTATTAACTCCTTCATTTTTCCTTCAAAATCGAATTGATTTGATTGAATCTGAACTGGCTCACCTGCTTCTTTTTCTTGCAGATCAGATTTCAATGTTTCCATAGCCTTTCGAACAGACGGATTGTCACCTTCTTCTGAATTCATCTCCGATCAGCGAAAATCTAAACAAAATACTCCAGAAAATGAAAAAACTCGAACGAAATGCTTTAGAAAACGAAAAAACTCGAGACTCGATTTTTGATCTATCGATCAAGGTATCTTCGCCCCCTCTTTCTAGCGCCAATTTGGTATGAACAGAAAGTAATTAGAGAAAATAGAGAATATCTTCTTAGAATCAGCAGAGAGATTTTTTAGAAGTGAATATTGTCTTTCTCCTCTAAATATTTCATAGGCGTAATCAAGCTCCCCAGCCTCTTTAAATAGGCCTAGCGAGTTAGTTACAAGAGCGGTTACATGAAGGAATATTTACAGTTCAGTCCCTATATTTCTTATAAGGCTTAATTAAACTCTATATTAATAGAACTTATCAATTAAGTCCTTATTAATTACATTTAGGTCCTTAAAGAATATATTTCCTTATCACTAACCACCAAGACACATTAAAGAGGTACAGTCGTTAACGGGTCATCTAGTAAATTTATCACGGATTATTACAAAGATTCTGATAAGATTCACACCTTCTTTGAAGTCTTTAAATGAGCAAACAAAATCAGTTGGAATAAAGAATTCGGCGAGGCCTTTCACGCCTTAAAAGAGTGTATGACATCCCCGCAATTTTTTTCAACTCTAATACAAGGTGAGTCACTATATTTATACTTATTTTTCAACAATAATGTTTTGAGTATTGTCTTAATTAGGGAGGACTAAGGGGAACCGAGATTGATTTACTATGTAAGTAAAATTCTGATCGACGTAAAAAACATATTTGAATCTAGAGAAATTGGCTTTGTGATTGGTGGTCACTTCCAAAAATATGAGATCATATTTTCAAAGTCATACCATCGTCCTACAAACTTACTTTCTTATAAAGAATGTGTTACAAAAATTAGATATTCTAGGAAGACTCATACAATGGTCAGCATAATTCAGAGAATATGAGATTTTGTACGAACGTCGTACAACGATCAAAGGTCAAGCGATCATCGATTTTGTAAATGAATTCGTGGGCAAAAAAATTAATAACGTAGGGGTACGCCATCAGACTCGGGAAAGAAATTAAAATGGGTAGTCGAAGTTAACGGAGCTTCAAATCTCAATGGAAAATGAGTTTTCATTATATTGAAAGTACAATTTGGATAAGAGATTAGTTAATCAATCAGATTTTGCTTTGATGTCAAAACAATACGACTAAATACGAGGCCATAATAGGTGGTTTAAAATTGGCTCATATTTGTAGAAAAAATATTATACGAGTACGATTGGACTCTCAATTGGTAATAAGTCAAGCAAAGGGTTTATATGAAGAAAATAAAGAGAGTGTGATGCGGTACTTAGAGACACTATACGAATGGAAAAATAAATTCGAACGAGTAAAATAAAAAAAAAAAGTAAATCTTCTAGATAACTCGATTGCCGAATTTTTGGTGAAAATTGAAATTTCAAGAGACCACCCACTCGTTATTCTTTAAGAAAGACCAACCAAAGAGATAAATAAGAAGGAGGATAAGGTCATGAAAACAGAAATATTCGATGATTGGCAACAAGATTATTTTTCATATAGAGCGATATCAGTTCAACCTAAATATGTGGTTCTCGACGACGTCTTGTACAGAAAAGGTGTTACGAAACTGATGTTACATTGTTTGAGCAAATACGAGGTTATTTTTATTCTTAAAGACCTGCACGAAAGGGTTTCCTTTGGCTCATTATGGACATAAAATTTTGATCACGTGTTCTATTTTTGTGGGTTTTTATTGGCCAAAATTAACAGAAGATGCCAAGGTCATCGTGTAAGGATGTGATGTTTGTAAAAAATATGCTAAGATAAGCAATTTTACTAGCAATCCAATGAGTATAGTCCAAATTCCTTGTCCATTCTATAAGTGAGGGATCGACTTGCTAGAACCCTTACCCATGGCTATAGAAAAACTAGAAATTTTATTAGTAGTTGTCGACTACTTTACAAAAAGATCAAATCGAAAGCTTTGTGCAAATCAAGAGCTCAAAAATATTGCGAAATTCTACAAAGTTAAATCTTATCCAGGTGCTGGATCCCAATAATCTTAATGACATATAATGGACTTCGATTTCCAAAACGAAGTGATGACGAAGATATGGGGTGGAACTACATTTTTTGACTCAGTATTAACTCCAAGCAAATAACTAAGTAGAGGTGATGAACATAACTATTATAGATGGAATAAAAAAAAAGCTTGTGCAAGTTAAGGTGCAGTAATGACATTTATTTAAAATTTTAAAATTCACAGACTAGATTTATTTGCATATTAACGCTTCAAATTAATTCAACTTGAAAGACTAAAATACAATATGTTAATGTGCTTCTACATACAACCCTATCTTTATGTATTTGACCTCCAACTTCACTTCCAATAACCTTCATGTAAGCATAAATCAATACAAATACAAATGATTTGGTTGTAATGATAAAGACATAAAATCTCGATCACCTGGACCATTAAAACCAACGATTTCTTCCATATTACATCCGACAAATATAATAATCCTTCTTCATATTTTGAACTAGTAAAGAGTTACACTTTTATACATAAAAACTATTCAACACAAATCCAAAAATATGCTTTAAAAAATACTCTTCAACTCTGGTACCATTTCCAAGCTTAATAAAAAAATTATTTATAAAATTATCGACTATTAATAAATAAATAATATAGCTTTATAATATAATCTAATATTTATTTAAGAGATTATGGTCTAAGGGTTGTTATGAGTTCGATTTGATTTGGTTTTAACGGAAACAGGTTGTTATCAGTCTGATTTGATTCGGGTTTTAACGGAACCAGACAGTTAAAACCCGACTCGATCATTAAAGTTATCGGTTTAGATCGGTTTGATCTGAATTTTATAAAAATGAACTAAAATCGGTAAAAATCAGATTGGTTCGATTCGATCCGGTCAGGTCCGCCTTGGTTTAAATCTGATTTTTGTTCGGTTTGGTTTCGACTTAATTCGGTTTCGGTTCAGTTTGATTTCGATTCGGTCTGTTTTGGTCTAATTTCGATTCGATTCGTTCAAACGGTTTGGTCCATAATATATTTATTTAAAAAAATAAAAATAAAATAAAATTTAAATTTTGAAAAAATAACTATCGATAATTTTTTTGAATTCGCTCAAACGGATGTGATTTTAGCCACTGTGGGGGTGAGTGAAACCAAAATTTGAATTTGATAGGAGTTTTTGGTCGTTTGAATACAAACGTCTCCGTGTGTATATATATATTTTAAAATTGAGAGCTTTTATTTCATATATGGGCAAATTACAAAATAATAATAGTTTGAGGGCTAACTAGCAAAAGTTTGATAAAATCTAACTTTACTAAATCAAACCCTAGATAGAAGTTAATAGCTCAAGAAGAAGACGCCGGAGACGATCTCCGATTCAATGCATGGAAAGACCAAACCAACCAAAGCCAAAACCCAATAACACCCTAAATCAAGCCTAACGCCAGCAAACTATTGGTTTGAAGCATTCAAGTAGCCAATACCAAATCCTTCGAGAAGAATTATAGACAGTAACTCAGCTGGGGCAGACATCTGAGTTATTTCAGTTTTCTTCTTACATCGTAATGCCGATTTAGCCAACCAGTCGGCAGCGCAATTCTGGATATGGGAAATGAATTTAATTGTCATGCATGGATGCATGAGTCTTCTACAGATTGGGAGAATCTTGGACAGAGACCCGCGGTACTTTCTTTTTGCCAAGTAGTCGACCAGAGCCTGGCAATCAGTCTCGATGTCTACTTTCGCCCAACGTCTTTCTTTGCAAATTAGCAGGCGTTCAAGAAGAACTTGAGCCTCCGCCAACAGAGGAGGCAGTTTCCCAAAAGTATTACCAATGTCAAGCTCCAAGTCTCCCTAGTGATCTCTGAAGATCAATCCACCTGATGCTTCCCCAGAAGGAGAGCTTGCTCTGTCGACATTGAGCTTTAGTCTTCCTGCCACAGGGTTAGTCCATTTCACATATAGTTGCTTACTGCAATTTTCATAGACCGATTTGCTTCCTAGAATAGTCTCAGCATCCAATGCATTGTGCCGATGCTTCTTTTTTAATTTCGTGTCCAAACTGCAGATGATTTTGTTAATGTAAAATATAGCAGAGTCAATAGAAGTAATTTTATTCTTGAACTTCATGTCATTCCTAGATTTCCAGATTGTCCAACATATTATAGACGGAATAACATGGGTGATATGAATATTTTTTCTTGAGAACCAAAACCATTCCGTAATGATATGAGTGATGCTCATGTAAGCTTCAATTTTAATATTAAAGATAAGGTTGTAGTATTTCCAAATAGACCAAGCAAGTTTGCAGTTCACAAATAGGTGATTTCTATTCTCGTAGTTTCGACATAAAACACATTTAGAAGCTAAGCTAACATGTCTAATTTTTAAAGTGGAATCAATAGGTAGATTTTTTTAATGAGTTTCCATATAAATAAAGAGCACTCCCTCGAGGTTAATTGATTCCAAATCTTCTTGTATAAAGAAGATTTATTGAAACGACATATGACATTTTCCCATGTATGCTTAGTATTGAACTCCAGGTTAGGAGAGATAACCCAGATCAGTTTATCTGCCTTAGAAGAGTCTATCTTGAATAAAGAGATTTGCTCGATTCTTTCTTCATCAAGGAATGTTTTCAGCATATCTAAGTCCCAACCATTTCCTTTCCAAAAAATGTTAACCTTCTGCTCTAGGAACCATAGATTATAATAAGGTTTCTTGTAGTCCATGATTGGAATTTGGTTGTGCCAATTCTCCAACCAAAATTCCATATTGCCACTACCAAGAAACCATTTAATGTTAGATTAAGCTAAATCTTTAATATTAACCAATCTCTTCGAAGTCATTGAACCAGGTTTATTAAAGTTAGATTTATGGGGATGGGTGTCTTTATTGTAAATATCTTTCATTAGCTTTGTCCAAATACTGTCTTGCTTTCTATAATTATACCATAGATTTTGAGAAATAGTGGTTTGAATATCTTTTAATCGTCTGACATTCAAGCCACCTTAATCAAAAGGTCTGCATATATTATTCCAAGCAGTCCAGTGAATAGCTTTAGTTTCAAATTTAGACCTCCATAAGAATTTATTAAAGGTTTTCTCTATTCTATTTATCACAGTTTGAGGAATAATAGTATTATGCATCCAGTAGTAAGGTACAAACATAAGTATAGTAGAGATAAGAGAAAAACGTCCCCGAAATGACAAGTATTTGCAGTCCCAATCCATAATCTTTCCATTGATGTTATCCAACAATTTACTAAAGTTCTTTGATTTATTGTTGCAGCTCAAGTTGACTCTCAAATAGCTCATAGGTAGATGGTCAGTCTTGAAGCCAGTGGTAGTTTCCAGCTCTTGGATTCTACTTTGATGAAGAATATTTGAGGTAACAATCTGGGTCTTATCTTTATTTATTATTTGACCTGAGATAAACTAATAATTGTCTAGGAATTCACCAAGAAACTGAATAGATGAATTCATACTACTAGTAAAAACTAGGATATCATCTGCAAAAGATATGTTAGGAATAATAATAAATGATCTAGATGCAAAAATCATATTATTTTTTTATTATAAAGATTTACCAAACCTCTAATCAAAACTTCCTCACTTAGGATAAAAAGGCTTGGGGACAGAGGGTCGCCTTGCCTCAAACCTCTCACAGACTTAAAGTAACCATAAGACTTTCCATTAATTAGAATAGAAATACAGACATAATTAATCATATCTTTGACTAACTGAATGAACTGATTAGAAAAACCAAAAAGGAATAAAAGGAATAGAATAAAAGGAATAGAACTTTTAGAATAAAAGGAATAGACATCAGGTCAAATGCTTTGGACATGTCAAATTTGTCCACGATGTTACCTTTGGGAGGCTTTATGCTCATATCATATGTCATCTCTCTTGCAAGTAGAATATTATCGTGAATAGATCGATTCTTGACAAAAGCGTCCTGAGTGCATGAAATAATCCTAGGCAGAATTTTAGACAACCTGATATTAAGTAATTTAGACAAGATTCTGTTAGTTAATGAACAAAGACTAATTGGCCTATATTGATTCCAATAAGTAGGGTTACTGGTCTTGGGTATTAGACAAAGGCCAGTAGAGAAAATCCCATTTGGGATGCTATTGCCAGCCAGAGAAGAATTCATTGCCAAAACCAGAACATCCTTAATAATATGCCAACAGACTTTATAAAAATTCACATTGTATCCATCAATACCAAATGCACTATCTGGATTCATAGAGTTAATGAAATTCCAGAGCTCATCAGTAGTAGTAGCCTTCATTAGGTCAGAATTAGACTCCTCAGTCACGATCGTAGGAATATAAGTCAGAAGATCATTCTTCAGACATAAATTATCTTCCTCAATAGAATTGTAAGCCTTTTTAGAGTAGATTTCCTTGTAATACTTCTCAGTTGATTCACCAATCTTGTTAGAATTATAGAGCCACTTGCCATCATCCTTAATAGCTTTAATAGCATTCAGCCTCTTCGACCATAGTTTCAGTCTCCTTAACCTTATTAAAAACATTTCCAAAGCAATTTTTATTCCACAATTTAAGACAACTTTTCAATCTTTTCAATTTAAACCAGTAAATCTCACTATGAGATCCATTTATTTTCAATTTCTAGTTCTTTTCAACAACTTCAAGAAAAGAAGAATCATTTGACCACATATTCATAAACTTAAAACTTTTGTTTATGACATTAGGCTGATAAGAGTGATTAGTATTAGCAATAATCATAAGGGGGCATGGTCAGAGCAGGTTCTGATCATGTGAAAAACCTTAGTAATACAATAGGTATTGTACCAGTTTGCATTGATCACAGCTCTATTGAGCCTTTTCCACTTTAAACTTCTGTTCCACGTAAACTTAGGACCCAGAAAGCCAGCATCCTCTAAGTGGCAATCATTAATAGTTTGAATAAAGTTATCCATACTATTATGATCAATTTTCTTACACCCAAGCTGCTCATCAGAAGAAGTAATGATATTAAAGTTACCAACCACTAGCCAGCCATGATTAGAATTAGAAATTAACTTCAATTTCTTCCATAAGTCCAACCTGAGCATTCTGCTACACTTAGCATAAACAACTGATAAATGAAAAACAATACTATCATTAGTAGTAACCTCCAAGTTTAGACACTGATCATGATTAACAATGATATTAATTCTAAGATCCGTAACCCTGAACACCCAAATTTTATTTAAAATGTTAAAACAATAACCCGAAAAACCCAACAATTGAGAAATAACAGAAATATTATCAGAGCTAGTTAAGGGCTCTTGAATAACTAATATACTAATTTTATCTTTGAATATCATATCTTTCAATCTCCTGATAGTTGGTTTATTATTAATACCACGCAGCTTCCAGTTAATGATCTTTATCATTATCAGATAGAGATTTGTTCTTCCCGTTTGCCCCTCCATACTTGAAAGACTTCATAATTTTAGAATTTTGTTTCTTTATCTTCTTTGCTGACTTGAGTTTCTTTTTCAGGATAGTACTGAATTCCTGGCCAGTGGGAGAATGATTCTTCACAACAGGAGATAATTGGAGACTCCCAATGTTATCCTGAGTTGGAGAGTTGGTACCAGATAGAAAGTTAGCATTTCTATGAAGATCATGTTTATCACTTTGCTCTTGAAGATGTTGAATAGCTTCGATGATTTCAGCATTTTCAAGGATGTTGGCTACAAGACTTTGTTGTATATCATTGTTACTAGTAGCAACATTTCATTGTATCTTGTCTTTAATCAGAGAATTATTATCAGATGTAACTTCGTTATGCTTATGAAAATTATTGATTTCAAATTTGGAATAAATTAAGTATTAGATTCAACTGTTTCATTCCACGTCTTCTTATCAATCTTAACAACACCTTCTTCCTCAGGACCACTCTGACTTCTTATCTTCTTTTCTTGAGAATGCACTTCTTGGCCGTCAGGCTTAGTTTATTTCTTACAATCCGTATAACAATGACCCAATGAAAGCATCCATTAAAATATGAAGGTAAGTTTGTGTACTTAAGATTAATCCAGCATCCATCGTTATTTCCAAAACCGATCCAAATACGGTTATGAATCTTTCTAGATAAGTCGATTTCAATTAGCGCAAAAACAGAGTTCTTATATGCTCTGTTATCTTCTGGGACTTCGATCTTGTACGGTTTGCCTAAGGTAGAGGCTATTTACTTCATGAGGCCAACATTATAAAGATATTCAAGCAGTTTTTCGAACTTAGTCCAAACCAATACCGTCGGATTTTCATACTTAGGATGGAAATCAGGAGACTATCGCAAAATTCTCATAGTTAGGCCTCCCACCTTCCATACAGTTCTAGACCACATTTTACATACATCTTCATCCAGATCAAATTCCAAGAACACGTGATGAGAATCCCAAGTAGTAGTCAGAACGCGTCCTTTAAACTTTAAAGAACTGAAGAAGCTTTCGAGGAGGATTTTCTTCGGTAAGCCTAAAGAAAATTCGCCGATCAGAGTAGTTTTAGATTTCAACACCAGTTTTTCTTTGTTTCTTGATGAAAATGAATCGAAACATGATCTGATTTCGAAGTTACGGTTTCGGGTTTGAATTTAATATCATGAATTCTTGAACTTTCCTTTGTAAATAGATCAGCAAACTGTTTCTTCCCCGTTTGTTTATCAATGGGACTCTGTTTTTGCGTTTGAATCAAAGCTGGAAATTCATCTTCGAAGAAAAAATTATTTCTTATCTCCATGATAGAGATAATGAAATGAATAGAAGAAAGAAGAAGAAAATAAAGGAAAGGATAGGAAAAATTTTGAAATCGAAAAACAACAATCAAAGAAGACAACGCAGGAGACGCCTCTGCAGTTTCAAATCTTGAAGAAGACGATCTCCATGGGTTTGATCACATAACTCGGTGAATCAAAGGAAATTAAAATAGTTTTTATATATATAATTGTTTAACAGATGGTGGGTTTCGGTTTTGGTAGAAATAGTTTTTATATAATTGTGATTTTGGCCGTAACGAGTGAAATCAAAATATAATTACCTAATTTTGATTTGATTTTAATTTTTAAAAATAAATTGTATAATAAAATCGATTTTAACAGTTTTATTGATTTGATTTCGTATATGATCGGTTTTATGATTTAGTAGTTATATTAGTTTTTGGTTCTGTCTTATCGATTTTATTCATCGTATCCAAACTGGTTTTAACAATTCAATTTTATATCATGTCCGTAGTTTTTTAAAATAAAATTACAACCCAATTTGGGCTGATTCGCAATCTAAAATTTACCGGTTCATTTGTTTTCCAATTTTCGATTTTCAAATACAAACCGGTTTTTTATTCCCGAAAGCCATTAACAAGCCTACCACCTGCCACAAAAATATAAATTTATATTTATTTTCTAGTCAGTTCTACTTTTATTTTATTTTTAAATGAAGAAAAACACAAAAAAATAAATTTATGTTTATTTTCTAGCCAGTACCACTTTTATTTTATTTTAAATTTGAAACTAACAAACCTAAACGAATCAGAAATTTTTTCCCTCCAAAATTTTCAAGCTTCTCCGGTGCCTTTCGCCGGAGTTTTCACGGAAAGCACTCCTCCGATTAATTTCGCTTCCCTGTATCCTTTCTTATTCCTTGATTGCCCCCTCACAACTTTTCTTCGTCTCCATTACTCTCATGTGATCTTCTGCTGTTTCTTCCGGTGATATTTGTCATTTATTCCGGTGGTCTTTGCTCTGTTCTTTAATGGCGCCTGACACTTTCAACAATGAAGAGTATCTCGCTCTTCTCCCTAGCAATGAAACTAAAAACCAAAACAATTTCAGAAAATCATTCGTTGATATCTTGAAACCAAACTCACGGCAAGAAACTCTCCCAGAATTCATTAAAGATTCTTATGACCATAACTCAATTCAATACTCGAAAAATACTAAAGATTTCCTCCTGCAACAATCGAGAACGACTCTGATCGGTAAGTTCAGCCTAGGGATACCGAAAAGAGCTTCGTTGTATGCCTTTCTTGAATCCTTTAAATTCAAAGGATCATACAGCTTCATCACCATTGATTCACGTCACGTTCTTATAGATTTTTGCTTAAAATACGATGTCAGCACCCTTTGGTCTAAAAGCATTTGGAGCGTCGACAGAAAAACCATGAGATTGTTAAAGTGGTGCCCTGAGTTCAATAAAAGTCATGAAAACCCTATAGTCTTGCTATGGGTTAGATTTGAAAGACTTCCAGAGTATTTATATAACAGCTCCGTGTTTAAAGACCTTGCTTCCTCTCATAATATATCAAATAATTGTCCCTGACAATTACAGAGCCAATAGCAATGCGTGCTATGCCCAAGTTGAGATTGATGTATCTAAGAATCTTAAAAGAAGATTGTGGGTGGGTTTTGGAGAAAATGATGGGTGCTGGATTGGTGTTAGTTATAGAAATGTCCCTGATTACTGCTACAACTGCTATCATCTAGGTCACAATGGTGATGAATGTAGAAAGACTGATTCGAAAGATAAAGAAAGGGATAAAAGTGAGGAAACTGTTAAAAAAGCTGATGATGTTATTCAAACTAATTTTTTACAGGAGAGCTCTACCAATTTACAATTACCTAAAGTAACTCAGTTACAAACATTTAGTAAAGTTTACAGAATGAAGATAAAGTCTGTTATTACAGCCAAAGATAATGTTATGGAACCTACTGCCTTTGCAAATCTTGAGCTAAGTCTTGAAAAGGAAGAAATTTCATCCAGCAATGAGCCAGAAATAATAGGTGCCCTTCAACACTTGGACCAAGATTATCAAAATAACTCTGATAATCAGATTCTTGAATCTTCTCCTTCTCCTCAATGTGAAAATATTGGCAGTTGCAATGTGTCTCCTAGTGCCACCTCTCCTGACCATGATTTCAACACCATAATCAGTAGTAAGATCAAGTCTGCTTACAGAAGTAAAAGTGTTAAAAGGTTGTCTATCAACTCTCTTTTTAAAAGAGAGAAAAACTATACCAAATCTTTATTTGATAATGATAAAGATCATTAGTTGGAATGCTCGAGGTGTCAACAACAATTCAACCTTGTCTAGGCTTAAATCAATGATTCAAAATGAAAAAGTTAAGGGGATTTCTATTGAGGAGCCTATGGCTAGACTTGACAAGATTGAGAATATTGCTAAAAGAATTGGTCTTGTAAGTTTGTGTCTAACCGCTCTAACAAATTGTGGATTTTATGGTCTGAGGACATTAACATCACTATTAATATTGGTCATAATCAGTTCCTCCATATGGAGGTCATTTTCACTAATTTTACTTTCAATTTTACCTCTGTTTACGCTAAGAATCAAAGAGCTCTTCGTAAAGTCCTCTGGAGTAAGATGATGTCTTTTGCTAGTGATGCTAAGCCTTGGATGGTTGCTGGTGACTTCAGTGCCATCACTTGTGCTGAAGACCAGCTTGGCTGCTCCACCTTTGATGATACTAATACTGATGATTTCAACAAAGCCATTAGGCTTTGTAGCCTTGATGACATTGGTTACGTGCGATCCAGATATACCTGGAGCAACAAAAAATGCTGGAAAAGATTAGACAGAGAGTTAATCAACATCAACATGGTTTCTTATATGAATTGTATCTAGGTTTTTCACATGGTCAGAACATGTTCTGACCATGCTCCTTTGCGCATTACACTATCCAATATTAATAGTAATATTGCCTTATATAACAAATGCAATTCTAAATTTATTAATGCTTGGGCTAATGACTCTGATTTTTTGAGTGTAGTTAAACAGAATTGGAATAATTATTGTAAAGGTAAAGCCAACTATGTTTTCTGGTTCAAACTTAAGAGACTTAAAAAGTTTCTTAAGGACTGGAACATTAAGCATTTTGGCAATATTTTTAATAAAGTGAAAGATGTTACTGATGATGTTAACAACAAAGAGATCATTCACCAAAGGGATAACAATAGCGTATCTACGGCTAACTTATCTAAAGCTAACATCATTCTTATTCAGGCTCTTAGGAATGAAGAGAGCTACTGGAGACAAAAATGTTTTAACACTTGGCTGAATGAGAGCGATGGTAACACTAAGTTGTACCATAATTACGTTTCTAAGAAGAGAAAGAAGAACTCAATCAATGGGATAAAGGAGAACGGTGTATGGCTTCAAAGTCATAATGATATAGCTAAGTCTGTTGAATCTTATTTTAAAAAGGTTTAATCTACTGATCCTTATATTAGCAATGATGATTTAATGCAGGATGCTCTTTTTGATAATATTCCTAAGATCATTACTGATGTGGAAAACAATATTATCCTTAAGCCTACAACTAAAGAGGAGGTGTGGTCTATTTTCAGAATGAAGAATGATAGTGCTCCAGGCACTGATGGTTTTGAATTGCTTCTTTCTTAAAACTTGTTGGGAGATTATTGATTTAGACCTTTGCAATGCTCTTAATGCCTATCTAAAGGACTACAGTATCCCTAAGGGTGTCTTTTCCACTAGGATTTTCCTTATTCCCAAAGGTCCTAATCTTGTTAATTGGGATAACTACAGGCCCATCAGCCTTTGCACTATTTTCAACAGAGTGATATCTAGTTTAATCAACAATACAATTGTTGTTTTCTTG
This sequence comes from Limnanthes douglasii subsp. nivea, assembly GCA_036936605.1. Classification (NCBI taxonomy): domain Eukaryota; kingdom Viridiplantae; phylum Streptophyta; class Magnoliopsida; order Brassicales; family Limnanthaceae; genus Limnanthes; species Limnanthes douglasii. The sequence goes on along the minus strand of JAUPFV010000005.1, from coordinate 184,403,040 downwards.
CCTAATATCATTTCTAATTGCCAGGTTGCTTTTGTAAAGCATAGGCTAATTCATGAAAAAATACTCATAGCTAAAAAAATGATTCATAACATTAATAGAAAGCCCAACAAAGGAACTGCTGCAAGTTCAATAACACTCATGATAACTTCAACAGTGCTATTGACAGAATTACCAGAACCATTCTGGGAATTGACTTAGCTAATAAATTGAACACTAAACACTAGTCAAATGTTATTGACGCAGGTTCAGCTTTGGGATGCAAAACCATAAATAACAGGAAAAGAAAGCCTACTTACCTGAGGTTGATGGCTCCAAATCCGGGAAGGCTCAAAATCAACATCGACGGTGCTTGCAGCTCTACTCGAGAGTCCAGCGGAGGCATCATGGTTAGAAATGAGAACGAAGATATTGTCCTGGGCTTTGTTTGTCTTTTTGGAAAAATGAACCCTCTTCAAGATGAATGCAGAGCTCTCATTGAGGGGCTCATCCTTTGCAAGAGAAACCATTGGCAGAATGTTGATATAGAGTCTGATTGTTTGACTCTAATTAACATTCTTGCTTCTGGCATTGCTGCCCCTCTCCATAAGCCCATGATTGCTATTTGTCGAAGCCTAATCCACCCATACATGACTCTCCGTCACATTTCAAGAAATCGGAACCTGGCGGCCGATTGGATTGCTAACTGGGTCATCTCAGTTCGCCATGACCACACCTTTGAAGGATTCAATGCTCTGATTCCTTTATTGGCAATCACAACACTTGAAAGCTTGGGAATCAGATACATTGATCTTGGGTAGAGTAAGGCTTCAGCTTGATTTCGGCTCTTCTTCATGTTAATTTTCTATCTTCGAGCTAATCTGGGAGTATTCTGTGCTTGGAGTGGCTGTTTTGGGCGAAGGAAAGATTTCTTTCAGTTGCGTATTCGTCAATTAGGATTTTACTTCAATTTGGGATTTGACTATATTTTTGTGGTCTAATTAGACTTGGGTCCTTATTTTTTCTTCTAAGTTCTCAATTGGAGACTTGCTATTATAAAACTTTCAATTAAGTATGACATTTCTATTTGCTTAAAAACAATGAAGAAAAACACAAATACGTTAAAAGATTGGTCAATGACGTTCGTGAAATACTCTTAGATTACCGTCTCAAATGGAAGAAGAATCTGATTCCATGACCACGTACCAATGAAATTCTATAAGAGTCCTAATAGAATAGATTGCAATTTGGGTTAGCATTAGGATTAGGGTTAAGTGAAAATAGAACGCGAGATGATCTCATAAAGGAAAAAGAGACATAATATTTTTACAGTTTAAAAAATAAAATTAAGATTAGTAAATAAGTAAAGATAAATTTGATATTTTCAAAATATTTGGTATCTAAATGATTTAAATATTTTTAATAGGTCATATTAGATAATATTTAAAGATGGACCAAAAATGGTTTATTTATTTATTTTGGTATGATAATAAAAATAATCTAACATAAAAAAAATAAATAATAATAATAATATTATGGAATGTAAACATTGTTTTTTTAATTTAATAACAAACATATAATATATATTTATTATTTAAAATGGTGTATTTATTTATTTATTTATTTTTTAATTATTAAATAGATTTGTTAAAATAAAACAAATCTACCACTAAATCTATTCAATTTATATCTTTAGATTTGTTAAATATAAATAATTTAATATTATTCGAAATATAATCATACGAATAAAAAAGACTCACAAACATGAGAAAATCTTAAATAAAGACTAATTTAGTCACATTATCAAATTGAGGCGACGACAACTATACAAACTAAAATTAAGAATTATGGCCACGTATCACGAAAGGCTACAAGAATAACTTCCATCATTATCGTCATATTCTTGATTTCAAATTGCAGTGTCTCCCTTCGCCGCTGCTCCATTGCAACTTTTGGCTGTTTGTCACTAGAATTAAGATAGAAGCAAGGAAACCATCTCACAATCTACCTCACAAAAGGATGGACATACCATCATCTTCCAAGACATTATCATTTAGTCTGATGGAAAAGCGTTGTGAATCAACTATGGAAAAAGACTTTCCATCTCTACAACACACAAAAAATGATCAGGTTATAAACAGATTTGACAACATGAACTCAAATGTTCAATATGGATGCAAAACACATGGAAATAAGTCAATAGCACCAAAATCATACGCAGACATTTTTCAGACTTTTAGTAAACCCCCATCTTCTCCTCGATTGAGGTGCAAAAAAAGAAAGACCACATTTCTTTGTAGTTTACAATGGAAGATAAAAACAGGCTCCTAACCAAAACTAAATATACTATTATCGGAAAATTCTTTTCAGGTATGCCTAAGCTTAATATCATTAACCAATTTTTGATTTATAGGAAATTTTCAGGTGAGTACAATGTTTCCATATGGGACTTAAGACACATCTTGATCGAGTTCCCCGAAAAATATGATATGTGTAAACTCTGGATGAGAAATGTATGGTCGATGGCAGAGTAATCTATACGGGGATTCAAATTGACAACCTTCTTTAATCCAAAAATAGAGAGCCTCATTACTCCTGTTTGGATAAGAATCACTAACGTCCCAGAGTTCCTCTATAATGAAGAAGGCATCCATTCTATAGCCTCAACTATTGGTCAACCTTTAAAGATATGGGTTCCCATCATAAACAGAGTCATGTATAATGTATGTTACGCGTGGGTGGAACTGGATTTAACAAAGAAAACTCAATACCACATATGGGTAGGCTTTGGAGAGAATGACGAGTGTTGGTTAGAAATAAATTACAAAGATCTACCTAACTACTGCATTTATTGTCATCATATCGGTCATTTGTAAGAAACTGTAAGAAAGCTCAACTTAAAGGGATAAAAAAGAACATAATACAAAGCTTGACCCATCAGATAAAATGATATCTAACTCAATGCAACAGTGGCAGCCTAAACTGAAATAAAAATCGTTATTCCTCAATATGATGAAAAGGCAGTTACAGACAAAGACTCTCAAAGGCAGATTCAAGTTCATCACCAAATTCCTTTAGATACTTCCAAAAGTGAAAATTCAAAATAAGAAAGAAAATCTACAAAATATCACATAAACAAAAAAAATTCTACTGGTAATATTAAAAATCCCACAAAGGAAGAAAGTTGCACCCCTGAAGAAGCTCAGATCATCGAAGCGATCCATTCTCTGGAATTTGGATATAATCTATCTTCCAACCTTGACTACAAAAATATCGATACTGGAACCCAAAATCTTAAACAACAAAATATTGGAAGTCTTCCAGATACTCGTCTTATAAAGAAATGAGAAGAAGACAAAGAATTTTAGAAACTTCTTAGTAAAAATACAAAGAACAGAAAGAAAAAACAAAACCTCATTATCAAGTATATTTTTGGGACCAACAAACAACCTAACCCTACTCTTAATGATGATCAAGATACTTAATTGGAATATCCACAGAATTAGGAACGAAGCCTCTCTTAGAAGGCTGAATTACATTACTCACAAAGTAAATATCAAAATGATTGCTATCCAAGAGCCTTTTCTCAAAGTGAATCACCTGGAAAACATAGCAGCTAAATTAGATGTCATCCATTTCTTTGCCAATACAAAAAACAAAATTTAGATCTTCTAGAATGACGACTACACTATTAAAATCCACCTTGATCATCAACAACGTGTTTATACAGAAATCAGTCACAATTGTTTTGATAAATCTTATCTCTTAACTACTGTATACGCCAAATGTCAAAGGCATAACATATTTGATTTGTGTAATACTCTTAGAGACATATCATAAACTACTAAAGGTTGGCTTATCATGGGAGATTTAACATTATTCTCTCCACTGATGAGTAGTTGGGTTGTACTTCCTACAATATCAATAGTTCTGAAGAATTTTTTAAAATCATAAGTGATTATTCTTTGGAAGACACTGGTATGCATGCACTAAATATACATGGTTAAACAAGGCTAAGTGGAAGAGCTTGGATCGAGTTTTAATTAACTCTTACTCGTCTAACTATTTCAATAATACTAAGGTTATGCATATGGTGAAAACTTATTCTGACTATACTCATCTTTGCATTACTATTTTTCAAGAGAGAAGTTACTCTAAGCAGGGCTTTAAATTTCTGAATATGTGGTCCTTAAACCACAAATTCTTAAATATGATAGAAAAAAAAATTGGAATCAAGATATAGATGATTACCCTATGTTTATATTCTGGAACAAACTTAAGAGACACAAAGAAGTTGTCATTGAAGATGAAGATTATTCATTCTCTAGAAGTAATATTATTATTCATTCTCTTGCATTTGCGCGGATGCCATCTTAATTTTCATTAATGATCTAAATTCTACCATGACTCACCTAGGAAACTTTCATCAACATTATTAAAACATTTTTGGGTAGTCCATTAATAAGGACAAGACTAAGATTATTTCCTTCTCAAATATTCCTCCTACCAAAATATCCACTATTGTTAACCAAACTGGCTTCTATAATAATAATGTCCCTACTACCTATCTAAGTATAACTCTTAATACTAATAATATAAACTGTAATTATTTCCCTTTGGTTTAAAAAATTAGAAATAAGATCCTAGAATAGGAAGGGAATCATTTATCTTATATGGTGGTAGGCTCACTTTAATCAATATTGTCTTATATATTGGATGCAAAGTTGTAATCTTCCTAAATGTATCATATCTAGAACTGAAAGAATCTTCAATATATTTTTATGGGGTTGTACTCACGATAGCCAAAAGGGTCATTGGTATAACTGGGCCAATCATTGTAAGCTTTTTGGAGAGGGTGGTTCGAATGTTAAACATCTAAAAGATATTCAAGGCAGTTTCTCATGTAAACTGTGTATTAATTTCAGAAAGAATGAGTCTTTATGGGATAAGTATCTTCGTAGTATTTATTATAAAGATTCTCACCCTCTTCAAATCAATCTCCTTAAGAACTGCTCTCAAACTTGGAAAATGTTGGCAATGTTTAAATCTACAATTGAAGCTAACATCAAGTGAAAATGGGGTAAATATGGCATCGATTTTTGGTTAGACAATTGGTATAGGAAGTCTCCTCTAATCAAGCTGGATGATAATTCTGATAATGGTTGGTATAGATCTTGTGAAATGTTAGATTTTCAGTAATAACACTCATTTCCAAGAATGAATATTCGATCCCTTTATTTCATAACCTTATATCCTATTTATAGGATAATAGGGCGTTATAACAGAATTAGTTACATAGTTGGGTATATTGTACTTTAGCTCCTTACATTTATATTTAATATGAATTTCATCCTAATAACTTTATAAATCTATTTACAATAACATTTTTCTCTAATTGCTTTAGCTCGTTAATAATTTATATCCTAATCAGTAGCTTTCTAGTCCTTATGAAGAATACTGAATAAGGACTAGTACTTCTTTGGGTTGTCTCAGACCAAAATTTTCAATCATCATACTTAAGTCGTTTCTTAACAAAACTTCTCATCGTTATACGTTAAGCTTCCTCGAATCAAAATTGTTCATTATTATAATTTAGGTCGCCTCGAATCAAAGTTGTTCATCATTATACTTTAGGCAGTATCGAATCAAAACTATTCGTCATTATACTTGAGGCAGCCTCGAATCAAAACTGTTCATCATTATACTTTATGCAACTTCGAATCTTTACATAATCTTTCTAAGTTTGATTCGAATTTACCCATGTCATTTTCAATAATTTATTTAGTGGCAGCTGGAAAGTCATGAAGTACCCCTAATATGCGTGCATCATGCTATTAATTCTAACAACTTACACATGTCACTCTACTCTAGAGTAGGCAGCCATTTTCCGATTCTTTTTTCAACCTATAACAGTTGTCAACCTTTTACCTTCTCTTCTCATGTTCTTTTTTCACTACTTTTAATATATATATATATTCTCTATACATTCATTTCTTCATCACATATAAATCCTCGTGATAGAAGAGAAAACTACCTGAAAATTTCACTCCACTGCCACCTTCATCTGAAACATCAAGTTTTTTTTATTCATCTTCAAATTTTTCTTTCCTAATTTGAAGATCTATCTTCATTTTAGTTTATGAAAAAACAAAACAAAGTAAAAAACCAATTTTTGGCCTTTACGATTCCTTTAATATTACTGAAAAAGCTGTTGAATATTAAGCACCAATCGTAATAGATAATTACCTAAAGATTTCAACTCATACCACTGTATAGGGAAGCTTCAATCCTGTCCAAAGTTCTTCTGGGTATCAAAATCTTTCCACCCTAATACCTGCAACTTTCCCACTACAATCCTCTCAACAATCAAAAACCAACTCACATCGGAAACCTACACAAGCATACTTTGCCAACACTTCAACTCCTCCTCGAGTCAATCGTAAGGAAACACAAAAGAAATATTCTCAAAGAACACCAGAAACATATTCTACTAATAATACAACCTTTTCTCGAATCAACCGCAAAAAGACACATCAAATTTAGTCTGAAACTCATTCTTATCAAAACCAGCTGCCTCGAAGAAGCGCCTTCATAGCCATGGGAGAATCCGATGATATCAACACTTCATATAATCCTGTATCATCTCCTCCATTGAATGAGATGGTTGTGACCAACAAAAAGTCACAAACAAATCCTTCGAAGACTAACCAACAAAACATAATTACTGCACCAACTAATTCTGAAGATAATATTATCAATACTGCCCCTCCTTAACATTGAGATGAAGCATCTGAGGAAGATACTCAGTCAGATTAGATGATATAGACTGACTCTAATATTGAGTATACATATATTTCTATTCTCTTAGAGTCCGAGGATAACATTTTGAAGAAAACAGCTCCAAAGAAGAAATGAAGGAATAAAAAAGAACCAGCCGAGTTACCCGAGGACATTGTTGCAAGCTTGAAGGTGAATTTAAAGCAGGTCCTCCCCGAATATCTCATTACACTAAAAAAATATGCAATACAATTATTACAATCAATCTGATACAGAGTGTTTGAAAAGACAATGAGGTATTCCAGATAATTTTAAGTTTCGTCTACCGGTAGATGGAGAGACTTCACTTTCTTATGGAGAAAACGAGTTTGTGGTCTACCCTGAAATCATCAATTGGGGACTTCGATTCCTATTAGACCCAATGATAGTTGAATACTTCGAAATCCCCAATATGAGTCCAATGCAAGCAAGCCCAAACTTGTGGTTCACTCTCATGTCTACCATAATGGCTTCAAGACTAGGCCAAATTCCCTTATCAATCAAAGAATTTATCTCGCTTACCAGTCTGTCCAAAAATTTTGTGCTGTTGTTAGGCTATTTGATCATCAGAGATTCTTTTAAGGTAATTGACGATCTCCTCAAGGCTGAAAAATTCTGGAAGCAGAGATTTTTCTTTATCTCTGGAGCATGGAAAATGCAAAGAAAAGTTTTGTGGAGACATCATCAAAGCTGAATCTTAAGTGGAAAAACACCCGTTAGTGATTCAACCTCCCTTATTTTTTATTACATTGTATTCCAAGTTTTTTAATGTATTGTTTTTGTATGTAGAAATTCTGAGGTGATACAAAATCCATCAGAAAACTGCCCAAACTACTTTTGCCAAACTGTCCGTGTGGGCAAAAAAAGCGTAGGGAAACGAATTTCACAGCGCTTTTGTACCTTTAACTTTCTTCAACAGTCATCTATAGAGGATCTCTCTGGAATCTATCATTCAAGAAGATGAATTAATAGAGCCTCCAAATCTAGAATATGTGGTAAAAAGGTTAACAACTCCTGATACACGAGTCATATTACTAGTTCGAAACAGGTAGCAAAGCCATTTGCCACCGAAAAAGAAGGGAAAAAAACATAAGCCAACTCTTCTACAAACCCAAAACTGAAGAAAACGCAGAGGAAGCCCAAGAGGAAAGCCAATGAATCTAATCTTCCAAACACTGAAGAAGGAACCGATGCTGAACCTTTAAAGAAAAGAAAGAAGAGTGTCACTTCGAAAAATAAGAAAACTATTCGAAAAACCCTCCAGCAATAAGGGCAGAGGGAAATGTTGATGTACCTTACCAATCCGAATCTAGATGTCGAGAAAAAAGAGGAAAGACAAGAAGTTGTTGAAACAAACAACCAAAAATATAAGAACTTGATTAATAATGATGTGATTAGTGAAGATGAATTTCAAGACCTTTATAAGGATATCGACCGTAAAATTTAACAAATCCAAGACCAAATTGCACAAATTGGCAATCATATTAACGCAACCAATTTACCTCAAGTTCGAATCCTTCACAAGCTTCCTCATCAGTTACTCTTTCTCTTTATGAAAAATTTCCTCCTCACTATGTTAGAGACCCTCCAATGAAGTATTACACGCGCTTTGACTGTTTTCCAGCCTCGAAGACGCAGTAAAACATTTATACGAGAAAGTTAGATCTACTCGAAGCAAATTGGAAGATATAGCAAAATATTTTATCTGGTGGAAGAAGGGGTGACTATAAAACGAGGGTGAGATATATTTATGGCCAAAACCTCCTTGAACAATTGCAGGCCTTCCAAACTAATAGATCAGAATTTATCATAAGAGCCATCCAAATCAAACAATGTTTAAATGCAATCAATATCAAGAGAAAGAGAAATTGAAATCTACGCATCAAACTTAGCTGGATGAGCTCAAGAAAAACCATTAAACAGAGCTAACCAAGGAACTCACAAAGTACTCATCTCTAAAAGAGTTACTTGACAAAAGTGAAAAGGAAAATAGTTAAAGAGTTGGAGTCACTCAAGACAAAGTTCGAGGAAAAAAACGCCTTGCTGTAAAAGTCGTAAAGGACTAAAGCGGACTGGATAACCTTGCTGTTATATAAATACTGAAGAAATGGCAAGCATCATTGTTTTGTGAATTCCATGAAGTGTTTCTAAGGGTAAATTTATCATAATTCTAGAAATCAATTCGAGTAGAACAATACCCTAGAGAAGCTTTCGAACCTGTCCCAACTGACTCATCTGAAAAAACTAATTCAGAGCAAGATGAAGATGCCTCAGAGAAAGAAGGAAGCTCCTCAGAAAGAAGCTCAGACAACGCTCCCGATGGAGACAAGGAGGATTAAAAATTGGTATTTGTATCATAATTTTTTTTTGTTGAATCGCCAACGTTCATAGTAATTGTACTTATATTGTTACTATTTTGTTGTTGTTCGTATTCTGTCATTCATAAGTGCTTAAACACTTGGCACGTGACTTAACTTTTGTTTGGTTGAAAGATGCATTTTTGTTTGGTTGAAAAATTCCTAAGTAACAACACCTCCTTTTGTTTGCAAAATATTTATCGCCTTATATTTCATACTGCATATTCTATCATATCAACCCATAATTTAAATAATTCTTTAAAAGGATGTTAGCACTTCGAATAATGCTTTAAAAGGATGTTAACACTTCGAATATTATCATCATTTCAAACAATGCTTTTAATAAACATTAGTATTTAAAAAATTATCATTGCTTCGAACAATGCTTTCAATGAACGTTAGCACTTCAAATATTTTCATTATTTCAAACACTACTTTTAATTAATCTTATCATTTCAAATATTATCATCACTTCAAACAATTCTCTTAATGAACGTTGGCACTTCAAATATTATCATCACTTCAAACAATGCGTTCGTGGTGATTGTAGTTATGTTGTAACTATTTTGCTGTTATTCGTATTGTATCATTCATAAGTGCTTAAACACTTGGCACTTGACTTAACTTTTTTTTAGCTGAAAGATACCTTTTGTTTGGTTGAAAAATGCCTAAGTAACAACACCTAATTTTGTTTGCCAAACATTTATCGCCTTATATTTCATATTACATATTCTATCATATCAACCCATAATTTAAATAATGCTTTAAAGGACATTACCACTTCGAATAATACTTTAAAAGAATGTTAGCACCTTAAATATTATCATCATTTAAAACAATACTTTTAATAAATGTTATCATTTAAAAATTATCATTACTTCGAACAATGCTTTCAATGAACATTATCACTTTGAATATTTTCATTATTTCAAACACTACTTCTAATGAATATTAGCATTTCACATATTTTCATCGCTTCAAACAATTCTTTCAATAAACGTTAGCATTTTAAATATTATCATCACTTCAAACAATTCTTTCAATGAACGTTAGCACTTCGAATATTATCATTACTTCAAACAATGCTTTTGATGAACATTAACACTTCGAATATTATAATCACTTCAGACAATGCTTTTTATAGACGTTAGCATTTCAAATATTATCATCATTTTGAATAATGTTTTCAATGAACGTTAGCACTTTGAATATATCACCTCTTACTGTAAACTACACAAAGATGATTAGTATTTATATAATTCTAAACTTAAGTATTTTATTAAAGATAAAATTTGGCCAATAAATTCTTTTATTGATATCTGCAAATGTGAATGTGGAACCTCATTAAAACCTTTCCGCGCCACGAGGAGAGGAAATAATGTATCACTTATACAATCAACAAAATTTCAATATCATAAAAGTTGAAAAATAAGAAATTACTCCCAATATAATTTCAAATGATCAATGTTCCATGGTGTGTTTTAGAAGTTTCCCATCTTTATCATGGAGGTGATACGAACCTGATTTAATTCGTTCTACTATTGATTAAAGACATTTCCATTTCAGAGCCATTTTTCCTAGCCTCGTATCATTTCTGTATCAGAATACCTTCCTCAATACTTTGTCTCCTACTTTAAAATCTCTTTGTCTTACCCTCGAATTATAATGACTCATCATCAAAGTTTGATAGCGAGTCAAATTCAAATGTGCTCTAACCTTATTTTCTTCAACTAAATCTAGGTATGCTCTTCTTGGTTCGACATTTATATCATCTTATTAAAGAAGTATTCTGTAAGATGGTAAAGTTGATTCCGAAGGGCTCACAACATCAATTCCACATACCAAGGCAAAAGAAGTTTTGTGAGTAGCTTCTCTAGGTATAGTTCTATATTCCCATAACACTTCTTGTAAATAAGTGGGCCATTTCTCAGTAGCACATGTCAATTTTTTCTTTAAACCTTCTAATAGACATATTAGTTACTTTCACTTGCCCATTTGCTTGAGGATGAAAAAGGTGTTGAAAAATTTTGTTCAATTTCCTCTTGAATTATAAAATGAAGTCATTTTCCATTGTTAAACTGAGGGTCCTTATCTGCAGTAATCTTTTGAGGAAATCTAAAACGACAGCAAATATTATTAACAATAAACTTGATAACATCTTTAGCTCTTGTACCTGATAATGTCTTAGCTTCAGCCCACTTCAAAAAATAGTCTACTGCCACAATAATTGTTTGCCGTTTTGGCCATACTAAATCTATTCTCAATCTATCAAAGGGAACCGCTTCAGATATGGAAGTAAGTGGTACTGCTAGTTTATGAATAAAATTAGAAAATCGAAGGACTTTCTTGAATATCCATAGATACTCCTCTTTGTATGCAATGTTGCTAAATAATTAGCAAATGTGTTATTTCCTCAATTAATGTGTTCAACAATCACCTCATCAAACAAAAGATTTAAACCTCGAAGCTCACGGAGATATACAACCAAATGATCTTTCTTAGCCTGATATCCCAGCCATATGATTTATCATTAACTGTGAATTTATCTCTAACCAAATTGTCTTCACCCCACAAATACTAACAAGCCTTAAACTAGATAAAACAACTTTGTATTCAGCATCATAATTTGATGCATGAAATCCAAATCGAATAGCCTGATACATGTCTTCTCTACAAGGAGTAATCAATTAAACTCCCGTACTTGATCCAAATATGCTTGAACCACCATCTGTTCGAACCACCTATCTTGAAGCTAGTCGCAATAACTCTTAAACAGTTTCCTCATCTGATTGGCTTGAATGAGATTCAATTAAAAATATGCTAAATCTTGAGCCTTAATAGATTTTCGATGCGCAAAATTTATATAAAAAATCCTCCAATTGAACTAACCGTTTAGTCATTCTACTAGAAATATATGGTCGTTCGAATAAAATTTTTAATGTAAAAGAGGTTCGAAAAACAATTATATGAGTTTGAAAATAAAGGACACATTTTTCTAGCAGCCACCACCAGGGCTAATGCCAACTTCTCAAGCCTTAAGTATCTCTTCTCTGATGCCAACAAATTTTTGCTCACATAATAAACTAGCTTAGAAGTTCAATTCTCTTCTCTTATCAATATAACACTAACAAAAAAAATTGACACCATTATATACAAGAGAAACTACTCTCTTATTCGAGGCTTAGATAATATTTTAGATAATAACAAATTTTCTTTAATCTTCGAAAACATTATTTCATATTCTGGTGTCCACATAAAATTCTTTGGTTGACGCAAAACATGGAAACTGCGCACACTTAGCAGAAAAATTGAGAGATAAATCGATTAAGAGAAGCCAACCTCCCTGTCAAAATTTGCACCTCCTTGATTGTACGAGGTGAAGTCATTGATACCAAAGTTTTAAATGATCATGATCAGCTTTTATTCCCTTTTCACTTTATCCTAAAAACTTACATGACCTTACACCAAAAGTACATTTATCTTAATTTAACTTCAATTGAATGACTCTTATATTCAAAAACGTTTCCTCTAAATATGTTAAGTGACCACCTTCTGTTAGACTTATGACTAACATATCATCAATATAAACTTCTATGTTTCTTCCAATCTGAGAAAAAAATGCCTTATTTACTAATCTTTATTATGTTGCCCCGACATTTTTAAGTCGAAATGTCATAACTCTATAACAATGTAAACCTCGATTAGTAATAACCGTGGTACTTTCTTGATTATTTGGATCCCTCTCAATTTGATTATAACCCGCAAATGCATCCATAAAAGAGACAGTCTTATTCCATGATCTTGAATCAACAAGTTGATCTATTCGAGGAAAAGGAAATGAATATTTAGGACAAGGTCTATTTAAATTTGTAAAGTCAACACACATTCTCTATTTTTTGTTATTTTTTTAACTAGCACTGGATTATCAGTCCATAATAGATATTGTGCCTCCCGTATATGTCCGACACTGAATAAACAATCCACTTTTGCTACAGTTGCATCGTCTTTTTCTATAGAGAAAGCTCACATCTTCTGAATAATAAGATTTACCTTGGATTTAAAGACAGACCATGACATATCACCTCAGATGGAACCCCTACTACATCCTCAGTTTTCTAAGAAAATACATCCAAATTATGAAACAAGAACTGAAATAATTGATAAAGCAAAGTAGGTGGCAGTAATGTCCCTATTCGTAAAGATTTCCTATTTAATTTTGTTTATATGGATTCAGACATGTATGGTTTAATTTTATTAGCTATGGATGAACCGGTTGTTCAAGGACGAGTTCAAATTTTATATTAATATTTTGAGTCTCTAGAAATTTTCGGGAGAAATAATATGGCTGATAATACAAACATCTCTAGAAAAAGACATGTAGTGAGTTTGGAAACCCAGTTAAAAGAGAGAATATCAACTTATTTATATGGAAAGATGGAAATGCCCTTTATTTTATTTGATGAAGATGATGAAAGAGAATAGCAAATGTAAATAATAGAATTGTTGGGACTGAATTTTAATATATATTTATAGATACTGGAAGTTCAGCAAATGTATTATTCAAGTCCACATATGATAGAATGTGTAATTTACCTAATATTCTTCGATTTGAACGTACCATAATTGGATTCACATGAGTGACAACACAAGTTATTGGGGAATTCGAAGCGGAGTATAAAGGCCCTTTTAAGAAGAAAGTCAAAATTTTGCTTACGGTGGTCGAATGTCCCACCAGTTATAATGCCATTTTTAGGAGATCTTGGTTATTAAGAATGTATCTTATTGTTTCAACTATTCACCGGTGTTTGAAATATGTGATTGGGGATCGTGTCAGAATGGTTCGAAGTGATAAAAAAGTGGCAAGAGAATGTTATACAACAACCTTATGTTCTCGAAGGTTTATTTGTAATGACCAAATGACTGAATAACAATTAAAAGGGCTGACCTCGGATGAGGATGGAGTGGGTGATCAGAGGGAAACCTCGGATGTTGCATCAAACTTAGAATCCATGATCATCAATGTATTCTCATGCTTTGAATTTACGTTAACAATCTGTTGTGTGATATGCTAAGATTTATTTGTCCACTGTTTTGTCCTTTAACAAAAGTCGTTAACTTTCCATTATTTCTAATCAAAATTTGAATCTCATTCTTTAACATTATACATTTTGTAATATCATGTCCAATATCATTATGATATTTTCATAACTTATTATTACGCTCTTCCATTGGTATGTTTATTAGAGTTGGTTTTCTAAAGTTAACCCGACCTTTAGATCTCTCAAAGATAGTTGCCACATTTTCAGTTAAGTTCATAAAACATTGTGGTCTTACCCACTGATTAGGCCTCATCCGATGAGGTTGAAAACTAGCTGGTATATTATAGTTTGTTCTCGGACGAGGTCGTGCCTGGTAACTCGAAGTGTTTCCCTGATATCCTTGGCCACTAAATGCATACTTCGAATTTATTTGAGTCAAGCTTGAACAACCTCGAACTCTTTTGGATTCCTCTACCTTACTATGTTCCTCAACTCCTGCCATATCAACAAGTTATTCACAATCTTCTAATCATGTCTTTGTTAACACAAACCGTCTTGTATAATCTTTTAACTTTTGACCTACTTCCTGTTTACATTGTATTACAGTATCACCATTTGCTCGCATTTTTTTATCCCTACAAATTGTCTTAAAAAACAGTATAAAAATCTTAAAGTTGGTCATAGATCCTCTTATAATTCTATTATACCACTTTAGAGTTGTGCCCTTAAAAGTTTGTGAAAATTCTCCACACACCAATCGATCATCATCCTCGAAATTCATCATATAATTTTTGAAATGCTCAATATGATCATCAGGATCTTGCCTACCATCAAACTTTTCTACCTTCAAAATATTAAAGAGCCTCGGAAAAGGGATTGACCTAATTTCAGCCGATAGAAGAGAATTTTTCCAATCCAATCCTTGAATATACTAATCGGCTCCAGTTGTTCCCATAACATCATATAAGTTTTGATCTACATTGTTAACGTACTAGTTAGACATATTACCCTCGTTCCATAAATTGTACCACACATTTCGAGGCCCATCATCATTTTTTTATCTATATTATTTGCATGATTTTCGATGCCGACTTCATTCTCTCTTCAAAGAATTCTGGTTTCTTCTTTGTTTAAACAAATTGTCCTCAGAATTCGAGCTGGAAAATTCACTATCACTAGATGAGATGTATCGATGCTTATCTTTCTTTTCCCTCCGCGAAGAATGATGTTCTCTATCTAATTAGAAGAGGGATTTTTTACGGTCATTTCGAATTCGATGAGATGTATAAGACTCATCAGATTGATTTTCCAATTCATCTTTATCCTCCACTTGTCGTACTTCAGATTTCAATCTATCTGATTGAATGTGGTGCTATCTTCGAATGTACTCATAATTCAAAACATTTATCTTTTCTAACAACTGATTAGTTAGATTTTAAATATGAGCTGCCGCTCCATCAAAGAATGTTAGCTGTTTTGACGAGTATAGACTTAGAGTTGGTGCAGGCTCTCGAAAAAATGGTCTCTAATACAACACACATGTTATGTTGATGGCATATTAACATGAATGTCCTTACAAAATGGAAGAAACTCATAAATGATAAGAAAAAAACTTATGATGTTTTTTTACATTCGTGGAATCTGATAATGTTGTGAGAGACGTAACTTGCTTTCATTAATAGTCGGTTTAAAATTCCCAGTGACTTCAAAGATCATCCATTAACAATCGAATAAACCAATTGTTTTTTGTTATTTCTTTATAGTAAAAAGCTTGTCACGTAAGAAACAAACAAGTTCATGTATTTCGGTAACCATACAACTAACCACGTGGAGAGCGCTCATTCCATCATAAAGTGTTCCATTAGTACGATCAAAGGTAACTTCATTTTTAGACGAAGAAGAATGTGCCTAAAATATTAAAGTTGTGAATATTAATTACACTTTGTTTTACAAACTACGCACGATATGCTATGTTCACATGACATCCATGATTTTTTAAGAAAATAAAGAACGACACATTAGACTCTTTCAATGATCATTGGAAGAGGTTTTATATAGTAATCCATATTAATTTAACGATGATAGAGCTATTGAAAAAACTGGATAAACTTGTTCACGCAGTCATAGAAACCAAAACAACATGGTCGTTGTTGCATCATGCACTAAACGAGATAAATATTATTTTGAGCACGTGATAGCTTTGGAGAAAGCAAGTGTACCTTCGCTAAATAAAACTTTTAAAACTTCATCTGTTTTTTCGTGGAGAGGAAAGGAAACACCGCTACTCAAATTGTGGAAATAAAGCAGAATTCCGATAAAACAAATGGTCATATATATATATATATATATATATATATATATATATATATATATATATATATTCTTAAGACAAATAATATATAGTTGTAACCTACGATGCATTTACCATCAAAATGAATAGTTAGTTGTAGCTTAAGCGGTACGATGCTTTTTTAAAGTAATATGTCTTGATCTGAAAGGTTACTTAAAACAATACTCTAGCTTATATAGACCGTTTAAAACTATGATTAATAATTTGAAGTCGATTGGAATTGCAGGTAACAGTAAATTTTGATTGTCTTGAACAAGCAACAAAATGGATTGAAGTTGATTAAGAATGTCCTTTACAACGAGCTTATAGATTTGTTAACGTTTATATGCAGATATTTAGTCATATGGATGAGTTATTATATATCCCAGAATGTATAAAGTATCATACCAATACTTCCACTATAGATATTTCGATGATAATGTTGGAGATGAGAACACGATCATACTAAAGTTTAACTTCATCATCCATTTTGTCGAGAAATCGGGATCGATGAATGTTAGTTTCATTTTTACCATTATGAGGTGCATCCTCTCTGATATCTCAAAATGAGGAACCGGTTTGGATTTTGTTTACGGCAACCATTTTTTTCAATGCAAGTATTCGATGTTTTTCTTCAATTTAATTCAAAATTTCTGGTTGATATTTACATCAGAAGTTTTTGTTTGTTTTTTTATTGCGAAGGAATTCCTTGTGCATGGTTACATCCGTGTTGTATCAGATTGCATGCCGTAAAATTTGAAGGTTGGGAGTTACTGATTAAATTTCTTTGTAGGATATATCAAGAGATTCAAATTTGTAAGAACGTGATCGTCAACCACAAAGTGATCGATTTATGTGGATTTGTTTAATATTACATGTATTTTCTTAAACCTGTTTGTGCTTGTAATGTATTTTATTGTAAAATATTATATGTTTAATGTATTCATTTTATGTTATTATGTTAAAAATTTGTAAGCATCATACTTAACTTGATAAAAGTAAACATAAAATTCAAAGGCACTTGAAATAAATACATTAAACATACATAGGCGATACAAATGACACAATATTTTAAGAAGAGTTATATAATTGCATATCTAGTTTTAGGAAATATACATCCAACTTCATTTGTTTTAGTCTATTGTCAACAAGGTCCACCTCAAACTCGTGAAGTATATGTTGTTTAATGGAATCAGTATTCTCCAAACCAAACAGCTTATGCACATTTTTCCTGACATCATACGGGAGGTCACAACCCGAAATATCTGGAATCAATTCTAAATATTGTAACCTGATGGATACATTTAACATGAATACAAAAAGAGAATAAATTAAGAAAATAACATTCAACGTAAATTAAACCTACAAAGTGACAAATACAATAACTTAAGAATATCAAACAAACAAAAAACAACATTAAACATGAACTGCAACAACATACACAATGTTAGTTAAAGGCATATCTTTCGTTAAATCCATATCCTTCAACGGGTGTGGAATTTCTTTATGCATCCGTTTTTTCAAAGATTTACTCCTCAACATAACTTATCATATATTGTTTTATGAAATCAGTTACTTTGAAATTGACGTATTGAAAAGCCTCATCTTTAAATTCGTACGACAGCTCGAACACTCAAAATTTTTGTTCTAATTTGAAATAATTGTACATGGTATAAACTTCTTCATGACTGCATGCAGATGAGGGAAGCTCTTGGATGCACGTAAATGTAGTATATTGTACATACAACTTTATTATAAAAAAATCAATTGTCTAATCTAACCTTGTTCTCTTTACATATTTGAAGGCTTGCAAAAACTGATTGTCTTCATTGAGTGTCAATTTTATATAAAATATACAAGTTTGATTAGTTATGTTATTTCAGTAGATGAATAAATACGGTACTTTTAAGTATTTTTCGTAGAGAAATAAATCATGAAGTTTGTGGGTCTTTTTAGTTGGTAGATATTTGTAGTTGGAGGGGATTTTAGTTGCCAAGAGTTTGAGTTCGCATGAGTTTTATTGATGGAATTTGAATAGAGCTTGTGTTGTCGGTATTAATTTTTGTGCCGCCAATAATGTACTACATGTCCGGCAGGTCATGTTCAAACTGTTGGTTCCAATATTATACCAATATTATACCAATGGTATGTGATGATTCTATCAGCGGTATAGGAGATGAAACAAAATAGTATTTAGGACAAGAATTGAAGAATGTTGTACTGCCGGTGACATACTTTATTGGTGGTACATAATTTTCATATCGTCGGTGCCAATAATATGCCAGTGGCATGTGATGATCATACCGACGGTGAAATATTGTTAAAAACAACTATGTTCTAGACAAAAATTGGGAGAGTGGACTTGCGGTACAATTTTTTTGTACCGCCAATAATATACTTCATGAGAGGTAATTAATTTTCATACTGCCAGTTCCAGTAATATAGCGACGATATGTGATGATCGCACCGACGATGAAGTATTGTAAAAAAAATTATTTTGGACACGAACGAAGAGAGTGTGCTGGTGGTGTAGTTTTTACATATCTTCGATAATATACTATACCAACGGTATGAAATGATGGTACTCACGGTATAAGATTAAAAACAAACTATGTTTTGGACAAGAACTATGAGATTATAATGACGATAATATACTTCACTAGCGGTACACGATTTTATTACCGGCGCTGTTAATATACTAGTGGCATAACATGATTTTACAGCCGATATATGAGTTGAAAAAAAAAATGTATTTTTAATTCATATATGGGAGAGTGTACTTGTGGTATATTTTATTTACCACTAGTAATAAACTAACAAGCGGTATGCAATTCTCATACTGTTAGTACACATATTATACCAACGGGTTAATTAATTGGTACCACCAGTATATAAATTTAAAAAAGAAATAAATATGGTTATAGTTACCAGCTGATTCGAAAAATCGCAAATGTACGATTTCCATTGTAGTTTTATGAGTATATTAAGACTCGAATATCAAAACTAAAAGAATAAATTTATTTTCAAATCTAGAATCTAATATAAAAATATACTAATTAATAAAAATAATTATTAAAGTTAAACTTTTAAAATAAATAAAAATAAATAAAAATAAAAATAATCAATATTAAAAATTATTCGAGAGAGCCGAGCTTTAAAGAATAATTGTAAAAGTTTGATTAATTTGATTATATAAAAATATATTATAAATTGTTGAGAGATATTTAATAACTCTAGTATAATTTTTAATATTGATTAATTTCATTTTATTTTTATCTTTAAATTTAAACTTTAATTTTTGTTTTATTAATTAGTATATTTTTATATTAGATTCAAGATTTGAAAATATATTTATTCTTTTTGTTTCTTCGAGTCTATTCACTAATAAATAAAAAATAACCAAATTAGAGTATTTTTTTCATAATTAATTAAAACTAACAATTAAATTAGTTTAAAATAATATAAAATCAAGCATAAATATCATTTGATCACTTGCTTCATGCCATCAATAAATTCTTGTGACTTGTTGTATGTTATAAGTTACAGTGTCATGTTGCATGCCATCAATAAATTTTCGTTGATTCTGAAATTTATAAGTAAGGTGTCTTATGTATTAAGTAACCAAGAATAATCAAGATTATTCTTGATAATTTTATCGATTTATTACAGAAGAAACTCATTAATATTATGTTAAAGTGTTATGGTATGAAAACGACAAACCTTTAGTTTGCTTAAGTTGATTTAAGATTAGTTTTTTAGTTAAACATCTCTAAACCTATTTGGAGATCTAAAAGATGCAAACGAATTGATATGTTTCGACAATTGAATTGGTACACTCATGGTTAATTTAGGATAATTTATAAAATTATGTTAAGTAAATACTTAAATGATTATAGGGATGAACCATTGTACATATAATATATGTTACCTAGTGTTAAGTATCCAACATCACACGATGACATAAATAAAGTCCGACCATTAATGAGATCATTTAAAATACATGATTTTATAGGATAATTGGATGTAAAAGTGTGATTTAGACCTGAATATTTATTAGGATAACTTTTATAGCATTCCTAATAGCATTCAATAAAGTAAAAGCATTCAGTTGTCTATAATCAATTAAATAAAATCAAAGCATATAAAACAAACTCCTTTGATTCAGCTAAGATTATAGTAAAGTCTAAAGATTTATCTTTCTCTTTCGCATATACTAAAATTTCAAACGTCTAGAGTATTACATGAACGAATATTTATGTGGAGGTTCTTTGTCTAGACTATTTTCAAATTATGTGGAAGTGTTGTTTTGACTAGAATAAAGCTTTTGATTTCCATTCAGAATTGAATTCACGTCAGATTTCGATATTTTAGATTGTATTATTATCGTGTATATTCACTTAAGTTATTAATAATACTGTGATTCAGTTTTCAATACTCCAGATAGAATAAATAAACGATTCAGTTTTCAATTTTGATTTAAAACTTAGCGATCTAAATTTTTAAGAGCTCTCGATTAAGTAAGATTGATAGAATAGTAGACACGTGTTGATTATAAGGTCGTTTCTTACTTTCACGTTCTACTCCATACGAGGTTAGGGTCGACTAAGGTGACAATTAATAATTTGATTTATTACGAAAATATTACGCAAAATGAGTCATTGTGTAAATCTTTGGTTGGTTGTTAGTTTTCGCCTCAAATAGATAAATGTTACGTTATTATTAGTAAGCAACAACGTGATATAAGTACAAATTTAGATGAATACAATTCAAGACAGATGAATGATCCAAATGGAAAATTATAAAAAAAATCATGAATTGGAATGTCTCATCAATTGCAATTTAGGACATTCATGCATATTGGGGTAAAATCCAGTTAAATTAATCAATTAGAATATGAGACCAATAAATATAAATTGGTTTAAAAATTATAAATTTTGTTTAAAAACTACCACGCCCCAAACGATGTTCGTTGCAAAGAAGAAACGATTATCCTTAATATTAAATTCTTTGAACACCTATTCTATCTGTTGATTCTAATTTTTTTTAATCGATCATACATTATTTTATTGTTTTATTGAGCTAAGGTCATATGCTAATTTATTTTCATTAACTCTCTTAATTAATAACTTCAATCCATAACATTTTTCAAATCCTATTAACGGCTAGCTTTAGAGATACTCTACCATCTCTTTAGAGTTTTTAAAATCTTTTGAAAGACTTTCATTGAATTTAAAAAATATCCAATAATTTCCTCAAGGGCCAGGCTAGAAATAAGACACATTTTGATCGATCTTAAACCGCTGGATCTCATACCCATTTGATATATCTCTCACCTAATTTTGGACCAATTTACCCTTTTCTAGAAAACCTAGGTATAAAAGGGTTTGATAAATCTCTCAACATTTTTTTTCCTCTCTCTCTCTCTCTCTAGAAAGCTCTCAAGCACACCGCTCGACCCATTTCAAAAACTCGATTTTGAAGATCTAAAGTCAGGAACATATAAAGGTAAGTAATACAAACATCATGTTATATTTTTTTTTAGATTTCATTGGGTATAAAGTGCTAAAATTAGGTTTTTAAGTTTTTTAGGTTTCGATTTCAAAAGTTCGATTTTTGTGTGATTTTAGGTGTTGTTTTGTTAGATTAGTGATGTATTCTTGTTAGTTTTGGTCGGATCTATGCCTATGTGTTTGATTTTGTGTGAAATGAGGTCGCTTTGGTAGGTTTCTAAATTTGGCGTTTGGGTTCTGTTGGTAGCACGATCGTGCTACCAGTTTGGATATGGTCGCACGATCGTGCGACCAATACGGCATATCGTCTCATGCGACAGACAGCTTAAGCTGTCTCATGCGAATCAATGCCTTTTATGAATGCTTATTTGGTTTTGTCTCACTAATACATATTTTTTTATGTTGTATTTACAAGATGGGACGGATAAAGCAGAAAGTTAAAAATCTGTTCAAGAAAATGAGTGAACGTGATCGTTTGGCACGTGAGGCGACAGAGGGTAGAGATTTTCCCGAGCCCGAGGATGTAGAGGCAGGTCCCAGCGAGGGACATGCTCCTGGTACGCATACTAGACGACGTCTCCGTCGTCATGGCGATTACATTCCTACTACTGATGGTAGCACAGGGGCAGGTTCTTCTTCGCAGCCACTTGACTATTGTTACGATGACGATGCAGATGCACCGGATGATATGGAGGGGGTGGAGCCGGATGAGGCACATGATGCCTCACATTCACAGTACAAGGATGATACACCTCACGCACCAGAGGCAGCATCCCACGAACCCGAGGGTGAGGATCAAGATTTTTTGTCGGTGCTGCCGCATGTCCCGACTCTCTTTCCGGATTACACCCAGCACGAGGCTTTCAGCGTCTATCACGGAGATGTAAGTATTATACCTTTATATTGTTTTATCACTTTCTTACGTGTTCGATACATATGTTTATAATTATTATTTTTTCACGAATTTACGTGTTTGATACATATTGCAGGATAGGGTCACCCTGTGATGCTTCGCTATGTACGACAGTCTCCAGAGATGGGACCTCACACAGCAGAGCAGGGTACGGGCAAGGGTGATGGAGACTATTTTTGGCCCGCTCATCGATGCACTCTCCCGCTGGCATACCAACCTCCATTTGGTGGAGGCATTCTTAGAGCGATGGCATGAGGAGACTTCTTCATTCCATTTCTCGTTCGGGGAGATGACAGTCACCTTGGATGATGTCTACGTCATCACTGGATTATCGGTTGTAGGTAGGTCATTTGATGCTTTACCTTTTGACTCTAAGGTTGAGAAGCTTAGTACTTATGCTGGCAAGCTAGGTGTACGACAATCTGAGTTGAGTAAAAAACTTAGGAATGCTAGTAGTGTGAACCTTGGGTGGCTGCGCAGTACTTTTAGTGGTGCTAGGTATAGTGATAGTAAGATCACAGATGAGAGGGTAGATCATGCCACCCGTGCCTACATACTGTATTTGTTAGGTACCACCATATGTGCCAACAAAACCAGAAACAGCATTCCTTTATATTACCTCCAGTTCGTGAACCAATATCAGGGTATGCATAGGTTCAACTGGGGTCAGTTGGTTTTAGCACAGCTGTACCACCCCCTTAGTCAGGGATCTCTCCATGGTACGGGAGGCATTGGCGGGTTTATAGGGATGCTCGAGTCGTGGATATTTGCCCACTTTGTTCAGCTCCGAGCTCCACTGTTTTGCGATTACGACATCTTTATGCCCCATATGTGCCGACATGCGCCGGAGAAGATTGGTGTCTCTCATGATGTGCGCAGGCAGATGAGACATGCACTTTTGACGTGCACGGAGGCAGATGTAAGTCATATTCGTTCATTTTAATTATAAGTACTTTTATTAATATAAATGGCTAAGTTGTTCATTTTTTTAAATTACAGGTCGTGTTCCTTCTGTTTATACACTTACGAGACCATTATCCATTCCGGGGGTGACTTGGGTTGAGTTGACGCTTAAGGCGTTCGACGTGGTTGTGTCGTACTACCCTGACCGTGTCACTCGACAGACGTGGTTCGTACAGCTGATTCCTAAGGATATACACCCTCTTAAATCGAAGAAAATAGGGAAGAAGATGGTTAGTAGATACCCATGGGACGAGCACTTGTGGAGGGATTGGGATAACCACGTGTACACTCCTGATGGCACGTTGTACCGTGGTAGTGGAGAGAGTGCTGACCCGATGTACTACATTTGGGTGAAGAGGAGGCTGTGGTACATCGTTAGCATTTCTGCACCACCTAGAGGTCCTCGGTTGGAGCCGCAGGGTGGTGCTGACTTTGCAGGATACGAGCAGATTGCTCGGTTTGCTCGATCGATACCGACTATGGAGCACGAAGATCTTGTAGAGACCGCCCTTCATATGTGCAAGATCGCTGAGAGGTATAGACGTCACTGATTATTACTCTTAGCATACCTTTGTCAGACGTTTCGACATTAACACTATATTTTGTAACCGGTTTATTTTATTACTGCTTTTATTTATTGTATTTTAATTTATTTCATGCTTGCTTTCAATTTATCAATTTTATGGGTTGGATTCCAACTCAATTTTATCCGTTTAGAATTTAATAATGAAATTCCATAGTAAACCGAAAAGACTCAAATCTACTTTCAATTAATCAATATTATAGGTTCGAAAAAGGAATTTAAGAATGGATTTACAATATCATATTAACAAATAAACATCTAAAAGACAGAAAAAGAAAGCACTGGTTTTGTTGTTCTAAAGTAATCCGAAAAGACTCGAATCTACTTTCAATTAATCAATATTATAGGTTCGAAAAAGAATTTAAAAAAATAATTACATTATCATATTAACAAATAAACAACTAAAAGACAGAAAAAGAAAGCACTGTTTTGTTGTTCTAAAGTAATCCGAAAAGACTCGAATCTAGATAAGAAACATCTTCTTCAAAAAGATGTTATGCTCCTACTATATTATCTCTCTATTTTTATTATCACGTTTGATTGTTCCTACTCTCCACAACATTCCCGATGTGTTATTTTTATTATTTCGTTATCCACGAGTCCATAACGTACGCAAAACACTCTGGTTTAGATGCAAACATCTCCTTCAGTGTATCTAGATTCTTTTGGTAACTCTCAACCGTGTTCGCCCCCGGAACGTAGCTGTAAAAGTCAACAAATTGTTTTTCTACTGCATCATCTTGCAATATCTTCCGGACCGCCCCAAGAATGTTCTTACTAACGTGCCACGTGCATAACAAGTGGTGCGTAGTAGGAAAAATATTATCGATCGCTCGCATGAGAGCTAACTCTCGATCGGTAACAATAACAAATGGAAATGCGCACACGCTATCCATCATCAAACCACGGAGAGTTTCCAAAGTCCATACGTAGTTTCCAATCTTCTCTTCGCTCATAAATACGTACGCAACAGTAAATGTAATGGAAGTCGACGTTAAACCGACAATCTCTAATAACGACATCTTATACCTAGTCGTCTTGTACGTACAATTTATGAATAGCACGTTCGGGAATGTACGTAATAAGTCTACGCTAGTAGGATGTGCGAAGAAACATTCAGTGATCACCTTTGAATCATCTTTCAAACGCTCCCACATCGAGTATCCATTCTCCTTCAACTTCGTCAACAAATATTGCATTTGCGTTTGTCCCCCACGCTCAACATCCCAATGTTTTTTTGCGGAAATTGTAGATTGCACGCATGTTCGAAATGTTCTCGGGATATTGGTACTTCAACCCACTATATATCTCCCTAGGGCACAAACCGAGGTGAGACAAACTACGAACTAGTTCATTTTCATCCCGTTTTAGCCTACAAGCGCGGGAATGACCGTATAGGCGAACGTAGGGTTCATGATTGTGAGTACCGTTTATCACCTGCAAACGTCATTTCATGGCTAGTACGTCGATCAGATGACCTTTTAGCGCGAACGGACAATTACATTTCTTCGTCGATGTCTTCCGCTTTCTCAAAGTTTCCGGTTTCGCCTTTTATACGAATACACCGTATCGCTCACAAACGTACTCTAACCTAGGAGTCCGTCCCCATTTCCCGCTATGGTAGAGCTTTCTAATTTTGACAAACTTGATCTTCTTCGATTCAATGTCCATGAAAGCATCCAATTCGTCTTTAGTAAATAACCTTTCCGTGTTGAAGATTTTACTCTAGTCGGCATCCATAAATGGAGGCTGGGCAGGTTCCTCCTACAAAATATAAAATTGAAAACTATGAATTTATATAACACTGCTGTCGCATGAGACATGTATTTAGTGTCGTGGCACGAGACATGTCTCTAGTGCGGTCGCATGAGACACTCTTCTATCTTTGTCTTATGCGACGGATAAGGTTAGTGGGTCGCGCGATCGTGCGATGACGAAGTTGTTCGTCGCACAAACTGCGTGCGACACGACCCAAAATCGAAATTTATGGCTTCGCTTCTTACCTCCATCCGGTAAGCTTCCTCTTCGTCTAGTAAGTCTTCCAGAGACACGTCTATCTCATCATTGTCCATAGATACTCCGATTCAAGATTTTTCGAAGTGGATTTGATGGGTTTGGGTAAAAAAACCTAACTTTTTCGGTTTAATGGGTTTATAGTAGTAGATGTTAGTACAAAGCTTGTAGATTTAGGTTAATAACTGATAGATTTCAAAGTTTCGGCTGATTTGGAGAGTAAATGGCATGAATGTAAAAATCTAGAGGGAGAAAAGACAATTTGGGAATTTCAACTTTCAATTTGAAAAAAAAAGGAGTAGAGTGAGAGATCTATCAAAATGTGTCTTATTCCTAGCCTGACCTTTTCCTCGAACCGTTTTTCAATCTCCCCTCTTCAACTACTAGAGCTTGAATATAAAAAGGTTATAACTCTTTGTACATATTTTTTTTAATCCTATTTACAAAACCTTAAAGCTCATGATTTCAACCTCTAATGGGATGAAAATTGTATATTTGGCTTATATTGAGCATCACCTATGGCTTCTATGGATTTTTTCACTCTAACTTTCCCGCTCCATGAATTTGTTGACTTTTATATATCTTCGTACATACATTGTCCCATATATCTTCTCTAAATGATCGGTGGTGGTTCAGTTACCAAGGATTCCAAACTCCAGTTTCGTTTCAATTCGAGCAAAGCCACACCCGATAAAAGTTTTCCTAGTCACACTTCGCTCTTTTTATTTAATGCTACATGCAACAAGAATATATTCAAAACTCTTCTTCACTCATATGACCAGGCTATCGTGATAATCATTTCTTATTTTGTATCCAAACTAGATAGGTTTCCTCCACCCACTCACACATAACTTCTTCTTGTCAAAGTCATTTCACATACCAGTGTATCATATACTTTTTACACTCAAGTTAAGAAGGTAAACATCAACACTTTCTTTAAAAAATACCAAAAACAAAAAGAAAACAAGTATCATACCTTTTGAGTTTCCTCCACTTACAAGTATTAATGATACCATGGCCAACACACAGAAAGGCTTTCGCTCTATACGCAAGAACACCACCATTACCAAGAAGACATGCTCCATAAGGAAGATTACTCCTTGTTCCAACTCTCGTGCCCGTACTGACATACATGTAAATAAATTTCTCACCATGGTCTCTCTTTTCTCTCCAAGGAAAATTTTGACACTCCCCGTCGTCATCACTGCCATGGCCGAACCAGAAATGAAAACAAGAAGGGGCTGGACCATAATAGAAACTGATGAATGAAGCAATGTCAGTCCACTCAACATGTAACATCTAATAACCAGGTTACACATAGTAATTCATCTAAAAAGGCCAAATCTCATTTATAAGGCCCATTTCCACTTTTATGAGTTCACTCCCAAATTCATATCACGTTGAAGACATGATGAAGCTAACTGATGCCCCAAAATATGTTAACCATAATGCTTTCATGATGGTATTGACGAAGATAGAGCTAACAGTTCCTCTGGTATGTGATGGTATTGACGAAGATAGAGCTAACAGTCCCTCTGGTATGGATGGGGGAAACTGTCCTCCAAGTGACAACACAATCATTTCCCAACTCAACTCTGAGTCCCCCAACATCGACTAGGCTGCTATTGAATTTATCTCTTTGCCTGGGCGTACAAGGATGCACATCGTAGAATTCATAATTCCTTGCACATCGTGGAATCTGTTGATATCATTCATATTGTGGGAAACATAATCATTGATAAGTAAAATAAAGTAAGTTCCTTTCCTTTCAAGAATAATAATTATTATATCTACTTATGTACACGATCTAAATGACCTTGTCCGTCAGAATGACTTTCCAAATAATTTTTTCCGAATCATATAACCCATATTTCTCTTCTTGAAATTATTTCGAAAGTACATGAAAATAAAGTAGAAAATAATATGCCTACTATGCTTCCGTTCTGGCATTATAAGACTAATCATAGCATGCACATATTAGGTAAGATGTGGTTAGCATGGAATCCTAGTATTTTTATAGTTACCATTGAAAATACATCTCTTCAGCTTATATATTTCTAAATTACACATACCTCTTCCAATATCTGAGTCTCCCTCTCCCTATAATATATGGATTCAATACCGTTGATTGTTCCCACTTTGGCATGCTATCTACTCTATCGCCAATGAACTCTATGGATTGCGATTGGCGGATTTAATACCGTTCGTAAGTTAGAAGATTAAACTGGAAAACCTAACCTTTGGACCTTTTCTGTTAACGAATTCAATTATTCTTGTTACATCATTGAGCTCAACGATCTCAGAGCTACCAGTTTTCAGTTTTCCTAGTCCAACAAGGAGCCTAATAACTCTATGTCTTTTAGAATTGACAAGGTCCTTGTAAAATACCGATTGGGATGACCTTTTCCTCAACTATTTTGCATCACTAAGAATACCATTGAACCTCCGACCTCACCCCATCACCCTTTTTTAAAGTACTGCCATTTATTTAGCCAAAACTCTATTTCAATATTTTAAGATGTGGCAATATCACCCTGATTTCTTATCCATTGTCACCAATATCTGGAACCTCTATATGGATGACACTATTATGCCAATTATTCCCGCAAATCCTAAGCCTCTACAATCCACTATTGATGTTAAGAACCCTGCAAACTAGTCATGTCTAGCTAAAGTTAGAAGCTTTATCTCAACTAAGCTTAACGAATCCGATAAATCTCATATAATTTACAAGTAACCGATGATGAGATTAAAAACCCCATTTAATATTGTCAGTAACATAGCATCGAGTCCTGATGGATACAATGCTAATTTCTTTAAGTCTTCCAGGTTCACCATGGGTATTAATTTCTGCAAAGTGATCCATGATTTTTTACTCCATAATCGCATGAAACCTAGTTGAAACAAAACCCTCATCGTTCTTATCCTAAAAACAAACAACCCTTCCTATCATTATGACTTCATACCCATTACATGTTGAATTTTATCTACAAAGTAATCTCCAAAATAACTCCTAACAAGATTAAAGACTTATTCCCCTCTTTTGTCAACCCTTCACAATCTGCCTTTATCATTTGCCGTAGTATGTCCAATAATATTCTTCTTTATTAAAAGATGCTCCATGTTATAACACCAACATGAAAGGTCCCTGAGCTGTACTTAAGCTTTACCTCGTGAAAGCCTTCGACAATGTTTGTTGTTATCTCATTCTAAATGTTTTTTATATCATAGAGTTCTCCGATCAAATGATTGGTGGGGTCATCTAATGTATTTCCACCCCGTCTTACTCTATCAACATCAATGAAAACTCTTTCAGTTCCTTCCAAGGTAAGAGAGACCTCCGAAAAGGGGACCCCTTCTCCCCCTTCCTCTTGATTCTTATTATGTAATTCCTCTCGAGAATTCTCAAAGAGAAAATTGAACTCCCCTCGTTCAACTTCCATTGAAAGTGTCATAAACTCAAAATCATTAATGTGTAATTTTTAGATAACTTAGTGATTTTCTTCCGCCCAAATATGAACTTCGTTAACCTTATTAAGAAAAGCCTCGAGTAGTTCGACATCCTCTTGGGCCTCCACCTCAACCCCAATAAGAGTTAAATTTTCCTCTTTAGGGTTTTTGAATCGATTTGCTATTCGATCACCACCTCTTTGGGATGTGAGGAAGGTTCATTTCCAGTTCGTTATATAAACATTCTTCTCATCACCTCCCATCTATCCTACAATGATTCTAGGAATATCTTTAATAAAATCACCTCCTGTATCAACTCTTGGACTTCTAAGTACCTCTCTTATGCAGGGAGGCTCTAGTTCATCAAAGTTGTTATATTTGTTGGGCAAGTTTATTGGTCCTTTATGTTTATCCTCTATGTTCAAGACCTTAACAATCTTCCCTAGCTCTTCTAAATATTCATTTGGTCAAGCCCCGAGATGAAAGTCTCAGATTCCAAAGTTTCTTGGTCTAAGGTTATTTTTACTTATTTGAGGACAACCTTAGGATTTTAGACATAATGATTTGGAATTAGGTGGTCGCGCTCAAGCATTTATGGTTCATCTTGAGTAGTAAATATTTCTCGATTTGGTGTAAGTGGATGCTTACCGAAAAGGTAAAAGATAAAATCATGTGGAGCCTCCCAATTGGCTCATTATGTAGCTCATGGTAGAAAATCATCAACTTGAGGCTTTTGGTTGCCAGACTCTATAAGATAGATGTCGACAACGGCCTCACAATTTCCCTCTGCTATGACTCTTTTCTTTTTCCTAACTCTCTTGTTAACCATTACGGTCTTAGTATTATCAGTTATACTAGAATGCGCAACAATAACATGGTTTCTGGCATCATCAATAATGAATCTGAGAACTGGTCCACTCAACTCCACTATGGCAGGCGATCTCATCAATCTCATCTGCAGGAAATTTGTAACGCTATTAGTTTTATCCTTATCCTCTTAAGAAGGGAGGATGATAAAGTTTAGTTCCAAAACCAGAATAGTAAGAATTTCATAATCAGTAGTATCTACCACTACATGCAACACTCGCACCTCAAGTCCACTGGGTCAGTCTCATTTGGAATAAACACGATATCCTCGCACACTTCTTCATTTTCTGGCTTGCAATCCAAATGAAGTTAACTACTAGAGACAAAGTTCTCGCTTGGGTTTATAACATAATCTTAAGTTATTCTTTGTGCAACAGTTTCTCATAAACAATCAATCACATCTAGGTGGTATGTTCATATTCTCGACTCATTTGTGATGCCTCTTCTACAATGTATAAGTTCCATTCTACGACCTCCGATTGGCCCTCATGACTACATACTGTTAGTACTTGAACCTCTTCCCCTAGTGATCCGGGTTACCTTTGGCGTGTTGCTTTCTGTTTTGTGGTCTACCATATCTGGCAAGAGAGAAATGATGAGATATTCTCGGACTCCCCCTTGCTGGCCTCCACAATCTCCCATCGCATCCTCTCGGACCTCCGCCTACAGATTCCACGGCTCAAAGATCCCATGAACGAGTTAAATATTACTAATTTTAGTATACTGTTTTCTCAGGTAATTTCTAAGAGGGATCCATCACACTTACTCTACGATCTCTAGATCAATGTTATTGTCTTTCTACACTATATTTATTTCGGTTTTGTTGTACTTTCATAGTCCCAAATATTTTTATTTGTTGTTTTGTGTATTTATTATGGAGGAATATACCCTTTAGATCTTGTACTTTATGTACCTCTACATGTAAAAAATACTTCAATATTTTTATAACCCATTCTTTTGGTAGAAAAAGTAATAATATATATAAAATGAATGCTTACACATACTTCAGGGTATTCCCTGGTGACAAAATAAAACAAAAAGGAAACTTTCTGAATTATATTCAACGTAGGAAGAAATTGATACAAGACGAACAAGTGGAAGAAACAACCTACAAAAGCGTCAAATTACCAAGGCTATGGGAATCTATACCGTAAAACCGATAAAATATGATGGGCTATAAAAGATCCAAACGAATGGTTTTCGATGAAGATCCTAATATTTCTCTCTTTTAAAACATGATATATCACCATGTAGAATTCAGTGCACCAAATGTGACCATGCTGGTTGGTGGGAGGCATCCAGGTAGTAGCAAGATAGAGCGAGAAAAGCCAATCAACATTGGGGGTCGGCATGCCAATATTTCTCGAGACGGCTTCCCATATCTGCCCCGTGAAGTAACAATCAACGATGATATGGTTAATGAATTCAAAAACGTTATTGCAAAGCACACATTTAGGAGAAGTAGCAAAACCCCAAGCGTTGAGCTTGTTACGAGTGAAAAGTTTGCCCTTAATAGCCAACCAAACAATAAAGGAGTGCCCGATGATTTTAATTTTGTTCCAGATTAGGGAAGCCTAAGGCACTTTTGGGGCGGTGGGTCTAATGAACTTGTACGTACTGTTTATTGAGAATTTGTTACCGTTCTGGTTTAGATCCAAAGGAATACATCATCCCGATCAGACGGGATCAGGAGTGAGTTAATAACATCTCCAACTTCAAGCAAATGGTGCTGGTGAGACCGTCTGCCTAAACAGATATGAGAGATCCAATTCCACGAGCCATTACAGATGATATCTGATACCATGCTCTTGCCATACGCACGAGCATACCTGATGATACTAGTACAATAACGGTTAACAAGGGATGTAGTAAACAACCAAAAATCCTACCAGGTAGATGTGGAGATATTTTTGCCAACCAATATTTTATAGAGGCTACCACCAAAGTTTTTGAATTTGAGAATTTTCCTCCACCCACTCAGAAGAAGGCTCATATAAAATTCTAAAATATTTTTATCTATTTTAAAAAAAAAAATCAGACCGGCCCAAATCAAATTATAATCATGGGTCAAAATAAATTAAAAAAATTAAAAAAAAATTGCTTTTAAAAAAATATATTCATAATTAGTGGAACGGTTTTAGTAAAAGGCTTGAAAAGAATATTTGAAATGTATTTACTATAATTTAAATTAATATATATACAATAGTGTAAATAAATTTGTCACGACATTTATATATATTTTTTGGTGTATATATTTTTATATTAAGAAAAAGTTGATGAAATGTGTACGATACGAAATGTCACGGCCACGGGGATCTAATAAGTGGGTGATATATTTTGACCAAACTAAACTAACCACAGGCTTTACTTTATACAGCCAAAACAATCACGAGGTTATGTTTACTTTTATTTTACATGTTCTAATTACAGATAATTGAAAAACACTATATATTTAACTTTTAGTTTACATAAATTCTAATTGATTTATACATAAGAGGATGCAAAAAAAATTCTTACATTTTTGTGAGATAAATACAAATTTGTTTGTCAAAACTATATTGATCGTGTCGTGATACATAGTTGTATATTTATTTGAACCAAACCTGCTAGAATAGAAGTTTGATATATGAAAGGTCTTAAGGGAATATCCTGGACTAGATCTGTGTTCATACTACCGGGCAGTTATTTATGTGAACCCGTGTTAGAGATTGAAGATTTATGAATTAATATTTTTATTAGTAAATAATTTTGTAAATTATATTTTCGAAATATTTATAAATATGAATTATTTTTATAATTTTAATAAATATACTAAATATTAAATTATAAAGTATTTGTTTTTAGAAAATGTATTGTTTCCTGATCTAATTGATTAAAGTTATATCGATTCTAATTTATTTTGGTAATACAAATTGTAAATTCTTATTTATGATTTACCGATTCATATATGATATCATATTTTCTATTTGATTTTTTATATTCGTGTTAGAAGTGAAGATGGTTGTAGATTTTTCTCCATCAAAACGACGATTTATTTTTTAGATTTGGGTTGGAAGTATATCTTAATATAATCTCTTTCATATATAAAATACAATTGGAAACCCTAATTATATTAAGTCCATATAGGTTAGACATTTTGTAATTAGGAACCACAACC
This sequence comes from Limnanthes douglasii subsp. nivea, assembly GCA_036936605.1. Lineage (NCBI taxonomy): Eukaryota > Viridiplantae > Streptophyta > Magnoliopsida > Brassicales > Limnanthaceae > Limnanthes > Limnanthes douglasii. The sequence continues at coordinate 184,369,067 of JAUPFV010000005.1, read as the reverse complement.
ACTAAATTGATTTAATCAATTTAGTTGGTAGATTATTTGTTCGTTAAGTGTTGAGATTTGAATTTAATCATTCGGAGTATTTAAATTCAACCCGGTTACGACATCTATACCTCAATCACATCTTTCCACCTATAGACAAAATTCATACTTAATTATATATAATATAATTCATCCGGTTACTTTTTAATTGGACTGCCTATAATAATGACCAAATATATATTTAGCACACTGATCCATAATTATTTCAACAATCTCCAACTTGGATCCCCATATGCTACTTAAAAATATATATAACGCTAATGGGTACCCTGAATCCATTGTCAATAGGTGAATGGTATAATCATGTATATGATCAATGAATGATAAATGACTAAATATTTTTTTCTCGTAATGTGAAGAATAAGATTCAACCGTTACCATATTATCATCATTAATCAATTATTTGGACAAAGTATGTTGTATAGTTTATGAATAATATAAAATTTAATCGTACATGTTTACTTTTAAGTGGACCCACCTTGGAGATCTAATAGAGTACCGATAAGAGAATTCCTTATCAAATATAGAGCCACGATGATGAAGCATAATCAAGAAAGAAAAAGAATATAATAATATTTTTTTATAAAAAGTGATCATCATTTACATCATAGGTTTTACCCTTATTTATACAGCTTACAAGATACTATCTCTTTCCATATTGACTCTCTAACCGTTACCACTTTACATATTATCCTGTCGTAAATGTCAGTCACGTTTCTAATAAATGTGCAAACACGCTTCTTAGTATCGTATAATATAATAACATGTGTCATCCAATCATAATTGTTCGAATTTTCTCTTCATTCACTTGGCATGTACCATCGTGACCCTCGTCTTATAGCTTCTTTATGACCATCGTCTTGTACCACTTATCACCCTCGTTACATATGCGTTTGCCTTTTCATTTAGTTACCTCATATTACATTTGTGACCCTCATCTAATTGCTTCCTTATGAGCCTCGTCTTATGACCCTGGTCTTATATTGCTTATCACCCTCGTCTTATACCGCTTATCACCCTCATCTCGTATATGTTCACATTATTTTTATTGGTTACCTTGTGTTACATGTAACTTACCATTTTGTTAGCTTTAGAAATAAGCCGACCTCGTCATTACACAGATTATATGTTATTTATAGGATATAACCTTATCAAGACTCCTCATAGTCCTTAAATTCATTTTTATGAAAACAATATCTTAAAGGAATACTGAAAATATGAAGACGAAATAGTCATTAAATTTTAATAAATATTATATACGACTTATGTATATGAATATTGGTTTTCTAAAAAACATCAATGTGCACTAAAGTCTTGTTATGACATACTCGTACTGACACATGCAAGTAATGATGTCACGAATCATCCCAATATCTAACACGTTTTGAAACTCTGTCACTCTCGAAAGTATGAAACTTGTTCGTTATATATATATATATATATATATATTATCGATTTCCAGACATCGTTGATCTCATTTCAATCTAACGACTCAGAGGTTATGTAGACCAAACCTTTATACCAAAATACCCATCTTCTTTATTTTCCAGTTGGCTTTAAGTGCGATTGCATTACAATTTAGTGTTAATTTAGACCATTTTCATTAGAGCTCCAAATTCTGCATGTTTGTCTTCATCTTCATCTTGTTCAATAAGTACATTGTTTAACAATTCTCTCCTTAGGTTTTGTGTATACAAAGGGTAAGTACTGATAAAATTTGGTTAGGTAACGAGTTATTATAGTCTATCATGGTGAAATCTATAATTTTAGAAAGCGAATTTTTGTTTCGAACTTCATTGTTTGGGCCATGGTACCAGGTGTTTGTCCTTCATTGTAAAATCCATCATTGAACCCATATTTTGATCTTGATCATGGTTGAATACAAACACAAAATCTTGCATCAATTTGAAAATTATACTAAACTTTTCTTCTCTTAACCGAGAAATGGCTCCTAAAAGGAACAAAACTGCGAAAATATCCACCTACACCCTTCCTTTTGTAGAAGTTGAAGAATAAATAGATTTTTTAGATCAATTATTTGATAAGTTAGCTGATACGCATAAACATATGTGTGCGAAAGAACATTAATTTTTTAGGTTTGATTATGGTATTCCCGATGGTGTTGTGACTCACATTCCTAAGTTGGGTGAACTACCCATTAGAATATAGAGGATGATACTTGTTCTTTACTACTACATTTCATTGGGGTCTGCAATTAACCCTACCTCCATTTATTAAAATATTTAGGTATATTCGTATATGCCCCACCCAAGTAACAACTAATGGGTGGTGCGTAATACTCAACGTAATGCTGAGTTCACAAATTCTAAAAATCCTAGTAAATTTTCTAGATTTTCTAACGAATATCAATGTTTCAAAACTTCAAAAGACCCTTCTTACTATATATACGAGGTGGGAATAAAATCATCAATTTAACCTCATCTTACCTTCATTAAAAAATCTAATTATTTTTTGTAACTAGGAAGTGAGAATATCTGATTGTAACAGAATATGGTCAAGTCAAATGAATATGGATGAATACATGTAAAATAGAATTTTTATAGTTCTATTTTGGCATACATATTTGTTACTTGTTTTAGTAATGATGTCCTCGTAATTTTTTTCATGTGACAGATGCAGGGAAATATCAACATCTGTTTATGAAGGTTTACGGGGAGATTCATATAAATCGTTTGCCGATGTTATCACCGCTGCCTATTTGGTTTGTTTTGCCTGAGTTTTATTCTATTTTTAAAAACTGAATTTCTTGCTAACAAGTAGTTTGCCTATCCTCGAACTTACCATGGATGTTTATGATAAGTTAACTCTTATTGTAATCGAGGAATAACATACCGCTGAAGAGTTGCATAGTTTCCTTCTTGAACATATGTATAGGAAAAATAAATTTGGTTTTAGTATGAACGTGCCCAAAAAAAAGTGACAAAATATGTTGATGGGGATTCCCCAAGCCAGACTGTTGGCAAGAAAAGACAACCCGATGGCGAGGTAGTGCCCTTGCCCTAGAGTGACAAACCAAAACATCCTCCAAAAAGTGTGGTAAATATTTTGTGTTAAAGGGAGAATCCTGATAGTACTTAAATTAACCCTGCACGACTAGAAGAATTACCAAATAAAAATATACAAATACTCAAGAAGAAGAAGGTCATGTGACCTAGAATAAAAGTCTGTCCGCGGTTCATGCGACCCCATGCTAAATAAAAATATTTTTACTTCTGACCTGATCCCTGTTAGGACGAAGAACGATACTGCCACCTCTGACGAATTCGTTGTTCTTAATGAGAAATATGCATATGTGTCTGGCCCTATCCCTACCGTCAGTGAGAAGAAATTGTTCTCGTCCAAGAATAACCTCGTTGTTGATAAAGATCTTGTACCCGTTGCATCTGGTGAGCAAACAAGCAAAACAAATGTTGATAATCTAAGCATTATTGTACCCCTGGGCATAAGCAGAATAAAAGTAAGGAGATTATCATAGAAGATTCGTTGAATAAGAATGTAAATCAGGACAAGACACCCAAAATTATGCCTTCAACTATCCAACAACCATCCCTCTCCAATGAGAATGAAAAACCTTTCTATTATAGACCTACTACCTCCACCGTGACTAATATATCGCCAGCTCAGACACTATCCATATCTATGATTATAGGTTTAGATATAATTAGAACTTTCATTACATGTCACCATGTGTGAAATTGGGACACATCAACAAAGTTCAATGAATGAACAGTGAGCTCAAGTGGATTGTGACTCAACTGTGTACTAAACCATATTTGGTCTTGGGCTTTGGAATCTTTGAGGCCGACCCGAATCCAAGATCCGGCCCAAATGATCCATGAGTCCGAAAAAATGTACAAATACCCCAACCTACCATATTAAATAGGTTGGACTATTTCTAAGAATATTAACTACTAACACACACCTCCATTATCTCTCTAGCTTCTACTTAAAAAATTAATACCCAGTTGATATACTACAATACCAGATTGGCGACCTTAGTGGGAGTAAAAGGTGCCTGAATAGCTTTATTCGAAACTAGCAAGTAGAAATTGTAGTTCAGACATCATCAAATCATGAATCTTAACATGCAAGATGTTCCGCCTCCTTAAGTTGAAGGTGTAAGAGACAATAATTTGCAGACTATCGTATCTCATGTCAATCACAATACAGATGAAAGACAGTTCATATAGGATAAACGTGATCAATTAAGGGCTCAAATTGAAGCTTTAATAGCCCAAAAGCGAGCTAAAAAGCAATGATGGAAAAGTCTGATGCATGTGGTGTGTTTGTAGATGAGCGTGGTGAGAGTGAACAGTCCCCAAAGGTGCATATTAAATCTAAAAATACGCATCAAGCTAAACAATTATGAGTGCATCGGATTCTTCTGATGGTTCATCTACTAATTCTGACTCTGATGAGTCTATTTCATCAAGTACTGACGAAGGTCGTCAAAAGAATAAATCTAGGCTAACTAAACAACATTCAAGAAAAAAGGACAAGAGAGGCAAAATAAATAAGAATAAAAGTCAAAGAAAATAGATGGTTTGGCAGATTATGGCATTGATCATCTACTAAGTGATCAATTTTCTATCTAATCCGAACCATGTATCTTCGCTACTCCTGATGAAGATAAAATATTTAGCCGAAGTCATGATTGGAAGTATTCCCCATTGTCCTCGAAAATACTCTACGTACATCTTCTGAGACGTTTGATAGTTCCAAGATGAAGAAGTATGACGGAAGTAAATATCCGGGCAACCACCTCGAGTAGTTTAAATTTTTTATGATGAACTTAGATGATGATGTAAAATTGTTATGCCAAACTTTCTCATAAACCTTTAAAAGAAGTTCCCTAAAGTGGTATAACAGTCTCCCACGAGAATCAATAAAAAAAATTGATATGTTATGGGTGGCATTTAGAAGGTAATTTCTGGGAAGCAAAAAGCTCAAAGGGAATGGTGATACTATTATCCATTGTGCCCAGGAGCCGAACAAGTCATTAAAAGAATATATCAGTCGATTTGTGAATATGCAGAATGGGTTAGCTGATTGCTTTGAACAAGTGGTTATCGCCTCTTTAAGACAAAGATTAAATCTGTGCATGTTACCTGATGCAGTAAATCTAAAGAAGGGGATGACTTGGGGAGGGCTGTTAAATCAAGTTGGAAAACAGATTACGGTTGAAGAAATTAAGAATTCTAGAGTACCACGTTAGAACAGGTCTGTTGCTACAATATCAATTCCCCAAGCTACTGTTAATTATAGGCCAAAAGAGTTCGGACATGGATCACATCGGCTCAGACAAAATCAATCTAACCAAAACCAACAAGCTAGACCCAAAAGGGGCCAATGGGTACAACCTGAATATTTTGCCGAACTGAGTAAAAGTGTGGCTACGAGTTGTGGATAAAACTAGGAATGCTGTGTATTTTAGAAGGCCAACCCCAATTTAGTCTCTTAAAGAAAGTTGGAGTACTCGTTTCCGCAAATACAACAATGATCTGGGTCATGATACACATGATTGTATAACTTTAAAACAAGAAGTACAAAACCTCATTGAAAGAGGAAAATTGGGTGCCTCTGTTAAAAAGTAAGGGGGAAATAAAAAAGATAGCACCAAACCTCTACCTAACAACAATGCACCCCGAACAACCTCACCAAACATTCTAGGGAAAAGTATGGGGATATCCTAACAAGAAAACACCATGACGATTGTAGAAAGATTTGATGTAGACTCTGAATATCTCGATCCTGATTCTGATCAGAATCAAGTTGGGTTGATAAAAAATAAGGCTTCAACTGTATCCAATTTGCACAAAAGTTTGGAATCGTTGACGATTTTTGGGGGAGACGCTACAACAGCGCCCTCAAGTTGTTCAAGGAAAAGACATGTTAACAGCTTGACAATTTAATTGAAGGGAAAAATGTTGACATATCTTTACTAAGATTGTGCTCCATTTATTGTCTTTGATGAAGATGATTTAAGAAATATTACATGACCATATGAAGATGTTGTTGTGATAGAGCATTTATTGTGGGAAATGATATACGTCGGATCTTGGTCGATACGAGTAGTTCAGAAATATATTATTTTTGACTACCTATAGACAGATGGAGAACCTTTCAGTCATCCAACATTCGAATAAAACCATTGTAGGCTTTACAAGAATTTTTTTCGATGTCATCGGGGAATTTGAAGATGAAGTGTTATTGGGTAAATGACAATTTAAAAAAATGGTAATGGTGTTATTCGTTGTGGTTGATTGTCCAACATCTTACAACGCCATATTTGGTAGATCTTGGCTTTCCAGGATGCATGTAGTGACTTTCACTATCCACAAAGTTTTAAAATATGTTGTGGGAGGTGAAGTGGGTGTTGTCTGAAGCAACCAAAAAATAACTCGTGAATGTTATGTCAGTGCTCTTGCCTTAAATTCTTTGGAGGCAGTAAAAATTAACAAAGAATATTAGTTAGTGAACCCTTCTGCTAATGAAAATTAAGTAGATGGTCTAAGGGAGGCCCTCAGTGTTGTAATTCCAGTTGAAGAAGTTAAAATTCATTACCTGGATGATGGAAAAAGTGTTAGGGTTGGAGCCATATTACCATTAAGATTAAACCAAAAATTATAATTTTTTTCATCTAACAATCTACATGTATTTGCATGGTGCAATGAAGATGTGACAGGAGTGTCAGCCAATGTGATTAGTCACAAGCTATTAGTCTGATCTGATGTTGGACCAGTGGTATAGAGAACAAGGACTTTTTCTAGAGAAAACTATGAAGTGATTGTGCAAGAAGTAGATTGGTTAACTAGAATGGGGCATATTAAGGAGTCTACATACCCCATTTGGACGACTAATCCAGTATTAGTCAAGAAAAATAATGGGAAATAGCTTATGTGTATTGGCTTCACAGATATAAATAAAGTTTTTTCTAAAGATCCTTTCCTAGTGCCCCAGATCGACCAATTGGTAGACTCTACGTCTGGAAATAAGTTATTATCGGATTCTTTCTTTGGGTATAATCAGATACGAATAAATCTGAACGATCAAGATCATACTACTTTCATTACTGATAGGGGCCTCTATTGCTATAAGGTGATTCTGTTTGTATTAAAAAAATGTTGGAGCAACTTATCAACGGTTAGTGAATAAGGCATTTGCCAACCAAATTGCAGAAATATGGAGGTTTACATAGATAACATGCTGGTGAAAATCCATAAGGAGGAATATCACATATCTCATCTCCAAAAAACGTTTTCCAACCTAGAGGCTATCAACTTATAGTTAAGCTCTCAAAAGTGTACCTTTAGGGTCCGATCTGGTAATTTTATGGGATATATTATAAGTGGAAATTAAGGAGTACAATAAATTTCTTTTGAATATTGTAAAACAACATAATGTCTAATGACAATATGAAATTCAAGATTGGTATCAATTCCATCATTTTTTGTTCTTTAGAAGATTCAACAATTGGAGAGCTGTAATTTTATGGTAATTTTAGGAAATTAAGGAGTACAATACATTTCTTTTGAATATTGTACAACAATATAATGTCTAATGACAATATGAAATTCAAGATTGGTATCAATTTTATCATTTTTTGTTCTTTAGAAGATTCAACAATTGGAGAGCTATAAAATGAGGAGTTTCGTCATTTTTGGAGGTAATCTTTTTCATCAACGGTAGTCTCGTCATGGTTTTATTTCTGAGGAATATTTTTTGTCACATTTTCTTGATTGAGCTTTTCATTTTTTGTTTCTTTCTCATTTTGTTCGTGTAAAGACAACGACTTATTTGGACGACTAGAGCGGTCCTCTTTGGGTAGTAACTTCTCAAATTATCCTATTTAAATTTTAGGATTGACAACTATGATTGATAATGTATTTTTTTACTCTTACTGATCAAAATCTCAACTGTTACGAATATAGCCTTTTCTCTCGTATTTATAACTTAGAAAGTACTACGATCAACATCATATTTCATCTACTAAAATTCTATGTCTTTATGTTTCTCAATATCATTTAACTTTTGGTGAAGTATGTTGATTTCATGTTTTAAAGCACATACTTGAGTAGTCAAAGAATTGATTTCAACACTTAACTTTTTATTTTGTACAAATAGAGTAGTGTTTTGTGAGATTAGACTAGTATTATGATTCGTTAAAGTAGTACCTTTTTTTATTAGCTCTACAAGTTGAATAAGTATTTTGGTTTTCTCAGCATTAGCAATATGTCATTCAACTTCAAGAGTGGTAAGATATTTCTCAACAATAAGTTTTTTCTTTGCAACTTATCATGATCTTGTTTTATATTTTGTAATCCTTGTGAAAAGCAATCAACTCCCTTCTTTGTTGCCTTAAGTCAATAATAATTTTTTCAGGTTGGAAATTCGTCATATCATCAATATTAGCAGAATTCATTTTTATACAGACAAGTGTCATGGAGTTGTGGATACTCTGGAAACTATGAAAAGTGAGGGTTATAAGTAAATTATCAAAGTTAGGGAAAAATTACTTTAAAATTGAAGACTAACCTCAAGCCGAATTTTAAATTATCTACTTAGGATATTAGAGCAAGACATATTATTTTATTGGGCCATGTTAGGGCAATACAAAATTTGATGAGAGATCAACAAAGTTGGAGAGGGAATTGTAATATAGATTGGAGAGCCGATGTTTTGTTGGTTGGTTGGTACTTGGCAAGTGTTGGGATCCCCACTATAAGCAAAATTTCTTTTTGAGGTTTCAGTTGATGGTTGCCCGTAAGCTGTGCGTGGCTTTGTGCCAACATAGTAATTGTGTCTGACGTGGTAGTTTTTCTCTATCATGTTTCTTTGTTAAAGGGGCCAGACAAAGAAGATAAGGGCTTTTTGAAATCTTGGGATCTTCTTTTTTGGAATTTGGAGAAAGGGTATATTTGTTGTGGTTTGGTTTTATTTTTTGTTTCTTTTAGATGTATCAATATCAAATAGAAGGTTGGGACCTTATCCGTTGAGTGACATGTAATTTGTTTGACGAAGGCTTGTATTTGGAGATATGTTGATCGATGCAATGTTTTTTGATGTGGTAGTTGAGCTGGTTGCAACACTATTTTCCTTTGGAGAAGGATGTTATGGAGAAGTTTTGCTACTTTCTCCATCTTTTGTAATTTTCTAATTGGTAAGTTCAAGATAACTCTTTGTGGATTTCAAGACCTTATGCGTTATCGCAATATGCATGAATATTCTTCAGTCGTGACTAGTTCCTCGCTATTGCATAATATGGGCTTACCATTTTATGTCATGGTAATTCGAGGAAGTTGCCACAGTTCGGCTTAAATAAAATTTTCAGTTAAAAAGAGATAATGAAAATCTAAGAAAGATAGGTCGGGAAGCTAAGGACAAAAGTTGCATAGGCTTCTCATTGCAAAAAAAAAGTTGTTGAAGGGTGCGATCATTGTGTCGGGATCTATAAGATATTTAAGAGAAATGATTAGGATATTTAAAAGGATAAAATGAGTAATACAGTTGAATAATAAAGATCATAGCTAATGTTCTTTTATCCATCTTCTTTCTATCTGACCAAATCTATCAAGGTCATTTCTAGATTCCCAATTTCCAGTCACATAAATAAATTTTAATTTTCACTCGTGGTTAGAGGATGGTACGTTGATAATTCGAAGTGATTTTTTAAGGGTTAAAAATAGAAAGAGCTGTTTTGAAGCTTTTCAATTTTCACATTGGATAAGAAAAATTCAAAGAGAATTTTGATATTTAGAAAAAGAGAACTTATTAGGATACTAAGAAGAACAAACCACCCATTGGTTGTTAGTTGAGTAGGCCAAATTCAAACATATTTGAAGAAATCAGTAATAGAAAGATGAAAAGGTAATGATAAATCCCTTTCAAACAAAGTTAAGAAAAAATAGATTTTATCTCCAACAATATGATGGGGTAAATCAGCAACTTTAGGATGACGAGTATTTATATAGTGTTGGATTCCATATTCAATCTAAACATTATGTGCTCTTTCTCATACGTATATTTATGACTTCTTCATTAGGAGTAACGTTTTGGGTGATTTTCCTTTTGGTATACTTTCTTTTGGTACCAGCTACTTAAATAAAAGCAAGAGGCAATATCTAATAATTTCTTAAGGTTTCAAGATGAAGTTTGGTTTGTTTAGTTTCGCTTTCAAAACTAGATAGTTTCTTAAAAACTCTAAGTGAGTAGTTTTGAGAATGCTAGTTTTTAAAATTTAGAAGTGAATAATATTTAAGAAAAAAGAAGAAGAGATTAATTACCTGGAAATGATAGAATGGAAGTTTGTGTTATATATAATCCGAAATCGCATCAGATAATATATAACAAATCGCGGAAAATAATAATAAAACCCTTTTTGTTAGATTCATCTATAGAAGAAACAAAAATTAAGAATACTTACGGGTTTGCCTGCTGCTATCCATCTAGTATTCTCTAGCGTTCTTTTGCGTTCTTTAGCGATTCCACGTTCTCTGGCGATTCCGTTTATGAAACTAAGAGACCTGTAGAATCAGGTTAGAGAAGAAGGAAAAGGTTTCCAGACACTAAGGAAGCGGCCGTATTTCTGATTAGGGTTTAGAGTGATGAAATACCTAAACCTAGCCCCTTATTTATAGATTTTACAATGTGAAGCCCAACATTGTAAAGCCCATCCTATGTTACTTCCTTGTGTCCGGGACCATAACCCAATAAATTGATAATTCAATTTATATCCCTGATTTATTAATTCAGGCTTAAGTGTTGAGATTTGGGCCCTCTTCATCACAGTGCCCAAATTCAACCCGGTTACCACACTTGAGCCCATAACGCCTTTTTACCCATAAGTCCAATTTAGTTAATTAAATAATTAACTCGACTACTTTTAATTTGGACTTCCTTAAGACAATAACCGAATATGTTTATTTAGCATATCGGTCCAAATTATTATTAGTCTATAAATATATTAAATAAATATATTCCAACAATCTCCCACTTGGACCGTCATATGCTACTCAAGAATACATATTCAACTTTAATGGGATCCCTATATTCATTGTCAATGGGCAAACGGTACAACCCCGTACATGATTGATAATAATAAAGGACTAAAGACCTCTTTCTCGTAATGTGAACAATAGGATGCAACAGTAATCACATTACCATAATCAATCAATTACTTGGGCCAATTATGGAGGGTGGTCTAAGAGTAATATGGCTTGTAATCGTACATATCTACTCTTAAATGGTTCCTACTTTTGGAGATCCAATACAGTACAGATATCAATAAATATTTCCAAGCATATATATTGCAATAAACTTTAATGTGCACAATACTGCAAAATACAACATCAGATCCTATTACAAACTCTCCCACTGAAACTAAAAATCCTCTAAATCAACTACACCCATACTGATGGTGTGTCCCTGGAAAACCTTAGGCAAAACCGCCTTTGTTAGAGGATCTGCTATCATGGAGTTTGTACTGATGTGCTCTATACTTATCTGACCCATCTGTACTCTTTCTTTAACAGACAGAAACTTTATGTCTATGTGTTTGGATTTAGATGCGCTCCTGTTGATGTTAGAGTACTGCACTGCGGAATTGTTATCGCAATATAACCTCATAGGGATTTCTATCCCTTATACAATGCGTAATCCAGTAACAAAATTCCGCAGCCATAGTGCATGGTTTGATGCCTTAAAGCATGCAACAAATTCTGCTTCCATGGTGGACGATGCAATAAGTGTTTGCTTTACACTTTTCCAGGATATTGCACCTCCAGCCAATAAGAATATGTTGCCTGACATACTTTTAATGTGTCTGCGCATCCACCAAAATCTGAGTCGGAATACCCGATGATCTCCAGTTTATCCGACTTCCTATATGTCAACATGTGCCCCTTTGTTCCTTGCAGATATCGGAGTACTCTTTTAACTGCTTTCCAGTAATCCATTCCTGGGTTACTAACATATCTCCCCAACATGTTTACAGCAAAGACAATGTCCAGCCTAGTACAAACTTGAGCATACATTAAACTCCCAACTGCAGAAGCATAAGGGACCGTTTTCATTTCCTCAATCTCAAGTTTTGTCTTAGGACATTGACTCGGACTAAGTCTGTCACCCTTTGCTATAGGGGTACTTAGGGGTTTGCAATCTGCCAATCCGTAACGTTGTAACACACTTTTAATGTATGCTTTTTGTGATAATCCAAGAATACCACGAGAACGATCTCGATGTATCTGGATTCCTAACACAAAACTGGCATCACCAAGATCCTTCATATCAAACTTGTCTGATAGAAATCTTTTTGTAGTGTGTAACAATTCCTTATTGTTCGAGGCAAGCAATATGTCATCCACATATAATATAAGAAATATAAAATTACTCCCACTGAACTTGTGATAAACACAATCCTCAACCGAGTTGATCTCAAAGTCATAACCGACTATCACCTCAAGGAATTTGTGATACCATTGACGAGAAGCTTGTTTAAGCCCATAAATGGATTTCTTAAGTCTGCAAACCAGATCTTTTGAGTTACTTTCTACAAAGTGTTCTGGTTACATCATGTAGATCGTTTCCTCAATATTACCATTGAGAAAAGCGGTCTTAACATCCATCTGATGAAGCTCAAGGTCAAAATGTGCAACTAATGCCATGATTGTTCTAAAGGAATCCTTCGTCGATACTGGAACGAAAGTTTCTTTAAAATCAATCCCTTCACGCTGAGTATAACCTTTCGCTACAAGACGTGCTTTATGTCTTTCCACATTACCCAGGGAATCGCGTTTGGTTTTGTAAACCCATTTACAACCAATTGCCTTTTTCCCTTCAGGTAATGGGACAAGATCCCATACCGCATTATCCTGCATTGATTTATACTCTTCTTTCATAGCGTCAATCCACTTTTGAGATTCAGAGCTTGCCATGGCCTGTTTGTAGGATGAGGGATCATCTACAGTTCCAGCACATAACTCATCATGCTCCTGAAGATATACTATAAATTCTGGACCTATAATACTCTTCCTTTCTCTAGTGGACCTTCTTAATGGCATTATTTCCTCTTGTTGCACTTCTTGAGGAGGTAGAGTTTGATCATTATGAACGATGTCATTTTGATTCCCTTGTGGAAGATTATCTTGAGGTTCCTCTTGTTCTATCCGAATCTATGTATCCTGGTTAGAACCCTCAAGTGGAGCATCAGTGTTAATCTGAGGATTACCTTGTTCTAATGGGATCGAAATGATTAGCATTACCGCCCAATCTTCAGATATCTCAGTATCCCTATTAAAACCTTCATGAATCTTTATGGATTCTTCCTCAAAATCAACATATGTTCCCTTATTCTTCCCCCCAAACTCAACATCCTCTAGAAACTTGACCGTTCCTGTCTCAAATATTGTACCAGTGAGAGAATCATAAAACTTAAACCCTCTAGAATGTTCGGAATAACCTATGAAGAAACAACTAACTGTTTTTGGGTCCAGTTTCTTTTCTTGAGGTTTGTAAGGCCTCACCTCAGCTGGACAACCCCACACATGCAGATGCTTTAAATTAGGTTTACGCCCGTTCCAAAGCTCATATGGAGTCCTAACAGTAGCCTTTGTGGGTACTCGATTGAGTATATAAGCGGCACATTTGATGGCTTCCCCCCAGAGAGATAATGGTAGAGATGAGTGACTTATCATGCTTCTAACCATATCTTTTAGTGTTCGGTTCCGTCTCTCAGATACACCGTTCATGCGAGGTGAACCAGGCATAGTGTATTGAGGGACTATTCCACACTTCTCTAGGTACTGTGCAAAGGAACCTGGACGTTGTTCACCCGATCCGTCATATCTACCATAGTATTCACCACCACGGTCAGATCTAACGGTCTTAATGCTTTTACCAAGTTGTTTCTCAATCTCGGTCTTAAAAGTTATGAACTTGTCCAGGGCCTTATACCTTTCTTGTTGACCGAACCTTGACCCGGTCATTTGCCATATGCCTTCCGCTTAGGTCCTGCCTTATTTGGTGATGTAATCACATTAGCCTCAAGCGATGTGCCTTTAAGTCTTTCCTCCTCCTGTGCAGCGTGGGAAATCAATTCATTGATATTCCACTTTTCTCGCATGCAGTTATAGGTGGACTGGAAATACTTAAACCGGTCTGGCAGCGAATGAAATGTGAATCCCACTATGCATTCCTCAGGTAAGTCTAAACCGATTGCCTTTAACTTTTGGCAAATCATCAACATTCCCAGAACGTGCTCCCGGATTTTACCTTTGCCATTATACTTTTTTTTTTTTTTTTTTTTTTTTTTTTGCAAAGGCTTTCTCAATCTCCGTGAGAAAGACCGAGGCAGTGGTAACACCTTTAGGGACAGCCCCACGCAATGCTACTGCTATTCCCTGTAACAAGAGCGCCATGCATAACTTATTTGACATTTCTCACTTTTCATCAGCCTTAGTTTCATCCGGTGTACTTTCCGGACTAAGGGGAGATGGTTTGGGAGTTATTAGTGCATAGTCGTAATCATGTACAGATAAAAACAGCAACATTTCTTGCTTCCACAATTGGAAATCCGAACAATCCAACGTCGGTGGATGATTCCCCAAAAAATTGTAACCCATGGATACTATAATAGGAACAAACAACACAAAGCACATCTAGCATTTTGACATATAACTGAAAACATGTGCATAAACATGACAAATACATGTAAAACATAAAATTCATTGATAATAGATACCGGAGGGCAAATCAAATTAACATGAAATTTTATGAGTTTGAGAAAAATACTATGATCATTATTTTAATTTTCTAATTGCCAATGAGACCTTCCGGAGGGCCGATGTCATTTACATATATTAAAATAACCATAATTTGATTTTCTTAAGTACCGATGAAACCTTCCGGAGGGCCGATTTCACCTACTTAAAATCAAAAAATTGTAAGGCTGAATTTAATTTATCATAACTACCGATGAAACCTTCCGGAGGGCCGATTTCATCTAATTAAAATTAAAATCAGCACCAAGACCATTTTCAATAATTTTCTCCCGTTCATGATTAATTTAAACCCAAACGTGAACCTTCCGGAGGGCCGATAATATTTGAATTTAAATTAATCCCCGAACTTTTCGAAGCCTAGGATCCTTAAGAAAATTAATTTTAACCTTCCGGAGGGCCGATTAAATTAATTTCTTAGTTTCACCTACCGGTCTACGAAACCTTAATCATGCATCGTCATTTAATCATTCACACACACACAATTTAATTCACAAATAAACATACAAAAAAAATTGCATGCCAAACACAACATACTTGTGAAATAATTTACATACAATATATATATTTCCGAACAAAATATGTACTTTCGAAAAAAAAAATAATTAATTTTTTTTAAAAAAAAAAAAAAAAAAAAAAAAAAAAAAATCACAGCAGTGCAGTGCAGACACTTGCTGTTATTTCCAGCGGGCCCCTGCTGTAATTTTCAGCAGACCCTTGTTGAAATTGCAGTAGGTCCCTGCTATAATTTCCAGCAGGCCCCTGCAATTTCTAACGAGCTGCAAATTGCTGCAGCAGTTTTTTTTTTTTTTTTTTTTTTCGGTTACCGTGATAATCAGCGGACAGTCTTCGATCAGCGTTAACATCAGGGGTTAAGCTGTCGATGAGCCACTGTCCCAATAATTTTGATTTTATTCGTTATTTTAGGGTTGATTTGATGCTAATTTTGGGAGAAAAATTCCAGACATCAATAAACCCTAATTTTACCCGAAATAAAAAAAAAATCCCCAAACTATAAAAATTGCAATTTCAATAAATCACATAACATGCTTTTCATACAATCCCTAAATCCATGCCCTACCAATTCAATTAACACATAATCCCAATGACATGGATTCTTTACGATTAAGAAAAATATGCATGTTTGTCTATCTCAATTTGATTATTCTACTGAATCCAAAAAGGGTTTATTTGGCTCTGATACCAATTGTTATATATAATCCGAAATCGCATCAGATAATATATAACAAATCGCGGAAAATAATAATAAAACCCTTTTTGTTAGATTCATCTATAGAAGAAACAAAAATTAAGAATACTTACGGGTTTGCCTGCTGCTATCCATCTAGTATTCTCTAGCGTTCTTTTGCGTTCTTTAGCGATTCCACGTTCTCTGGCGATTCCGTTTATGAAACTAAGAGACCTGTAGAATCAGGTTAGAGAAGAAGGAAAAGGTTTCCAGACACTAAGGAAGCGGCCGTATTTCTGATTAGGGTTTAGAGTGATGAAATACCTAAACCTAGCCCCTTATTTATAGATTTTACAATGTGAAGCCCAACATTGTAAAGCCCATCCTATGTTACTTCCTTGTGTCCGGGACCATAACCCAATAAATTGATAATTCAATTTATATCCCTGATTTATTAATTCAGGCTTAAGTGTTGAGATTTGGGCCCTCTTCATCACAGTGCCCAAATTCAACCCGGTTACCACACTTGAGCCCATAACGCCTTTTTACCCATAAGTCCAATTTAGTTAATTAAATAATTAACTCGACTACTTTTAATTTGGACTTCCTTAAGACAATAACCGAATATGTTTATTTAGCATATCGGTCCAAATTATTATTAGTCTATAAATATATTAAATAAATATATTCCAACAGTTTGTGTTCTGTAGAGGTAATATCGCTAGGATACGAGAAGAAAATATTTTTGGTAAGAGAGGCAATGTTAGAGAAAATGAATATTCGAAAAAGATAACATTGTTTTTGAGTTATTGGGTAAATGATAATTTAATAAAATAATAACAGTTAGATAAAAAAGTATTAAGGGTTAAATATGTGTTTGGGATACGAAGTTATAGTAGTTTGTTGTGAGAAGAACTGATTGAGTTTTTGATGCGCTGTCTGACACTTGTCGATTCGGTAGTGCATGTGTATAAATATTATACTGGAATAATTAACATCGCCTTTTGTATTTTATGTAGTCTTTAAAAAACAAATTTGTTTAAGTATTTAATTTTCAAAAACTAGGATGAGTCCTGATAAAGCTAAAGTCCATCAATGGAATATATTCCATATTTAGAAAAGGTTTATGACGAGACGAAGGAACAATTAAGAGTTATGCCGAAGGATTAAATCAGAGAAGTGACTAGAGTACGATTCAGAGTATTGATGAGGGTTCAATTCATAAAAATCATGAGATACGAATCATAGATATGCCGAGAGTATAATTTCGAATAATGACGAATGTGCAAATTATAGTTATGATTAGACACAAATAACAATCATGATTATGACAAAAGACAAATCAAAATCATGACGAGGTAATAAATCATAATTATTGCGATGGTATAAATTAAAGTTATGATGAGAAGTCCAATTTGAAGCATAAATAGGATATCATTTAAAGATACATAATAGCTATGTCAGGTACGCGTCTCTATACATGTGTTAATTCATAATAGATGTGAAAATAAGTTTGTTAAACGATTATAACATAATAACACATGTAAATTAATAATTGGATACACAAGTACTTAAGTGATTGGTAAGACATTTATGTAAATCTCATAAATAGGGGATAAACTCCTCTCTGAAGGATTGATCACATTTTTCTAATACAAAGAATTTATACTATAGTCATTTTCTTTCTTGATTACAATTCATTACTTTATCTAAGTCTTTAGAGATATTTTTCCTTAACAATTTTGACTTTAGTTGTTGCGCTGAGTGAAACCAAAATATAATTGTCAAATTATAATTTTATATTATTTTTAATTCTTTTCTTAAATAATTATATAAAAATCAAATTAAATAAAAAATAATCGGCATTAACAGTCTTATAAGTTCGATTCTGTATAGCTTCTATTGGCTTAGTAGTTTATTGGTTTGGTTTCGAATTGGCCTTACCGGTGTATCGGTTTGATTCCAAACCGGTTTAACAGGTTCACTTCCATATTGGTCTCGATTTTAAAAATAGAACCGTGAAGCAGACCATTGAGGTTTGGTCCGGTTCTTACTGGTTTTGTTCCAGCCTAGTTTCCGGTTCTCATAAACCATTAACAGTCGTCGGTATTTGGATTTTTAGGGAACTAAATAAAAAGTTAGGAATATATAAACAATCGATAAAGGTTTGATAAAATAGCAAAGGAAAAGCTTGAAGTTGACGGTTTTGCTGTGAAGGCGTGTGCTGAGAGGGGTGTTCTGCCAACTTAAAATGAAGAATTGATTTTTCTAAAAGCTTATCTAGTTACACAAAGTACAGAGAAAGTTGCGGAAAATGACAAGCTGATTACATAAAATGTGACTATGCTTGTTTAAAACGTTGGTCTGTTAGGTAAAATCGAGACGTTGTGTACAAAAATTAGTAAAAATATGAATGATAACATAGACTTGAAAGTGGAGGTGGGAGAAGTCAAAATAGTTATGAAACATACAAAGAAGCAAGTGTTGAAAGAGGTTGCGAAGCTATTAAGGATGAAGAAGACAAAGTTATGGTCCTTACACAAAGTTTACTGGAAATATGCAAAAGAATGCCATCTTGGTGATTTTGAGAAAAAATCCTAACATTATCCTAGGTAACGTTAAGGATTTAGTACCCGAACAAGAGTGTCCTGGTTCGTCGTACGATGAAGAAGAAGATAAAAATGATGGGGAGAATGATGATGACGAAATAGTCGTTATAGAGGGAAGTCGTACTGCTAAAGACGTGGGAATGAACATCCGATTTTACAAAATGACGATCCCAACATTAATATAATTTCACTTTGTAGTGGGCAGGTTAAAGAGGTCGGAACTGAAAGGAATTGTCCTCCTCGTGCTCCTCTATGTTTGTATCTAAATTATCTTGATGTTATCAATTTGTTTCTACCTTGATTCTCATTGTGGGATGAAATATGTATTTGACGCGTAAGTCACGTTACTATATGGCCACTTGCGTAACTGTACGCTTATTAACCTTACACATGGTTTATTAACAATTTTTTGTTGTTTTGAGAGTTTAAATTAGGGCTTAGTATGACCACTTGCATAGCCTCATAGGTTTGGTATATTAACCATTTCGACCTGAGGGTCGTCTTTTATGCCCAAAGCACCCCGAGTAATTTTTCAGGCCATTTCCTCTTAGCTCCCACAATCTTTTTCTTTATTTCATTAATAATAGTTATGTTCGTTACTTTTACCTGGACATTTTCTTGGGGTAATATGAAGTCGAAAAATGTTGTTCAACCTCATATATTCTACAAAACTTTGTCATCACCTTATTTGAAACTGAGGTCCGTTTTGAGGTCCGTTATCTGTTATTAATATTTGTGGGATCCTAAACTTATATAATATATGACTTTGTAGGAAGTCGCAAATTTCTTGAGCCCTCGTCTTGTGCAAACATTTCACTCCTACTCGTTTTGTAAAATAATCAACAACCATTACTAAAAATTATAGTTTTCTTGTAGCCGTAGGTGAAGCTCCCACTAAGTTTATCCTCTACTTATAAACTGGACAAGGCACTGCGACTATGATCATTAACTCTCTAGGAAAATGGCTCGTATTAGCATACTTTTGATATGTGTTACATGTTTGCACGACGACCTCGACATCTGTTGCTAACTTTGGCCAATATAAACCTGCCAAAATGAAACATCTGATTAAGATTCAGTGTTTATAGTGGACCCCAACAACCTCTTTATGCAAGTATTTAAGAATGAAGATATCTTCGTCTTTTATTTAGGAAACATAACATCGGTCTCGTAATGATCTTTCTCTATAATTCATCTTCTAAAACCATATTAGGAAACATAACATCAGTCTCGTAATGATCTTTCTCTATAAGACATCTTCTAAAACCATATATTTGACTGCTCTTATTCCCAACGCCCGAGCCTCTCCTTTGTCTTCAAGGAGAATCTAATATCCCAAATATGGTAAGTACTCTTGTGTCCAGTCTTCAACTATTTCTATTACCATATTTTTTACCTCTATCTCAAGACCTTCTTTAGTTGGTATTTTTTGGATGATGACCATTGAATTATCACCAACAACCGTTTTTTGCCAAAGAGTCTGCAATCGAGTTATACAGACGATGTACTTATTCTTATCCTACTCGATCAAATTTCTTTTCCCATTATTGTAGTGCCTCTAAATAATCCCCCAGTTTCTCTTGCTTTGACTCATATAGACCCTTCGCTTGATTTATTACCAATTGAGAATCCGATTGTACTCATATAACTTTTGTGCCACTGATACGAGAAAATTTTAAACTATCCAGAATTGCCTCATATTTAGCCCTATTTTTGGTGACATCCAAACATAATTTTGTTGATTTCCTGATTTCTTCTCCCAATGGTTCTTTCAAGATGATGCCAACTCCTTGTTCGTTAAGATTTGAAGCTATGTGAACTTTGACGACTCATTCCAAATTTTGTTCTGAGTCTAATTACGTACTCTATTTATCATCAAATCTGTCACCCATGAACTCGTTTATAAAATCAGCGACGGCTTGGCCTTTTATGACCATACGAGGTTAGTACAAAATCTCGTACTCTCCCTACACTATTGACCACTGCGTGAACCTTTCTAAAAATATATGATTTTTATATTACATTCTTTAGAGGAAAAGTAGTTTGTAAGATAATGACATGACTTTGAAAATAAAACCTCATTTTTCTTGCAGCTACCATCAATCCTAAGGAAACTTTCTTTGGATTTAAATATATTTTCTCGTCGTCGATCTTACATAATAAATTGGTCTTTATGCCCCTTTGTTCTCCATAACTAGGAAAACAATCACAACATAATTGGAGATATAGATAAGTATATATATATATATATATATATATATATATATTGACTCGTCTTGTATTGGAGCTGAAAGAATTTCAGGGAAGAACATATATTATTTCAAGGCGCAAAAGGCCTTGTCGGATTTTGCATTCTAACCGAACTTCTTTGATCCTTTAAGGACTTTAAAAAAGAGGTGACTTTTATTAGAAGCTTTGGAAATAAACCGTGATAAAGCTATTAAACGACCCATTAATGTATTAATCTCCTTAATATTATGTGGTGGCTCCATGGTTAACAATGCATTCACCTGCTCGGGGTCAGTATCGATTTTGTTCTTATTGATGACGTAACCACTGAAGGACAAAAATTCGTTACTCGAAACTGCATCTACTAACTGATCGATACGAGGCAAAGAAAAAGCATCATTTAGTCATGCTTTATTGAGGTTGGTAAAATCCACGCAAATTCTCAAATACGTATTATTAATTTTTACTAATACGGGGTTAGCCACCCGAATTGGGTATCTCGCTTCTCCCGTTTTTCCAAGTCTAAGCATCTTTTCTACCTCTTTGAAGATGGTATTGGACTTCTCAAAAGAAAAATTCTTTTATTTTTACGAACCAGACTCATTCGCATATCAATGGACAACTTACTTTTACATTTTAAGTCAGGGTTCAGTATGATCACTTGTGTAACCTTATAGGCTTGACTTATGAACCATTTTGCTACTTTGAGTTTTTAAGTTAGGAATCAGTATGACCACTTGCATAACCTCATGATCGTTCAACCTTAGGTTTGGTTTATTAACTATATTCTCTACTAATTGTATACGCTCATTTAAATAATTTTTTATGAATTGCTTTATAGTATTTCTATCGTATAAATCATTGGATTTGTAGTTTTTTTATTATAAAAATCACTTGGCTTATTATTGTTTTGCTTATTTTGACAATGTTTTATAATAAAAATAATTATTTTTATTATATAGCTTTGTTATTAAATTTTAAAATATATCTTTCCAATTCAAATATAATTTTAGTATATTATTTTTTTAACGAATATTTATCAAACTTCTTTGAGACAAGAAAAATAATATATATATATATATATATATATATATATATATATATATATATATATTAATTAACTGGATTTTAATCTTCTTGTTAGTATTTATCTATAGCTTTAGAGGATTAATATATACTAATAGAGAAACAAAATACGTCCAAAAAATTGGTCAACGACGTCCAGTGGCTTGGCCAGGATGGAAACGTTATGGTGTCCTTGACCTTCTTATTATTATCAAATGAATATATATATATATCAAAATAAATTAAAATAAGATAAAAAAGTGGCTATAACAAATATGATTTACATTATCGAATTGTCATTGTCATGAGATAATATACTAAAACACCGAAATTTTACCATTACGTAGATATCGAAAAATAATATGGACTAAAAAAATTCACATGATTCCGAAATCCAAAGCCAAAGTTACGGACTTGCAAAGGTGATGGTACCGAAAGAAATTTGTAAGTCGGTGTTCATTGCAAAAATCCTATTTTTCGAAATTAAATGTTGGAAGATAGTTATGTTACAAATCGTGATAAATACCTCTTTTTCCACAAATGTCACCAAACAATCATTAAACCATTTCAAACCTGAGAAAACTCACTCAACACTCGTTATTGCTATAAGTAAAGTCAAAGCCAACTTCAAAAGCTCATAAATCCAATTGAAGATTTTATGCTTTTTTGTCTTCAAAGTAATCCTAAAAAGCTCCGCAAATCCTTTTATCTTCATCTTGTGTCTCTCCTCCGGTTAACTTCAGTAATTAAATTAGAGACATTTGTATTTTCTCTTTTATATTTAGAATTTGTTTTAAAATATTTATGCATCCTATAATGACAAACATAAAAACTCAATCAACAATAAAATTTAAACTTAACAAATAAAAATAAGAATTATGATTTATGCAGGTCTATTTGCTCTTAAAATGAACTATACAATTCTCTATCTTAAGAAAAAACATAGATCGGCCAATATTATTTTTGAATAATAATAACATAAAACATATAGCAAAACTTCAATTTTGAGAATTAATAACGTAAAGACATAATAAATATCTTAGTGTTTGAAGTTAGTTACGTTTTCTAATTGATAGTAGAAAAACAATTGTTTTAAAAGATTGTATCTTGTAGTTATGTTTTTCTTACTAAGACTATCAAATCTATATAAATTTATATTATTTTTTAAATCAAAATATTTATTTATATTAAAATAATTGTATTATATAAATTTATATTATTATTTTTAAACCAATGTATTTATTAATCAAAATAATTCTATTATATAAATTTATATTATTTTTAAATTAATATATTTATCTATACTTTTTTTTAAAGTAAAAGACTTTTATTTGATCAGAAAAATAAAGTTTGAATACAGAAAAACGGCGCCAATAATTCTCTCCAAAAACAACAAAGGCAAAAATTAAAAAACCTAGGCTAAAAGAATACCAAAGGTTTAAAGATAAAGCCAACAATTAGCTTTAGATATCAAAAGTTAGAATGTGAAAGGACAACACCCTGCAGCTCTTCAATCTTAAGAGGGATTGACAACTCTTCAATCTTCCAACCTCAGCATTTGCTTCCAAATTCAGGCTTCAATTTCCAAATAGAAACAAAACAACTCAGAAGCATTTAGATGCTTAGCACCCTGCAGCTGTCTCAAACACCATCATTAACCTCATAGCAAACTCCTCAACATCAGATACAAACAGTGTCGATTACACCATAACCACATCCACAATAACTGCAAACAGCTTGGCTCACAAACACAGTCTTTATCCTAGAAGAAATCAAACAAGCTTCAGCAACATTCATTAACTATGCCAAACAGATTTGATTACTGCAACAGCCTCAGTCTCCAACAATGCTCTCATAGCTATCTCCTCAACCTCAGGTTCAATCAGCTTCCAAATCTCATGAATACAGACAAAAGACAGATAAGAAAGCTTAGACAAAGTCTTGAAAACAAAGCAAACAAAAAATCTTAATCCATCGAGTTTATATAAGGAATGCCTAAGCTTTCTAAAATTAGAATAGACTCAAGATTAGGAGGAGCGGATGAATAATCTAAAACTTGTTTCATCTTGCAGTTTAAAGTCCAACGAGCCAGCCAATCGGCAGCTCTATTTTGATCTCTATACACATGATTTAGAGACATAAATGAAGTCATCATCATTCTACAACAGTTAATAGTAGGAGTAAGGGACCAAGGAATAGCACCATGCTTAGAATTCATCAAGAATTCAACAAGCAATGAAGAGTCAGTCTCAATATCTACTTTAATATAACCTTTAGAATTACAGATGATCAGCCCTTCTATCAGAGCCCTAGCCTCATCCATTAGGGGAGAAAGCTTACCATAGACATTACCATAAGCTTGAAAAAGATTACCTTCATGATCTCTAATGATAATGCCTGCACTGGCCTCACCATTGAATAACACTGAAGCATCAGTATTAAGCTTATATCTTCCAGCATTAGGAGGGATCCAGTTAAGCACAGACGGTCTGATGTTAGATCTATAGCTTAAATTTAAGAAGCCAAAGTTCTTAGCAACATTCCTAACATTAACCCAATGTTGAGATTTAAAAATGCCAGCAACATTCATGAAACTAATAATCTCGTGAACCTCTTTTATAATATAACTAGAAGTAATGCTTATATTTTTGAATTTGGATCGATTTCTAAATTTCCAAATCAAACTGAAAATTATGGAAGAAATGACATTGATAATATGGTTCTTCTTACTCGTATGCCTAGATTAATTTCTAGACATGTGGATAGGGGTCATGTATCTATAGATAATAACATTGAAATGATTAGCAAAATACAACCAAACATTCTAGGCAACCTCACAAGCAATAAAAACATGGCTAGTGGATTCATAGATTTGGCAAAATTGGCATTTAGAAACGATAATCATATGTCTTTTCCTAAGATTAGAATCAGTGAAAACAAAGTTGTTAATCACTTTCCAGTGTATAAAAGCATGCTTTTTAGGAGTTAAATCATTCTATATTTTAGAAAACAAATTAGATTCAGCAAGATGAGTACGAATATAATCTCAAGTATGCTTGTGACTAAAGTTACCAGTTTTTTATAAGCTCTAGAGAAGCTTATCCTTCCTGTTTTGGTTGATAGTGCACTTGCTAATACGATCCAAGTTCTCTCTGCTTATAAGACCTTGAATAGAAGTTAGATTCCAATGATAATTATTCCAATATTGATTAACTTTTTCGAGATGATACCAACTATTATCCATAGAGTTGTCAAGAGAAAGAAGGGGATCTGATTTGGACCATCTGTCCAACCAGAAATCAACATTACCATCACCTAAAGACCAGCAAACAAATTGATCAGCTATGGTCTTAATCTTCATAAGCCTTTTCCAGACCATAGAACCCTTGATATTATAATCAAGCTGCATATGGTGCTTTTTTTTACAGTAGATGTCATGAAACAGATTAGCCCAAAACAGCTTATTTTCCCTGAATTGCAACCAAAGATTACAAGAGGTAGTTTGCTGAACATCAGCCAGTTTTCTAATGTTTAAGCCACCCTCTTTAAACATTTTGCAGATACTATTCCAACTACACCAATGGATTTTACGATCCAAGCTGGTAGAGCCTCAAAGAAAACCATTAAAAGTATTTTCAAGATTGTTAATAACAGAATTAGGTAAGACATTACTTTGCATCCAATAAAGCACAATATTCATAAGAACAGAATTGATTAAAGTGATTCTACCAGCAAATGATAAATGCTTTGATTCCCAGTCAGCAATTCTATTATTGATTTTTTTGAGAAGATTATTGTAGATAACTGCCTTGTTGTTTGTACTAATGGTGATGCCTAGATAATCAGTAGGGAGCATTGAATTATTGAAACCAGTAATGTTGGATATAGAATTGATCTTAGCTTCATTAATATCACTGGCTGTGATAACTTTAGTTTTGCTTTTATTGATAACTTGACCAGAAGTAGCTTGATACTTATACATAAGTTTTTACGACCCTTGTATCTCATGTGATTGTTCTCATGAAAGAGCAACGAGATGCCTCTCAACAAAACCTCCTCAGCAATGATAAAAAGGCTAGGTGATAGAGGATCGCCTTGCCTAAGGCCTTTTACAGTTTTGAAGAAACCAAAAGATGCCCCATTGAGTAAGATAGAAATATAAACATTAGATATCATTCTACTAATTAGACTAGTAAATCTTTTAGAAAAAACCAAAACAGGTCAGAACTTTAATGAGAAAGGAATGACTGAGTTTATCAAAAGCTTTGCACATATCAAGTTGAATGATGATATTCTGATCTTTAACTTTTCTGTTAAATCATGAAGAAGTTCCTTAGCTATTAAAACATTAGAATGAATTGTGTTACCGGGAACAAAACCACCTTGAGATTTGGAAATAATCTTAGGCAACAGGATAAAAATTATGTCATTCAAAATTTTAGCCATGATACGATTGAGTAAGGTGCATAAACTTATAGGCCGATAATCAGACCAACTAGTAGGGTTAATAGATTTAGGAATAAGGCAAATGCCAGTGGCAAGAATGCCTTTAGGAATGTTACAACCTCTCATAAAGTGATGAAGAGCATTAATAAGATAATTTCTAATGATAATCCAACACTTTTTATAGAAAAGAAGATTGAAACCATCCATACCTGTCACACTTAAAACTTTGAGGTTGTTGATTGAATTGAAAATCTCCTCATCACTAGGGAGCTTCAGCAAACTCTTGTTGTCCTCTTGGGTAATAATTGTAGGAATAACATCAAACATTGAGTGATTCAGCTTGTCAAGCTCATCCTACTTATCATTATAGAGGCTGCTAGCAAGAGCCTTAGTGAAGAAGGCAACAACAAATTCTCCAATAGAGTTCTTGTAAAGAATCCAAGTGTTGTTCTCTTTAATACCATTAATTGCATTTTTTTTTCTTTTTCTAGATACATAATTATGGAAAAGCTTGGAGTTTTTATCTTCATCCTTGATCCAGCCAACATTGCATTTTTGCAACCAATACTCCTCCTCCATTTTGTATGCATTCATCAACCACACATTATATTTATTAAGCTCATCTTTAGAGTGGATAGTATTATGCTGCTGATGAAGAGTTTCAACCCTAAGAACTTCATCTTCTAAAGCTTTGACCTTACTAAAGACATTCCCAAAGTGATGCATGTTCCATACGATGAGGTCAACTTTTAATCTTTTTAACTTATGCCAGAATTTAGTCAAGGGGTCACCATCCATATCTTGAATCCAGCTTGTAGAGACAATAGAGAGAAAGTTATCATCAAGGAACCACATGTTTTGGAACCTGAAGTTTTTCTTAGAGCTATAGTTCAAACTTGAAACGTTGTTGATGATAGCCATATGATCAGAACCTGTTCTAGATTTATGGACAATATTAGTATTATTGAAGAGATCATTCCATTGATTATTTAAGAACACCCAATCAAGAATTTTCCATTTGGTCTTGTTAGACCGAGTAAATCTAGATCCAATATAACCAGCATCCATGAGCCTACAGTCACTAATCATCTTGTTAAATTCATCAACACTATTTTGACATAATGTTGAACAACCTATTTGATCATCAATAGAACTTGTAGCATTAAAATCACTACAAACAAGCCAAGGCAGATCAGAACAAGAGATGTTACGTAAAATATCCCAAAGTTCAAGTCTATTTAAACGCTGGCATTTAGCATAAACAAAAGTTAAAAGAGTATTTTTGTTTAAAGTATTATGAATAGCTTCAACATGTATCCATTGAGTATGATCAATTAGGATATTAACAGAGATCGCGTCATGCCAGAAAATCTAAATTTTATTAGAGATATTAGATGCACTATGGTTAAAGCCAAGTTTTGAAGCATAACAGCTGAGATTATCATTGCTAATCAAGGGTTCTTGAACAACAACAATAGCAACTTTGTTTTTGTTAGATAGATGCTTTAGTCTTCTAAAAGAAGATTTATCTTTAATTCCTCTAATATTCCAATTTAAGATGTTAATCATAATTGAGAGATCGTTTAGAGTTACGTGTTGCTGAAAGTTCGTGAGCATTCATGGCCAGCCTTTTCTTCTTAGCTAGTTTTAGTTGCCTGTCTATAATGGTGCTGAATTCTTCATCATCTTCAGATATCTCCTTTCTTATTAACTGACTTCTAGTTAACCTTTTACCTGGCTGCACAATTTTAGCTTTAGTAGACATAGCAGTCTGACTTGTTTTAGAATCTTGAGGACTCTCTTTGCTTGCTTTTGGAGATGAAAATTCAGAAGCAATATTTTCATAGTCCAAGTTGTTTGTAGTATCCTCTAATTCGATCATTGCCATACAATGATTGCAATACGCTCTATTCTTTGATGGAACCTTAACTTGCATAGTCTTGCCCAAAGATGAAGCTATATCAGAGATGACTTTTTCATTGTACATATGCTCAGGAAGATTACCAATCTTGATCCAGATAGGAGTGATAGGGCAGTCATATTTAACATTGAAGTCTTCAGTCCACTTCAACAATCTCATCACAGTTGATCCTATCGTCCAGATATTCTTGCTCCACATCTTACCAAAATCTTCAATAGAATCAAACTCAATAAGTATATGTTTGAGTCTTTAATTGTATAACCATAATCTTTCACGAACTTGAACTTGTTTAGGAACTCGAGCAGATGCGATCTCTTAGGTAAACCAGAGGAGCATTTACCAACAAATGTGATTTAGATTTGAGATGAGACAGGAACTCATCACCATATTGGAGTGATACATGATCACTTTTGAAACATACATTTTCAACGTTGAAAGCATCAACAGATCTGCTTGCATTATCATTCACAACATCGACGTAACTTTTAACCTTCCACTGATTTTCTTTAGAATCTTTAATAGAGGAAGAGCTGAATAGCTCATGGATCTATGAGCAATCTGTAGATTAGATCATCAGAGGATGAAGGATAAAAATGAAGCAGGCATGAGTTGTTTTTTGGAGCGAAAAGTTCAAATATCTTTTCATATTTATCTATACTTACATTAATATAGATTGATATTATATGTATTAGAAAAAGATGGGTTCCTGGCTAGGCTCTTTACCAGCTAGACTAGCGTTCGATGCGCATTTTCAAGTACTAACGATATATTTTAATGGAGTCATGTGGGTTCCTGGGCCCCCACAAGTCATATAAAATTTATAAAATAAGCCATTCGAAGGTAATCCATTCGAAGAAATATAAAATTCCAAACACGAGTCATTCGAAGATAATCCATTTGAAGGAATATAAAGCTTCAAACACAATCCATTCAAAGGTAATCCATTCGAAGGCATATAAAATTACTTGAGATCAAGGTATTTAAAATCAAAATATGGTAGATTGATAAGATGGGCACCTCGTTAAAACCTCCACCGAGCCACCAGGGTAGGAAAGAGTATTCCCCTTCAATATTTACAGTAAACAAGGGTAAAGAAATATTTACAAGCCTTTACTCAAGGTACATCCTCAAATTCTCAATATTCCATGGGTGCCTCAATTGAACACCTTCTTGATCAACTAATCGGTATGCCTCACACTTGATTCTTTTCACAATGGCGTACGGGCCTTCCCAGTTTGAAGCCAATTTTCATGATCACTTGTCTTTGGTATGTAAAAATAATTTCCTCATAACTTTATCTCCAACCCCAAATTCTATTCTTCGTATCTTGGACGCGTATCTGCTCCTGATTAATCCATGATAGTGAATCATTCTTAGATGAGCTTTGAGTCTATTTCCTCAATCAAATATAGTTGAGCCCTTATTGCGATCTTATTATTGTGTTTGGAATAATTTTGAAATCTGAAAAAAAGAAGAATGAACTCTATTGGGGCTATCGCGTCCATTCCATATACCAAGACAAAAGGTAATTCATGGGTTGCAGTGTCTGGTATTGTTCTGTAGGCTCATAATACTTCTTGTAAATATTTTGGCTATTTTAGTGACGTCCCCTCAAAATTCTTTTGTATACCTTTTCAAACAGTTCGATTCACCACTTCTACTTGTTTGTTGGCTTAGGGGTGGAAAGATGAAGAGAAATAATGTTGAACCCCCCTTGAGGCATAAAACTCTTCTATCTCTTTATTGTCAAACTAAGGACCATTATCCGTTGTAATACCTCTAGGTATTCTGAACCGGTAGCATTTATTGTATAAAATAAATTTTATTACTCCTTTGGAAGTAGTTCTAGAAAGAGGTGAAAGTTATCCCTACTTTGTAAAATAATCCACTTCTAAAATAATAGTGCGACAGCCTCCAGAGTCTATGGGCAGTGGTCCAACCAAATCAAGCTCCCACCTATCAAAAGGCACTCATTCAGATTTGTTTTCCATCGGAATAGCTGGAACATGAATTGCATTTACAAACTTTTGGCAGGGATCAAATCTTCTAACCAACTCTTTGGCATCCACAATAATGGTAGGCGAATAATATCTTGTTAGAGAAGCCCTTCTAGTTAAAGCTTTATAACCGCATTGGGCTGATCCTTCTTCATCATGCAATTTGGATAAAATAACTTGAGATTCTTTAGACTAAGACAGTAGAGTAATGACTTGCTAAATGAATTTTTATACAAACTGATGTAGCCGAGAAAGTCCAAACAAAATCCTTTTTAATTTTATTTTATATTATTCAAATATCTTATGTATTTAAATCAAATCTAATTATAAAATTAGATTAAAAAGGCTTTTGTTTTGACTTTCTGGGCTACATCAGAAACTTCTCCCAAAACTAAGAACCTGTGTGCTTTAAAATCTCCCAACTCAATAGACAATTTTGTTATCCAAACTGATATATTTGGTTTTTGCAGCATACTTTTAAGAGGAAAAGAAGTTCCACCTGTGATATTATGTCCCTGAAAATAGGGTCGCATCTTTCTGGCTGGAATCTAAATTTTCCAGTTTTAAGTACCTTTTCTTTTCAATTAGCAAAGTTTTGCTAACGTAGTACACTGGGCGAGGGTAATTATCAAACTCTCGAACTAAAACGACACTGCAGCATGATCCAAAAACACCAAAAATGTATAAAGTATTTCTCCTTCTACTGGTTTACACAAATTTTTGGGGTAAGATAAATGATTCTTTATTTCAATGAACGCTTTGTCGCACTTCGGAGACCAGTTGATTTCTTTGGCGTTTCTTAATACTTGAAATAATTATGCACATTTATCTGATGATCTTGACACAAATCGATTCAACGCTGCTAATCTTCCCGTTAACACTTGCACTTCATTTGTAGACATGGGGGATCCATGGCTAACTATGCATTTAACTGTACCGAGTCTGCTTGAATCCTCTTTTCATTTATAATGTAGCCTAAGAATTTTCTAGATTGGGCACCGAAAGTGCATTTTTCTAGATTAAATTTTAAGTTAATGACCTCAAGGTTGGAAAATAATTTTCTAAGATCGGACAAATGATCCTCTTCCTTGATGATTTTAACTATGATATCATCTATATACACTTCTATGTTTCAACCAATTTGGTTGGCAAATGTCTTATACACCAAACTTTGATAAGTGGCCCCAACATTCTTCAAACCGAACGGCATTACATTGTAGCAATGCAGCCCCCGGCCAGTGATGAACATAGTATGGTCCCGATCAGTCAGATCCATATGAATCTGGTTATATCCAGAAAAAACATCCATAAAGGATAATAATTTGTTACCGGACATGAAATCCACCAGCTGATCTATCTGAGGCATTGGAAAAGGGTCTTTGGGACAAGTCATATTAAGATCGGTAAAGTCAATGTACATTCTCCATTGGCCGTTTTTCTTCTTTATCATCACCGGGTTTGCAGTCCATAAAGGGTATCGTGACTCCCTAATATGGCCTACTTTGGTCAATTGATCTACCTATTTAAAAATTGCTTTTAGATTTTTCTTTAGGAAATGCCCTTCTTTTTTGAATCACAAGGCCTGTATCAGATCATACTGATAACTTGTGACAAATAACATCGGTTGGCAGGCCTGTTACATCTTCACTACACCAGGCAAACACATGTTGATATTTAAACACAAAAATTAGTAACTCTTCTTTCAAATCTATCGGTAGTTTCGACCCAATTCTAACATTCTTCCCATTGACCAAATTATGAATTTCTACTTCTTCAACTGGAATAACTGCACTAGGAGTGTCTCTTGGATCATCTATATGATTATAATTCGAAGAGGACTCTAATAATTTCTATAAAAGTTTAGTAGCTGGATGGTTTGGAGTTCTCGCGGCCAGTGTTGTGACATAGCATTCTTTGGCTACCTTCTGACTGCTTCAAATTACTCTGACCTGACTCCAAATAATATACATTAAACACGATGAATGGTGGATGCGAAATCATGCATTCTTGAGAGACAAAACGTGCCAAAAATAACGTTATAAGAAGTTTGGACAACTTACCACCACAAACAATATTCTGACCATTTTCTTGAAAGATCCTTTGCCAAGGGCCGCTTCTCATTCGAATTCTCCAATTACATATGTAGAATTCCCTCTAAGCCATACGATAGTTCGGTGCAAAGGTTGAATCATTGGGGGTTTTCATTTGTTTATAGGCTGATAGAAATAATACATTGGCTGAGCTACCAGTGTTGATGAGGATCCTTCAGATTTATGTACATTCAATAGATGCCCCTATATGTCTCTCAAATAAACTTCATAAAAAACTATGAATGGTGAGGGACCTTGGTATAAGTGATTCGACATATTTCATTTCAATTGAACATCTAAAGTGTTTACATACCTCTTTCTAGAGCAATTCGATGGTGTTGTTATTGTATCTTCTCCAGATGTTGTTAACGATTCAAAGAATATACATAAACGAGAAAGCTTTCCATTTTTTCCACTCATCAAATTTACAAGACCTTGGTTAGGATTTGGATCTATATATTCTAAATTTATATTAAATGGTTCCTCGATATATTCCATGATTTTCATGGCTTGTTCACCTTTAGAAACTTCTATAGCCGGTATTGATACTGCTACTTGTTCTTTTCCACTATTAGATCTTGGCATATTCGAACTTTGGGCTCTATTCTTTCATTGCACTTTTACGAAGGTTGTTAAATTTCCATTCTCGATTAACACCTGAATCTTTTGTTTCAAAACTATACAGTTTTTAGTGTCGTGCCCTCTATCCTCGTGATATTTACAAAATCCGGTATTTGGGTTTTCTCTTGGAGTTTGGATATGTAAGGGTCCATGAAATTGTACATGACCCTTGATCATATCATAGATTATCGCAAAATTTTCAATTAACTCCGCAAAATAATTCGGTTAAACCCATTGATTTCCTCTTGGCATAGACTGGTGAGATTGGTTCGACCTAGATCGGTTCGATCCTTGAACAGATTCTCGAGGACCAACTTTGGAAGAAACATGAGACTCACCACCAGCTTGCTGTTGTGAAGCGATTCCAAATGGTTTATTTTGTCGAGCTTGGCGTAGTAGCTTAGTTTCTTCTACATTAATTATTTTCCCAAACTGATACGATAATCCACCCCAAGTCTCTACCTTTTTTATAGTGACCGTATTATTTAAGTCTCCTAGATAAGAACCATTTTCTGAGGATAGCTATTGCCACCTGTTCATAACAATCAGCCAATCATTTCCTGGTATTTACAAACCGATTAATATATTTCTTAAAATTTCCGAGGCCAGTTGAGACAATGAATTATTGTGTTATAATTTTCATTTAATTACTTGCTTCCCACGAACTGGCTTCAGAAAGCCATCCAAAACATCTCGAATTTTTTAATCGATCCTCCTGGAAGTCTGTTATACCATTTTAAGACATTTTCTTTGAACATTTGGGAGAACACCTGGCACAAACCCTTATCATGAAATTTTTGAACTGTTTCAATTGATTGTTCGGATCCTTACTTTCTTCGTATTTCTCCATTTTGAGACATCCAGTCACATAGGGAGGTGTTCTGATAAAATAATTTGCTGACAATGGTGACTGCCTTCGATTACGCCCTGACTGAATTGATGGATCTCATTGGAATAAAAAAAATAAACTTGGTTCGGATCGGACTGCAAGTGGGTCACTCAACAGTTGGTATATACTATGATATGTTGACCTATTGGTTTTTCTTCAATAATCGGTCTTCTTATCCTTTCGGACCTTCTTTCCCGAAGTATCCATATCTTTCAATTTTTTACCCCCGAGTAGCAATTTTCTTACCCCGACGCTTATCTCGATGTTTATCTTTCTTATTTTTTTTAATAGAAATCACTATTTTATGAGGATGAAGCCGTATCTGTCGATGAAGATGAACTTTTACTAGACTCCCAAGAGCTAGAGTTGTTTTCAACATGAGGCTATTTTCTAGAAAGTTGATGGTTTGTTGGTTAATTATCCATCAAAGGCTGTTTTGGATAACCGAAAAGGTTATCTCCTGGCTCCATCAAATTCCTTTCAGCTTGTCTATATATTTTCATTGCCTCAATTTATGTTCGTACTTTAAAAATCTCATCTCGTAATTAAGTTATTTCCTCTCATTCATCATTTTTCACACGAGGCTCTTAAATGTTTTTCTCCGACCTAGCCTTTTTCAATCAATGGGGGTCGATCGACTTGCCTTTCATTATCCATTGCCAAATCGAGTTCGAAAATATTTGGAAGCTTAGGATTTAAGTTATCTGGGTGCCCATACTCCCACTATGGTCTCCAAACTACCCCTAACTAAATTGGTGGATCTCGTTAGAATAAAAAAATAAACATGGTTCGGATCAGACCGCAAATGGGTCACTCAATAGTTGGTCTATACTATGATATTTTGACCCCTTGTATTTTCCCCGATAATCGGTCTTCTTATAATTTCGGACCTCCTTTCCTGAAGTATCCCGATCTTTCAACTTTTTACCTCGAGTAGCAATTTTCTTACCCCGATGTTTATCTTTCTTCTTTTTGTAATCGAAATTACTACTTGATGAGGATGAATCCATATCTGTCGATGAAGATTAACTTTTACTCGACTCCGAAGAGCTAGAGTTATTTTCAACATGAGGTTTTTTTTTGGAAAGTTTATGGTTTCTTGGTAAATTATCCATCAAAGGTTGTTTTGGATAACAAGAAGGGTTATCTCCTGGCTCCACAAAATCCCTTTCAGCTTGTCTATATATTCTCATTGCCTCAATTTATGTTCGTAGTTCGGAACTTTCATCTCGTAATTAAGTTTTTTCCTCTCGTTCATCATTTTCACACAAGGCTCTTACATGTTTTCTCCAACCTATCATTTTCAATCACTAGGGGCACATCGACTTGCATTTCATTATTCATTGCCAAATCGAGTTCAAAAATATTTGGAAGCTTAGGATTTAAGTTATCCAGGTGCCCCTACTCCCACTATGTTCGCAAAACTGATGCTGTTGAAATATATTAAATGAGTAAATCTGCTAAGATGAAAATATGCTAAAGGTTATGTAAGGTAGTTGGTTGAAAGTATTTAATGTTTTTGTACCGAGTAGTGAGATAATTTAGTTGGTATGGAGCTTAAGCGTAATCCATATGTTCTCTCTCATTAATGAGGTTTCTTAGGATACTTATAGTCAGAATTAAAGTCATGGGTCGGGTCAAGGTTTTAAGTATTAATGACCTATTTGAGTTATGGGCCAAATCCAAGTTTAAGTTGTTTATCAACCCGTAATAGTAGACATACTGCAGTCACAAGGCAATAAAACAACTTTATTTTACAGTCCGAAATTCCCTTAAAAGATGCCCTTCGAACGATAGTTTAAATTGCCCTTTGAATTATTCTGACACTACGCTTAACTTACTTCCAAATATATTCAACTTATCAAAAGTGTCATTTTATGTTTTCCATTTGTTGAATATGTTCAATGAGTTCATCGTTTTTTTTTCTTTCGGATCTTATATCATTTTGACGAGTTCATTCTGTTTCGTTTTCACTTCTTCAATCTAATTGTCATTTTGTTGGACCCATATCTTTTAGCTGAGATATTAAAAAATAAAGCTTTTGTCAAATTCATATTCCGTAATTAAGTGCAGTTAGGTTGCAAAAATAAAAGTTTCAGATATGATTAAACATGGTTGCAAAATTACATGTTAATTGGCTGTGTAATTAAATGTTAATTGGTTGAGAAATCGGATTTTAGTTCCGTAAATAGACAAAAATTACATGTTCAGTTTGATTCTGGAAGCTCTTCAATTCTTCCTTAAGTTATTTTTTATTTTACTTATTCATTTAACCTAATGTTCTCTGATATTTCATTTAAAGTGATAATATCTTCGTCACGTGGTCTTTCTAAACGTTTTATAATCTGCAAGTTTGAGTTTTTTTTTAATCTTTATTTCAAACAGACTGTTGTTCTATTTCTTTTTCTTCTTATTTTGAGCACTGGTTGGTGGACTTTCAGGCTCCTGAGCACCAACATCAATACATTCATCGAAAGCTTCATTAACATCGACATATACTTTTATTTATTCATAAACATAAACATCAACATCAACGTCAACACCTTCATTACTTTATGTTTCATTTACTTCATTTATAATTTCCAACCTTTCTTTATCTCTTATTTCTATTAATCTCACAGTAATTTGTTATTATAATAGGAAAGTTTATTAATTATATTTATAGTATAAAATGATTTCTAAACACCTTCATAACATCTTGTAAAAAGAATTTCTAAACTTCTATTTTTGGTGTTATACTGTGGAATATTGTAAGTAGTTTGTGATAAGGGAGTAGGCACCCATAACTAATATGAATGATACACATCAAAACCAAGCGGAACTAAACAAAGTAGAACCGAGGAAAACAGAACAGAGTAAGACAAAACATAGCAGAAAGAGCGGATCAAAGCCGAGCAGGGCCATATAAAGTATAACGAGTAGAAAGATTGGGAAAGCAGACGATGCACCCAATCCGAGTAAGACAGGTACGAGGCCGAGCGCGCTCAAACTTATGCCGAGCAGAGACCGATTAGAAGCACGCACGCTCAGTCAAAGAAACCACAAGACTTGTCCACGCCCAGCCATAGTCAAGCAGGCCGCGGTCAAAGGCAAGCGCGCTCGAGGAACAGATTTTAACGATGCAAGCGGCCCAAGGTAAGGCGGATCGCGACCAAGAAGCCAGGGACATGGCAAACAAGATGACCATGGCAGAACTACAGGAAGTTGTCAACATGCTGACATCAAAACTGCGTTCAAAAGACTACCAGCGCCCACCCAAGTCGGTCATTGAGGTAAGCTGAGCAGCCGTACGAGAAGGTTCTTCCAAGCGGGGCCAGCTCGATGAAGGAACAGGAGACAGCGGTGGGCAAAAGCGCCATAAGCAGCCCGCACCTAAGGATAAAAAGAAGGAGCGAGCGAGCATTATGACCATGGCCGCCCGACCATGGCCACTTATGTCCTCAAAGAATCTCTTTTTACCGAAGAAATCTTGGCCACCAAGCTCCCCAGAAAATTCGACCATTTTCGATTAGAGGCTTATGATGGATCTGAGGACCCGGAAAGGCACTTGGAGCAGTTCAGAAATATGATGCTCGCCTTTAATCCAGACGATGCTATGTTATGTACGGCTCTTTCCATGACCCTTAAGGGTAATGCGATGGACTGGTTCAGCAGTCTCCCCAAAAGTTCCATAAGTGATTTCGCAGGCCTTTGGAGCGCATTCAAGAACCGCTTTATGGGTAACAAGGAATTACGCCAAGATCCTGATTCCATTATGGACCTCTACCAAAGGAGGGGGGAATCCCTCAAGGGCTACATCCGAAGATTCATGTACGCCATGAATAAATTCCCCGACTTAGCCGAAAATATGACGGTGGCTTCCCTCAAGCGGGGTTTGGACAGACAAGGTAAGCTTTACGCTGATTTAGTTTGATTCCCCCGCGATAAAACAGGTGACCTCCTGGCCCGGGTGGACCAGTTCATTAAGGTAGATGACGCCACCAAACTACCCCACCCTCGGGCGAGACCACTCCAACCATCACAAACGCCGGAGAGGGTAGGGGCAGAATCTATGATGAGCGTCGCAGGGAATCGCCAAGACGAACGGACAGTTATCGGGGAACATCATCAAGGGGAAGCAACCGACCCAGAAGCAAAACCTCTCAATGTATAGCGGAAGTCGAGCTACTAGTGAAGACAGGTTATGGGGCGAGAAAGAAGGAGCTCAACACCATATTTCTCATATCAGAGAACCCAAGCCCATACCATGCAATCATAGGTCGTCCATGGTTACACAGAATGGAAGCTACCCCATGCACTTTTTTCCAATGTGTCAAATACTCGGTCGGTAATTCAATAGGGATCATCCGCGGAAGCTAGCGAGGAGCACGAAAATGCTACTCGGTGATCGTGGACCCCAGCAAACCCATCAGATAGCAATAAGCCGGCGAGGGCGGTGTCGATCTCCCCACCAATACCCCTCGCCCGAACTCATGGACGACCCCCGCGATAGTGTAGAACAAGATGTCGAGCCTGAAGGCATCATTAGCGAAGCACTTTCCAATGGTCGCGTCCTACGCCTCGGCGCAAATTTGGACACATGTTACAAAAATTTATTAGTAGCTTTATTATGTAACAATCTAGATTTTTTCGCATGGAATGCGCAGGACCTTACAGGCATTGACCCGGCTATCATATGCCATGAGCTAAACATCGACAGACAAGCCAAACCAGTACGACAGAAGCGGCGGTCTTTCTCAAGCGACAAATAGGCTGTCATCGCCTCGGAGGTCGCCAAACTACTTGGGCTCGGCCAGATTCTCCGAGTTCGATACCCTACATGGATTACAAATTCAGTGTTGGTAAAAACAAAGAGCGGTGATTGGCGCATATGCGTCGACTTCACCGACTTAAACAAAGCATGCCCCAAGGACGCCTACCCTTTGCCACGTATTGATCAGTAGGTGGATTCTGGATCTGGTTGTGAATACATGTCGTTCATGGAAGTATATTCAGGGTACAACCAAATGTGGATGCTACACTGTTATTATTATTTTTAAGGTAAATGTGGATTTGTATATATATGATGTACAAGGTTACAATCGTCTAGAGAGTTCAAAGATCTCTCTGTAGAGTACAATGAAAAGGTAAAACGATGTCCAAAAGCGCCTTTCGATGGTCTAGAGCACTTGCCTCCTTAAAAAACCTTAACCAGGAAAAAACCCCGTGGGTGAAAACCCGGTCTAAGGAAAAAGAGTACAAGTCTCTAGAACCGGCCCTAATGGACTATTACAAAGAAAATCAGAGAGGACTGAGTACATCAATGAAACAAAAGACTCTAACATATGAGCTGATAACGCGGATATAGACGGAACAAAATCTTCAGCGTCGTGAGAGTGATTCGAACGAAGATCGTGGCTTGGGTGACGGTCTCTTCATCAAACACCAGCCGGTTGCAGGCGCGCCAAATCTCGAATACAGTCGCTTGGAAGGCAAGGTTTACTGCGCGGGATCGGAAGGATGTGCCCCGGTGCTCCTTTCTAATCCATTTGTGCGCACTATCAAGCATGGTCATTGCGCGAGTAATCCCCAGCCATGCACGGATACGACTCCAGATTTCTCCAGTGAACCCGCATGCAAAGAAAAGATGGCTACTCGATTCATCGGATTGCCTACAAAAAGAGAAATTGATGTTAGGCAATTCCATGTAATGTAACGTGTCTCTCGTGGCCAAACGACGGTTGAAAGCCAGCCAGACGGTGAAGGTGTATTTTGGTGGGATGAATCTCTTCCATATCTTTGATAGAGTCGGACATGCTTCACCCTTAGTTCTCATGGCTTCGTAAACACGGTTCGTGATCAACTTTCCGCCCAAAGTACAACTTTCAAGCCCCTGAATGGCACTGTCTCGCCCCCCAAAAAACTGGATCCAAGAGTCCCTGATATCAAGAAGCTTCCGAATAAGGTGGCTGTCTCTATCCCGTCTTTGGTAGTCCCAGATAGTTTGTCCTCGAAGATAATACTCGTGCACCCATTTCACCCATAACGATTCGGATCCCGAATGAAATAGCCAGATTGAACGGGTAAGAAGGGCACGGTTCCAAACTTTGATATCCATAAGCCCAAGGCCCCCTTCATCCTTGGGTTTACAAATTTTGTCCCAAGCGATCCGAGCGGGTCTACCCCCCCAAAAGAACTTGAGGCAAAGAGAGCGGATGGTGTTTAGGACCGCTGAGTGCAGGGGAAAGCACGAAACCAAAAACATTCGATCCCTTGAAGCACGGATGTGATCAATTGAAGTTTTCCAGCATAGGAAAGGTTCATGTGCTACCATTTATGGATGTAACTCGAAATGGCCTCGGTCAAAGGGGCAAAGTCGGTAACAGAGACGGTCATTGGAGCGAGAGGTATCCCTAAGTAGCGAACGGGGTACGTGCCAACTTCAAATCCGACTCTCTCCATGATCCGATCATAGATTATCCCTTTAACGCCGGCAAGGTATATTGTGGACTTTGACGGGTTCAGTGAGAGACCCGAAACATCCTCCAAATGACTCAGGCAATCCATAAGAATATTAACCGATGTCTCGTCCCCTTTTGAAAAAAGAATCAAGTCGTCGGCAAAAGCAAGGTGAGTGGTATGCGTGCGGGCACATTTCGGGTAGAATTTAAAGCCCGGATCACTCGATTTATTCTTTAGCAACCGAGATAGATATTCAATGAAAATTATGAATAAGATGGGTGACATGGGATCACCTTGCCTTAAGCCCCGCTGCCCACGGAAGAAGCCATGAAGCTCGCCGTTGATAGAAACTGAGAAGGATGCTGTAGTAACGCAAGCAAGAATCCAACCCACAAATTTAGGAGGGAGGCCGATACCATGAAGGATTTTCGATAAGAAGTCCCATGAGACTGTGTCGAAAGCTTTGTGAAGGTCCACCATAAGCATACATCGTGGAGAAATTCTCGCGCGGTTCGAACCTCTTACCAACTCTTGGGCAAGGAAAACATTATCAACAAGATTTCGGCCACTCACGAAAGCACCTTGTCCTTTGTCAATGAGAGTTGGAAGTAAGGGGGCCATTCGGTTAGCCAATATTTTTGTTATCACTTTATAAGTGACATTTGTGAGCCCAATTGGTCTAAAGTCGCCCACCTTAGGATCATTGTCTTTCTTCGGAATGAGGGTAATGATGGTGTGGTTTGTTGCGCGGAGGAGGCTACCGGTATCGAAAAACTCACAAACGCACTCAATCAAATCTGTTCCCACAAGCTCCCAGTTCTTTTTGAAGAAAGCCGAGGTGTATCCATCCGGTCCCGGAGCCTTGTCATTCCCGATATCAAATAGGGAATCTTTGATTTCATCAGCTTCAACAGGTTTGAGGAGTTGCTCGTACTGACGTTCCTCAACAAGGGGACCATAGCTCATAACTGTTGGATCAATGGGGGAGTTTGGTCGGGATGTGCCAAAGAGCTGTGTGTAGAAATCAACAAGGAGAGAGGCTACTTCCGTTGGGGAAGTGGTGCGGGTACCGTTATCACGGACAATATATGATATGTTTTTCTTCGCATTGTCCCGATTTATTAAGCTGTGAAAGTATTTGGTACCTCTATCTCCGTCAACCAAGTGGGTGGTTCTCATGCACTGCTGAAGAAAGATCTTCTCCGCTTCAAGGAGGAAGTTTGCTCGAGCCCGCAACCTGTGAACCTCTTATTTCAAAGCAACATTGTCAGGATTATTCATCAGAGAGGAGATAGCCTCTTTAAAGGCTGAAT
This sequence comes from Limnanthes douglasii subsp. nivea, assembly GCA_036936605.1. Classification (NCBI taxonomy): domain Eukaryota; kingdom Viridiplantae; phylum Streptophyta; class Magnoliopsida; order Brassicales; family Limnanthaceae; genus Limnanthes; species Limnanthes douglasii. Next base: position 184,327,423 of record JAUPFV010000005.1, on the reverse strand, counting down.
TTGCAGTAGCCGTACGCTCAAGAATGCCCCCATACTCAGCTTTATTCAAGTCTTTTAAAGGCCGCTTTAGGGATTTCAGTTTCTGCGCAAGTATATATTGTTTCGTCCCATCAATAAGCTGCCCCCACTTACTTTCCATGATGCTAGCAAACCTGGGGTGATCGAGCCACATGTTGAAGAATTTGAAGGGTCGGCAACTATGGTGAAATTCCCGGACAACCGAGGCAACAACTGGACAGTGGTCGGATACAGGTTCCATCGGGAGGAACGAGGCTTTTCATAAAAGGTTCTTATCGCTCCAACCATGGTTGATAAGCACACGGTCGAGTTTCGACCAGACTTTACCATTTGTCCAAGTGAAAAACGGACTTGTAGAAAGTGCATCAAAAAGGCCGTGAGATACTCGAAAATTGTTTAAGTCAATTAACTCACTGTTTCGAAGGGGGGCAGCCCCAATGCGTTCTCCTGTAGCACAATAAGTGTTGTAGTCGCCCATAATCATCCACGGTATCCGAATTCCGGCTCCAATAATGGTTAAGTGTTCCCAAAGAACTCTCCTTTGCGGCACGGTATACAAAGGATAAACAAAAGTGACGTAGAAAGGTTCTTGAGTGACGTTGCATCGGACATGGCAGTGGATGTGTTGTCTTCCAATTTCCATCACCGTACAAGCCACTCTACTAGCATCCCAAACAAAAATGATACGCCCTCCATTTATCACATCAAGATTAGAAACATGATTCCAATTTATGAAGCGAGAGGACATGAAGTTATCTAAACGCTTTTGCGAGAATTTTGTTTCTAAAAGGCAAAACATGGGGAAAGAGTTTTGTTTGATGAGCTTACAAACCGAGGAGAGAGAAGCGCCTTGATCTGTCCGCCCACAAAGACCCCTGATGTTCCAAGTAAGAAGCTTCATTTATCAACCGAGGAGTTTATGGGAACTCCGCGCCTCACATTTTTCTTTGTCTTTTTGCTTTGTACCTTTTGCCAAGGCAGGTCAGAATTCTCGTCCCGGTCTCTAGTATCTGCCATGGGATTGCTCAAGGTTGATGGTTCACCCAATTCATCAGCATGTGCCATAGGAGTGTCAATCAAGGTTTCGGTTGCTCTGGATATGTTACCTCCCTTGTCTTGGAGAGTGCTATTAGTCGCCGTCTGTTTGTCTTTTGAGCCGGTTTTGGGAGTGGGCTTAGCTTGTTGGGAAGTATGCTTCGGTCGACTGCTAGTATTCGTTTGTTTCTGAGGTTTAGTCCCTGCATGGGCCTTTCGATTGTCGCCGTGCTCACTGGTTTGTGTATGTTCCCCATTTTGTGGCGATTGGCCTGGGTGGGCAGCATAGGTGGTTGTGCCCAAAACATTTGCAGACGTGGCAGAACATCGGGTAGTTCTCGTACTCCACCGTTTGTTCATAGCGCTTCCCACAAGGCAACTTGACACCAAAGTTTGTAACTGGCTCTTTACTCACATCAATCTCAATCAAAACACGTGTGTAGTTCATCCTGGACTTGTCACAAGTAAACTGGTCAGTATATAATGGCTTACCCACTTTGGAGGCAATCTTGCTAAGACCGGTTTCACTCCATAAACCCAAGGGGACGCCCCGGAGCACAACCCAAGTTGGGATCTTTGTGAAGAGGTCGTCTGTGAGCATGGTGCCTCTCTCAATCTGTTTTAACAAGAGCGACTTCCCATAGATTGTATAGGGGCCACCATGAAGGACTTTTAGCAAATCTTGTTCACTAGAGAACTTGAAAACAGTCCATCCTTTGCCGTAAGGCGAAACCCTCCATCCAATACCCCAAGCTTTAGTTATTAAGTCAAGAGCAATCTTACCAGGGAATCTTCCGGTAAAGCATCCTATCAGGCAGTGTCCCCAAGTCTCGATAAGCGGAATTTCGTCCGCCTGGTCGAGGGTGATGTCTTCATCATCGTGATTCTAGTCGTGAACCTTGAAATATGCTTGAAAACGATTTAGGCGGATTATGTGTCGCAGACGTGGTGTGATCACTTTTATTTAGATACGGATTCTGCCACACATTACCTGCTTTAAAGGGTTTTAAAGGAGCAGCTCCAGGGATCAAAGAGATGTTTCTGTTCCCCTTCTCCTTACCATTCCCGTTTAGAAAAACAGTTCCAAAAACATTGTCATTTTGATAACCGTTACGGTTACCGATTGAAGGAACCGTTCCAAAAGCGTCTTCATTCTGTTTTTCTTTTCCATGCATGTTTTCATTCTGATAATTACTACTCTCCCCATGCAAATTATCATTCAGATAATTTATTCTAATCCCATGCAGGTTTGCATCTTTAGGAGCAGTAGACACTGCAGTCTTTCTATTCAGCAAATTCCCATGCAGCTTCTCTTTAATGGGATGGAGTTCTGTGAAGAAAAAACTTCATCCCATAGAGGAGAATAAAATTCATCCCATAGAGGAGAATAAAATTCATCCCATAGAGGAACCCCAATCCCACATTGCCAAGATTGAACATAAAAAGAGTGTATATAAGTGTGAGCCCACCTCAACTAGCAAGAGGCCTTTTGGGAGTACACCCAAGAGCAAACCCGTGCGCGCCTACGAGCGCAAAGCGGACAATATCTTGCTAGTCCGTGAGGTCCGTTCACACACTCGCACACCAATTCTAACAAGTTCACTCCCATGCAAATTCACACTTTGCGAATCAATTTTATTTCCATGCAGATTCACACTCTGTGAATCAATTTGATTTCCATGCAGATTCACGCCTTCATGGGATTTGAATCTGAAGACAGTTGAAGAGGCGAGCAGACTTTCTTTATTGGCATTAATAGCGCATGCTTCTGAGGTATTCAATGCAGACGTTTGGGTTTTCGAAAGGTCACGACTTTTGGACAGCCCCCTTGAATGCTTGGGTGAGTTTCCATGAACGCCGGCAGCAAAGATTCGGTCACCGGAGGAGTGTCCGAAAACTGATTGAGCCACCGTTTGCGGTGGTGAGTTCGTCGGGCTTAATTCCTTTCCTAACGGCTGCTTGTGACACTTTCCATGAACGCCGGCAGCAAGGATTCGGTTGCCGGAGGTACGTCCGAAAACTGATTGAGCTGCCGCTTGCGGTGGTGGGATCGTCGGAATTATTTCGGTTCCCAAGGGCTGCTCCATAGGGGGTGTCTCGGTCGCCGGAGGTGGCTTATGGATTTTCTGCTTCTTTCTCCTTCCAGACTTCAAGTGAACCGTTCCTTCATCTTTCTTGAGCAGAGACTCCTCAACAGCCATAGTCGCCGGAGAAGAGAGAACAAACCCAACCAAATCGTCTATCCGGTTACTATCAATCTGCCGGCCACCACCGGAGGCTGCATGACTTTCATCTTTTCTAACAGTAGGGGTCTCTTGTCGGTCGCTTAATTCGCGTTCGTCATCGCAAATGTTATCGTCGAATAACATCTCTCTAGTAATTGATGGGTCGAACGGGACTATTGCATTAGGGGAGGTCAGAGCACAGACTAGAGCCTTATCGGAGACTTTAGCAACATTCTTTCTTCTCTTAAATCCAAGGACGTTATCAAGTGTTGTTTCCTCCATGGATTAAAAAAAAACATCACCCAGAGAACAGACTTGTCAAAGATAACAAAGAAACAACCTTGCAAAAGAACAAAAACAAAGATTAAGCACGTCTGTTTCACAAAAGTGAAAATCGTCCAATACTAATTTAATACAGTGATGAATATTAAAATCTTAATTAAAATAAGAGTAGAGAATAAGCAGTTATGGACTCTTTCGAATAACAAAACCAGATCTGAACTCTTTCGAAGGCCAATAGAACTCGTCGTATAATCCTTCAAAGAATAAAACCCAGTTGTGCACTCCTTCGAAGAATAAAGACCAGTTGTGTATTCCTTCGAAGAACAAAACCAGAACATCGGTGAGGCCTTTTGTTTCTCCCAATAATAAATCTTCCAGGAAAGCAATCGATACAGTAAGGATGACTGTATTTTAGTGCTAGAATCTTGGAATAGATTTAGAATAAGGAGGAAACGGTGGATTCGATAGTAAAATCAAGAAGAAAGTGACAGGAATAGAGGAAGAGAGAGAGAGCGTGGGCAAGAGAGAGAGCGTGTAGCAAAAGCGTCTAGAGGCAGAGCTTTCTTTCTAGAGAAACTTCCCTCTGACTTTTTTATGCTATACCGTTATGCCGTGGATACAAGTGGAGAAGAGCACACAGTCTTCCAGACCGAGCGAGGATTTTATTGCTATACAGTAATGCTGTTCGGATTCAAAAACGCGGGGGCCACCTACCAATGCCTCGTCAATCAAATTTTCAAACATCAGTTAGGGCATGACCTAGAAGCCTACATCGATGATATGATAGTTAAAACTAATGACATCGACCGACACTTAAGAGCACAACAAGATATTTTCACCATCCTGCATAAGTATAATCTCAAGTTAAATCCAATAAAATGCTCTTTGGGGTCCGCACAGGTAAAGTTTTGGGTTATATGATCAACAAGAAAGGTATAGAGGTCGATCCCATACAATTACAAACTTTATTGCAAATGGAGCCCCCCTCCGGCATCAAGGAAGTCTAATGCCTCACCGGCCGCCTTGCGGCCTTGTCCAGGTTTATATCCAAGACCTCAGACAAAAGCCAACCATTCTTTGGAATAATACGAGGAGCAAAGAAATTTTCTTGGAACAGTGAATGTGACACCGCCTTCACCGCTTTGAAAGCATATCTTACTTCTCCTGAAATCCTTACTGCTCCAGAGCCCGACGACCCCCTATACATATACGTGGCCCTCTCCGCCCATGCCGTCAGCGCGGTGTTGGTTGAGGAAGTCACCAAGAGTCAACTCCTAATTTACTACACTAGCAAATTATTAGTCGATCCCGAAACGCACTACAGAGATCTGGAAAAACTCGCTTTGGGTTTGGTAGAAGCAGCGCGCAAGATGCGGCCATATTTCCAAAGTCACAACATCATAGTCCCTACATCGTCCCCGCTATGTACCATATTGCACAACTCCAACACTTCGGGGTGTCTAACTAAATGATCTATCGAACTCCAACACTTTTGGGAGTTCCTGGACCCTAGAAGTCGACGGAGTATCTTCTACCTCGGGTGGTGGAGCCGGCATTCTTTTACAAACACCAGCAGGAGAGGAAATCAAACAACCTATCCAATTCAACTTCCCAGCAACAAATAACGAGACAGAATATGAGGCAGTTATTGGAGGAATGCGTCTAGCACATATCTGCGGTGCGACCAACATCCGCGTACGCTCGGACTCCCAGCTAGTTATCAATCAGGCTAAGGGTGTCTTCGACGCTAAGCAGGAAGCCACCAAAACTTACCTCACAATCCTCAAGGAAGTCGAAGCAGAATTCTGCTCCATCCAATACGAACAAGTACCCCGCCGACGCCTTAGCGAAAGCGGCCGCAGCCGCGGACCACCCCCTCCTTATTACCTAGGAAGTTCCAAGTATAGTCCATTTCAGCCATGAATATAAGGTATTTTTGGTCAGTAATACCCACAATTGGCACATCCCCTTCATCGAGTACCTCACCCATGGCAAAATACCACAAGATAAAGCTCTCACCCGCGCATTCCAGGTCAAAACGGCAAAATATTGCCTGCTTGACAACACCCTATACAGGAAAAGCACCACCCGACCACTCCTCCACTGTTTAAACAAAGAGGAAACTTCATCAGTCCTTCATGATGTACATGTTGGCGACTCCGGGGCGCATTGCAGCCACCGAAGTCGCATTCGTCGTTTCCTCTTTGCAGGATTTTGTTGTCCCGAACTCGCCACCAACGCTGAACACCTAATTCAACAATGTCGTGCATACCAGAAATATGCTAACTCTGCCCATAAGCCGAGCGATCCAATGACAGCTAGCCCTATCCCTTGCGCTTTCGACAAATGGGGCATTGATCTCGTTGGACCTTTACCGATGGCTACAGGCAAATGACAATTTATAATCGTTGCAGTCGACTACTTTACCAAATGGGTAGAGGCCAAAGCCCTGGCGCGCACCCGATCCCAGGAGGTATGTGACTTCATACACAACCAAATACTCACACGGTTTGGCATACCGCAGGTTCTAATGATGGATAATGGGGCCCAATTTAACAACAAAGCACTTTCCACTTTCTGTGATAAATTTGGCATCACATAGCACTTCGCCACCCCATACTACCCACAAGCGAACAGACAAGCTGAAGTCACCAACCGTATTATCCTCGACGGCATCAAGAAAAAACTTGAACGGGCAAAGGGAAGCTGTCCAGACAAGCTAGCCGACTTGTTATGGGCAGATCGAACAACACCAAGGTCCACCACGGGCGTGACTCCATTTTCCCTGGTCTATGGAACCGAAGTCGTCGTACCAGCTGAAGTACTGATCCCTTCTTACCGTATCGCTGCTTATTCTGAAACAGATAACGACTCCATACGAGCGGCAGACATTGACTTAATTGAGGAGGGGCGCGACCAGGCGCGCGTACGAGCCGAGCATTACACAAGCTTGATGCGTAGCCGTTTTAATTCCCGACTTCTACCGTAGACTTTTCAATTCGGTGATCTCGTTATGAAAAAGATTTTCCAGGGAGCAGGCAACCAGAAACTGGGAAAGCCTTGTCCTAACTACGACGGGCCCTACACCATAATCGCTAAGGGATATCATGGAGCATTACGCCTCGCCGATGCTGAGGGCAAAGCCCTAAAACACCCATGGAATATAAGTCATCTGAAGTTATACCACCCCACAATGTAAAATTCTCGATGCGCTCTTTTTCCCTTCTGATGGCGCGGAAGGGTTTTTTAATGAGGCATCTACTTACTTATTCATCAAGATATTTATCATTTTCACCAACTATGTGTTTATACTTATTTTCTGTAACTCCACCACAGGGTCATGGACCACGCCTAAAAGGTTAGGCAATAGGGGCCATATTGTGCCACACTTAGACAAGTTCTAATAGATATGAAAAATGGGCTACTTGGCTACGCCCGTTGGCCTATGTTAACGGGCCATACTGTGCTCAATACCGCACTCGGGTAATATTAAACGCGAACTACTCCAAGCCCACTGGATTACGCAATAGTTCAAACTGGTCGCTCCGTGAACTCAACTATGGGCACTTTGTTAACCATAAGTTACGCAATGAGCCTTACTGTGCTCGATCTTACAGAAAAAGTTTATTATCCGAACAAAGAAAAAGTATAAACACGCGACATGCCATTAGCTCATCCAACGAAAAACACAAGTTAAATTACATAACTAAATCAAGTGCGTGTCACTCCAAAAATAATAATGTTTTTACAAGTTTTTCTCCTACACTATGTATCAGTAGGATTTGCTACCACATCAGCGACGTCCGCCTTTCCTGTCTCCACCACTGGGAGAAATTTTTTATAAGGACCAAAATCCATGTCTGGATTAAGGGCCCTCAATTCCATCACCAACTTCACCTTGTCTTTCTGCACCTTTCCCAACGCCACTTGCATAACTTGGCGCTCCCTGGCTTCTAAGTCGGCAGCAACTTTCTTCTTCAATCTGGCCACCTCGTCGCGCCTCTCTTTTTGTTCTCTCTAAAGTTCAACCAACTAAATTTTCACATCAGCTAGCTCTACTGAGAGTTCAGCCACATTGGAGGCCTGCTCTTCCACCTTGGTCGTTTGGCGCATGCTTTGCTCCATCAGTTGTGAGTTTTGCGCAACAAGGGCCTCATTCTTCTTCAACAGCTCATTATTTTACACTGTCAGAAGTGTTGTGCTCGTAAGCGTCTCTAGGAACTGCTTACTCCCTGCATCTCGCTCTGCACATGCCTTTCCCAGCTGACGCAATAGCTCATCGTTCTCCTTTTGTGCCTTCTTCGCCCGCTGCTTTGCCAATCCATACACATTTTTAATTCGGGCCAGTTCAGCAGTTGCCCTCGCACTGAGCCAAAAAACATGGGTTATAGCTTCCACCTCTCCATCGCTCAGATGTCCGCTGAGGACATGCGCCGATACGCTAGAGCATGCGAGTTATATTGCATCTGCACAAACACATCATTGAAGCACTCCTTTTTCCAATACACACATATTACAGTCAACTAAATAAATCATAGTTTGCACTCAAAACATACGTCCAGAGCCAACTCCAACTGGTGTTGCAAAATCTCGCTTAATTAGAAGCGTCGGACAAGTCCATACCGTGTCGGACCTGATCAATGATCTTCTGGAACGCTTCAGGTTTCACCAACTTCACTGACGGCTCGGGCAGTGCTTCAGTATGCTGAGGGAGTTGTTGAGAACCATCCCTAGCCTCTTCCAACCTCTCTGACTGCAAGGCCTCAGGCACCACGACATTCACCAACGACGCCCCTGACCCAAGGCCATGTACAAAGTTCTTCATTCTCTCTGCCACATGATGGGGCACCTTCTTTTATTTGGCCCCTCCATCTGCCTTTGGGGCCTTATGATCAGTAACTACTACCTCCGGCTCCTTCTTAGAGAATTTCTCCTTCTCCTCTACTTGCACATCGCCAGCATCCTTCACCTGACATCCAACGGTTCTGTCCAGCTCGTCTTCATCCACTAGCACCAGTTTCCGTTGTGAAAAGAGGGCATACTTAATTACCCCTTTCTTCTTCCTTTTTAAAGGACTGACGGCATCATCCGAGTCTTCCTCACGGTACCTCATCTTCTTGCCATTGCCTTTCACCTCTAAAGCGACAATGGCCAACTGCCCTTCTTTGTTTGGCATCTCCACCTCTTCCCCTTTCTGTATCCCCTCAAGCATAAATCATGAGCTGTTCGCTTCCTTTCTCCTCCGACCTGCCGACACGGTTAGACCCAACCCAAAAAAGTCACCTTTTTCACATCTCTGCTCCAATAATGCTCGGAGCCTCTCCAAAGTGGCCTCTTCCTCACTGCCAGCCATTAAAACCATGCCGTCTTCTGCCACCACCAGTTCAGGGATACGGCATAGATCGGCTTTAAAATAATTCACCACAGAGAAGACATGTGTCGGCTCGCCTCCCCAAGCAGCGTGCACTATAGCAGATATCTTTGCCAAAAGATTCACCGACAACTTTGGATAACCCTCTTTACATCACTCGTGGTATTTCCCTTCACCTGTATCAACACGACAAATTAGAATCACATTTATAAACTAATCTACACAAACACTTAAAAAGCCTTACCCTTAGACTTCTACCGCCTTTCTAATTGAAGATTCATCGTAGCACTCTCAGGCTCCCAATTACCAGACACATAAATAAATCTATGCTTCTAAGTCTTGTCTGAATTGGGCAGGTCCACTATATGTCTCGCTCCATTTAATTGTACATTAAAAAAAACGACAGAGCCAGCTTGGACACCTTCATCCCCGCTAACACATAAGCCAAGCAGAGAGGTATTTTGAACTACTGTGAGCTAGGAATGATGCTCAGCAACGTCCTCCACCCATTCACTGTTAGCTGGGTAGGTAAAATACCAATGAAACTAAAAACGTCCCTAATCAGTGGTGGCAAAGGGAGCTGCAGGCCCCAATCAAACAAGGTCGTGAACAAGCAGGTATCCCCCTCCTCCGTTTTATAAGGTTGGTCTCCCGCTCGAGGAACCCTAACGGTCACATCGTCGGGAAACCCATATCTACTTCTAAACTCCATTAGAGACCCATCGGTCAGGTACCCATACTTCAGAGTAATCTTGGCGAAATGCTTCTCTAAAACCGCCATCTCCTCATACTCCGATTTCAGTACTTTCTTCATTATTATTTTTGGCGCCATGAATGAATCGACTGCAATTACCCAATAGTGGTTATAAGATTAGGGTTTCACCATATGACGCGTGGCATTACTCTTAACAAACCCAGGGTTTGATACACGTCATGCATTCTTAAAACACTTACAAACCCTTTAAGCAATCTACTCTTACACTATCTATCTAAACAACGAGTAAAAGACTCGCAAGAGGATACATACCTTTTTTATTTTAGTATCCTGGTCTCCGATGATATCTCCGACGACTTCGCCGACGAGTATCCGAAAAGACCGATTCAAACGCGACGATATTGAAGTTCTCCTCTTTAAACTTTCTTTCAACCAAATGCTCACAAAGTACTTTATCAGAATAAAGACTTCAGATTTTAAAAAGATCATCTAAATAATTACCTAAACTGTTCACTTACTCTACCGTTGTTACAATGATGACACTTGTCAAATCTTTCATCGAGAACTCAAACGTTTAGCACGCTTTTCTACAGTAATCTGTCAGAAAATCAAACTAAATCAACACACGCTATCAAATTAGCAATTGCCACGTCCTTCATATATTTTTTTCATATTTATTTTTTATTCCAACCAATAATTTTTTCTCATTTACTATTTGGACTAGCGGGAGACCTGATAAGGGGGTAGGCACCCATAACTAATATGAAGGATACACATCAAAGCCAAGCGAAACTAAAAAATTAGAACCAAGGAAAGCAGAGCAGAGCAGATCGAAGCAGAGCAGAGCCATATAAAGTATAATGAGTCGAAAGATTGGGAAAGAAGACGATGCGCCCAATCTGAGCAGGACAGGTACGACGTTGAGCGCGCTCAAACTTACGCCGAGCAGAGCCCGATTAGAAGCACGCACGCTCGGTTAAAGAAAACACAAGACTTGTCTGCGCTCGACCATAGTCAAGCAGAACGCGATCAAAGGCAAGTGCGCTCGAGGAACATAGTGTGTGACATCGCTCGACTAAAAGTAAATTGGTATCGGACCCGCCCTGAGCAAATAGGGCAGCTTCAGCACCCACCGGGCATAACTACAAAGAATGCCCAACACGAAAACTTGTGGAGCTAATTGTTATTTTGACAAATGATAAACAAAATTAGTATTATAGACTGTATTAATGGCCTGTAATCAAGGAAAGGTAGTCAACATTCAAATATCTAAGGACCACAATTAACGAGAATTTGTGATAATTAGTTTAATGACGGTTACGGCCCATTAAATGTTTGTGTTTAATATGGGAGTTACGACCAAGAATAGTATAAATAGAAGGCTAAAGGTTTTGTAAAAGAGGATGATTTCTATCTTCTCGAATCAATAAAATTACTACTTTGGCAGATTCATTGTTTTAGATTTTTCCCTTCACAGTTTGATATCACCTCATTCTAATGTCATCCATTTAAAACATCATGGAATAATTTTTTATCATCTTATGTAGAGTTTAATATTTATGTGTTTTAGAAAAAATGACACAATGATAAGAAATTAGTATATGAATTACATTTTTTTATTATACTTTATTAAATACATATATTTGGAGTAGTACTTACCACAACTATTGTTACACAACCAAATGTTGTTTCTCATTTTCTTATGTAATATTTTTTCACTAAACTTATTATCTTTTCTCTTATTGTAACTGTCAAATCATAGTCATCAATGTTCTGAAAAATATTTAACATATTTGATTATTAGAGTAGCTAATGCCTTTTTAGATGTTGTGAAAAATAATATTGTACAAATATACAATACTAGGAGCACAACTACATCTTTTATATTACGTTCTCCTGGTAAAACGATAGCTAGCTTGATTGCATCATAAAAAAATGTTTTTGTAATTTTAATTATTGGTTGCAGAACCATGTGTAATATGGGTGCGTAGATAGGTTTTTCAGTTGTGAAAAAACAAAAATATCTTCTTTTTTTGTCAGCCAAGAATCTGTGGTGATTCTGGCTTGTTGTTCTTCATTTGAAAAGGCTTCAACTCCTCTTTTGTTCATATTAATCTCGCTTTCTCCATATTTGACTCCAAAAAAGGAGCATTACATCTTGTTTTGTCAAATTTAACAGGTTTTTCAACAATATATAAAAGTTTGAGTTTTTATAGTCAAAATATTTTATTATTTCTCTTATGAAATCTTAATTCTTGTTTAAAGCATTAGCAGTATGCTTATGATCATATGCACGTTTAATTAGATGGTAAAAATGTATATTTTACAAAGCATTTAGGTGAGCTTCTCCTATTTGTGATGAATTTAACAACTGTATTATAAGTATAAATCATAATATATATAGTACTCCCTCTGTCCCAAAATATATTTTGTTTTAAGGTTATGCACGGGCATTAAAGAATGTAACAATTACTCTCTTTTTAAAATAAATCATAAAAATAAAGATATCTAATTAGTGGAATCTAATAAATAATATTAAATTTTACATTGATATGCGAAAACGACATCTATTGTGGGACAAATATTATATTCTATAATGACTTATATTTTGGGACGGATGGAATATATTATTCCTTTTGTCATTATTTATCTGCATCACCAAGTCAAAAATATATATAAATTAGTATTTAAACTACTATAAGTTGGAAGCAAAATTACGGTCAAATTATTTGCGTAAATGCGTTTTTAGGTTTCAAAAACGAAAAGAAAGTGGGTTTTGAAATTAACTATTATTTAGGTCTAAAATACGTTCAAATTGGTTGCTTTAAAGTTTTTTTAGGTTTAAAAAACAAGAAAAAGAAGTTGGTCTGAAAACTAACTGTATTTTGGGTGCAAAATTACGTTCAAATTGGTTGCGTAAAAGCTTTATTAGTTTTGAAAAACAAGAAAGAAAGTTTATTTGGAAACTTATTGTATTTTGGGTGCTTAAATAAGTGCAATATGGTTGTGGGTTTTTTTAATGTTTGAAATAGAAGAAATAAAGTTTGTCTGGAAACTTACTGTATTTTGGATGTCACTTGGTGCAATATGGTTGCGAAAATATTTTTTTAGGTTTGAAAAACAAGAAAGAAAGTTTGTCTCGAAACTCACAATATTTTGGGTGCGTGAATATGTGCAATATCGTTGAGAGTTTTTTAGGTTGGAAAAATGAGAAAGAAAGTTTGTCTGAAACTAAATAAGGCCTTCATGAGGACTTTACTCATGAAAATGTGTGGTATCAAACCAAATGAGACTTCCAAGCAGTTATCTTCCAAGAATGAGATAAAAAAATCTTTAGTTTATGCTTCCAAATTCACTTTAGTAGCTAAATTTACCTATAGTAGACCTAAAACTGCAGATATTAAAAATTCCTAAATTCTGTTAAATTAATAGGTCTATATAGTATTTATGTATGATATTAGAGACACTTACTAATAGAATTAGACAATTTAGCTGATGCTATAAAACGTTGGAAAAAATGTTTGGAATATAGGTCAATTTTGACTTAGGTTACTTAAATGAAACCCTGACTTTAATCTCAAAATGGAGTCACTTCAAACTCCAATATGAGTTTGATTTCCTAATATTCTCGAATATTTGTACAACCAAGATTCAATAACTCAAATTGAAAAGATAAATGACATGACTTAAAGTCAGCTTTAACTGTTGTAAAGATTGGCTTGTATTAGATGTTTCAAAACCTCTTCCTCAAAAACTTTAGGTAGGTTTTGAGGACATAGAGGGTTTCAGGCAAGCACATATGATGATATGTCTTCATATTGTCTCTCTTGTAAACATTTTGGTCACAAAAAATTGAATTGTAATAAAGGTTCATATAACAAAGAAAGTCATGTTGTTTCTGGAAAAAAAGCTTCCCTCTGAGTCTAACACAAACTCTAACAAGCACCCACTTCCCTTAAAGGAGGAGTGAGTCTAAAAAGTAAAATCTGTAATAATAAATAATAAACAATCTCATATAAATGATCAATCTACATCTTCTGAAAATTTAAAAAAGACAAATCCAATGACACTCTACAATCTACAGATACTTTCCGCTCTAAAACGAACACAAAACAACTTTCTTGTAACAATAATATCAGCTTTGACGATACTGAATTTAATAAGACAAATGACTCTAAGAAAGATAATAATTATTTTATAGAAGGTAGGAACTGAAAATCTTCAATAGAATGTGAATCAAATGAAGTATCTAGTAATGATGTAATATAAACCCTTCACACCATAAACTCAGGCAACACTTTCACAATATCCAAAGATCTTGAAAACTCATGTAATTACAATATAGCAACACTTTCACAATATCCAAAGATCCTGAAAACTCAGGTAATTATAATATATCACCTAAAATTTTAAAATCTAGCAGCATACCTTTATCACCAACAATAGAAAAGAAATCTTCCACAAAAAATTTAACAAAAGCATTATCAAGACACTAAAAAAATTAAAATCCAGAAAATTATAAAAGTCCCCTTATCTCAAGGGCAGTCTACTTTAAAGGATCTTCCAAATCCGTCAACTCTCTATTCAAATGATATTATCAATTCTTAATTGGAATACTAGAGGAATTAGCAATAAAGGATCAAATCAATATAAAAACAAAAATAACTGATTTCATTCCACTACAAGAGCCAATGATCTCAAATGACTAACTAGACAAAATCTTAAAAATACTAATTAATTCGTGTAGAAATCTAATAGCATCTCAAATGAATATTGGACATATTTTCAGAGATCAAAACTTTGCATCCAAACAAATTATGACTTTACTTTTCATCAAGCGTTTTCTCCTTTTGGGCCTATTATATATCTAGAATTCTTAATCTAGGTTATCTTAAACTAGAAAACTAATGTTTGGAAATCAATATTGGTGTGGATTATTTACGACTAAGGGTAATTTTGTCAGATGTTTTGTGGTATTTCAAGGGTATTGAATGTTTAAGTGTTTTGTAGTGAGAGATTTAAGCTGTCCGGTTGTATTAAATGTTTATTATCCTCATTAATAAAAGTGGTTGGGTATTTATACCCTTAATTATGGGCCACATGGGCTTTCGGGTCAAACTTATAAAATCGGGTCGAGTTCAAAAACCCATTAGTTTATTAACCACATTAGCAATTAGCTTAGTCAAAATGTGTTTAGTTATTTAATACTTTTGTCCTGTTTGGATACTTTAGTGGGTGATTATTGTCCGGATTACCCATGTCCGGTTTCTACAATGAGTTGTGAATATTTCTGGACTCACCAAATATAAATTTCAATATGCTCAAAATTCATTATTATTTGCTTACTAATTATCTATTGGAAAGTATACACGAGACCATTGACACTATAAATTTATAAAATTTTGTAAAATTCAGATCATTAAAAACATTAGATGAAAAGGTCATGCATTCCGTATTTTGAAACGCAAATAACTTAAAAATTATTAAAAAACATTCTTCACGTCCAGGATTACGTCCTCTCACGTAATGTTTGGGCAATTCAAAAGGGGAGGCTAAAGTAGAATTGATTAGATTAATAACTAGAGGCTAATTTTTTTCTCTCTATCTTGTATAATTGATGACATTAATAGGCTTAAATCGTTGATTTGTCCCTTGACTATTACGTTTTCTACCATTTAGTCCCTCGACAAAAAAATCACGGGTGAGGATCCCTTGACTATCAAAAATCTATAATTTGAGTCCCTGCGTGTGGTTTTTGTCCTGGTACTGCCACGTGTTGCCATAGTTAAATGGTTTTTGTTTCATAGATAGTCCCTCGACTTTTAATTCCACTTTTACCCTTTGAGTTTAATATTTTTTAATATTTTATTTTTATTTTTATTTTTATTTTTTCTCAAAACATAGTATAGTAAAATTTGCCATACTCTATTTTCCTTTTCTTTTCTTTTTCGTTTTTTTTTTCTAAAAGAAAGATCGAAGCTGCGTGGCAAGGATTGCTAGAAAGAAAGCTGCGTGGTAAGGATTGCTTCGATAAGACTTCGATACCTTTCAATAACACTTCCACCTTTGATACTCTGTTTTTTAGTTTCTTTTCTAGAAATTGAGGCAGTAAAAAGGCAACTGAAACGACGTCTTTGTGTCCCATTGTTATGTTTACCTTTCAGATTGTTATTGTTCAATGGAACAGGTGTTGTTGATCTTTCTCGACGAAACAATGTCATTTGGTCAGAAAGTAACGGAATGAAAAACAATGACGCTGTTATGGAAAACAGAAATCAGTTGGGCTCTTTATCCATTTTCAATGACTTGCTAGACGAAGTTGATTACTGGTATATCCCAAACAGCATCATCCAAAACCATGATCTAACATTTTCCCTTGAACCAGATAATCATTTACTCAACACACTGGATTCATCTGCTTCTGCCTCACCTGCCTCCTCTGTTTTCACAAATCTCATTGATCCTACCCATTTTAATTATTTTCCAAACCCCAAACCCAACTTGTCTTTACTCATAAACATTTTTCCAAACAATTCTGTATCTCATGCTTTTGATCCTACCCAAATCGGAGGGTTTATGGACAATCCAACGTCCGGAGCAAATCAAAGTGACGTTGTTGGAATCAGCTGGATTGCTTGGCTTGACGTAAAAGAAGTTGCATTATTAATTCAACCCACACGACCATGCCAGAAACAGTTGTTCCGTTTGTATTTTGTTTTTATTTAGTAGTTTCATTCCTCATGTGATGGTGAATTTGGGTCTAAAGATTTAAGCTTTAGAGACATCTGAGAAACTTTTATCCCCTTTTAGACATTTTGTTTTAATATAATTTGGTTATAAATTCCTCTTTTTGTCATGTTAGTATAACATTACTTCTAATTATTGATAGTTCTTTTAAAAACTGAGATTTTGTTTTACAATTATCATTACCATTCTGTTTTAGATGCGTAAAAAAAAGCAATCTGAATATGCTGTAGTGGTAAGGATAGCAAATTTTGTTATACTTTGTTAAGAGAAAAAGTTAATGAAGTCGAAATAAGTTCAAACGATATATTTGATAGAAAAATATATACTATTTAGTGAAAAATAAATTCGTAAAAAGTTTAATAAATTGTACCTAAATATTAGAGACAAAATGAATGTCATGGCCGGGACCAAACCTGGTATAGCGGCAGCAAATGCTGCTGATGTCAGCTGTAAGCTCCTAAGACCATCCACAGCAGTGGGGATATTTCATCTCCCAAAAGCGCGCCACATCAGCATAATCCCCAAATCATTCTGCAAAAATTCTCACTCCACGCAGCAGTGCATATTTCATCTTTCAGCATACCCCACCATATTTTTCTCTCTTCCCCATCATTCTATCATACAATATTCTACCATACATTTTTATTTTTCTTATTATTTACTATATATTTAGTTTAAAATTATATATATTAAAATAAATAATTTTTGTAAATTAACATAATATATTTTCTTTACAAATAAAAACTATAAAATTAAAATAATTAAAAATATAATACATAATATATAGTATATTTGTAAATCAAATTTAAAAATAAAATTGGTTTTATTTCCGAAAAACCTTCAAATTTTAATAGAATAAATAATTTACAATTTAATAAAATAGATTATTGATCACCTAAATTTATTTGTTTAATTTTTATTTACCAAATTACTAAAAAACTTTCAGTGTCCGAATCAAAGAAACCAAGTCTTTATTTATAGATCTCAAAAAATTATAAATTATGATATAATTTATTTATTTTTTTAACTTACAAAAATGTTCCGAAAATTGTTCCGGAAATACTTGATTAAAAAAACTTAAAACATTTTGTTGTCCGAATCAAACAAACCAAGTCTCTATTTATAGATCTCAAGAAATTATAAATCATAGTATAATTTATTTATTTTTTTAACTTACAAAAATGTTCCAAAAATTGTTTCGGAAACACTTAATAAAAAAACTTAAAACATTTCGTTGTCCGAATAAAACAAACCAAGTCTCTATTTATAGATCTCAAGAAATTATAAATCATGGTATAATTTATTAATTTTTTTAACATACAAAAAGTTTCTACAAAATATTTTGAAAATACTAAATAAATAAAAAAGTCAAAAACATTCGGTGTCGGAATCAAACAAACCAATTCTCTACTCGTGGATATCGAAAAATCAAAAATAATGGTATACTTTTTTTAATTTTTTGACCAACCATTTCTTTTTAAAAAACGTTTTTCTAAAAAAAGTACAACTGCAGCATGCCAAATGACATGCTGCACTTGGGCCTTTGAAAGATGAATTAGGGTTTTATCTTTTGAACCCCAATCCATCTTTTTCTGCCAGCGTGTATCAAATACACGTTGTTGTGGGAGATGCAGCGCATATTTCAATTGAAATATTCGTTGTTGTGGGTTGTCTAATGCCCATGTTATTTGAGACACTAGTTCTGAATTAAATTTTATTAGTTATATATATATACATATATATATATATATATTAATTTAAAACAAATTAGTAAAAGATTTCAAATTTTAAAAGTGAAGATTTACCCAAACAGAGCCGCTGCAAATGTAGCTAAAAGTATCTTCCGCGACATCGGTGATCTGATGTTCCTGTAAAACAATTATTTACTTTATGTAAATGGTCCGAAAAATGTGAAAAATATATCATATACTAAAACATTTATTCACTTCTCCCGACAGAGCGCTACCAAAACCATAATCGCCAAAGCGAATGTGAATAGGTATGCCACAAGAATAGGTAGGCTCATGTTTAAATCTACAACAATTTTTAAAAAGATTGACTGTCCTATATAGGAGGCTTGTACTACAAGCATCGTGAATAAAACTATGTAATTGTAAATGAAATCGATTATATCTTGGAAATTCATATTCCTGTAGAATAAAATAATTATTAAAATGTACATAAATCTATATTTATTTAGAATGTACATATATCTAAATTCGCGTAAAAATATCCTACCACAGTAAAAAAGATTTGGCGAGCTAGAGAGTTCTAACTAAAAAAGATCAAAGATGAGTATGAATTTGGTGTTTTTGAATTTGGTGTTTTCCATCATTTAGGTTACAAAGCATCGATAGGCGCTTCTTCGTCAACTTGTGCAAGTGTGTGTCGCTTGGTCCATAATACCATATATAATCCAAGGGTTATAAAAATTGCTTCTAAAATACTGCGAAACCACAAAACTACACAATATCAGTATATATTTATCACCACGTTATTTATTGAGTTGATTATAACTATATTTGAATTAATATTATATATATCACTAACATTCATAATTTAAAAAATTACTTACTTTTCAATTTTTAGCGGCTCTTCTAATGCAATAAATGCAAAGACAACAAGAATCACCGTGGACAACGAGTTGAAAGTAGATACATATACCTACAATTTTAACGATAAAACCTAGGAAATCACTATAAAAAACGTAAACATGTATATACCCTGTTGAAAAGAAGAACACGCACAATAATCAAAAGAAAAGAATAAAACATCTAACATAAATTTATATATTTTCTAGTTATCTAAACATGTCTCAAACTTTATTATAAATTTGCATATTTTCTAGTTAACTAAACGTATCAAGCTTTAACATAAATTTGTATATTTTCTAGTTAACTAAACATGTATCAAGCTTTAACATAAATTTGTACATTTTCTTGTTATATAAATATATATCAAGCTTGATGTCTTCATCACACTTTACATGTTATACATTTTTAGGTTTTCTTACTGTTTCTTTTTACTGTTTTTTAATCATAAATATAAAACAATTTTAAATTTTACAAGTGTGTTGGTCTTCTTACTCTTTCCTTTTAATGTAGGTTTTCTTAATGTTTCTTTTAACTGTTTTCTTTTAATGTAGGTTTTCTTACTGTTTCTTTTAATTGTTTTCTATTCATCAATATGAAACAACTTTAAATGTTATAAGTTTGTAGCTTTATGTTATAAGTGTATTAGTTTTTTTATCGTTTTCTTTTACTATATCAACTTTATTCTTTTCTAACCATAAGTAAGCATTGTGATATTGTCGTGTGGAAAACAATAACCATTCTGATATCAATTGGTAGCACCCATTTTGTCCAGTTCCTCTCCGTGCATAATGCGTAGACAACCGCTTGAATATTGCCCATAATGCACAAGAGTGCGTTAAGGGTAAATAAAGCGGGGTACAAATTACTGATTTTTGCCTATATTGAAAAGTAAAATATAATTAACAATTAATTACAACGTTATATAAACATAATAGTTTTAAAACATATATTCTATTATTTTAAAAACTTATACAAATGCTAAAATATTTTATTAAGAAATTAGAACTGAACAAGCAACCATGCAGCGTTGCACATGTTGCTTCCGAATCCAAGAGCGTATCCCCAAAGTGACGAACGGTGATCCGTTGAAGTTTGATGTTCCTGTAAACAAATTAAATGCTTTATGTATATGGTCCGAAAATGTGAAAAATATATCATATACTAAAACATTTATTCACCTCTCCCGACAGAGTGCTACCGAAACCATAATCGTCGAAGCGAATGTGAACAGGTATGCCACAAGAATAGGTAGGCTCATGTTTAAATCTAAAACAATTTTTAAAAACATTGCCTGTCCTATATAGGAGGTTTGTACTACAAGCATCGTGAATAAAACCATGTAATTGTAAATGAAATCGATTATATCTTGGAGATTCATATTCCTGTAGAATAAAATAATTATTAAAATGTACATATATCTATATTCATTTTAGAATGTACATATATCTAAATTCGCGTAAAAAGATCATACCACAGTAAAAAAGATTTGGCGAGCTAGAGAGTCCTAACTAACAAAGATCAAAGATCAGTATGAATTTGGTGTTTTTGAATTTGGTGTTTTCCATCCTTTGGGTTACAAAGTATCGATAGGCGCTTCTTTGTCGACTTGTGCAGGTGTGTGTCGTTTGGTCCATAATACCATATATAATCCAAGGGTTATAAAAATTGCTCCTAAAATACTGCGAAACCATAAAACTACACAGTATCAGTATATATTTATCACCACGTTATTTATTGAGTTGATTATCACTATATTTGAATTAATATTATATATATATATATCATTAACATTCATAATTTAAAAAATTACTTACTTTTCAATTTTTAGCGGCTCTTCTAATGCAATAAATGCAAAGACAACAGGAATCACCGTGGACAACGGGTTGAAAGTAGATACATATACCTACAATTTTAACGATAAAACCTAGGAAATCACTATAAAAACGTAAACATGTATATACCATGTTGTAAAGAAGAACACGCACAATAATCAAAAGAAAAGAATAAAACATCTAACATAAATTTGTATATTTTCTAGTTATCTAAACATGTCTCAAACTTTTACATAAATTTGTATATTTTCTAGTTAAATACACATGTATCAAGCTTTAACATAAATTTGTATATTTTCTAGTTAACTAAACATGTATCAAGCTTTAACATAAATTTATACATTTTCTTGTTATATAAATATGTATCAAGCTAGATGTCTTCATCACACTTTACATGTTATACATTTTTAGGTTTTCTTACTGTTTCTTTTTACTGTTTTTTAATCATAAATATAAAACAGTTTTAAATTTTACATGTGTGTTGGTTTTCTTACTGTTTATTTTAATTGTTTTCTTTTAATGTAGGTTTTCTTACTGTTTCTTTTAACTGTTTTCTATTCATCAATATGAAACAACTTTAAATGTTATAAGTTTGTAGGTTTATGTTATAAGTGTATTGGTTTTCTTATCGTTTTCTTTTACTATACCAACTTTATTTTTTCGAACCAAAAGTAAGCATTGTGATATTGTCGTATGGAAAACAATAACCATTCTGATATCCAATGGTAGCACCCATTTTGTCCAGTTCCTCTCCGTGCATAATGCGTTGACAACTGCTTGAATATCGCCCATAACGCACGTGAGTGCATTAAGGGTAAATAAAGCGGGTACAAATTACTGATTTTTGCCTATATTAAAAATTAAAATATAGTTAACAATTAACTACAACGTTATATAAACTTAATTGTTACAAAACATATATTTTATTATTTTAAAAACTTATACAAATGCTAAAATATTTTATTAAGAAATTAGAACTGAACAAGCAACTATGCAGCGTTGCACATGTTGCTTCCGAATCCAAGAGCGTATCCCCAAAGTGACGAACGGTGACCCGTTGAAGTTTGATATTGTTCTAGTATATTAGAGCTGATTGGGGACCGAAACTCTTTCCCTTTATATAAGGTAAAAAGTAGAGTCCCACAAACACTGACCAATATACCAACAACTTTAGCTTTTCCTGCATTCATACTTAATTGCAAGGTCTCAAATCTAAAAAATTGTACAATGAAATAGTTTAGTTAGTAATAAAGTCAAAATAAGTTCAAACGATATATTTGATAGAAAAATATATTCTATTTAGTGAAAAATAAATTCGTAAAATGTTTAACAAATTTTACCTAAATATTAGAGACAAAATGAATGTCATGGCCGGGACCAAACTTGGTATAGCGGCAGCAAATGCTGCTGATGTCAGTTGTAAGCTCCTAAGACCATCCACGGCAGTGAGGATATTTCATTTCCCAAAAGCGCGCCACATATCTACGAGTGGAATGGTTCGTCAAAAGAAATGGTTGGTCAAAAAATTAAAAAAAAGTATACCATTATTTTTTATTTTTCGATATAGCTACGAGTAGAGACTTGGTTTGTTCGATTCCGACACCGAAATTTTTTGAATTTTTTATTTATTTAGTATTTTCAAAATGATTTTTGGAAAAATTTTGTAAGTTAAAAAAAGTTTATTATCCGAACAAAGTAAAAGTATAAACACGCGACATGCCATTAGCTCATCCAACGAAAAACACAAGTTAAATTACATAACTAAATCAAGTGTTTGTCACTCCAAAAATAATAATGTTTTTACAAGTTTTTCTCCTACACTATGTATCAGTAGGATTTGCTACCACATCAGCGACGTCCGCCTTTCCTGTCTCCACCACTAGGAGAAATTTTTTAAAAGGACCAAAATCCATGTCTGGATTAAGGGCCCTCAAAGCCATCAGCGACGTCCGCCTTTCCTGTCTTCACCTTGTCTTTCTGCACTTCTCCCAACGTCACTTGCATAACATGGCGTTCCCTGGCTTCTAAGTCAGCAGCAGCTTTCTTCTTCAATCTAGCCACCTCGTCGCGCCTCTCTTTTTGTTCTCTCTAAAGTTCAGCCAACTAAATTTTCACATCAGCTAGCTCTACTGAGAGTTCAGCCACATTGGAGGCCTGCTCTTCCACCTTGGTCGTTTGGCGCATGCTTTGCTCCATCAGCTGCGAGTTTTGCGCAACAAGGGCCTCATTCTTCTTCAACAACTCATTATTTTACACCATCAGAAGTGTTGTGCTCGTAAGCGTCTCTAGGAACTTCTTACTCCTTGCATCTTGCTCTGCACATGCCTTTCCCAGCTGACGCAATAGCTCATCGTTCTCCTTTTGTGCCTTCTTCGCCCGCTGTTTTGCCAATCCATACACATTTTTAATTCGGGCCAGTTCAGCAGTAAGCCCTCGCACTGAGCCAAAAAACATGGGTTCTAGCTTCCACCTCTCCATCGCTCAGACGTCCGCTGAGGACATGCGCCGATACGCCAGAGCATGCGAGTTATATTGCATCTGCACAAACACATCATTCAAGCACTCCTTTTTCCAATACACACATATTACAGTCAACTAAATAAATCACAGTTTGCACTCGAAACATACGTCCAGAGCCAACTCCAACTGGTGTTGCAAAATCTCGCTCATTAGAAGCGTCGGACAAGTCCAAACCGTGTCGGACCTGATAAATGATCATCTGGAACGCTGCAGGTATCACCAACTTCACTGACGGCTCGGGCAGTGCTTCAGTATGCTGAGGGAGTTGCTGAGAACCATCCATAGCCTCTCCAAACCTCTCGGACTGCAAGGCCTCAGGCACCACGACATTCACCAACGACGCCCCTGACCCAAGGCCATGTACAAAGTTCTTCATTCTCTCTGCCACATGATGGGACACCTTCTTTTATTTGACCCCTCCATCTGCCTCTGGGGCCTTATGATCAGTAACTACTACCTCCGGCTCCTTCTTAGAGAATTTCTCCTTCTCCTCTACTTGCACATCGCCAGCATCCTTCACCTGGCCTCCAACGGTTCTGTCCAGCTCGTCTTCATCCACTAGCGCCAGTTTCCGTTGTGAAAAGAGGGCATACTTAATTACCCCTTTCTTCTTCCTTTTTAAAGGACTGACTGCATCCTCCGAGTCTTCCTCACGGTACATCATCTTCTTGCCATTGTCTTTCACCTCTAAAGCGACAATGGCCAACTGCCCTTCTTTGTTTGGCATCTCCACCTCTTCCCCTTTATGTATCCCCTCAAGCGTAAATCATGAGCTGTTCGCTTCCTTTGTCCTCCGACCTGCCGGGACGGTTAGACCCAACCCAAAAAGTCACCTTCTTCATATCTCTGCTCCAATAATGCTCGGAGCCTCTCCAAAATGGCCTCTTCCTCACTGCCAGCCATTAAAACCCTGCCGTCTTCTGCCACCACCAGTTCAGGGATACGCCATAGACCGGCTTTAAAATAATTCACCACAGAGAAGACATGTGTCGGCTCGCCTCCCCAAGCAGCGTGCACTGTAGCAGATATCTTTGCCAAACGATTCACCGACAACTTTGGATGACCATCTTTACATCACTCGTGGTATTTCCCCTCACCTGCATCAACACGACAAATTACAATCACATTTATAAACTAATCTACACAAACACTTAAAAAGCCTTACCCTTAGACTTCTACCGCCTTTGTAATTGAAGATTCATCGTAGCACTCTCAGGGTCCCAATTACCAGACACATAAATAAATCTATGCTTCTAAGTCTTATCTGAATAGGGCAGGTCCACTATATGCCTCGCTCCATTTAATTGTACATTAAAAAAAAGTGATCGAGCCAGCTTGGACACCTTCATCCCCGCTAACACATAGGCCAAGCAGAGAGGTATTTTGAACTACTGTGAGCTAGGAATGATGCTCAGCAACGTCCTCCACCTATTCACTGTTAGCTGGGTAGGACAAATACCAACGAAACTAAAAACGTCCCTAATCAGTGGTGGCAAAGGGAGCTGCAGGCCCCAATCAAACAAGGTCGTGAACAAACAGGTATCCCCCTCCTCCGTTGTATAAGGTTGGTCTCCCGCTCGAGGAACCCTAACGGTCACATCGTCGGGAAACCCATATCTACTTCTAAACTCCATTAGAGACCCATTAGTCAGGTACCCATACTTCGGAGTAATCTTGGCGAAATACTTCTCTAAAACCGCCATCTCCTCATACTCCGATTTCAGTACTTTCTTCATTATTATTTTTGGCGCCATAAATGAATCGACTGCAATTACCCAATAGTGGTTATAAGATTAGGGTTTCACCATATGACGCGTGGCATTACTCTCAACAAACCCAAGGTTTGATACACGTCATGCATTCTTAAAACACTTACAAACCCTTTAAGCCATCTCCTCTTACACTATCTATCTAAACAACGAGTAAAAGACTCACAAGAGGATACATACCTTTTTTATTTTGTATTCTGCTCTCCGATGATATCTCCGACGACTTCGCCGACGAGTATCCAAAAAGACCAATTCAAATGCGATGATATTGAAGTTCTCCTCTTTAAACTTTCTTTCAACCAAATGCTCACAAAGTACTTTATCAGAATAAAGACTTCAGATTTTAAAAACACCATCTAAATAATTACCTAAACTGTTCACTTACTCTACCGTTGTTACAATGATGACACTTGTCAAATCTTTCATCGAGAACTCAAACGTTTAGCACGCTTTTCTACAGTAATCTGTCAAAAAATCAAACTAAATCAACACACGCTATCAAATTAGGAATTGCCACGTCCCGCATATATTTTTTTCATATTTATTTTTATTCCAACTAGTAATTTTTTCTCATTTACTATTTGGACTAGCGGGAAACCTGATAAGGGGGTAGGCACCCATAGCTAATATGAAGGATGCACATCAAAGCCAAGCGAAACTAAAGAAATTAGAACCAAGGAAAGCAGAGCAGAGCAGATCGAAGCCGAGCAGAGCCATATAAAGTAGAATGAGTCGAAAGATTGGGAAACCAGACGATGCGCCCAATCTGAGCAGGACAGGTACGACGTTGAGAGCGCTCAACTTACGCCGAGTAGAGCCCGATTAGAAGCACGCACGCTCGGTTAAAGAAAACACAAGACTTGTCTGCGCTCGACCATAGTCAAGCAGAACGCGATCAAAGGCAAGTGCGCTCGAGGAACATAGTGTGCGACATCGCTCGGCTAAAAGTAAATTGGTATCGGACCCGGCCTGAGCAAACAGGGCAGCTTCAGCACCCACCGGGCATAACTACAAAGAATGCCCAACACGAAAACTTGTGGAGCTAATTGTTATTTTGACAAATGATAAACAAAATTAGTATTATAGACTGTATTAATGGTCGGTAATCAAGGAAAGGTAGTCAACAGTCAAATATCTAAGGACCACAATTAAAGAGAATTTGTGATAATTAGTTTAATGACGGTTACGGCCCATTAAATGTTTGTGTTTAATAGGGGAGTTACGACCAAGAATAGTATAAATAGAAGGCTAAGGGTTTTGTAAAAGAGGATGATTTCTATCTTCTCGAATCAATAAAATTACTACTTTGGCAGATTCATTGTTTTAGATTTTTCCCTTCACAGTTTGATATCACCGCATTCTAATGTCATCCATTTAAAACATCATGGAATAATTTTTTATCATCTTATGTAGAGTTTAATATTTATGTGTTTTAGAAAAAATGACACAATGATAAGAAATTAGTATATGAATTACATTTTATTATACTTTATTAAATACATATATTTTGAGTAGTACTTACCACAACTATTGTTACACAACCAAATATTGTTTCTCATTTTCTTATGAAATATTTTTTCACTAAACTTGTTATCTTTTCTCTTATTGTAACTGTCAAATCATAGTCATCAATGTTCTGAAAAATATTTAACATATTTGATTATTAGAGTAGCTAATACCTTTTTAGATGTTGTGAAAAATAATATTGTACAAATATACAATACTAGGAGCACAACTACATCTTTGATATTACGTTCTCCTGGTAAAACGATAGCTAGCTTGATTGCATCATACAAAAATGTTTTTGTAATTTTAACTATTGGTTGCAGAACCATGTGTAATATGGGTGCGTAGATAGGTTTTTCAGTTGTGAAAAAACAAAAATATCTTCATTTTTTGTCAGCCAAGAATCTGTGGTGATTTTGGCTTGTTGTTCTTCATTTGAAAAGGCTTCAACTCCTCTTTTGTTCATATTAATCTCGCTTTCTCCATATTTGACTCCAAAAAAGGAGCATTACATCTTGTTTTGTCAAATTTAACAGGTTTTTCAACAATATATAAAAGTTTGAGTTTTTATAGTCAAAATATTTTATTATTTCTCTTATGAAATCTTAATTCTTGTTTAAAGCATTAGCAGTATGCTTATGATCATATGCACGTTTAATTAGATGGTAAAAATGTATATTTTACAAAGCATTTAGGTGAGCTTCTCCTATTTGTGATGAATTTAACAACTGTATTATAAGTATAAATCATAATATATATAGTACTCCCTCTGTCCCAAAATATATTTTGTTTTAAGGTTATGCACGGGCATTAAAGAATGTAACAATTACTTTCTTTTTAAAATAAATTATAAAAATAAAGATATCTAATTAGTGGAATCTAATAAATAATAATAAATTTTAGACATCTATTGTGGGACAAATATTATATTCTAGAATGACTTATATTTTAGGACAAATTGAATATATTATTCCTTTTGTCATTATTTATCTGCATCACCAAGTCAAATATATATATAAATTAGTATTTAAACTACTATAAGTTGGAAGCAAAATTACGCTCAAATTATTTGCGTAAATACTTTTTTAGGTTTCAAAAACGAAAAGAAAGTGGGTTTTGAAATTAACTATTATTTAGGTCTAAAATACGTTCAAATTGGTTGCTTTAAAGTTTTTTTAGGTTTAAAAAACAAGAAAAAGAAGTTGGCCTGAAAACTAACTGTATTTTGGGTGCAAAATTACGTTCAAATTGGTTGCGTAAAAGCTTAATTAGTTTTGAAAAACAAGAAAGAAAGTTTATTTGGAAACTTATTGTATTTTGGGTGCTTAAATAAGTGCAATATGGTTGTGGGTTTTTTTAATGTTTGAAATAGAAGAAATAAAGTTTGTCTGGAAACTTACTGTATTTTGGATATGTCACTTGGTGCAATATGGTTGCGAAAATATTTTTTTTAGGTTTGAAAAACAAGAAAGAAAGTTTGTCTCGAAACTCACAATATTTTGGGTGCGTGAATATGTGCAATATGGTTGAGAGTTTTTTTAGGTTGGAAAAATGAGAAAGAAAGTTTGTCTGGAAACTAAATAAGGCCTTCATGAGGACTTTACTCATGAAAATGTGTGCTATCAAACCAAATGAGACTTCCAAGCAGTTATCTTTCAAGAATGAGATAAAAAAATCTTTAGTTTATGCTTCCAAATTCACTTTAGTAGCTAAATTTACCTATAGTAGACCTAAAACTGCAGATATTAAAAATTCCTAAATTCTGTTAAATTAATGGGTCTATATAGTATTTATGTATGATATTAGAGACACTTACTAATAGAATTAGACAATTTAGCTAATGCTATAAAACGTTGGAAAAAATGTTTGGAATATAGGTCAATTTTGACTTAGGTTACTTAAATGGAACCCTCACTTTAATCTCAAAATGGAGTCACTTCAAACTCCAATATGAGTTTCATTTCCTAATATTCTCGAATATTTGTACAACCAAGATTCAATAACTCAAATTGAAAAGATAAATGACATGACTTTATCAATTTGGGTTCCATAAAAAATAAAGTCAGCTTTAACTGTTGTAAAGCTTGGCTTGTATTAGATGTTTCAAAACCTCTTCCTCAAAAACTTTGGGTAGGTTTTGAGGACATAGAGGGTTTCAGGCAAGCACATATGATGATATGTCTTCATATTGTCTCTCTTGTAAACATTTTGGTCACAAAAAATTGAATTGTAATAAAGGTTCATATAACAAAGAAAGTCATGTTGTTTCTGGAAAAAAAAGCTTCCCTCTGAGTCTAACACAAACTCTAACAAGCACCCACTTCCCTTAAAGGAGGAGTGAGTCTAAAAAGTAAAATCTGAAATAATAAATAATAAACAATCTCATATAAATGATCAATCTACATCTTCTGAAAATTTAAAAAAGACAAATCCAATGACACTCTACAATCTACAGATACTTTCTGATAGAAATACTAATATGGATTTCTAATCTAACTTATTGAACCATGAAGTTAAATCATCCTATAATAATGCGGAATAAATACTTACATGATGTAGACATTCTTTGATCTTCAGATTCCTGACTTAGAGCAGATGATCGTCGATCCTTTGCTAGGTTATTGATTCTTCTAAGAGGTGGCAACCAAAACACACTTTTGTAATTGATTCGAAGGAAGAATCAATTTGTTTTTCTTAAAGGATTTTCTCTCTGTATTTCCTTTCGTTGCTTTCAAGAATGAGAAACTCATTCTTATATAGAACTGAAGTGAGAAAACGGTTCTTTATTAAGTAATTGTCTCTAACTTCCACACATTTACTTAACGAAGACCAGTAACGATTCTTCTCTCTTAATTGTCTGTAACTTCCAGACAGTTACTTAATGAAGACCAGTAACGGTTCTTCTCTCTTAATTGTCTGTAACTTCCAGACAGTTACTTAATGAAGACCAGTCCTTATTAAATTGCCACTCTTAGGGACCATAACCCGGTATTATTTTGTTTTACAAAATAACCCCAAAACTTTACGTTTTGCTTAAGTTGTTTATTTCCGAATCCAATCCTTCACAGTATTCGGAATTAAACCTGGTATCTATACAATTACCTCCATGATACATATTTTATCTACTAGTCCGTTCTTTTCTTTATGATTACTTTTATTGGACTAATATTAACGATAGTTCGATACATCGATACGACATGTGACGGTCCAACTTAATGGAGAAATTCCAACAATCTCCCACTTGGATCATCATATGCTACTATAGGATGCATCCACTTAATGAACGTTCTAAATTTCTATCGTCACATAGATAACCTTAACAATCTCGTAAATGACTATTAACGACATAGGACTAAAGTCATCATCAATGCATTTCAAGCCGCAAATAGATGCATCAGTAATCTTGATATCGCAACAATCAACTACATGGATCTATCATGGTGCATAGCATAAGAATAGTATGAAATGTAATCTTACATATCTATTCTTAACTAGTCCCACTTAATTGGAGGTCTACTTACAACAGAGTACGAGTAATAAAATACAAGAGCACACTGAAAACTTGTATATAAATATGTTTGCATTAATGACCTTAAGTCCGCGAATATCATAATACAAACAAATTTAATAGCTTAATACAAACTCCCACTGAAACTAATAATCTTCTAAGTACACAACACCCATGTTAATGGTGTGTTCAATAAAAACTTTAGGTACTAATGCCTTCGTAAGAGGATCTGCTAACATTGAGTTTGTCCCTATGTGCTCCACACTAATTTGACCACTCTATACTCTCTCTTTAACAGACAGGAACTTGATATCTACATGTTTGGACTTAACTGAGCTCCTGTTACTGTTAGAATACTGAACTGCCGAGTTATTGTCACAATATAATCTAAGGGGTTTTTCTATCCCTTCTACGATTCGCAGTCCCGTGACAAAATTTCGCAACCAAAGCGCCTGATTGGATGCCTCGAAACAAGCAACAAATTCCGCAGCCATAGTGGAAGATGCAATGAGTGTTTGTTTAACACTTTTCCATGATATTGCACCTCCCGCTAAAAGGAATATAATGCCTGAGGTTGAACGATGAGAATCCTCACATCCGGCGAAATCCGAGTCGGAATACCCTATGACCTCCAGTTTATCCGACTTCTTATATGTTAACCTCTGATGTTTTGTTTGTTGCAAATACCGGAGAACTCTTTTGACTGCTTTCTAGTGTTCCATCCCCGGATTACTTACGTATCTCCCTAACAGACCCACCAAAAAAGCAATGTTTGGCCGTGTACAAACTTGAGCATACATCAAACTTCCAACAGCCGAAGCATATGGAACCTTTTGCATTTCCTCAATCTCAAGTTTTGTCTTTGGGCATTGCTTAAGGCTAAACTTTTCACCTTTTGATATAGGGGTTTCCTTTCCTTTGTTGTTAGCCATCCCGTAATGTTGTAACATACTCTCAATATACGCCTTTTGTGATAAACTCAAAATTCAATGGGATCGATTCCTGTGAATTTGAATTCCTAACACAAATGATGCATCACCAAGATCTTTCATATCGAATTTGTCCGAAAGAAATTTCTTGGTCGTATGTAACAATTCCTTATCGTTCGTGGCCAATAATATGTCATCAACATACAACACTAGAAATATGAATTTACTCCCACTGAATTTTTGATACACACAATCCTTTACCGAATTTATCTCGAAACCAAATGAGACAATAACTTCAAGGAATTTGTGATACCACTGTCGAGACGATTGCTTGAGACCATAAATAGATTTCTTCAGTTTACATACCGTCGACTTTGGATCACCATAGACAAAGTTTTCAGGTTGTAACATATAGATCGTTTCCTCAATTTCTCCATTAAGAAAGGCGGTCTTTACATCCATTTGATGGAGCTCAAGGTCGAAGTGTGCAACTAATGCCATGATTGTCCGAAAAGAATCCTTCGAAGAAACTGGAGAGAAGGTTTCTTTAAATTCAATCCCTTCACGTTGAGTAAAACCCTTAGCTACAAGTCGCGCTTTATGCCTCTCCACATTACCCTTAGAATCCCGTTTGGTTTTAAAAATCCATTTACAACCAATCGGCTTCTTTCCTCCAGGTAATGGAACAAGCTCCCATACCGCGTTATCTTGCATTGATTTAAACTCTTCGTTCATTGCTTTAATCCAGAAGTGAGAATCAGAACTTTTCATGGCTTCACGAACACTTAAAGGATCGTTTTCTGTTGAACCATAAAATTCTTCATGTTCTTGAAGATACACTATATAGTCTGAAGATATAGCGCTCTTTCTTTCTCTAGTAGATCTACGCAAAGGCATAATTTCTTCATTTTGCATTTGAACTTCTTGAGGAGATAGAGTTTGTTCTTCTTGAACAACTTCATTTTGCTCCATTGGAACAACATCCATAGGAGGAAGATTAACATCATCTTGAGTATCTATATGTTCTAACGAATCTGAAGTGATGATTGGCCTTTTAATTACCATATCATCATCTGACACTATAGTATCATTGTTAGAACCTTCATAAATCTCTATTGATTCTTCCTCAAAATGAATGTTCGTTACTAAATTCTTCCCCCCAAACTCTATATCCTCAAAGAATTTCGCTGTACCCGTCTCAAATATATTCTTTGTGGAAGGATCATAAAACTTAAAACCCCTACTGTGCTCGGGATATCCGATGAAATAACTACTAACCGTTTTGGATTCCAATTTCTTTTCATTCGGCCTATAAGGCTTCGCTTCAGCTGGACATCCCCAAACATGTAAATGTTTTAAACTAGGTTTACGCCCAGTCCAAAGTTCATACGGTGTCTTAGTAGTTGCTTTCTTCGGAACTCTATTAAGTAGGTAGGTCGCACATTTTATTGCTTCTCCCCAGAGTGATATAGGTAATGTTGAATGACTAATCATACTTCTTACCATATCCTTTAATGTACGGTTTCGTCTCTCAGATACTCCATTCATGTTGGGCGAACCCGGCATCGTATACTGAGGGACTATACCACACTCTTCTAGGAACTTTGCAAACGGTCCATGACGTTGTTCACCTGAACCATCATATCTCCCGTAGTATTCACCACCACGGTCCGATTTGACGCACTTAATGTCTTTACCAAGTTGTTTTTCAACTTCAGTCTTAAAGACTTTGAACTTGTCAATGGCCTCTGATTTTTCATGAATGAGATATAGATACCCATATCGTGAAAAGTCGTCAATGAAAGATACAAAATATCGTTGGTCGTTCCATGATGCGGTAGGGAACGGACCGCAAATGTCTGTATGTATCAAATCCAAGACCCCTTTCGCTCTGTATGCATCTAATCGTTTCACTTTGGTCTGTTTTCCTTTTATACATTCAACGCAAACGTTGAAGTCCAAAAAATCCAGTTCACTTAATAAACCTTCTGAAACAAGCTTTTCAATTCTATTTCTAGAAATGTAACCTAATCGCTTGTGCCAAAGTTTTGCTGATTTTTCCATTTTACAATTTAGTTTTCCAGGTACATCTACATTCATTATCTCTTTGTGATCCTTTATAGTATCCAATAAATACAAGTTATCATTTGCTATTAACTTTCCAGAACCAACAACATTACCATGTAAATAAAGACATAAACTTTCATTTCCACATAGACAAGAATAACTTGATTTGTCCAACAACGGAAAAGAAATTAGGTTCCTTCGAAAAGAAGGTACATACAATACGTCTTTTAAATACAAAAAATGTCCACTGGTAAGCAACAAACGAAAATCACAGATATAATGAACTAAACACGAACTGCCATCAGCTGTATAGATGGATGTTTCACCATCACTCAGGCTTCGGTTTCTTATCATACCCTGCAAAGAAATACAAACATGAGTTGTTGCTGCTGTATCAACCCACCAAGTATTTCTTGGCACTGAAACTAAATTGATCTGAGAACAGACCATAGAAGTGAAAATACCTTTGGCTTTCATCATAGCCCTCCATTTTTCACATTCTTTCTTAAAGTGCCCCGGTTTCTTACAATGGAAGCAACGCCCTTTACCAGACGTACCCTTATGCTTCTTTTGTCCCGAACCGGATGCATGTGCATCTGAACCTTCATACTTTCTCTTAATTCCCTTATCCACCTGAGCTTTCACCATTTGCACTTCTGGATGTTCTTGCTTCATCTTTTCCTCCTCTTGCGCTGCCTGAGAGATGAGCTCGTTGAGAGTCCATTTCTCGCGCTGACAATTATAAGAAGTTTCGAAGTTCTTATACTGAGGAGGGAAAGAGTGAAAAGCAAAGCTTACCACAACATCTTCGGGAAGGTCAATCTTAAGTGCTTTCAATTTGGAAGCGATGTTTGACATTTCCAAGATGTGCTCACGAACAGTCCCTTTGCCACGATATTTCATAGAGGCTAGCTTAATAAGCAGCGTCTTAATCTCTACTTTATCGTTCTTGGCAAAACATTTCTCTACCTCTTCGAGAAATATTTTCGCATTAGTGATCTGAGGTGAAACTGCACCACGGAATGCTAATGGAATTGTTTGCTTCATGATCCCTAGACTTATCCTGTTCGACTTTTCCCACGCCTCTGACTCTTTCTTCTCCGTAGGAGAACTGTCATCAGTCAGAGGTTTAGGTTCATCGACCCTTAATGCTAAGTCGTAATCATGGCACATCAAGTGCAGCAACATATTTTTTTTCCACAGCTCAAAGTTGCTCCCATTAAGTATGGGTGCCTTTTTGCCTTCCGGGTTATAGAAATACGAATTTGCTAACATAACAAAATAGCCAAAAACATCCCTTAACATATAACCTCCATAGTATTTAACAAATAAACATAGCATAATAAAATATACTCTTACAACATCAATAAGATACCTTTGGGCAAGCATATTAATTTGTATATGTATGAGTTTGAGCATAATTAATGTTGATCCTTCTAATTGACAAGAAAAAAAAATCTTCCTTTGGGCCGATTTTTTCCTAGTTCAATTTTCTTAATGATCAATTCACAAATAACTATCTCGTGTCTAAGATTAACTATGTCAAACATTAACCTTCCTTTGGGCCGATTAAAATTTACATACTTGTCAATCATAGACTTGTCAAAACTCTAAAATAATTAATTCAGCAATAGGGATCACTTTGGCGATATATTAAATCATTAATTCTTTACCGAAGTTCGGACAACTTAAAACATGCTAATTATTTCGAAAAATACTATACGACTTTACTGAAAATTGAAGGAATAATATTTTCATGTGACGGTCCAACTTAATGGAGAAATTCCAACACTTTCCGCTCTAAAACGAACACAAAACAACTTTCTTGTAACAATAATATCAGCTTTGACGATACTGAATTTAATAAGACAAATGACTCTAAGAAAGATAATAATTATTCTATAGAAGGTAGGAACTGAAAATCTTCAATAGAATGTGAATCAAATGAAGTATCTAGTAATGATGTAATATAAACCCTTCACACCATAAACTCAGGCAACACTTTCACAATATCCAAAGATCTTGAAAACTCAGGTAATTACAATATAGCAACACTTTCACAATATCCAAAGATCCTAAAAACTCAGGTAATTACAATATATCACCTAAAATTTTAAAATCTAGTAGCATACCTTTATCACCAACAATAGAAAAGAAATCTTCCACAAAAAATTTAACAAAAGCATTATCAAGAGACTAAAAAAAATTAAAATCCAGAAAATTATAAAAGTCCCCTTATCTCAAGGGTATTCTACTTTAAAGGATCTTCCAAATCCGCCAACTCTCTATTCAAATGATATTATCAATTCTTAATTGGAATACTAGAGGAATTAGCAATAAAGGATCAAATCAATATAAAAACAAAAATAACTGATTTCATTCCACTACAAGAGCCAATGATCTCAAATGACTAACTAGACAAAATCTTAAAAATACTAATTAATTCGTGTAGAAATCTAATAGCATCTCAAATGAATATTGGACATATTTTCAGAGATCAAAACTTTGCATCCAAACAAATTATGACTTTACTTTTAATCAAGCGTTTGCTCCTTTTGGGCCTATTATATATCTAGAATTCTTAATCTAGGTTATCTTAAACTTGAAAACTAATGTTTGGAAATCAATATTGGTGTGGATTATTTTCGACTAAGGGTAATTTTGTCAGATGTTTTGTGGTATTTCAAGGGTATTGAATGTTTAAGTGTTTTGTAGTGAGAGATTTAAGCTGCCTGGTTGTATTAAATGTTTATTATCCTCATTAATAAAAGTGGTTGGGTATTTATACCCTTAATTATGGGCCACATAGGCTTTCGAGTCAAACTTATGAAATCGGGTCGAGTTCAAAAACCCATTAGTTTATTAAGCACATTAGCAATTAGCTTAGTCAAAATGTGTTTAGTTATTTAATACTTTTGTCCTGTCTGGATACTTTCGTGGGTGATTATTGTCCGGATTACCCATGTCCGGTTTCCACAATGAGTTATGAATATTTCCAGACTTATCAAATATAAATTTCAATATGCTCAAAATTCATTATTATTTGCTTACTAATTATCTATTGGAAAGTATACACGAGACCATTGACACTATAAATTTATAAATTTTTGTAAAATTCAGATCATTAAAAACATTAGATGAAAAGGTCATGCATTTCGTATTTTGAAACGCAAATAACTTAAAAATTATTAAAAAACATTCTTCACGTCCAGGATTACGTCCTCTCACGTAATGTTTGGGCAATTCAAAAGGGGAGGCTAAAGTAGAATTGATTAGATTAATAACTATGGGCTAATTTTTTTCTCTCTATCTTGTATAATTGATTACATTAATAGGCTTAAATCGTTGATTAGTCCCTTGACTATTACGTTTTCTGCGATTTAGTCCCTCGACAAAAAAATCACGGGTGAGGATCCCTTGACTATCAAAAATCTATAATTTCAATCCCTGCGTGTGGTTTTTGTCCTGGTGCTGCCACGTGTCGCCATTGTTAAATGGTTTTTGTTTCATAGATAGTCCCTCGACTTTTAATTCCACTTTTACCCTTTGAGTTTAATATTTTTTTAATATTTTATTTTAATTTTTATTTTAATTTTTTCTCAAAACAGAGTATAGCAAAATTTGCCATACTCTATTTTCCTTTTCTTTTCTTTTTCGTTTTTTTTTCTAAAAAAAAGGTCGAAGCTGCGTGGTAAGGATTGCTAGAAAGAAAGCTGCGTGGTAAAGATTGCTTCGATAAGACTTCGATACCTTTCAATAACACTTCCACCTTCGATACTCTGTTTTTAGTTTCTTTTCTAGAAATTGAGGCAGTAAAAAGGCAACTGAAACGACGTCTTTGTGTCCCATTGTTGTGTTTACCTTTCAGATTGTTATTGTTCAATGGAACAGGTGTTGTTGATCTTCCTCGACGAAATAATGTCATTTGGTCAGAAAATAACGGAATGAAAAACAATGATGCTGTTATGGAAAACAGAAATGAGTTGGGCTCTTTATCCATTTTCAATGACTTGCTGGACGAAGTTGATTACTGGTATATCCCAAATAACATCATCCAAAACCATGATCTAACATTTTCCCTTGAACCAGATAATCATTTACTCAACACGCTAGATTCATCTGCTTCTGCCTCACCTGCCTCCTCTGTTTTCACAAATCTCATTGATCCTACCCATTTTAACTATTTTCCAAACCCCAAACCCTACTTGTCTTTACTCATGAACATTTTTCCAAACAATTCTGTATCTCATGCTTTTGATCCTACCCAAATCGGAGGGTTTATGGACAAATCAACGTCCGGAGCAAATAAAAGTGACGTTGTTGGAATCAGCTGGATTGCTTGGCTTGACGTAAAAGAAGCTGCATTATTAATTCAACCCACACGACCATGCCAAAAACAGTTGTTTCGTTTGTATTTTGTTTTTATTTAGTAGTTTCATTCCTCATGTGATGGTGAATTTGGGTCTAAAGATTTAAGCTTTAAAGACATCTGAGAAACTTTTATCCCCTTTTAGACATTTTGTTTTAATATATTTTGGTTATAAATTCCTCTTTTTGTCATGTTAGTATAACTTTACTTCTAATTATTGATAGTTCTTTTAAAAACTGAGATTTGTTTTTACAATTATCATTACCATTCTGTTTTAGATGCGTAAAAAAAAAGCAATCTGAAAATGATGTAGTGGTAAGGATAGCAAATTTTGTTATACTCTGTTTTGAGAAAAAATTAATGAAGTCGAAATAAGTTCAAACGATATATTTGATAGAAAAATATATACTATTTAGTGAAAAATATATACTATTTAGTGAAAAATAAATTCGTAAAAAGTTTAACAAATTGTACCTAAATATTAGAGACAAAATGAATGTCATGGCCGGGACCAAACTTGGTATAGCGGCAGCAAATGCTGCTGATGTCAGCTGTAAGCCACAACAGTGGGAATATTTCATCTCCCAAAAGTGCGCCACATCAGCGCCACATCAGCATAATCCCCAAATAATTCTGCAAAAATTCTCACTCCACGCAGCAGTGCATATTTCATCTTTCAGCATACCCCACCATATTTTTCTCTCTTCCACATCATTCTATCATACAATATTCTACCATATATTTTTATTTATCTTTCTTATTATTTACTATATATTTAGTTTAAAATTATATGTATTAAAATAAATAATTTTTGTAAATTAACATAATATATTTTCTTTACAAATAAAAACTATAAAATTAAAATAATTAAAAATATAATACATAATATATAGTATATTTAAAAATCAAATTTAAAAATAAAATTGATTTTATTTCCGAAAAACCTTCAACTTTTAATAGAATAAATAATTTACAATTTAATAAAATATATTATTGATCACCTAAATTTATTTGTTTAATTTTTATTTACCAAATTACTAAAAAACTTTCAGTGTCTGAATCAAAGAAACCGAGTCTCTATTTATAGATCTCAAAAAATTATAAATTATGATATAATTTATTTATTTTTTAACTTACAAAAATGCTCCGAAAATTGTTCGGGAAATACTTAATAAAAAAACTTAAAACATTTCGTTGTCCGAATCAAACTAACCAAGTCTCTATTTATAGATCTCAAGAAATTATAAATCATGGTATAATTTATTAATTTTTTTAACTTATAAAAAGTTTCTAAAAATCATTTTGAAAATACTAAATAAATAAAAAATTTAAAAATATTCGGTGTCGGAATCAAACAAACCAAGTCTCTACTCGTAGATATCGAAAAATAAAAAATAATGGTATACTTTTTTTAATTTTTTGACCAACCATTTCTTTTTAAAAAACGTTTTTCTAAAAAACGATTACAATGCATGCTGCACTTGGGCCTTTGAAAGATGAATTAGGGTTCATCTTTTGAACCCCAATCCATCTTTTTCTGCCCGCGTGTATCAAATACACGCTGTTGTGGGAGATGCAGCGCATATTTCAATTGAAATATGCGCTGTTGTGGGAGATGCAGTGCATATTTTAATTAAAATATGTGATGCTGTGGGAGATGCAGCGCATATTTCAATTGAAATATGCGTTGTTGTGGGTGGTCTAATGCCCATGTTATTTGAGATACTAGTTCTGAATTAAATTTTATTAGTTAAATATATATATATATATATATATATATATATATATATATATTAATTTAAATCAAACTAGTAAAAGATTTAAAATTTTAAAAGTGAATATTTACCCAAACAGAGCCGATGCAAATGTAGCTAAAAGTATCTTCCGCGACATCGGTGATCTGATGTTCCTGTAAACAAATTAAATACTTTATGTAAATGGTCCGAAAAATGTGAAAAATATATCATATACTAAAACATTTATTCACCTCTCCCGACAGAGCGCTACCGAAACCATAATCGCCAAAGCGAATGTGAACAGGTATGCCACAAGAATAGGTAGGCTCATGTTTAAATCTACAACAATTTTTAAAAAGATTGATTGTCCTATATATGAGCCTTGTACTACAAGCATCGTGAATAAAACCATGTAATTGTAAATGAAATCGACTATATCTTGGAGATTCATATTCCTGCAGAATAAAATAATTATTAAAATGTACATATATCTATATTCATTTAGAATGTACATATATCTAAATTCGCGTAAAAGGATCCTACCACAGTAAAAAAGATTTGGCGAGCTAGAGAGTTCTAACTAAAAAAGATCAAAGATCAGTATGAATTTGGTGTTTTTGAATTTGGTGTTTTCCATCCTTTGGGTTACAAAGCATCGATAGGCGCTTCTTCGTCGACTTAAGCAGGTGTGTGTCACATGGTCCATAATACCATATATAATCCAAGGGTTATAAAAATTGCTTCTAAAATACTGCGAAACCACAAAACTACACAATATCATTATATATTTATCACCACGTTATTTATTGAGTTGATTATAGCTATATTTGAATTAATATTATATATATCACTAACATTCATAATTTAAAAAATTACTTACTTTTCAATTTTTAGCGGCTCTTCTAATGCAATAAATGCAAAGACAACAGGAATCACCGTGGACAACGAGT
The DNA here is from genome assembly GCA_036936605.1 of Limnanthes douglasii subsp. nivea. Taxonomy (NCBI): domain Eukaryota; kingdom Viridiplantae; phylum Streptophyta; class Magnoliopsida; order Brassicales; family Limnanthaceae; genus Limnanthes; species Limnanthes douglasii. The sequence continues at coordinate 184,287,250 of JAUPFV010000005.1, read as the reverse complement.
TAAAAGTAGATACATATACCTACAATTTTAACGATAAAACCTAGGAAATCACTATAAAAAACGTAAACATGTATATATCCTGTTGAAAAGAAGAACACGCACAATAATCAAAAGAAAAGAATAAAACATCTAACATAAATTTGTATATTTTCTAGTTATCTAAACATGTCTCAAACTTTATCATAAATTTGTATATTTTCTAGTTAACTAAACATGTATCAAGCTTTAACATAAATTTGTATATTTTTTAGTTAACTAAACATGTATCAAGTTTTAACATAAATTTGTACATTTTCTTGTTATATAAATATTTATCAAGCTTGATGTCTTCATCACACTTTACATGTTATACATTTTTAGGTTTTCCTACTGTTTCTTTTAACTGTTTTTTAATCATAAATATAAAACAGTTATAGATTTTACAAGTGTGTTGGTTTTCTTAGTGTTTCCTTTTAATGTATGTTTTCTTACTCTTTCTTTTAACTATTTTCTTTTAATGTAGGTTTTCTTACTGTTTCTTTTAACTGTTTTCTAACCATCACTATGAAACAACTTTAAATGTTATAAGGTTGTAGCTTTATGTTATAAGTGTATTGGTTTTCTTATCGTTTTCTTTTACTATATCAACTTTATTCTTTTCTAACCATAAGTAAGCATTGTGATATTGTCGTGTGGAAAACAATAACCATTCTGATATCCAATGGTAGCACCCATTTTGTCCAGTTCCTCTCCGTGCATAATGCGTAGACAACTCCTTGAATATCGCCCATAATGCACAAGAGTGCGTTAAAGGTAAATAAAGCGGGGTACAAATTACTGATTTTTGCCTATATTGAAAATAAAAATATAGTTAACAATTAATTACAACGTTATATAAACATAATAGTTTTAAAACATATATTCTATTATTTTAAAAACTTATACAAATGCTAAAATATTTTATTAACAAATTAGAACTGAACAAGCAACCATGCAGCGTTGCACATGTTGCTTTCGAATCCAAGAGCGTATCCCCAAAGTGACGAACGGTGACCCGTTGAAGTTTGATATTGTTCTAGTATATTAGAGATGATTAGGGACCGAAACTCTTTCCCTTTGTATAAGGTAAAAAGTAGAGTCCCACAAACACTAACCAATATACCAACAACTTTAGCTTTTCCTGCATTCGTACTTAATTGCAAGGTCTCTAATCTAAAAAATTGTACAATGAAATAGTTTAGTTAGTAATAAAGTCGAAATAAGTTCAAGCGATATATTTGATAGAAAAATATATACTATTTAGTGAAAAATAAATTCGTAAAAAGTTTAACAAATTGTACCTAAATATTAGAGACAAAATGAATGTCATGGCCGGGACCAAACTTGGTATAGCGGCAGCAATTGCTGCTGATGTCAGTTGTAAGCTCCTAAGACCATCCACAGCGGTGGGGATATTTCATCTTCCAAAAGTGCGCCACATCAGCGCCACATCAGTATAATCCCCAAATAAATCTGCAAAAATTATCACTCCAAGTAGCAGTGTATATTTCATCTTTCAGCATACCCCACCATATTTTTCTCTCTTCCACATCATTCTATCATACAATATTCTACCATATCTTTTTATTTATCTTTCTTATTATTTACTATATATTTAGTTTAAAATTATATATATTAAAATAAATAATTTTTGTAAATTAAAATAATATATTTTCTTTACAAATAAAAACTATAAAATTGAAATAATTAAAATTATAATACATAATATATATAGTATAAATAAAAATCAAATTGAAAAATAAAATTGGTTTTATTTCCAAAAAACCTTCAACTTTTAATAGAATAAATAATTTACAATTTAATAAAATATATTATTGATCACCTAAATTTATTTGTTTAATTTTTATTTACCAAATTACTAAAAACAATTCGGTGTCCGAATCATAGAAACCAAGTCTCTATTTATAGATCTCAAAAAATTACAAATTATGATATAATTTATTTATTTTTTTAACTTACAAAAATGTTCCGAAAATTGTTTCGGAAATACTTAATAAAAAAAACTTAAAACATTTTATTGTCCGAATCAAACAAACCAAGTCTCTATTTAAAGATCTCAAGAAATTATAAATCATGATATAATTTATTTATTTATTTAACTTACAAAAATGTTCCGAAAATTGTTTCCGAAATACTTAATAAAAAAAACTTAAAAAATTTCGTTGTCCGAATCAAAAAAACCAAGTCTCTATTTATAGATCTCAAGAAATTATAAATCATGGTATAATTTATTTATTTTTTTAACTTACAAAAATGTTCCAAAAATCATTTTGAAAATACTAAATAAATAAAAAATTCAAAACATTTCGGTGTCGGAATCAAACAAACCAAGTCTCTACTCGTAAATATCGAAAAATAAAAAATAATGGTACAATTTTTTTAATTTTTTGACCAACCATTTCTTTAAAAAAATGTTCTTCTAAAAAAAATACAACTACAGCATGTCAAATGGCATGCTGCACTTGGGCATTTGAAAGATGAATTAGAGTTCATCTTTTGAACCCCAATCCATCTTTTTCTAGCCAACGTGTATCAAATACACACTGTTGTGGGAGATGTAGCGCATATTTCCATTGAAATATGCGCTGATGTGGGAGATGCAGCGCATATTTTAAATGAAATATGAGCTCCTGTGGGAGATGCAGCGTATATTTCAATTGAAATATGCGTTGCTGTGGGTGGTCTAATGCCCATGTTATTTGAGACACTAGTTCTGAATTAAATTTTATTAGTTAAATATATATATATATTAATTTAAATCAAATTAGTAAAAGATTTCAAATTTTAAAAGTGAATATTTACCCAAGCAGAGCCGATGCAAATGTAGCTAAAAGTATCTTCCGCGACATCGGTGATCTGATGTTCCTGTAAACAAATTAAATACTTTGTGTAAATGGTCCGAAAATGTGAAAATATATTATATACTAAAACATTTATTCACCTCTCCCGAAACCATAATCGCCGAAGCGAATGTGAACAGGTATGCCACAAGAATAGGTAGGCTCATGTTTAAATCTACAACAATTTTTAAAAAGATTGTCTGTCCTATATAGGAGGCTTGTACTACAAGCATCGTGAATAAAACCATGTAATTGTAAATGAAATCGACTATATCTTGGAGATTCATATTCCTGTAGAATAAAATAATTATTAAAATGTACATATATCTATATTCATTTTAGAATGTACATATATTTAAATTCGCGTAAAAAGATCCTACCACAGTAAAAAAGATTTGGCGAGCTAGAGAGTCCTAACTAACAAAGATCAAAGATCAGTATGAATTTGGTGTTTTCCATCCTTTGGGTTACAAAGCATCGATAGGCGCTTCTTTGTCGACTTGTGCAGGTGTGTGTCGTTTGGTCCATAATACCATATATAATCCAAGGGTTATAAAAATTGCTCCTAAAATACTGCGAAACCACAAAACTACACAATATCAGTATATATTTATCACCACGTTATTTATTGAGTTGATTATAACTATATTTGAATTAATATTATATATATATAACTAAGATTCATAATTTAAAAAATTACTTACTTTTCAATTTTTAGCGGCTCTTCTAATGCAATAAATGCAAAGACAACAGGAATCACCGTGGACAACGGGTTGAAAGTAGATACATATACCTACAATTTTAACGATAAAACCTAAGAAATCACTATAAAAACGTAAACATGTATATACCATGTTGTAAAGAAGAACACGCACAATAATCAAAAGAAAAGAATAAAACATCTAACATAAATTTGTATATTTTCTAGTTATCTAAACATGTCTCAAACTTTAACATAAATTTGTATATTTTCTAGTTAACTACACATGTATCAAGCTTTAACATAAATTTGTATATTTTCTAGTTAACTAAACATGTATCAAGCTTTAACATAAATATATACATTTTCTTGTTATATAAATATGTATCAAGCTTGATGTCTTCATCACACTTTACATGTTATACATTTTTAGGTTTTCTTACTGTTTCTTTTTACTGTTTTTTAATCATAAATATAAAACAGTTTTAAATTTTACAAGTGTCTTGGTTTTCTTACTGTTTTCTTTTAATGTAGGGTTTTCTTACTGTTTCTTTTTACTGTTTTCTTTTAATGTAAGTCTTCTTACTATTTCTTTTAACTGTTTTCTAACCATCAATATGAAACAACTTTAAATAATGTTATAAGTTTGTAGGTTTATGTTATAAGTGTATTGGTTTTCTTATCGTTTTCTTTTACTATACCAACTTTATTCTTTTCTAACCAAAAGTAAGCATTGTGATATTGCCGTGTGGAAAACAATAACCATTCTGATATCCAATGGTAGCACCCATTTTGTCGAGTTCTTCTCCGTGCATAATGTGTAGACAACCGCTTGAATATCGCCCATAACGCACATGAGTGCATTAAGGGTAAATAAAGCGGGTACAAATTACTAATTTTTGCCTATATTGAAAATTAAAATATAGTTAACAATTAAGTACAACGTTATATAAACATAATAGTTTTAAAACATATATTTTATTATTTTAAAAACTTATACAAATGCTAAAATATTTTATTAAGAAATTAGAACTGAACAAGCAACCATGCAGCGTTGCACATGTTGCTTCTGAATCCAAGAGCGTATCCCCAAAGTGACGAACGGTGACCCGCTGAAGTTTGATATTGTTCTAGTATATTAGAGCTGATTGGGGACCGAAACTCTTTCCCTTTGTATAAGGTAAAAAGTAGAGTCCCACAAACACTGACCAATATACCAACAACTTTAGGTTTTCCTGCATTCGTACTTAATTGCAAGGTCTCTAATCTAAAACATTATACAATGAAATAGTTTAGTTAGTAATAGAGTCGATATAAGTTCAAACGATATATTTGATAGAAAAATATATACTATTTAGTGAAAAATTAATTCGTAAAATGTTTAACAAATTGTACCTAAATATTAGAGACAAAATGAATGTCATGGCCGGGACCAAACTTGGTATAGCGACAGCAAATGCTGTTGATGTCAACTGTAAGCTCCTAAGACCATCCACAGCAGTTCCTAGAGACGCTTACGAGCACAACACTTCTGACGGTGTAAAATAATGAGCTGTTGAAGAAGAATGAGGCCCTTGGCGCGCTTTTGGGAGATGAAATATCCCGACTGCTGTGCATGGTCTTAGGAGCTTACAGCTGACATCAGCAGCATTTGCTGCCGCTATACCAAGTTTGGTCCCGGCCATGTCATTCATTTTGTCTCTAATATTTAGGTACAATTTGTTAAACTTTTTACGAATTTATTTTTCACTAAATAGTATATATTTTTCTATCAAATATATCGTTTGAACTTATTTCGACTTTATTACTAACTAAGCTATTTCATTGTACAATTTTTTAGATTAGAGACCTTCCAATTAAGTACGAATGCAGGAAAAGCTAAAGTTGTTGGTATATTGGTCAGTGTTTGTGAGACTCTACTTTTTACAAAGGGAAGGAGTTTCGGTCCCCAATCAGCTCTAATATGCTAGAACAATATCAAACTTCAACGGGTCACCGTTCGTCACTTTGTTGATACGCTCTTATTTCGACTTTATTACTAACTAAACTATTTTATTGTAAATTTTTTAGATTAGAATGGTTAATAGTCAAGGACTATCTATGAAACAAAAACCATTTAACTATGGCGACACGTGGTAGTACCAGGACAAAAACCACACCTGGGACTGAAATTATAAATTTTTGATAGTCAATGGATCCTCGCCCGTAATACTAAATGACAGAAAACGTGATGGTCGAAGGACGAATCAACGATTTAAGTCTACACTAATAGCTAGGGCCGGACTTTTCCTCTCTTTATCTCGTGGTATTCTATCTTGGAACATTTATGTCCATTTTTTAAACTTTAGGTCCTTTAGACAACTTCAATGTTAGCCACGAAAAAACACACATAAATATTATAAAACAACTCTTATTTAGTATTACCTTAAAAGAAAGAAAAGAAAAACCTTCAAATCGTATCACTTATTATTATTTCTAGTATAGAGTAGCAACAAATAGTTTATAAAAGATTAAAGAAAAAAAACCGTCAAATCGTATCATTTATTATTATTTCTAAAGTATAGAGTAGCAACAAATAGTTTATAAAAGATTAAAGAAAAAAAAACCGTCAAATCGTATCATTTATTATTATTTCTAAAGTATAGAGTTGAAGAATAAAGTTCTATGGTTTTTGGTGCTGGGTATAGATATAGTCTGTGTGCGCAACTAACGTCCTTCTCATCAAACACTCTTCTTCTGCAATTCCTTCACACTTCTCATCTATATCCTAACAACAATAATAATAATAAAATCCAAAATTAATATATAAAAAGAAATTTAAAGAAAAAATCATTAAAATAGTTGTGAAAATAGTGATAAATTAACTGACCTCTGGATTGGCTTCAGAAAGAGAAGCTTCGACGGAAAGTGGGACAGTCCAGACAGCATAGGATAGTGTAGAGCAGAGGAGGAGGGATAAGATAAAGAGGGTGGTGAGCTTGGCCATTGATATATTGAATTTGTAATAAAGGGAGAAGATAAGATTCTTCGATGAATAGAAGAGACCAGAGAGATAGTGTATTTATAGGTAAAAAGAAGAGTCTTTGGTTTATGCGTGTGAATCCGAGAAGTGTATGGTTGGGATTTTCTTCTTTTTTATTATTAGTACAATATTGTTAGCGGAGCAAGAAAAGATTCTCCTTAAAAGCATTATTTTAGAATACTATATGTATATAGAGTTATTACCTTTTGACCAGAATAAATATACTTCATGTATATATCCATGAAGGAATATTTTATTTAGTTTTATTGTAATTAAAATTCGATCGTAATCTAATGTGGAGTGATCTAACACTTGAGAGTAAAATAATTTATAATTTAAAAATCTAATAAACACTCATTTATTATATATCAAGATTTAAATAGACCATCCAACAAACATATCACGGATAATGTTAAAATATTAAGAGACGGTGTATTTAAAATATTTTTATATATAATTCAGCGAAATCTCTATATGTTTTTTATTTTATCAATTTAAAATTTTAAAAGTTCATATTTTTTAAATCGTAATTCGAAAAACAAATCTGAAAATACCATAGGTTTTAATTTTTTTAATAAGAATAAAAATAGTACAACTCATGATATGTTTTGAATTTTTATTTAAAAAAATTATATTTTACACTCGTTTCTCATTGGATGGTTTTGCATCTATCATTTGTAGGTTTCGCATCTATCATAGTTGGTCTCGTTTAACATCTATCATAGTTGGTCTAGTTTCACGTTTATCATAATTATCTCGTGTCGGATATACTAGTACAAATATAAATCTATTCACGTAATAGAATAGAGAGAGACAAATGGGAAAAAGGGTGAAGTAAGAAATATAAAAGATTTTATATAACTAAGTAAGGGTATTTAGGGTATTATTGGGTCTTAGATGGTAAATATTTGAGTGAAATTGGCCTTTATCAGAAATACATAAATATATGAGTCTTAAGTGGATAATAGTATTGATTTGAATCTTAAATGATACTAAACCCTTTATTATTTTTATATATTTAAAAAATAATATAAAATCTGCAAGGGGCTCAATTTATGATAATGTTCTAATTGCCAATAATTTATATATGATCTCAACAAGATTAAAAAAACATGTAACATAATAATTCAGGATGATATGTTGAAAGCTTTCGACACGCTTTCTCATAATTTTATCTATAAAGTTGTTGACTCTTTTGGATTTTCTTCTAAATTTATTAACCTGATTAAGAACTTAATTAGCTCAATGCATGTCTATAAGATTATTAATGGAAAAGTGTTTGATTTCTTTAAAACCAAAAGAGGTTTGAGACAAGGGGACCCTTTGTCCCCCGGTCTTTCCATTTTGGTCGATGAAATTCTAATCAGGGGTGTGTATAAGTTGTTTAATGGTAATAAAACAATGTAGTTCTCCTTTGGAAGAAACTTCTTTATTCCAAGTCTTCTATTTGCTGATGACATCTTGATATTTACAAACATTTTAGATGCTTTTATTGAGAATCTTGGCAAGTTTTTGCAAATTTACCAGAATGTGATTGGGTAAATGATAAACAACTAGAAAACCAAAATCATCATTCCATCAAGAATCAGTACAACTGTAATATCTGCCATTACCAACCTTTCTGGGTTTAAACCAAGCACTCAACCTACTGATTATCTAGGCACTACATTAAATAACAACAATAAAGCGAGCAACTTTGACATCATGATCAACAAAATTAACTCCAAGATCAAAGAATGGGAAGATAAAAAATTATCCTTTGGGGGGGGATGTTAGCTTTGATGAACTCCGTCCTGACGAGTATTCCTACATATTTGGTTCAAAGTTATTCTATCCCTAAATCTATTCTCTATAGGATTGGAAAAGATATTCAGCAAATTATTCTACTACTGATAACAGATTGTATTGGGCTTCATGGAATACTTTGTGTAAACTCTTTAATGAAGGAGACCTAAATATTAGAAACTTAACTGATTTACAGAAGATTTTTGACTCTAAACTTTGGTTGAATTTCAGGAAAAACAAAATCCTATGGGCTAACCTGATGCATAGTATTTACTACAAGACTCTTTATCCTTTACAGACTTCATATACTAGAACTAGCTCTAACATCTCGAAAAGACTTACTAAAATTAAGAAGCTTGCTGAACCTAACATAATATGGAACTTAAGCAAAAGAAATATCGAGTTTTGGCTTGAAAATTGGTATGGCCAGCCTCCTCTTATAGTTCTTAATGATAAATGTGATAACTCTAGTTGTAGGCAGCAATTGGTCAAAGAATTCGAAAAGATGGTAAGTGGAATGTCAACATGCTCAGAATCTTCTTAAATCATACTACTATTAAGAATATTAAAAATACTTATATCCTCAGTAATAAAGATGACTCTATTCTCTGGAAACTTTCCAAATATACCAACTTTAACACAAAGCTTACCTTGAACCATCTAAGAAGTAATGCATAATAACATTATTGTAGGCATAATCATGCACAAAAAGCATTTTAATATTGTTTCAAAATGCTAGTTTTCCTCTAACATTGAATCTCTTAAGCATCTCTTTATTAACTTCAAATTTGCTTGGAGTTTATGGTGCTATTATGTTGGTTTATTTAGAATTAAAATTGAGAATTTTATGACTATAACTCACATCATTAGAGCTTGGTTCTGGTCTACTTCTCAATCTGTTCATATAAGAACCGTAGTGCCTATAATTATTCCGTGGACAGTATGAAAAGCTAGAAACAATAATATATTTAACAATAAGGAGAAGAGTACCGATTCAACTTTAGGTACATTAATAATATTATTGTAGGTCTTGATTATTCTAATAGTCTTAAAGCCAAACACTGGAAGAAAGATATTAAGGTTGCTAAAGACCTGGGATGCATTAGTTGCATACCTCAAAGCAGAAAGTCTAATTACTAAAAATGGTGAGAGGGTGCCCTCTCAGTCCTAACTATGTGAAACTAAATACGGATGCTTCTTGTTAATGGAATGGAAATTCAAGTGGCAGCATTTTAATCAGATATCATAATGGAGAAATCGTTTGAGGAGCTACTTATCTTTATGCAAAGATTACTCCGATTATGGCTTAATCAAGGGCTCTGTTGCTCTGCAAAAGGTATCGTTGGACAAATGTCAAAATAAAAAACGATTCCCTCACCTTAGTTAACATGATTTTGAATAAAATATATCCTTGGACTTTAAACCAAACTCTTCACTTCTGTAGATGATTATTTGCTTTAACAATGTCCATATCTCACATCTCTAGGATCTAAAACAAAGCAGCTGATTGGCTTGCTAAATGGACCCTAAAATGTATGATGAAAACATAGTTTTCTAATTCATAAGCCCCTAATCCTTTAAAAGCCATTACCTTCTTAGAGAGCTTAAATCTTGGTTACTTTAACACTGAAGACTAGCTGATTTATATGTGATGTTATTCCTCCTTCATTTCATAAAGTTACTTCTCTAATTCGTTGTAAGCTATGCTTGAAAATTCCCATTTTTCTACTGTATTTGCAGGATAGGTTTCCAAAAAAAGGAATGTCGATAGATGTAGAAGATGAAGGGCGTTTCGGGGTTGGGACTCTTTTGTTTGGTCAAGGAGAAACTGCAATTTTAATTCTGATTATTTCAACATTTCTTTATGTATTGCTTTAATGAATGGAGGGGAAAGGACTTTTCCTTTGTTTGACCGTAAGCCTTTAAACCTTTAGAATTTTAGCTTTATTGGTTAAGCCTTTTGACCTCATATAAACCCTCTTTTGGGCCTTAATGGTTTAATAAATTTTATTATTTAAAAAGTATTTAATTTTATTATTTACTATGGATCTGATAATTCTCCAAATACCATTTTGTACGAAATCATCAGATATTTTTATATTTTTTTAATCTTTTTTGTTTTGTTTTTTATTTTAATATTTAAAAATCCGTATTTTTAACCGTATTATAATATATATATATATAATTACCATAATTACATTTTTTTAACACAAACAAAACTAGATCCATTAATAATAGTTTTTGAATTTTTTTGATGGGAGACGAAAATGTTTGATTGAGTTTAATTTTATGTTTAATGTATGTTTTTTTTTTCACTTTTTAGAGATTTTTTCAGATATAGTTGAATATATCTCTATTTGTTTTTTCAACTAAATATAGTTGAATATATTTTTTCAGATATATTTAATGAAATATATCTCTATCATTTTTATTAAAGATTCATTAAATAATAAATATATCTCTAACATTTTCATTAAAACTAAATATTTTTGTGATTTTCATTAAAAAAAGAAACATCTTGTTATTTCATCCATAAAGGAAAATCATATTATACCTTTCTTTTAAGGGTAAAGTATCATTGAAGACCCAAAACTCAAACTATTATCTACTTAAGACCCATATTTTCATTATTCTCCGAGAAAGACCCGTTGTAGTTAAATATTTACCATTAAAGACCCATTATTTCCTTAAATACCCTTCTTCATTTATATATAAGGCTTTTAGACCCATACTTCACTTTTTTTCCAATTTTCTTTCTCTCTCTATACATACATGAGTAGAACAGCTCTAATGTTGAGTGATTCTTCATTTTTGTTACTCAATTTTCTTGTTTTTTTTTTCATATGTTTTTTTGTTGTGTTTTTAGTTGATTTTGAAGTTTGATTTTGGATATATGTTTAGATAAGTGGATTTGTGTGTGGTAAGTCGAATTTTGCTTTTGGAATACTGGAAGTACTCGAGATATGTTTTTGTTTCTGATTCTTGGTATTTATCTGGTTTTTACGTTGCTAATGTAGTTTATTTGTTGTATTTCAGTTAGTTTTTTTGTCGATTTTAGTCTGTTTTGAGTTTCTAAGATTTTGGTGTCGAGTAAAAGGGTTCAGGAAGAAGATGTGAAACCTTTGTATCTGTACCTAATGGGAGTTTCAAAACGTGTAATTCTTCTCGAATGGTAGATGCAAAAAAAACACGTTTTTGATAGATGCGAAACGTTATTTATTTATTTTTTTGTAATTCATAACATATCATGAATGGTACAAGTTTGTTTGTCTTAAAAAAACAAAAATAACGGTATTTTTGGATATTTTTTAGTTACGGTTTAAAAGATACAGACTTTTAAAGTTTTAAAATTTTTAATAGTTTCGCAAAGAAGATGTGAAACCTTCTTCGTTATGATAGATGCGAAACCTGTTTTGTTGTGCTAGATGCGAAACCTTCTTTATTTTGGTAAATGTGAAACCTTATTTATTTTGATAGATGCTAAACCTTCTTTATTTTGATTGATGCGAAACCTTCTTTATTTTGATAGATGCTAAACCTCCTTTATTTTGATAGATGCGAAACCTTTTTTATTTTGATAGATGCAAAACCTTTTTGATTTTACTAGATGAAAAACCTCTTTGTTTTAATAGATGCGAAACCTTTTTTTATTTTGATAGATGTGAAACCAGTCACTAGATGCGAAACCATATAACTGAGAAATGTGTGTAAAATATATATTTTTTAAAAAAAAATCAAAACATATCATGAATGGTACTAGTTTTGTTCGTCTTAAAAAAAGAAATGGTATTCTCGGACTCTTTTTCCGAGTTACGGTTTAAAAAATACGGACCTTTAAAAATTAAAATAAAAAAACAAAGAAAGAAAAGTTGGTTAATGTATTTTATATGGAAGGGTATTTAAGGTATAAAATCCTCTAAAACTTTTAGGTCTTTATCCGTAATAGGTTTGTTAAATGGGTCTTTATTGGTAAGTCTCCCATCTTTTAATTTTCCATCCAAACAACCCGAGCCACCTGCCTTCTAACCAAGTAAAAATAATCTTGCCACTATAATCGAGAAACTCATACCCAACAATTCATACTCATGTAAACTCTCTTTGGTTCTAGTTTTTTTTATGGAAATCGATTCCATCAATTATTCATGAAATCAATTTCAATGAGTTTTTATTTTCTACAAATCGATTTCATGAAACTTTCAAGATTTGTTTTTGATTTTTTTCACTTTTTTATTTTTGGAAATTGATTCCAAACATCTTTCAAAGTGTCATGAAATTGATTTTCACAAAAACAAATCTTGAAAAAATAACACATGATTCTGAGTGGGCATTTTGGAATCATGTGTTATTTTTTAAAACTCATGTAATTCTAAGACAATCTTTCAAGATTAGTTGTTCTTTTTGTAAAAATAGTTAAATCTAAGTGAGTATCTCATAAGTGAATCTGTAAAATTGGAATTTTCGAATAGGTTATGAGTAATTTTAAAAAAAAATTGAGTTTTTTTAGATTTTAAAGTTTAATTTTAGAAGTTAAATGATATATGTTGAATATAAATTGATTTAATGATGTGTTTATTGGAATAAGAGTTAGATAATGCATAGTGGCATAAAAAATAAATTAAAAAGTAAATAAATGACAAGATAAAATGAAGTGTTGAGTGTTTAAAAAAATTAAAATGAAAGTAATAAGAGAACTTATAGGAAATAGTTTTACCCTATTTGTTTTAGAAAGATACCGGACTACTAAACACTGTCCACCCACTTTTTGCTTTCAAGAACAAAAACTCTTCACTCTCTCATTTATCTATCCTCTTCTCTCTCTAAAACCTGACAAGTGGTTTCAGTCAAAATTCGGCGAGCTTCCAAAGTGATGTTCCTCCACCGAAATCCTTCACTCCTCCTCCACCATGTTGAAAACAACTAATGCTCCTCCTCCTTCTCTACCAATGTGAGTTTTTTTCAATTTTAAACTAGTTTATTTAATTTTGTAGTTGATTTTAGGTTTGTTATTATTGATTTGAGTTGATTTATTTGTAAAATTGATAGGTTATTTTTAGGATTGAATATTAAAATTAAGTTTAGGGGCTTATCGTAGATTTTAAGTGAACAAACATAGGGCTATCTTCCTTGCCGGAATTGGGAGGAAGATGGCCAGCACCGATGGTGTCGGCCTAGCGCACCATTGGTGCGTAACGTCCGGTTCTGATGCACCATGTGAATGTTTTTCATAATATTTTCCAAAATTTATTTGATTATTTTTAAAAAAAATTAGCATATATACATTGTTTTTAATTGTGTTTTTTTTTTGTTTTTAGTATTTTTTATTATATAATTTAGTTACTAATAATAGTTTTTTTTTTTCAAAAACAAATTATCTTAATAATCTTTGAAGTTTTTCAAAAAAATTAGTATTCATGTATTTAATTTCCGAGAATTTATGTATTTGAAATTTATTTAAGGGTCAAGCTATATATACCCAAAAGTGGTTTAAGTTTACCCAGTTTTGAGTTTACCCACAAGTGGTATAAGTTGACCCAAATTTGACGAAAATATCAGTTTAGGGGTATATAAGCCTTTTTTTACTAACCTTCATCCATCTCATTTTTTTCTCCAAATATCTCTCTCTCACTTCCCTCACTCCTTTCACTTCTCTCTACAACCCTAACCCTCACTTCTCTCTACAACTCTAACCCTCACTTCTCTCTAAAACCTCCAACCTCTCTCTAACATTTCCGACGAACCATAACACCTCCTCCTCCTCTTCCTCTCCTTCTCCTCCTCCGTCATGGTGAAGAAGAAAGATCCACGACCAACAAAGTAAGTTTCTCTAATTTTAATTTCTAGCTTATTTTATTTAGGATAGAAATTTGTGAATTTGGTTAGGATTTTGAGTTATAGTAGAATTAGGTTAGAAATTCGAGTTTTTGGTAGGATTCGGAGGCCATTTTCAGCCCAGTTTTCGGTTGGAAAATGGCCGACAGCCTTAATGGTGGGGTGCGCCAAGCACCCCATCAGTACGTATGCCTAGTAACGGTGGGGTGCGCCAGGCAGCCCATAGGTACATGGGTTGCGTACCGGCTGGTACGCTAGGCCTGTACCAACTGGTACATGGGTTGTGCACCATTGGTGTACAACCAAAATTTATTTATTTTTAAATAATTTTTTAATAATTAAATCCTTAATTGTTTTTTTAAATTCCCAAAACAAAAAAAATAAGTTTTTACCTTAATTCCGGTTAATTCATGTTTGATTTTGTGTTTTTATTAGAAGAAGTTAAAAAAAATTAAAAAAGAGTTTGAATGTTCTTGATGCAACTTTGAATGTTCAAGAACATTTGAAGAACTTCACAAAATTGTAGCAATATGAGGTTTGATCTAGTAAGAAGTTGTGTTTTTTTAGTCTACAACTAAATAGAATTTTTATGAATTGAGGCTACATAAGATATACTTAGTGTTTTTTTACTTAGTAGTACTTTTCTAATTAAATAAAAGTTTGAGTGTATTTTCTTCCTAAAAAAATAACTGTATTTTTTTTGGATAAACTTAAACCACGTTTGGATATATATATATATATATATATATATATATATATATATATATATATATATATATAGCAATACCCTTTATTTAATGTGACTTCCTTTTTTGTATTGAATTTTAACTATTTCCATAATAACGTATTAAATTTAAATTTAAATTAAATTAATAAATTACACATCAAACTCAATGAAAACTATCGTAATGAAACTTCCATTAATTTAATAAAAATAAATTATTAATAACTAGTGTTATAATTAGTTTAAATCTAAATTTTATTTTCTTAAAATAAAAAATGAATAAATACACATAATGAATGATGAAATCAATTAAATCTATATATATATATATATATATATAGGGTAACAAACCAATTATATATATATAGTAGTAATTATATTTAAATTTTAATGAATAAAAATATTAAAACCAATAATTTTATTTAAATCTAAATTTTAATTTTTGAAAATCTCGTAAATATTTAATAAACAAAACCCATCAATATCGAGGTTAGTTAAAAGGATTATATAAAACCTGACAAAAATTCAAATTTTTCTATATATATTATCTAAAATAACAATTATATTTAAAGTTTAATTAGTAAAAATGTTAATGTTAGTTACAATTTTGTTATTGTATTTTAATTTTCTAAAGTACCATATAAATTTAATGAATAGACACAGTAAATGTTAAGATTAGTTTAAAAATTAAAATTTAATGATTACCCACAATAAATGTTTAGGAGTAATAAAATCTAATAAATTTTCAATTGATTTTGGTTTAATCTGAAAATAATAATTTGAATTAAATCAATAGTTTATGTCTGGCATTCAAAACATATTCGCCATGAATACCAAGTTTTTAAAAAATATCAAACTAAATAAATAAATAAAACTATTAAAACATTTAAAAATCGAATTTAAAAAAATCAAAGTAAGTAAATAAACAGAAATCACTAAAACCGGTGGAAATAGGGGTTCAAACCAATAATTCACATTTAAAGACCAACTTGTTTTTGTGATCATGCACCACTCGTTCAAGGGTTCTAAACCGATGGTGCATGGCCATAAAGCCTGTGGCCATGAGGCCATGCACCACTGGTTTAGGGTCCCAACACCGAAGGTGCCGAGGCCTTGCACCACCGGTTCATGGACCTTGCACTGGTGGTTTAGGGAACCTAGACCAGTGGTGCAGGGTGCTAGAACCGATGCTAGTGCACCTACGCACTGGTTCTAGCATATAGAGCCAATGGTGTGTGGATGTACCACCACCAGATATATTTTACAGAAATAAAAAAGCCTCACCTTTTGGCGAACGTACCTCCGCCTCCGGCGATAGTAGCTCTTGTATGGAAGTCTCATGTTGCAATTGAATCATGTTTTATGTTGTATTTTTTAAGAGAAGTTTAAATTTTTTTGAAGAACAAATTTGAATATTGAAAAAAAAGGTTTCAATGTTCAAAAACTAATAACTATTTTGTAAGAACATCTAAAATTGTAGAAAAACAAATTAAATTTTAGAAAATGAAAGTGTTTGTTTTGGTGGGGTTAGTAAATAAAGTTGATTTTGATTTTGAAATTTATGAGAATATGATATACTTATTGTTTTATTTTCAATAATGAGAGTTGCGGAAATAAATCCAATTGTGATACATTTTGTATTCTGAAAATCAAACATCGGTCAAACACGATTTTTGGATGGGGTTAGATGAGAATTGAGTGAAAATAGCTTAACCCAATATTTTTTAGATAGTTACAGGACCAATGAGAAGTGATAGAGTGGGACATTTAAAAAAATTAGATAGATGTTGGGTCATTCTAGAATTGATTTTTTTCCATTAAATAGTGAATATTTCTCTAGCCTTTTCATTAAAAATACTCTCAAATTTAATTAATCAAAGTTTGACGATCAACTAAGGTTTTAGAGCCTTTTATAAAAGTGTTCAAAACCATAAAAAAATTATAGTTAGTTGTTAGCGTAATAAAATAAAACTCAGCCAAATTTAGGTGTTTTGAATAAATAAAACAAAAATAGAAATTTGCTCATAAACTCGAAAAAATATGAATGAGGTCATAAATGCTAGATTTTTGGGCCTCAACTTCATCACCTAGCTTCACCCGTCATACTTCCGGAAGTCGTTGGACTTCTTGACGCGTTGGATTTGAGCGCCTGCACCGCATAATTCTAATACCCGATTCTCAAATAAGTCTTGTTTCCTTTTATCCAAAAAAGGTCATATAGCTATGGGCATGTGCTACTACATAAATAAATAAAAAACTACGATAGATGTGAGACCCGTCTAAATTTGAAATTTTTACAGTAGATGAGAAAAAATTAAAAAAAAATTAAAAAAATATTATGAATGGAGATAGTTGTGTTGGTCTTAAAAAAATAAAACCAAAAGGATAATTGAGGATTGAGGATAATTGAGGATTGAAAGATGAGTTGGGGTAAAAAACGACATGTTTATTGCATTTTTTGAAATATAGGGGACCGGTTTATAACAGAGGTAAAAGATGAGGACTAACGTGAGACAGGTGGCAAACACAGGGTGTACCGTGTCTTTTAGCCTTCAAAACTCATTCACTTTATTTTTCCAAAGGCATATGTTTTGATTTTTTAATGATGGACAAAACAAAACCCATGAGTGATAATTTTGGGGAATATTTTTTTCCTATTAAAGTACACATAATTCTGTAACTGTAATACAATTATTTTATCAAGACTAATTTTGCACCTCAATTACACGTATTTTTGCGCATTGAACACAATCTATTTTTATAAGTTTTTTTAACATAAAGTGCACATATTTTCGCAACTACCGAAATGCTAGTTGTTTCACACTTAATTAACCTTTAGTTTCATAAAACAAGTTTGTATTTTGTTCTTTCACACATTCAGACTTATTTAACAACCAAAATCCTATTTTAAAACTATTTTCTTTTTATTTTTACAGTAGATTTGCAAGTATTTCCGCAACTAAACAATAGTTTCTTTTTAGTGCACATAATTCCGCAACGAGAAAAAAAAAATTCGCAACCAAATTGCATGTAATTCCGCAACTCGAAAATAGATGTTTTTTTTATCAGATTACTTTTGAACCCAAATTAAACATATCTTCGCAACTGAACCACAATCGAATTTATATTCTGCATATATTTCATATATTTACTTTTATTCGTCTTAAAAACAAAAATAATGGTATTTTTGTATATTCTTTCGGAAGTCTGGTTTGAAAGATATGATATTTTAAAAACATTATAAGGTATTTTCACACTACTAGGTGGTTATATGTAAATAGTAATTTATCACCGGATGGTTCGTACTTTAACAAACCTTGGGTTATTATTTGTGTATTACCCTTATTAATCCTCCACTATGATTTTTAAAAATTAATTTAATAAGTAAATTTAGTCGAGAGAAAATTAAAATATTTATCATAAACGAAATATTTGAGATATTCTTTTAATATATCTATATTCATTACTAGATATTCAAAGTTATTAGATTTTATATACCTATATTCTTACAATACTTATGATGGGGTCAGATTTCTTTTAGTGCACTAGTGGGAAATTTAGACCCAAAATAAAAATCATACCGACTACGACTCAGCTGTGTGTCAGTTGTATTTTTACTTATGAAGTATCATAATTAATGGTTAATGGAATTTTAGGCTTAAATGTTTTGACCCGTATTCATGTCCCGATCTATTTGACTCATTAACCCAAAGTTAGACTCTAAAGACTCAAAAGAACAGCATTTAAGAGGTTTGGAATTAAATATAGCAGCTCAATTATCTCTCTACCTTCCACCTTAAAATTTAATTTAATACCTAAAGAGTTACATAAATACCCTATGACTAAGTTTTATCCTCACCGGATTGGCGACC
Source organism: Limnanthes douglasii subsp. nivea (assembly GCA_036936605.1). NCBI lineage: Eukaryota > Viridiplantae > Streptophyta > Magnoliopsida > Brassicales > Limnanthaceae > Limnanthes > Limnanthes douglasii. The sequence continues at coordinate 184,268,439 of JAUPFV010000005.1, read as the reverse complement.
ACAGTGGGAGCAGTATCGTAAGGTACCTGAATATCAATATCCAAAACCTAACATACGCAGTTAACATTCGAAGTTCTTTGGAGCATGGATTGTCATATGCAAATAGACCCCCCCCCCCCTCATTGAAAATAAGGAGGTTAAGGTCGAAGATGAGAATGTACATACAACCCATGTGAATAGAAATGTTGAAGAAATATTTCTTATGCAAGAGGAGTGTGACCAATTACGAACAAACATCAAAGTTTTGAGAGCGTAGAGACACGCTAAGAAGGATTTGGGGGAAAATATTCCATCTGATTATCCAAAATCCAATGAGCTGGATAATAAAAATCAAGGTTGCGATAATCAATCCCCTAAAGCCCATCAAGAATCTAAAAAGGAGCATCGAGCTAAATACTATTCTAGCACTTTGGAATCTGTCGAAGGCTCAACTACAGACTCATAAGTTTCATCGTCTTCCTCAAGCAGTCCTCGAGCAGTGATCATTGTTGAAAGAAAAAGAAAGGGAAGGTTCAGTCTAAAAAACATTCAAAAAATACCACAAAACAAGTAAACAGGACCCTTCGGAAAAGAAAATGACCCGAAAAGGTAAAGAAAAAAATGAAAGAATATCAGGAGAAAATGAAATGGTCAGCTGACCATAACATAGATCACTTGCTCAATGATCAGTCTGTTGTGCAATCAAAGCCCAATATTTTTACCACTCCCAATCAGTATCATATGTTTACCTAATGATATAATCAAAGGAAGTCACCGATCTTCAAAAATCCTCTTCAGACATCTACCTAGGCGTTTTGACAGTTCGAAAATGGAATAATATGATGGGATCCATGACCCTGATGATAATCTCGAGAAATTTAAGAATTTCATGATGAGCTTTGATGATGATGATGACGACGATGATAGGCTATTGTGCTGAGCCTTTTCACAAACTTTCAAAGGTAGCCCTTTGAAGTGGTATAATAAATTACCGCATGGATCAATAAAAAATTTCGACATGTTTTGGATGACATTTCGAAGGTAGTTTGTAGGATGTAAGAACTTAGAGGGAATGAAGATATGATAATCCACTATTGGCAACAACCAAATAAATCTTTAAAAGATTACACCAACCATTTTGTGAACACTAAAGATGGGTTGGCAGATTTCTTTGAATATGTGGCCATAGTTGCACTTATAAAAAGGTTGTTAGCTGGTGAATTGGTTGATTCAGTGACCCGAATAAAGGCAATGACTTGAGGTGGTATTTTAAACCTGGTCGGAAAGTAAAACACTAGGGAGAAAGCCAAGAGATTGAGGAAATTTCATTAGTATAGTCTGTTCTTTCAGCACCTCTCCCACAATTATAAGGTTTATTAATTATATTCCAAGTAATAACGTTGTACACATAGTTTACATTTGTGTATGAATGTATAGCGTAATTTATAAGTCTAATTTTTAAATTCTCCTAATCGTTTTATAACTCATGTGTGCAAAGCTACCATGCCGCAACAAATAACTGCCATGTGAGTAAGAATAAATACAGTCCGTTATTTTATTAATGATATGAATTAAAAGTATATAATTTAAAAAAATTGTCATAATAGTATCATTTTTGAACAAAGAGACCTTATCACTCTCTCACCTCTTCAACCACGATCTTCATCTTCGCCCTTCCTAGCTTTACAAAACAAAACCCATCAAATCGAGAAAAATCAGCCAAAATCTTCGACCTTGAAGCTTCACCAGACAAAACCCATTAAAACCAAAAAGACTAGGCATAAACTTCGTTCATCAACTCAACACCATCGAAAAATCTAACCTGATTGAACACAAAGCAAAAGGAAATAGAATAGAAATCAAGACTAGAAGCCATTTGAGCGTCCATGTAAGAATTACTATTGAGAAAGTGTTAAATCTTCAATTTTCTAGGAATTAGGGTTTTTTCTCAAATAACACAACCCTAATCCTTCAAGAAAAGATATGGCTTTTAATTTGACAGGAGCTCCAATTTTGTTGAAATCAAAAATTTCCAATGATTTACTGGTCGAGGTCGCTCACCATTCTGTTGCCTCATTCTGTTCTTTGAAGATATGAATGATCTTCATATTCGATGAAACAAGCTTGAGGTAGCAGCTAATAATATCTTTAAGGTACCAAAGGCTTCTTCCAGAGAGTAACATTTCAGCAAGAACTCGCGAGTCTGTTTCTATGTCCAGTATGTTAAAACCTTTAGAATAACCTTTAGAATAACCTTTAGATATGTTTTTCTCCAACCTATCCTTTTTCAATCACTAGGGGCACATAGACTTGCATTTCATTATCCATTGCCAAATCGAGTTCGAAAAAATTTGGAAGCTTAGGATTTAAGTTATCCAGGTGCCCCTACTCCAACTATGTTTGCCAAACTCATGTGGTTGAAATATATTAAATGAGTAAATATGCTAAGATGAAAATATGCTAAAGGTTATTTAAGGTAGTTAGCTGAAAGTATTTAATGTTTTTGTAGCGAGTAGCGAGATAATTTAGTTGGTATGGAGCTTAAGCGTAATCCATGTGTTCTCTCTCATTAATAAGGTTTCTTAGGATACTTATAGTTAGAATTAGAGTCATGGGTCGGGTCAAGGTTTTAAGTATTAATGACCTATTTGAGTTATGGGCCAAACCCAAGTTTAAGTTGTTTATCAGCCCGTGATAGTAGACATACTGCAGTCACAAGGCAATAAAACAACTTTATTTTTCAGTCCGAAATTCCCTTAAAAGATGCCCTTCGGACGATAGTCTAAACTACTCTTCGAATTATTCTGACACTACGCTTAACTTACTTCCAAATATATTCAACCTATCAAAAGTGTCATTTTATGTTTTACATTTGTTGAATATGTTCAATGAGTTCATCGTTTTTCCCCTTCCAGGTCTTATATCATTTTGGCGAGTTCATTGTGTTTCGTTTTCACTTCTTTAATCTGATTGTCATTTGTTGGACCCATATCTTTTAGCTAAGAGATAAAAAAAATAAAGCTTTTGTCAAATTCATATTCCGTAATTAAGTGCAGTTAGGTTGCAAAAAAAAAAATTCAGATGTGATTAAACATGGTTGCAAAATTACATGTTAACTGGCTGTGTAATTAAGTGTTAATTGGTTGAGAAATCGATTTTTAGTTCTGTAAATAGACAATTACATGTTCAGTTTGATTCTGGAAGCTCTTAACTTCTTCCTTAACTTATTTTTTATTTTACTTATACATTTAATCTCATGTTCTCTTATATTTCATTTAAAAGGATAATATCTTCGTCACGTGGTCTTTCTAAACGTTTTATAATCTGCAAGTTTGAGTTTTTTTAATCTTTATTTCAAACATACTGTTGTTCTATTTCTTTTTCTTTTATTTATTCATAAACATAAACATCAACGTCAACACCTTCATTACTTTATGTTTCATTTACTTCATTTATAATTTCCAACCTAGTTATCTCTTATTTCTATTTCTCTCACAGTAATTTGTTATTATAATAGGAAAGTTTATTAATTATATTTATAGTTTAAAATGATTTCTAAACACCTTCATTACATTGTGTAAAAAGAATTTCTAAACTTATATTTTTGGTGTTTTACCGTGGAATATTACAAGTAGTTTGTGATAAGGGAGTAGGCACCCATAACTAATATGAATGATACACATCAAAACCAAGCGGAACTAAACAAAGTAGAACCAAGGAAAACAGAGCAGAGCAAGACAAAACCTAGCAGAACAGAGCAAATCGAAGCCGAGCAGGGCCATATAAAGTAGAACGAGCAGAAAGATTGGGAAAGTAGACGATGCGCCCAATCCAAGCAGGATAGGTACGAGGCCGAGCGCGCTCAAACTTACGACGAGTAGAGACCGATTAGAAGCACGCACGCTCGGTCAAAGCAAACACAAGACTTGTCCGCGCCCGGCCATAGTCAAGCAGGTCGTGATCAAAGGCAAGCGCGCTCGAGGAACATAGTGTGCGACATCGCTTGACCAAAACTAAATTGGTATTGGACCCGACCTGAGTGGACATAGCAGCTTTAGCACCCACCGGCCAGAACTACAAAGAATTCCCAGCACGAAAACTTGTTTAACTAACCGTTATGTCGACAAATGATAAACAAAATTAGTATTATAGACTGTATTAAAGGCCGATAATCAAAGAAAGGTAGTTAACAGTCAAATATCCAAGGACCACGATTAAACGGAATTTGTGATAATTAGTTTAATGACGGTCACAGCCCATTATATGTTTGTATTTAATAGGGGAGTTGCGGCCAAGAATAATATAATATAGAGGGCTAAAGGTTTTGTAAAACAGGACGAATTATATCTTCTCGAATCAATAAAATTACTACTTTGGCAGATTCATTGTTTTAGATTTTTCCCTTAACATTTTTGGCGCCGTCTGTGCGAAACGTCAAAAGTAATATTTTTTTCCAATGGTAGTAACTCGATCCGGGATTGGTATCAAATGAGAGACGCATTACCATGACCAACCCCAAACAGAAGCGCTCCGACCGCGGTCGACCCACCAGTGGCACCAGCCATCGCATCACTGGTTGTTAACCTTACCGATCAGCCCTTACCACCTAGCCTTCCCCAGGACATAACCGAAGTTCAGCCAATGAAGCAACACATTTTGACGATGCAAGCGTCCCAGGGTAAGGCGGATCGCGACCAAAAAGCCAGGGACAGAGCAAACAAGATGACCATGGCAGAACTACAGGAAGTTGTCAACATGCTGACGTCAAAACTGCATTCAAACGACTACTAGCGCCCACCCAAGTCGGTCATTGAGGTAAGCCGAGCAGCCGTATGAGAAGGTTCCTCCACGCGGGGCCAGCTCGGTGAAGGAACGGGAGACAGCGGTGGGCAAAAGCGCCATAAACAGTCCGCACCTAGGGATGACAAAGAAGGAGCGAGCGATTAGTATGACCATATACGTCCGACCATGGCCGCTTATGTCCTCAAAGAATCGCCTTTTACCGAAGAAATCTTGGCCGCCCAGCTCCCTAGAAAATTCGACCATTTTCGATTAGAGGATTATGATGGATCTGGGGACCCCGAAAGGCACTTGGAGCAGTTCAGAAATATGATGCTCGCCTTTAATCCAGACTATGCTATGTTATGTACGGCTATTTCCATGACCCTTAAAGGCAATGTGATGGACTGGTTCAGTAGTCTCCCCAAAATTTCCATAAGTGATTTCGCAGGCCTTTGGAGCGCATTCAGGAACCGCTTTGTGGGTAACAAGGAATTACGCCAAGATCCTGATTCCATTATGGACCTCTACCAAAGGAGGGGGGAATCCCTCAAGGGTTACATCGGACAATTCGTGCACGCCATGAATAAACTCCCCGACTTAGCCGAAAATATGACGGTGGCTTCCCTCAAGCGCGGTTTGGACAAGCAAGGTAAGCTACCCCATGCACTTTTTGCCAATGTGTCAAATACCGGGTCGGTAATTCAATAGGGATCATCCGCAGAAGCCAGCGAGCAGCACGAACATGAGATAAACATCGATAGACAAGCCAAACCAGTGCGATAAATGCGCCTGTCTTTCTCAAGCGACAAGCAGGCTGTCATCGCCTCGGAGGTCGCCAAACTACTTGGGCTCGGCCAGATTCGCCGAGTTCGATACCCTACATGGATTGCAAATCTAGTGTTGGTAAAAACAAAGAGCGGTGATTGGCGTATGTGCGTCGACTTCACCGACTTAAACAAAGCATGCCAAGATGACGCCTACCCCTTGCCACGTATTGATCAGCTGGTGGATTCTAGATCCGGTTGTGAATACATGTCATTCATGGATGCATATTTGGGGTACAACTAAATCCGGATGCTCCCACGTGGCGAAGAGCACACAACCTTCCAAACCAAGCGAGGCCTTTATTGCTATACCGTTATGTCGTTCGGACTCAAAAACGCGGGGGCCACCTACCAGCGCCTCGTCAATCAAATTTTCAAACATCAGTTAGGGCATGACCTAGAAGCCTACATCAATGATATGATAGTCAAAACTAATGACATCGACCGACACTTAAGAGCAGTACAAAATGTTTTCACCATCCTGCATAAATATAATCTCAAGTTAAATCCAATAAAATGATCTTTTGGAGTCTCCACAGGTAAATGTTTGGGTTATGTGATCAGCAAGAAAGGCATAGAGGCCGATCCCGCAAAATTACAAACTTTAATGCAAATGGAGCCCCCCTCCGGCATCAAGGAAGTCCAATGCCTCACCGGCCGCCTTGCGGCCTTGTCCAGGTTTATATCCAAGGCCTCAGACAAAAGCCACCCGTTCTTTGGAATACTAGGAGGCGCAAAGAAATTTTCTTGGAACAGTGAATGTGACACCGCCTTCACCGTTTTGAAAGAATATCTTACTTTTCCTGAAATCCTTACTGCTCCAGAGCCCGACGACCCCCTACACATATAGGTGGCCGTCTCTGCCCATGCCGTCAGCGCGGTGTTGGTTAAGGAAGTCAGCAAGAGTCAACTCCTGATTTACTACACTAGCAAATTATTAGCCGATCCCGAAACATGCTACAGAGATCTGGAAAAACTTGCTTTGGGTTTGGTGGTAGCAGCGCGCAAGATGCGGCCATATTTCCAAAGTCACAGCATCACATTCCGCACATCCTCCCCGCTACGTACCATACTGCACAACTCCAACACTTCAGGGCGTCTGACTAAATGGTTTATCGAACTCTGGAAGTATGATATCCGGTTCGAACCGCGTCGAGCAATCAAGGGCCAATCCGTAGCCAACTTCATAACCGAATTCTCTACTCCGTGACCACCTGGCGACAACCCTGATTCCCCCATGGATGGGAGTTCCTGGACCCTAGAAGTCGACGGAGCATCTTCTACCTCGGGTGGTGGAGCTGACACTCTTTTACAAAAACCAGCAGAAGAGTAAATCAAACAAGCTATCCAATTCAACTTCCCAGCAACAAATAATGAGACAGAATATGAGGTAGTTATTGGAGGAATGCGTCTAGCACATATCTGCAGTGCGATCAACATCCATCTACGCTCGGACTCCCAACTAGTTATCAATCAGGCTAAGGGTGTATTTGCCACTAAGCAGGAAGCCACCAAAACTTACCTTGCAATCTTCAAGGAAGTCGAAGCAGAATTCTGTTCTGTCCAGTACGAACAAGTACTCCGCCTTGCTAACTCCGCCGCCGACGCCTTAGCCAAAGCGGCCGTAGCCGCAGACCACCCCCTCATTATTATCCAGGAAGTTCCAAGTACGGCCCATTCCAGCCAGGAATATCAGGTACTTTTCGTCAGTAATACCCACGATTGGTGCATCCCCTTCATCGAGTACCTCACCCATGGAAAAATATCACAAGATAAAGCTTTCGCCCGCACATTCCAGGTCAAAACGGCCAAATATTGCCTGCTTGACAACACCCTATACAGGAAAAGCGCCACCTGGTCACTCCTCTAATGTTTAAACAAAGAGGAAGCTTCATCAATCCTTCATGATTTATATGTCCGCGACTCCGGGGCGCATTGCGGCCATCGAAGCCGCATTCGCCATTTCCTCCTTGAAGGATTTTATTGTCCCGAACTCGCCGCCGACGCTAAACACCTAGTTTAAAAATTTCGTGCATGCTAGCAATATGCTAACTCTGCCATAAGCCGGCCGAGCCAATGACATCTAGTCTTATCCCTTGTCATTTCGACAAATGGGGCATTGATCTCGTTGGACCTTTACCGATGGCTACAGACAAACGATAATTTATAATCGTCGCAATTGACTACTTTACCAAATGGGTAGAGGCCAAAGCCCTGGCGCGCACCGGATCCTTGGAGGTATTTGACTTCATACACAACCAAATACTCACACGCTTTGGCATAGCGCAGGTTCTAATATGGATAATGGGTCTCAATTCAACAACAAAGCACTTTCCACTTCATGTGATAAATATGGCACCACACAGCGCTTCGTCACCCCATACTACCCACAAGCGAATAGACAAGTTGAAGTCACCAACCGTACTATCCTCGACCATCAAGAAAAACCTCGATGGGGCAAAGGGAAGTTGTCCAGACAAGCTAGCCGACTTGTTATGGGCATATCGAACAACACCAAGGGCCACCACGGGCGTGACTCCCTTTTCCATGGTCTATGGAACCGAAACCGTCGTACCAGCTGAAATACTGATCCCTTCTCACCGTATCGCTGCTTATTCTGAAACAGATAACGACTCCAGATGAGCGGCAGACATCGACTTAATTGAGGAGGAGCGCGACCAGGCGCACGTACGAGCTGAGCATTACACAAGCATGATGCGTAGCCATTTTAACTCCCGACTTCGACCGCAGACTTTTCAATTCGGTGATATCGTTATGAAAAAGATTTTCCAGGGAGCGGGCGACCAGAAACTGGGAAAGCTTTGTCCTAACTAGGACGGGCCCTACACCATAATCGCCAAGGGCTATCGTGGAGCATTCCGCCACGCCGATGTCGAGGGCAAAGCACTAAAACACCCATGGAATATAAGTCATCTCAAGTTATACCACCCCACAATGTAAAATTCTCGATGCGCTCTTTTTCCCTTCTAATGGCGCGGAAGGGTATTTTAATGAGGCATCTACTTACTTATTCATCAATACATTTATCGTTTTCGCGAACTATGTGTTTATACTTATTTTCTGTAACTCCGCCACAGGGTCATGGACCACGCCTAAAAGGTTAGGCAATAGGGGCCATACTGTGCCACACTTAGACAAGTTCTAATAGATATGACAAACAGGCTAATTGGCCACGCCCGTTGAACTATGTTAACGGTCCATACTATGCTCAATACCGCACTCAGTATTATTAAACGCGAACTACTCCAAGCCCAATGGGTTACGCAATTGGCCGAACCGGTCGCTCCGCGAACTCAACTATGGGCACTTTGTTAACCATAAGTTACGCAATGAGCCCTACTGTGCTCGATCTTACAGAAAAAGTTCATTATCCGAAGAAAGTAAAATTATAACACGCGCCATGCCATTAGCTCATCCAACAAAAAACACAAGCTAAATTACACAACTAAATCAAGTCTTTGTCACTCCAAAAAAATAATGTTTTTACAAGTTTTTCTCCTACACGATGTATCGGTAGGATTCACTACCACATCGGCGACATCCCCCTTTCCTGTCTCCACCACTGGGAGAAATTTTTTATATGGACAAAAATCCATGTCTGGATTACGGGCCATGAGTTCCATCACCAACTTCACCTTGTCTTTCTACACCTTTCCCAACACCACTTGCATAAGTCGGCAGCAGCTTTCTTCTTCAATCCATCCATCTCGTCGTGCCTTTCTTCTTGTTCTCTCCAAAGTTCAGCCAACTACATTTTCACATCAGCTAGCTCTCCGGAGAGGTCAGCAACATTGGAGGCCTGCTCTTCCACCTCGGTCGTTTGGCGCATGCTTGGCTCCATCAGCTGCGAGTTATGTGCAACAAGGGCCTTATTCTTCTTCAACAGCTCATTATTTTATATCGTCAGGAGTGTTGTGCTCGTCAGCGTCTCTAGGAACTGCTTACTCTCTGCATCTCGCCATGCACATGCCTTTCCTAACTGACGCAATAGCTCATCATTCTTCTTTTGTTCCTTCTCCGCCCGTTGCTTTGCCAATCCATACACATTTTTTATTCGGGCCAGTTCAGTAGTAAGCCCTCGCACGAAGCCAAAAAAACTTGGGCTCTAGCTTCCACCTCTCCATCGCCTGGACGTCCGCTGACGACATGCGCCGATACGCCAAAGCATGCGAGTTATATTGCATCTGCACAAACACATCATTGAAGCACTCATTTTTTCCAATACACGCATATTACAGTCAACTGAATAAATCACAGTTTGCACTCAACACATACGTCCAGAGCCAACTCCAACTGGCGTTGCAAAATCTCGCTTATTGGAAGCGTAGGACAAGTCTGAACTGTGTCGGACCTGATCAATGATCATCTGGAACGACGGAGGTATCACCAGCTTCACTGACGGCTCGGGCAGTGCTTCAGTATGCTGAGGGAGTTGCTGAGCACCATTCCTAGCCTCTCCCGACCTCTCCGACTGCAAGGCCTCAGGCACGAGGAGATTCACCAACGACGCCCCTAACCCAAGGCCATGTACAAAGTTCTTCATTCTCTGTGCCACATGAGGGGGCACATTCTTTTATTTGACCCCTCCATCTGCCTCTGGGCCTTATCATCAGTAACTACTACCTACGGCTCCTTCTTAGACGATTTCTCCTTCTCCTCTAGTTGCACATCGCAAGCATCCTTCACCTGGCCTCCAACGGTTCCGTCCACCTCGTCTTCATCCACCAGCGCCAGTTTCCGTTGTGAAAAGAGGGAAACCTTAATTACCCCCTTTTTCCTTCTTTTTAAAGGACTGACCGCATCCTCCGAGTCTTCCTCACGGGACCTCGTCTTCTTGCCACTTCCTTCCACCTCTAAAGCGACAATGGCCAACTTCCCTTCTTCGTTTGGCATCTCCCTTTTTGTGTCCCCTCAAGCGTAAATCATGAGCTACTCGCTTCCCTTGTCCTCGGACCTGCTGGCATAGTTAGACCCAGCCCAAAAAAGTCACCTTCTTCACATCTCTGCTCCAATAATGCTCGGAGCCTCTCCAAAGTGGCCTCTTCCTCACTACCAGCCATTAAAACCCTGCTCTCTTCTGCCACCACCAGTTCAGGGATACGCCACAGACCGGATTTAAGATAATTCACCATAGAGAAGACATGTGTCGGCTTGCCTCCTTAAGCAGCGTGCACTGCATCAGATATCTTTGCCAAAAGATTCACTGACCCCTTTGGACGACCCTCTTTGCACCACTCGTGGTATTTCCCCTCACCTACATCAACACGACAAATTACAATCACATTTATAAACTAATCTACAAAAACACTTAAAATGCCTTACATATAGACTTTCACCGCCTTTCTAATTGAAGATTCATCGTAGCACTCTCATGCTCCCAATTACGAGACACATAAATAAATCTATGCTTCCAGGTCTTGTCTGAATTAGGCAGGTCTACTATATGCCTCGGTCCATTTAACTGTACATAAAAGAAGGGCGACCGAGCCAGCTTGGCCACCTTCATCTCCGCTAACACATAGGCCAAGCAGAGAGGTATTTTGAAGTACTGTGCTCAGTAACGTCCTCCACCCATTCACTATTAGATGGGTAGGACAAATACCAATGAAACTAAAAAAGTCCTTAATCAGTGGTGGCAAAGGGAGCCGCAGGCCCCAATCAAACAAGATCGTGAACAAGCAGGTATCCCATTCCTCCGTTGTATAAGGTTAGTCTCCCGCTCGAGGAACCCTAACGGTCACATCGTCGGGAAACCCATATCTACTTCTTAACTCCATTAGAGACCCATCAGTCAGGTACCCATACTTCAAAGTAATCTTGGCGAAATACTCCTCTAAAACCGCCATCTCCTCATACTCCGATTTCAGTACTTTCTTCATTATTTTATTTGGCGCCATGAATGAATTGACTGCAATTACCTAATAGTGGTTATAAGATTAGGTTTTCACTACATGACGCGTGGCATTACTATCAACAAACCCAGGGTTTGATACACATCATGCATTCTTAAAACTCCTACAAACCATTTAAACCATCTCCTCTTACATTATCCACCGAAACAACGAGTAAAAGACTCATAAGATGATACATACCATTTTTATTTTAGTATTCTGCTCTCCGATGATATCTCTGATGACTTCTCCGACGAGTGTCCGAAAAAACCGATTCAAACACGACGATATTGAAGTTCTCCTCTTTAAACTTTCTTTCAACCAAATGCTCACAAAGTACTTTATCAGAATAAAAACTTAAGATTTTTGAAAAAACCATCTAAATAGTTACCCAAACTGTTCACTTACTCTACCATTGTTACAATGATGAAACCTGTCAAATTCTTCATCGAGAACTCAAATGTTTAGCACGTTTTTCTACAGTAATCTGTCAGAAAATCAAACCAAATCAACACACGCTATCAAATCAGCAATTGCCACGTCACGCATATATTTTTTTCATATTTTTTTATTCCATCCAGTAATTTTTTCTCATTTACTATTTGGACTAGGGGGAACCCTGATAAGGGAGTAGACACCCATATCTAATATAAAAGATACACATCAAATCCAAGCGGAACTAAACAAAGTAGAACCGAGGAAAGTAGAGCAGAGCAAGACAAAATCTAGCAGAGCAGAGCATATCGAAGCCGAGCAGGACCATATAAAGTAGAACGAGCAGAAGGATTGGGAAAGCAAAAGATGCGCCCAATCTGAGCCGGACGGGTACGAGGCCGAGCGCGCTCAAACTTACGCCGAGCAGAGCCCGATTAGAAGCATGCATGCTCGGTAAAAAAAACACAAGACTTGTCTGCGCCCGACCATAGTCAAACAGAACGCGATCAAAGGCAAGCACACTCGAGGAACATAGTGTGCGACATCGCTCGACCAAAAGTAAATTGGTATCGGAGCCGGCCTGAGCGGACATGGCAGGTTTAGTACCCACCAGGTAGAACTACAAAGAATGTCCAGCACGACAACTTGTGGAACTAACTGTTATGTCGACAAATGATAAACAAAATTGATATTATAAACTGTATTAATGGCCGGTAATCAAGGAAAGCTAGTCAACAATCAAATATCCAAGGACCACGATTAAAGAGAATTTGTGATAATTAGTTTAATGACGGCCACAGACCATTAAATGTTTGTATTTAATAGGGGAGTTACGACCAAGAATAGTATAGATAGATGGCTAAGGGTTTTGTAAAAGAGGATGATTTCTATCTTCTCGAATCAATAAAATTACTACTTTGGCAGATTCATTGTTTTAGATTTTTCCCTTCCCATTTTGATATCACCTCATTCTAATGCCATCCATTTAAAACATCATGGAATAGTTTTTTATCATCTTGTGTAGAGTTTAATATTTATGTGTTTTAGAAAAAATGACACAATGATAATAAATTAGTATATGAATTACATTTTTTATTATACTTTATTAAAAACATATATTTGAAGTAGTACTTACCACAACTATTGTTACACAACCAAATATTGTTTCTCATTTTCTTATGTAATATTTTTTCACTCAACTTATTATCTTTTCCCTTATTGTAACTGTCAAATTATAGTCATCAATTTTTGGAAAATATTTAACGTATTTGATAATTAAAGTAGCTAATGGCTTTTTAGATGTTGTGAAATATAATACTGTACAAATATACAATATTAGGAGCATAACTACATCTTTGATATCACGTTCTTCTGGTAAAATGATAGCTAGCTTGATTGCATCATACAAAAGTGTTTTATAATTTTAACTATTGGTTGCAGAACCATGTGTAATATGGGTGCGTAGATAGGTTTTTCAGTTGTGAAAAAAAATATCTTCTTTTTTTGTCAGCCAAGAATTTGTAAAATAAGCTATGCTGATTCTGGCTTGTTGTTCTTCATTTGAAAAGGCTTCAACTCCTCTTTTGTTCATATTAATCTCGCGTTCTCCGAATTTGACTCCAAAATAGGAGCATTACATCTTGTTCTGTCAAATTTAACAGGTTTTTCAACAATATATAAAAGTTTGACTTTTTATAGTCAAAATATTTTACTATTTCTCTTATGACATCTTAATTCTTGTTTAAAGTATTAGCAGTATGCTTATGATCATATGCACATTTAATTAGATGGTAAAAATATATATTACATTTAGGTGAGCTTCTCCTATTTGGGACGGAGGGAATATATTATTCCTTTTGTCATTATTTATCTGCATCACCAAGTCAAAAATATATGTAAATTAGTATTTAAACTACTATAAGTTGGGTACAAAATTACGCTCAAATTATTTGCGTAAATACTTTTTTAGGTTTCAAAAACAAAAAGAAAGTGGGTTTTGAAATTAACTATTATTTAGGTCTAAAATTACGTTCAAATTGGTTGCTTAAAAGTTTTGTTAGGTTTAAAAAACAAGAAAAAGAAGTTGGTATGAAAACTAACTGTATTTTGGGTGCAAAATTACGTTCAAATTGGTTGCGTAAAAGTTTTATTAGTTTTGAAAAACAAGAAAGAAAGTTTATTTGGAAACTTATTGTATTTTGGGTACTTAAATAAGTGCAATATGGTTGTGGATTTGTTTTAATGTTTTAAATAGAAGAAATAAAGTTTGTCTGCAAACTTAATGTATTTTGGATATGTCACTTGGTGCAATATGGTTGCGAAAATATATTTTTTAGGTTTGAAAAACAAGAAAGAAAGTTTGTTTGGAAACTCATAATATTTTGGGTGCATCAATATGTGCAATATGGTTGAGAGTTTTTTTAGGTTGGAAAAACGAGAATGAAAGTTTGTCGGAAACTAAATAAGGCCTTCATGAGGACTTTACTCATGAAAATGTGCGCTATCAAACCAAATGAGACTTCCAAGCAGTTATCTTACAAGAATGAGATAAAAAAATCTTTAGTTTATGCTTCCAAATTCACTTTAGTAGCTAAATTTACCTATTGTAGACCTAAAACTGCAAATATTAAAATTTCCTAAATTCTGTTAAATTTCTAGGTCTATATAGTATTTATGTATGGGATTAGAGACACTTACTAATAGAATTAGACAATTTAGCTGATGCTATAAAACGTTGGAAAAAATGTTTGGAATATAGGTCAATTTTGACTTAGGTTACTTAAATGGAACCCTGACTTTAATCTCAAAATGGAGTCACTTCAAACTCCAATATGAGTTTCATTTCCTAATATTCACGAATATTTGTACATCAAAGATTCAATAACTCAAAGTGAAAATATAAATGACATGACTTTATCAGTATGGGTTCCATCAAAAAATAAAGCCAGCTTTAACTGTTGTAAAGCTTGGCTTGTATTAGATGTTTCAAAACCTCTTCCTCAAAAACTTTGGGTAGGTTTTGAGGACAGAGAGGGTTTCAGGCAAGCACATATGATAATATGTCTTTATATTGTCTATCTTGTCAACATTTTGGTCACAAAAAAGTGAATTGTAATAAAAGTTCATATAACAAAGAAAGTCATGTTGCTTCTGGAAAAAAAAGCTTCCCTCTGAGCCTAACACAAACTCCAACAAGCACCCACTTCCCTCAAAGGAGGAGTGAGTCTAAAAAGTAAAATCTGTAATAATAAATAATAAACAATCTCATATAAATGATCAATCTACATCTTCTGAAAATTTAAAAAAGACAAATTCAATGACACTCTACAATCTAAAGATACTTTCTGCTCTAAAACGAACACAAAACAACTTTCTTGTAACAATAATATGAGCTTTAACGATACTGAATTTAATAAGACAAACAACTCTAAGAAAGATAATAATCATTCTATAGAAGGTAGGAATTGAAAATCTTCAATAGAATGTGAATCAATTGAAGTCTCTAGTAATGATGTAATATAAACCCATCACACCATAAACTCACGCAACACTTTCACAATATCCAAAGATCTTGAAAACTCAGGTAATTACAATATAGCAACACTTTCACAATATCCAAAGATCCTAAAAACTCAGGTAATTACAATATATCACCTAAAATTTTAAAATCTAGCAGCACACCTTTATCACCAACAATGGAAAATAAATATTCCGCAAAACATTTAATAAAAGCATTATCAAGAGACTAAAAAATTAAAATCCAGAAAATTATAAAAGTCCCCTTATCTCAAGGGCAGTCTGCTTTAAAGGATCTTCCAAATCTCTCAACTCTCTATTCAAATGA
The DNA here is from genome assembly GCA_036936605.1 of Limnanthes douglasii subsp. nivea. Classification (NCBI taxonomy): domain Eukaryota; kingdom Viridiplantae; phylum Streptophyta; class Magnoliopsida; order Brassicales; family Limnanthaceae; genus Limnanthes; species Limnanthes douglasii. The sequence continues at coordinate 184,252,663 of JAUPFV010000005.1, read as the reverse complement.
TATTATCAATTCTTAATTGGAATACGAGAGGAATTAACAATAAAGGATCAGATCAACATAAAAACAAAAATAACTGATTTCATTCCACTATTAGAGCCAATGATCTCAAATGACTAACTAGACAAAATCTCAAAAGTACTAATTAATTCGTGTAGAAATCTAATAACATCTCAAATGAACATTGGACATATTTTCAGAGATCAAAACTTCGCATCCAAACAAATTATGACTTTACTTTTAATCAAGCTTTTGCTCCTTTTGGGGCTATTATATATCTAGAAGTCTTAATCTTGGTTATCTTAAACTTGAAAAATAATGTTTGGAAATCAATATAAATTTTAATATACTCAAAATTCATTATTATTCGCTTACTAATTATCTATTGGAAAGTATACACGAAACCATTGACACTATAAATTTATAAAATTTTGTAAAATTAAGATCATTAAAAACATTAGATGAAAAGGTCATGCATTCCGTATTTTGAAACGCAAATAACTTCAAAATTATTATAAAACATTCTTCACGTCCAGGATTACGTCCTCTCACGTAATGTTTGGGCAATTCAAAAAGGGGAGGCTAAAGTAGAATTGATTATATTAATAACTAGGGGCTAATTGTTTTTCTCTACAAAAAAATCACGGGTGAGGATCCTTTGACTATCAAAAATCTATAATTTCAGTCCTCGCGCGTGGTTTTTGTCCTGGTGCTGCCACGTGTCACCATAGTTAAATGGTTGTTGTTTCATAGATAGTCCTTCGACTTTTAATTCCACTTTTACCCTTTGAATTTAATATTTTTTTTAATATTTTTTCTCAAACCAGAGTATAGCAAAATTTGTCATACTCTGTTTTCTTTTTCTTTTGTTTTTCGTTTTTTTCTAAAAGAAAGATGGAAGCTGCGTGGTAAGGATTGCTAGAAAGAAAGCTGCGTGGTAAGGATTGCTTCGGTAACACTTCAATACCTTTCAATAACACTTCCACCTTCGATACTCTGTTTTTTTAGTTTTTTTTCTAAAAACTGAGGCAATAAAAAGACTACCAAAACGACGTCTTTGTGTCCTATTGTTGTGTTTACCTTTCAGATTGTTATTGTTCAATGGAACCGGTGTTGTTGATCTTCCTCGACGAAACAACGTCATTTGGTCAGAAAACAACAGAATGAACAACAATGGTGCTGTTATGGAAAACAGAGATGAGTTGGGCTCTTTATCCATTTTCAATGACTTGTTGGACGAAGTTGATTACTGGTATATCCCAAACAGCATCATCCAAAACCATGACCTAACATTTTCCCTTGAACCAGATAATCTTTTACTCAACACACTAGACTCATCTGCTTCTGCCTCACCTGCCTCCTCTGTTTTCACAAATCTCACTGATCCGACCCATTTTAACTATTTTCCAAACCACAAACCCAAATTGTCTTCACTCATGAACGTTTTTCCAAACAATTCTGTATCTCATGGTTTTGATCACACCCAAATCGGAGGGTTTATGGACAATCCAACCTCCGGAGCAAATCAAAGCGACGTTGTTGGAAATTAGCTGGATTGCTTGGCTTGACGTAAAAGAAGCTGCATTATCAATTCAACCCACAAGACCATGCCAAAAAGAGTTGTTCCGTTTGTATTTAGTAGTTTCATTCCTCATGTGATGGTGACTTTGGGTCTAAAGCTTTAAGCTTTAGAGACATCTGGGAAACTTTTATCCCCTTTTAGACATTTTGTTTTAATATATTTTGGTTTTAAATTCTTTTTTTTTTGTCATGTTAGTATAACTTTACTTCGAATTATTGATAGTTCTTTTGAAAACTGAGATTTGTTTTTATAATTATCATTGCCAATCTGTTTTAGATGCGTAAGAGAAAAGCAATCTGAAAATGCGGCTAGTGGTAAGGATAGCAAATTTTGTTATACTTTATTTTGAGAAAAAAATTAAAAAAATTAAAAAAGAACTTTTAAATTCAAACGGTAAAAGTGAAATTAAAAGTCGATCTATGAAACAAAAACCATTTAACTATGGCGACACGTGGTAGTACCAGGACAAAAACCACACCTGGGACTGAAATTATAGATTTTTGATAGTCAAAGGATCCTCACTCGTAATACTAAATGACAGAAAACGTGATGGTCGAGAGACGAATCAACGATTTAAGTCTACACTAATAACTAGGGCCGGACTTTTCCTCTCTTTATCTCGTGGTATTCTATCTTGGAACATTTATGTCCATTTTTTAAACTTTAGGTCCTTTAGACAACTTCAATGTTAGCCACGAAAAAACACACATAAATATTATAAAACAACTCTTATTTAGTATTACCTTAAAAGAAAGAAAAGAAAAACCTTCAAATCGTATCACTTATTATTATTTCTAGTATAGAGTAGCAACAAATAGTTTATAAAAGATTAAAGAAAAAAAACCGTCAAATCGTATCATTTATTATTATTTCTAAAGTATAGAGTAGCAACAAATAGTTTATAAAAGATTAAAGAAAAAAAAACCGTCAAATCGTATCATTTATTATTATTTCTAAAGTATAGAGTTGAAGAATAAAGTTCTATGGTTTTTGGTGCTGGGTATAGATATAGTCTGTGTGCGCAACTAACGTCCTTCTCATCAAACACTCTTCTTCTGCAATTCCTTCACACTTCTCATCTATATCCTAACAACAATAATAATAATAAAATCCAAAATTAATATATAAAAAGAAATTTAAAGAAAAAATCATTAAAATAGTTGTGAAAATAGTGATAAATTAACTGACCTCTGGATTGGCTTCAGAAAGAGAAGCTTCGACGGAAAGTGGGACAGTCCAGACAGCATAGGATAGTGTAGAGCAGAGGAGGAGGGATAAGATAAAGAGGGTGGTGAGCTTGGCCATTGATATATTGAATTTGTAATAAAGGGAGAAGATAAGATTCTTCGATGAATAGAAGAGACCAGAGAGATAGTGTATTTATAGGTAAAAAGAAGAGTCTTTGGTTTATGCGTGTGAATCCGAGAAGTGTATGGTTGGGATTTTCTTCTTTTTTATTATTAGTACAATATTGTTAGCGGAGCAAGAAAAGATTCTCCTTAAAAGCATTATTTTAGAATACTATATGTATATAGAGTTATTACCTTTTGACCAGAATAAATATACTTCATGTATATATCCATGAAGGAATATTTTATTTAGTTTTATTGTAATTAAAATTCGATCGTAATCTAATGTGGAGTGATCTAACACTTGAGAGTAAAATAATTTATAATTTAAAAATCTAATAAACACTCATTTATTATATATCAAGATTTAAATAGACCATCCAACAAACATATCACGGATAATGTTAAAATATTAAGAGACGGTGTATTTAAAATATTTTTATATATAATTCAGCGAAATCTCTATATGTTTTTTATTTTATCAATTTAAAATTTTAAAAGTTCATATTTTTTAAATCGTAATTCGAAAAACAAATCTGAAAATACCATAGGTTTTAATTTTTTTAATAAGAATAAAAATAGTACAACTCGTGATATGTTTTGAATTTTTATTTAAAAAATTATATTTTACACTCGTTTCTCATTGGATGGTTTTGCATCTATCATTTGTAGGTTTCGCATCTATCATAGTTGGTCTCGTTTAACATCTATCATAGTTGGTCTAGTTTCACGTTTATCATAATTATCTCGTGTCGGATATACTAGTACAAATATAAATCTATTCACGTAATAGAATAGAGAGAGACAAATGGGAAAAAGGGTGAAGTAAGAAATATAAAAGATTTTATATAACTAAGTAAGGGTATTTAGGGTATTATTGGGTCTTAGATGGTAAATATTTGAGTGAAATTGGCCTTTATCAGAAATACATAAATATATGAGTCTTAAGTGGATAATAGTATTGATTTGAATCTTAAATGATACTAAACCCTTTATTATTTTTATATATTTAAAAAATAATATAAAATCTGCAAGGGGCTCAATTTATGATAATGTTCTAATTGCCAATAATTTATATATGATCTCAACAAGATTAAAAAAACATGTAACATAATAATTCAGGTTGATATGTCGAAAGCTTTCGACAAGCTTTCTCACAATTTTATTTATAAAGTTGTTGACTCTTTTGGATTTTCTTCTAATTTTGTTAACCTCATTAAGAACTTAATTAGCTCAATGCATGTCTATAAGATTATTAATGGGAAAGTGTTTGATTTTTTTAAAACCAAAAAAGGTTTGAGATAAGGGGACCCTTTGTCCCCCGCTCTTTCCATTTTGGTCGAGGAAATTCTAATCAGGGGTTTGTATAAGTTGTTTAATGGTAATAAAACAATGCAGTTCTCCTTTGGAAGCAGCTTCTTTATTCCAAATCTTCTATTTGCTGATGACATCTTGATATTTACTAACATTTTAGATGCTTCTATTGAGAATCTTGGCAAGTTTTTGCAGATTTACCAGAATGTGTTTGGGCAAATGATAAACAACTAGAAAACCAAAATCATAATTTCATCAAGAATCAGTACAACTGTAATATCTTCCATTACCAACCTTTCTCGGTTTAAACCAAGCACTCAACCTACTGATTATTCTAGGCACTACATTAAATAACAACAATAAAGCCAACAACTTTGACATCATGATCAACAAAATTAACTCCGTCCTGATGAGTATTCCTACATATTTGGTTCAAAGTTGTTCTATCCCTAAATCTATTCTCTATAGGATTGGAAAAGAAATTCAACAAATTAGTCTTCTACTACTGATAACAGATTGTATTGGGTTTCATGGAATACTTTATGTAAACCCTTTAATGAAGGAGACCTAAATATTAGAAACTTAACTGATTTACAGAAGACTTTTGACTCTAAACTGTGGTTGAATTTCAGGAAAAATAAAATCCTATGGGCTAACCCGATGCATAGTATTTACTACAAGACTCTTCATCCTTTGCAGACTTCATATACTAGAACTAGCACTAACACCTAGGAAAGACTTACTAAAATTAAGAAGCTTGCTGAACCTAACATAATATGGAACTTAAGCAAAAGAAATATCGAGTTTTGACTTGAAAATTGGTATGGTCAGCCTCCTCTTATAGTTCTTAATGATAAATGTGATAACTCTAGTTGTAGGCAGCAATTGGTCAAAGAATTCCAAAAAGATGATAAGTGGAATGTCAACATGCTTAGAATCTTCTTAAATCATACTACTATTAAGAATATTAAAAAGACTTATATCCTCAGTAATAAAGATGACTCTATTCTCTGAAGACTTTCCAAATATAGCAACTTTAACACAAACTTTACCTTGAACCATCTAAGGCGTAAGCATAACAAATCAGACTTGTTTGGAAATCTATAGAACTTAGTAATCCCTACAAAATTCTCCTTCCTTTCTTGGAAGCTGATGCATAATAACATTCTTGTAGACACAATCATGCACAAAAAACATTTTAATATTATTTCAAAATGCTAGTTTTCCTCTAACATTGAATCTCATAAGCATCTCTTTATTAACTTCAAATTTGCTTGGAGTTTATGGTGCTATTATGTTGGTTTATATAAAATCAAAATTGAGAATTTTATGACTATAGCTCACATCATTAGAGCTTGGTTATGGTCTACTTCTCAATCTGTTCATATAAGAACCGTAGTGCCTATAACTATTTTGTGGACAATATGGAAAGCTAGAAACAATAATAAATTTAACAATCAGGAGAAGAGTATCGATTCAACTATTATGTACATTAACAATATTATTGTATGTCTTGATTATTCTAATAGTCTTAAAGCCAAACACTAGAAGAAAGATATTAAGGTTGCTAAAGACCTGGAATGCATTAGTTGCATACCTGAAAGCAGAAAGTCTAATTACCAAAAATGGTGCCCTCTCAGTCCTAACTATCTGAAACTAAATACAGATGCTTCCAGTCAATGGAATGGAAATTCATGTGGCAGCATTTTAATCAGATATTATAACGGAGAAATCGTTTGAGGAGCTACTTATCTTTATGCAAAGATTACTCCGATTATGGCTTAATCAAAGGCTTTGTTAGATCGTCTGCTGCTCTGCAAAAGGTATCGTTGGACGAATGTCAAAATAAAAAACGATTCCCTCACCTTAGTTAACATAATTTTAATTAAATATATCCTTGGACTTTATAAACCAAACTCTTCACTTGTGTAGATGATTATTTTCTTTAACAATGTCCATATCTCACATCTCTAGGATCTAAAACAAAGCAGCCGATTGACTTGCTAAATGGACCCTAAAATGTAAGATGCAAACAAATTTTTCTAATTCATAAGCCCCTAATCCTTTAAAATCCATTACCTTCTTAGAGAGCTTAAATCTTGATTACTTTAACACTGAAGACTAGCTGATTTATATTTGCTGTTATTCCTCCTATATTTCATGAAGTTACTTCTCTAATCGGTTGCAAGCTATGCTTGAAAATTCCCATTTTTCTACTGTATTTGCACGATAGGTTTCCATAAAGAGGAATGTAGATAGATGTAGAAGATGAAGGGCGTTTCGGGTTGGGACTCTTGTGTTTCGTCAAGGAGAAACTGAAATTTTAATTCTAATTATTTCAACATTTCTTTATGTATTGCTTTAATGAATGGAGGGAAAATGACTTTTCCTTTGTTTTAGGCTAAGCCTTTAAACTTTAGAATTTTAGCTTTATTGGTTAAGCTTATTGACCTAATATAAACCCTCTTTTGGGCCTTTATGGTTTAATAAATTCTATTATTTAAAAAATCATTTAATTTTATTATTTACTATTTAAGATCCAATTACTTGTGATAATTCTCTGAATACCATCTTGTATAAAATCATCAAACATTTTTATATTTTATTTAATCTTTTTTGTTTTGTTTTTTATTTTTATTTTTAAAAATTGGTATTTTTAATCGTTATTAATATATATATATATATATATATATATATATATATATATAATTACCATAATTAAATTTTTTTAACACAAACAAAACTAGATCTATTAATAATAGTTTTTGAATTTTTTGATTGGAGATGAAAATGTTTGATTGAGTTTAATTTTATGTTTAATGTATTTTTTTTTCACTTTTTGCATATTTTTTCAGATATAGTTGAATATCTCTCTATTTTTTTCGATTTATCAAACACGAAATATATATCTATCATTTTTATTAAAGATTCATTAAATAATGAATATATCTCTAACATTTTCGTTAAAAACTAAATATTTTTGTGATTTTCATTAAAAAGTGAATATATCTCTAGTATTTTGTTTGCACTTTCATTAAATAATGAATATATCTCTAGCATTTTTGCATTCTTCTTCTCTTCATGCACATACCAGACTAAGATAGATGTGAGACCAATGATAAATACAAGACATCATATTGTAAAATATATTTTTTGGCTAAAGCTATATCCCCAAACTTTTATTATTTCCCATGTTTAACAAAGAAACATCTTGTTATTTCATCCATAAAAGAAAATCATATTATACCTATCTTTTAAGGGTAAAGTACCATTTAAGACCCCAAACCCAAACTATTATCTACTTAAGATCCATATTTTCATTATTCTCCGAGAAAGACTCGTTTTAGTTAAATATTTACCATTGAAGACCCACTAATTCCTTAAATACCCTTGTTCATTTATATAAAAGGCTTTTAGACCCATGCTTCACATTTTTTCCCTAATTTTATTTCTCTCTCTATACGTGAATAGAAAAGCTCTAATGTTGGGCGATTCTTCATTTTTGTTACTCAATTTTCTTGTTTTTCTTTTGTTTTCATATATTTTTTGTTGTGTTTTTAGTTGATTTTGAAGTTTAATTTTGGATATATGTTTAGATTAGTAGATTTGTGTGTGGTAAGTCGAATTTTGATTTCGGAATACTATAAGTACTCGAGATATGTTTTTGTTTCTGATTATTGGTATTTATCTGGTTTTTACGTTGCTAATGTAGTTTATTTGTTGTATTTCAGTTAGTTTTTCGTCGATTTTAGTCTGTTTTGAGTTTCTCAGATTTTGGTGTCGAGTAAAATGGTTCAGGAAGAAGATGCGAAACCTTTGTATCTGTACCTACTAAGAGTTGCGAAAACGTGTAATTCTTCTCGAATGGTAGATGAAAAAAACACATTTTTGATAGATGCGAAACATTATTTAATTTGTTTTGTAATTCATAATATATCATGAATGGTACTAGTTTGTTCGTCTTAAAAAAACAAAACTAACGGTATTTTCGGATTTTTTTCGAGTTACGGTTTAAAAGATACAGACTTTTAAAGTTTTAAAATTTTTAAGGGTTTCGCGAAGAATATGCGAAACCTTCTTCGTTATGATAGATGTGAAACCTGTTTTGTTGTGCTAGATGCGAAACCTTCTTTATTTTGGTAGATGCGAAACCTTATTTATTTTGATAGATGTTAAACCTTTTTTTATTTTGACAGATGCAAAACCTTCTTTATTTTGAAAGATGTGAAACCTTCTTTATTTTGATAGATGTGAAACCTTTTTTATTTTGCTAGATGAGAAACCTCTTTGTTTTGATATATGCGAAACCTTCTTTATTTTGATAGATGCGAAACCATTCACTAGATGCGAAACCATATAACTCAACAACGTATGTAAAATATATATTTTAAAAAAAAATTCAAAACATATCATGAATGGTACTAGTTTTGTTCGTCTTAAAAAAACAAAACCAATGATATTTTCGGACTCTTTTTCCGAGTTACGGTTTAAAAGATACGGACCTTTAAAAGTTAAAATTAAAATAAAAACAAAGAAAGAAAAGTTGGTTAATGTATTTTATATAGAAGGGTATTTATGGTATAAAGTCCTCTAAAAGTTTAGGTCTTAATCCGTAATAGGTTTGTTAAATGGGTCTTTATTGGTAAGTCTCCCATATTTTAATTTTCCATCCAAACAATCCGAGCCACCTACCTTCTAAGCAAGTAAAAACAATCTTGCCACTATAATTGAGAAACTCATACCCAACAATTCATACTCATGTAAACTCTCTTTGATTCTAGTTTTTTTTATGGAAATCGATTCCATCAATTGTTCATGAAATCAATTTCAATGAGTTTTTATTTTCTAGAAATCGATTTCATAAAACTTTCGAGATTAATTTTGGTTTTTTTCACTTTTTTATTTTTGGAAATCGATTCCAAACATCTTTCGAAGTGTCATGAAATTGATTTTCACCAAAAAATATCTGGAAAAATTAACGGATGATTCCGAGTGAGCATTTTGGTATCATCTGTTATTTTTTAAAACGCATGTAATTCTGAGACAGTCTTTCAAGATTAGTTGTTCTTTCTGTAAAAACAGCTAAATCTGAGTGGGTATCTCAGAACTGAATCTGCAAAATTGGAATTTTCAAATTTGATGTTTTTAAAACGGATTATGATGTTAGATGAGTATACAACTAAAATACAAGATTATATTACATTGTTGGTTGTCTGGGTGATGTTTTCCAAATTAAATTACGTTGTTGGTTGTTTGGGTGATGTTATGGTATTGGGTCTCTTGTTTGAGTGTTTTCTTCTTCCATTAGGTTATGAGTAATTTTTAAAAAAAATTGAGTTTTTGTTTAGATTTTAAGGTTTAATTTTAGAAGTTAAATGATATATGTTGAATATAAATTGATTTAATGATGTGTTTATTGGAATAAGAGTTAGATAATGCATAGTGGCATCAAAATATAAATTAGAGAGTAAAAATGGCAAGATAAAATCAAGTGTTGAGGATTTAAAAAAATTAAAATGAAAGTAATAATAGAACTTATGGGAAATAGTTTTACCCTATTTGTTTTAGAAAGATGCGGGACCACTAAACAATGTCCACTTACTTTTTGCTTTCAAGAACAAAAACTCTTCACTCTCTCATTTATCTATCCTATTCTCTCTCTAAAATCTGACAAAATTCGGCGAGCTTCCAAAGTGTTGTTCCTCCACCGAAATCCTTCACTCATCCTCCACCATGTTGAAAAAAATGGATGCTCCTCCTCCTTCTCCACCAATGTGAGCTTTTTTTAATTTTAAACTAGTTTATTTAATTTTGTAGTTAATTTTAGGTTTGTTATTATTGATTTGAGTTGATTTATTTGAAAAATTGATAGGTTATTTTTAGGATTGAATATTAAGGTTAAGTTTAGGGGCTTATCCTAGATTTTAAGTGAACAAACCTAGAGTTTTTGGGCCATCTTCCTTGCCAGAATCGGGAGGAAGATGGCCAGCACCGATGGTGTCGGCCTAGCGCACCATTGGTGCGTAACGTCTAGTGCCGATGCACCATTGGTGCGTAACGTCTAGTGCCGATGCACCATGTGAATTTTTTTCATAATATTTTCCAAGATTTATTTGATTATTTTTTTAAAAAAATTCAGCATATAACATTGTTTTTTATTTTTATTTTAGTTTTTAGTATTTTTTATTATATAATTTAGTTATTAATAATAGTTTTTTTTATTCTTTTAAAAAAATTATCTTAAAAATCTTTGAAGTTTTTCAAAAAATTTAGTATTCATGTATTTAATTGCCGAGAATTTATGTATTTGAAATTTATTTAAGGGTCAAGCTATATATACCCAAAACTGGTTTAAGTTTACCCACAAGTGGTATAAGTTGACCCAAATTTGACGAAAATATCCTTTTAGGGGTATATAAGCCTTTTTTTACTAACCTTCATCCATCTCCTTTTTTCTCCAACTCTCTCTCTCTCTCTCACTTCCCTCACTCCTTTCACTTCTCTCTACAACCCTAACCCTCACTTCTCTCTAAAACCTCCAACCTCTCTCTAACATTTCTGACGAACCACAACACCTCCTCATCCTCATCTTCCTCCCCTTCTCCTCCTCCGTCATGGTGAAGAAGAATGATCCACGACCAACAAAGTAAGTTTCTCTAATTTTAATTTCCAGGTTATTTTATTTAGGATAGAAATTTGTGAATTTGGTTAGGATTCTAAGTTATAGTAGAATTAGGTTAGAAATTAGAGTTTTTGGTAGGATTATGAGGTCACTTTCCAGCCCAGTTGTCGGTTGGAAAATGGCCGACAGCCTTAACGGTGGGGTGCGCCAGGCACCCCATCAGTACGTATGCCTAGTAACGGTGGGGTGCGCCAGGTAGCTTATAGGTACACGGGTTGCGTACCGGCTGGTACGCTAGGCCTGTACCAACCGGTACAGGGGTTGTGCACCATTGTTGTACAACCGAAATCTATTTTTTTAATTATTTTTTTAATAATTAAATCCTTAATTGTTTTTAGAACTTCCCAAAACAAAAAACACAAGTTTTTACCTTAATTCCGGTTAATTCATGTTTGATTTTGTGTTTTATTAGAAGAAGTTCAAAAAAATTTAAAAAGAGTTTGATGTTCTTGATGCAACTTTGAATGTTCAAGAACATTTTGAAGAACTTCACAAAATTGCAGCAATATGAGGTTTGATCTAGTAAGAAGTTGTGTTTTTTTAGTCTTGAGCTAAATATAATGTTTTGTGAACTCAGGCTACATAGGATATACTTAGTGTTTTTTTACTTAGTGGTACTTTTGTAATTAAATAAAAGTTTGAGGGTATTTTCCTCCTAAAAAAGAAAAAAAAATCAACTGGGTTTTTTGGATAAACTTAAACCACGTTTGGATATATATATAATGTCTAGGATCCTCTGATAATTGGACCTCATCAATCGACGATTTCAATAACTGCTGCTTTCAGTGCGAGCTCAGTGATCTTCGATCAACTGGTTTCCCGTTCACCTAGATTAACAAGCAGCCTGCCCATCCAATTCTTTCTAAAATTGACCGAGTTCTCGTCAACCCGGATTAGGACGACATTTTCCCTATGTCCAGTGTCCATTTTGGATATCTTAGTACCTCTGATCACACTACGGTCACTCTCAACCTTGGCCTCCCTAGGCCAAGGAGGAAAAAACCCTTTCGATTCTTCAATATGTGGCAATCCTACCCTCAGTATAAGGCCATAGTCACCTCAAGCTAGAATTCCCCTTCTTCATTCTTTGGAATGAGGATGGTCTCTGACAAGCTAGCTCGTCTGCAGCCTGTGTTAGCTTCTCTCAATCGTAAGGAGTTTAGCGACATTTCTTCTAGAGCCTCGGCTGCCCAGAAAGCCTTGTTTGAGGCTCAATCATCTCTAGCCACTGATCCTCTCAATCCTTTGCTCGTTACTAATGAAAATGAGGCTTTTGAATCCTTCATCTTTCTTAGTCGAGAGGAGGAATCTTTCCTAAAACAAAAATCTAGAGAAAACTGGATCAAATTGGGCGACAGAAACACTATACTTTTCCATAAAAATATTAAAGCCCGTCTCTTCCGCAATAAAATTATCTCGATCACCAATTCGCAAGGAGACATAGTTTCCGCAATAAAATTATCTTGACATAGTTTCTTCGTGAATTTCTTCGAGGATTTCCTGGGTACCAAGCATTCTGCCAACTACTCAGGCCTCGTAAAAGTCTCTTCTCTGATCTCTTCCCATGTTACTCAAACGAATAAAGATTCTATGATCCGAGAAATCACTCAGTCTGAAATTAAATCGGCTCTTTTCAGTATTGATAGTGACAAGTCCTCCGGCCCGGATAGTTATAATTCCAGCTTCTTCAAATCCACGTGGAACATCGTGGGTTTGGATATCTGCAAGGGTGTCCAAGAGTTCTTTCTTTCTGGAACCCTTAATGATTCTTGGAATGAAACCTCTATCGCCCTTATCCCTAAAACTGATTCCCCTTCTATTCTTGGGGATTATAAACCCATCGCTCTTTGCAATGTGGTTTACAAAATTATCTCTAAAATTCTGGCCAATAAAATTAAAGCCTCCTTTCCCTATCTGGTCGATTATTCTCAGTCGGCTTTCGTTTCTGGAAGGAGCATAGCTGATAACATCCTCCTCTCCCAGGAGCTTCTTAAAGGCTATAACAACGTCGGTAGAGGGAAAATAGTTTCCCTTAAAATTGATATAATGAAAGCCTTTGACAATGTTCGTTGACACCTCATTCTTGATATTTTAGTTGCAATGCAATTTCCGGAGAAGATGTTTACTTGGATAATCAAATGCATCTCTACCCCCTCTTACTCTATTATTATTAATGGTGACCTTCAGGGTAACTTCAAAGGCAAAAGAGGTCTCCGGAAAGGGGATCCTCTCTCCCCTCTCCTCTTTGTACTTGTTATGCAAGTCCTTTCAGGCATCCTTAAAGAGAAAAGCCAGGATGAGAACTTCCGTTTCCATTGGAAATGCCAAAAGCATAAGATAATCAATCTCTGCTGTGCAGATGATCTAATGATTTTTTGTCATGGTGACCCCCTTTCTCTCAATCTCATCAAGGATGCTCTGGAAGAATTCTACTCCCTCTCGGGGCTTAAAGTTAATCCCTTGAAAAGTCACATTTTCTTCTCAGGGATTGACCAACCTCTCCGTTTAAATCTTTTACCGATCCTGAATTTCCCTGAAGGTACCCTCCATGTAAAGTATCTCGGGGTCCCTCTCATCACTGGTAGACTCTCCCACTCTGACTGTCGTCCCCTTCTACACATAATAACTTCCCGAATTGAATCTTGGACTACTAAGCATCTCTCCTATGCGGGTAGGCTTTAACTAATCAAATCGATTTTATTTGCGAGTTAGGTTTACTAGTCTTCGATTTTTATCCTTCCCTCTAGGATAATTAAGGAGTTAACCCAATATCTTCGTCGTTTTCTTTGGTCCGGCTCGTCAATGAAAATTTTTGGGGCTAAAGTAGCATGGTCGACTGTTTCCACTTCTTATAAAGAGGGCGGCCTTGGGATCCTAGACTTAAAAATATGGAATCAGGCGGCCGTCCTAAAACATCTCTGGTATATTGTTAGTAATAAATCTCATTCTATCTGGTGTGAGTGGATTAGAACTGAAAAGATAAAAAATAAAAGTTTTTGGGAAGTTCCCTTAGCCTCCTATTCCTCTTGGATTTGGAGGAAAATTCTCCAGCTTCGGCCTTTGGCTCGTAATTTGTACAGGGTGGCTATTGGAAATTGAATGAACACTTCATTCTCGCACGAACCATGGCTTCTCTCCTTACCGCTCTCAATCCACTATGGAGCTGACATCATCAGTGACTCCTGATTGGGAAATAACCTAAAAGTCTCGGACATTATCCGCGATGGTGAATGGAATTGGCCTGCTAACCTGAGATCGGCGCGAGCTAGAAGCAGTAATCACCTGGTCGAAATCCACAAGCTTATTCTTTCCCTCCCTCATCCAAACACCTTATCAAAGGATGTTCCTTACTAGGTGGCAAAGGCAGGATGTAACATCTTTACTATTAAGGACACGTACAGAGTCCTTCGCAAGCCTGTCCCTGAAAAGGGATGGGCAGGGTTAGTTTGGAATAAATTTAACATTCTGCGTCATTTCTTTATCTCCTCGTTGGCAATGAAAGGCAAGCTTGCCACCAAAGACAAGTTCCGAAGTTGGGGTTATAATATCCCAACTGAGTGCCCATTTTGCCTCTCTGAGCCGGAAACTATATCTCATATTCTCTTTGACTGTATTTTCCCTCAAAGCATCTGGTCCTATACCAGTAACAAATTTAGCTTTCCTTATCACCACCCTTCGTGTTGGCGAACTTGGATTGATGAGGCTTAAAGATGGTCAAATTCTCAAAACCATTGTATTTGGCGTACTTGTTTCAATGCGGTTATATACCACATTTGGAAGGAGAGGAACTCAAGAATTTTTGGATCTTCTCCGGCTTTGGCCTCATCAATATCTTACCACATCATATCGGATCTCCGATATAGATTTCATGGTACCAAGATTAGCTGGCAAATGTAATGTACTCAAATCTAACTTACTTTTGATTATGTATCAGGTATCCTCTGTCTGGACTGGAGCGTGGATTCCGGATAGGATGCTTATGGAGTCACCACTCAGTCACCTAGTCACTACGCACTCACTACCCTCGTTTCTCTCATGGGCGCCTCTCTTTTCGAGCACCTCTAGGGAGGCTTCTCTATTTAGTTGTGTTGCTCTAGGCATTTGATGTTGTATTCTTGCGGTGCCTTCCCCGGGATTATGTATGAACTTTCTAATTAATTTAAGCTTTTCATTAAAAAAAATACCCTTTATTTGATGTGACTTCTTTTTTTTAATGAATTTTAATTGTTTTCGTAATAACGCATTATATTTAAACTTAAATTAAATTAATAAATTACACATCAAACACAATGAAAACTATTGTAATGAAACTTCCATTAATTTAATAAAAATAAATTATTAATAATGTGTTATAATTAGTTTAAATCTAAATTTTATTTTGTTAAAATAAAAAATGAATAAATACACATAATAAATGATGAAATCAATTAAATCTATATATATATATGGTAAAAACCCAATTATATATATAATAGTAATTATATTTAAATTTTAATGAATAAAAATATTAATACCAATAATTTTATTTTAAATCTAAATTTTAATTTTTTTAAATCTCGTAAAAATTCAATAAACAAAACCCTTCAATATCGAGGTTAGTTAAAAGGATTATATAAAACCTGACAAAAATTCAAAATTTTATATATATATATATATATATATATATATATATATATATTATCTAAAATAACAATTATATTTAAAGTTTAATTAGTAAAAATTTTAATGTTAGTTACAATTTTGTTAAAATTTATATTTTAATTTTTTAAAGTACCATATAAATTCAATGACTAAACGCTAGGGCTGTCAAAAAAATCCGAAAAATCCGATATCCGACCGAAATATTTGATATCGAATCCGAATAAAACGGATAATATCCGTATTCGAAAGAAAACGGATAATATTCGTATCCGAATTCGTATTCGAAAATAGCGGATATGGATATAGTCATATCCGTATTCGAAATATCCGATATCCGAATTTTATAAATAAATATATATAAATTTTTATATTTAAGCATATTTTTAGCTATCCCGCATTGTAAAAAGAAAAACAAATTACTAACAAAGTTGGCTATAAATATATAGGGTTGCTTCTTTGAAAAATGTATCTTATCCCACATCTAAAATTGGAAAAAAGAGTTGTTACCAAGCTGTTTATAAAACACATGGTTGCTTTTTATAACAAGTATATCATTTTTAGTCTTGTGACTCTTATCCCACATTTAAAATGTGGAAAAGAAATGCTACCAAGTTCTCTATAAAAAACATGGTAGCTTTTCAAAATAAATATATTTTTCTTAGTCTCATCCCACATCTAAAATGAGAGTAAGAATTTCTATTAAGGTGCTTTGAAAAGTAGCCCATATATAATAGTGCAATTAGTTAAAAAATTTAGTGGAAATTCGGATTCGGATATTATCCGTATCCGGATAATATCCGTCGGATACGGATTCAGATGTTGTTTTTTATAAAACTTCGGATTCGAATTCGGATTCGGATAGTGATTTCGGATTTCGGATTCGGATATAGGCATATTCTTATCCGAAATATCCGTTTGACAGCCCTACTAAACGCAGTAAATGTTAAGCTTAGTTAAAAAAATTAAAACTTAATGATTAGCCACAATAAATGTTTAGGAGTAATAAAATCTAATAAATTTTCAATTGATTTTGGTTTAATTTGAAAATATAATTTAATTAAATCAATAGTATGTCTCGCATTCAAAAAATATTCTAGTGCGAGGCCATCAATACCAAGTTTTTAAAAAATATCAAACTAAATAAATAAATAAAACTATTAAAACATTTAAAAATCGAATTTAAAAAAATCAAAGTAAGTAAATAAACAAAAATCACTAAAACTGGAAATAGGGGTTCAAACCAATAATACATATTTAAAGACCAACTTGTTTTTGTGATCATGCACCACTCGTTCAGGGGTTTTAAACCGATGGTGCATGGCCATAAAGCCCGTGGCCACGAGGCCCTGCACCACTGGTTTAGGGTCCCAACACCGATGGTGCCGAGGCCTTGCACCACCGGTTCATGGACCTTGCATTGGTGGTTTAGGGAAATGGACTAGTGGTGCAGGGTGCTAGAACCGATGCTAGTGCACCTACGCACTGGTTCTAGCATATAGAGTCAATGGTGTGTAGATGTACCACCACCAGATATATTTTACAAAAATAAAAAAGTCTCACTTTTTTCGGCGAGTGAAATTCTTCCTCCGGCGAACGTACCTCCGCCTCCGACGATAGTAGCTTTTGTATGGAAGTCTCATGTTGCAATTAAATCATGTTTTATGTTGTATTTTTTAAGAGAATTTTAAATATTTTTGAAGAACAAATTTGAATATTGAAAAAAAGGTTTCAATGTTCAAGAACTAATAACTATTTTGTAAGAACATCTAAAATTGTAGAAAAACAAATTAAATTTTAGAAAATGAAAGTGTTTGTTTTGGTGGGGTTAGTAAATAAAGTTGATTTTGATTTTGAAATGTATGAGAATATGATATACTTATTGTTTTATTTTCAATAATGACAGTTGCGGATATAAATCCAATTGTGGTACATTTTGTATTCTGAAAATCAAACATCGGTCGAACACGATTTTTGGATGGGGTTAGATGAGAATTGAGTGAAAATAGCTTGACCCAATATTTTTAAGATAGTTGCAGGACCAATGAGAAGTGGTAGGAGTGGGACATTTAAAAAAATTAGATAGATGCTGGGTCATTCTAAAATTGATTTTTTTATTAAATAGTGAATATTTCTAAAGCCTTTTCATTAAAAATACTCTCAAATAAGTTTGACGATAAAGTAAGGTTTTAGAGCCTTTTATAAAAGTGCTCGAAACCATAAAAAAAATTATAGATAGTTGTTAACGTAATAAAATAAAACTCAGCCAAATTTAGGTGTTTTGAATAAATAAAACAAAAATAGAAAAATGCTCATAAACTCGAAAAACATATGAATGAGGTCATAAATGCTAGATTTTTGGGCCTCAACTTCATCACCTAGCTTCACCCGTGATACTTCTGGAAGTCGTTGGGCTTCTCGACGCGTTGGATTTGAGTGCCCGCACCGCATAATTCTAATACCCGAGTCTCAAATAAGCCATGTTTCCTTTTATCCAAAAAATGTCATATAGCTATGGGCATGTGCTACTAATTCAATAAATAAAAAACTACGATAGATGTGGGACCCGTCTAAATTTGAAATTTTTACAGTAGATGAGAAAAAATTAAAAAATATTTAAAAAATATTATGAATGGAGACAGTTGTGTTGGTCTTAAAAAATAAAACCAAAAGGATAATTGAGGATTGAAAGATGAGTTGGGGTAAAAAAACATGTGTTTATTGCGTTTGTTGAAATATAGGGGACCAGTTTATGACAGAGGTAAAAGATGAGGACTAACGTGAGACAGGTGGCAAACATAGGGTGTACCGTGTTTTTTAGCCTTCAAAACTCATTCACTTTATTTTTCCAAAGGCATATGTTTTGATTTTTTATTGATGGACAAAACAAAACCCATGAGTGATAATTTTAGAGAATATTTTTTTCCTATTAAACATAATTCTGTAACTGTAATACGTTTATTTTATCAAGACTAATTTTTGCAACCCAATTACACATATTTTTGCGCATTGAACACAATCTATTTTTAAAGTTTTTTTAACATAAAGTGCAAATATTTTCGCAATTACCGAAATGATAGTTGTTTCACACTTAATTAACCTTTAGTTTCATAAAACAAGTTTGTATTTTGTTCTTTCACACATTTAGACTTATTTAACAACCAAAATCCTATTTCAAAACTATTTTCTTCTTATTTTTACAGTAGATTTGCAAGTATTTCCACAACTAAACAATAGTTTCTTTTTAGTGCACATAATTCCACAACGAGAAAAAAAATTCGCAACCAAAGTGCATGTAATTCCGCAACTCGAAGACAGATGTTTTTTTTCTTCAGATTACTTTTGAAACCAAATTAAACAGATCTTCGCAACTGAACCACAATCGAATTTATATTTTGTATATATTTCATATATTTACTTTTATTCGTCTTAAAAAACAAAATTTTTTGTATATTCTTTTGGAAGTCTGGTTTGAAAGATATGATATTTACAAAATATTATAAGGTATTTTCACACTACTAGGTGGTTATATGTAAATAATAATTTATCACCGGATGGTTCGTACTTTATCAAACCTTGGATTATTATTGGTATATTACCCTTATTAATCCTCTAATATGATTTTTAAAAATTAAATGTAATAATTAAATTTAGTCGAGAGAAAATTAAAATATTTATCATAAACGAAATATTTGAGATATTCTTTTAATATATCTATATTCATTACTAGATCTTCAAATTTATTAGATTTTATATACCTATATTCTTACAATACTTATGATGGGGTCAGATTTCTTTGAGTGCACTAGTGGGAAATTTAGACCCAAAATAAAAATCATACCGACTACGACTCCGTGTGTCAACTGTATTTTACTTATGAATTATCATAATCAATGGTTAATGGAATTTTAGGCTTAAAGTTTTCTACTCGTATTCATGTCCCGATCCATTTGGCTCATTAACCCAGAGTTAGAATCTAAAGACTCAAAAGAACAGCATTGAAGAGGTTTGGAATTAAATATAGCAGCTCAATTATCTCTCTACCTTCCACCTTAAAATTTAATTTAACACCTAAAGAGTTACGTAAATACCCTCCGACTAAGTTTTATCCTTACCGGATTGGCTAACACAGTGGGAGCAGTATCGTAAGGTACCCGAATATCAATATCCAAAACCTAACATACGCAGTTAACCTTCGAAGTTTTTTGGAGCATGGATTGTGATATGCAAATAGACCCCCCCCCCCTTGAAAATGAGGAGGTTAAGGTCGAAGATGAGAATGTACATACATCCCATGTGAATAGAAATGTTGAAGAAATATTTTTTATGCAAGAGGAGTGTGATCAATTACGAACAAAAATCAAAGTTTTGAGAGTGTAGAGACACGCTAAGAAGGATTTGGGGGAAAATATTCCATCTGATTATCCAAAATCCAATGAGCTGGATAATAAAAATCAAGATGGAGATTATTAATCCCCTAAAGTCCATCAAGAATCTAAAAAGAAGCATCGAGCTAAATACTATTCTAACGCTTCGGAATCTGTCGAAGGCTCAACTACAGACTCATAAGTTTCATCGTCTTCCTCAAGATGTCCTCGAGCAGTGATCATTGTTGAAAGAAAAATAAAGGGAAGGTTCAGTCTAAAAAACATTAAAAAATACCACAAAACAAGTAAACAGGACCCTTCGAAAAAGAAAATGACCCGAAAAAGTAAAGAAAATAATGAAAGAATATCAGGGAAAAATGAAAGGGTCAACTGACCATAGCATATGTCACTTGCTCAATGATCAGTTTGTTGTGCAATCAGAGCCCGAGATTTTTACCACTCCCAATCAGTATCATATGTTAACCTAATGATATAATCAAAGACAGTCACCGATCTTCAAAAATCCTCTCCGGACATACACCTAGGCGTTTTGACAGTTCGAAAATGGAATAATATGATGGGATCCATGACCATGATAATCATCTCGAGAAATTTAGGAATTTCATAATGAGCTTTGATGATGATGATAGGTGTGCTGAGCCTTTTCACAAACTTTCAAAGGTAGCCCTTTGAAGTGGTATAATAGATTACCGCATGGATCAATCAAAAATATTGACATGTTTTGGATGACATTTTGAAGGTAATTTGTAGGATGTAAGAACTTAGAGGGAATGAAGATACGATAATCCATTGTTGGCAACATCCAAATAAATATTTAAAAGATTACACCAACCATTTTGAGAACACTAAAGATGGGTTGGCAGATTTCTTTGAATATGTGGCCATAGTTGCACTTCGGAAAAGGTTGTTAGCTGGTGAATTGGTTGATTCAGTGACCCGAATAAAGGAAATGACTTGAGGTGGTTTTTTAAACCTGGTCGGACAGCAAAACACTAGGGAGAAAACCAAGAGGTTGAGGAAATTTCATTAGTATAGTCTGTCCCTTCAGCCCCTCTCCTACAACTTGGTAGCTAGTCACAAGCTACAATTAGAAATCATCTGAGAGACTCCGGGGAGGGTTCTCATCGGTTAAGACAGAGCCATTCTAATCAGGGAAAACAATCTAGGCCAAGACGGAATCAGTGGGTCCAACCTCGTTATTTCGGAGAACTAATTTAAAATATGACTACCATTTATGATAGGGCCAAGAATGTTGTGAAATTTTGAAAGCCTGCACCTATCCAAACTCCGAGTGTAAATCAAAATACATGATTCTAAAGGTATCACAATGACGTGGGACATAACATTAAGGATTGTATTGTCTTAAAATATGAGATACAATCGTTAATCGAGAACAAAAAATTAACTACTTTCATTAAGTCACAAGTGGGCAATAGGCAAATGAGTAATACCCAATTACAAGTGAGACTCAAGTTGCATCACTAGTTTCCCGAAGGAAAAGTACAAAAGTTCCCAAACAAGAGAGTACAATGGTAATTATTGAGCAGTTCGATGTGGATTCTGAGTACTTGGATCCTGATTTGGATCGGGGTCGAGTGAATGTGGTGGCTTAAAATACTCGAAAGGTTTCCAAAATATGTTGCTTCTTTGAATAAATAAGTATTTTCGAAGGAGATACAATGACTGCACCTTCGAGTTGCTCGAAAAAAAGGCACGTGGTTAGTTTGATCACGTAAATGGAAGGTAAAACGTCTTCACATCTCTACCAAAACCCTTATCCATTCATAATACTTGATAAAGATGATATTGGTTTTGTATCTAAATATTAATCTTCAAACCCTACAAATTTGATTTGATATTACTAATTGAATTCATTTATTATTTATGTTAAAATATATAATATCTATAAGACATTACCTCGTGATAAGATTTAAAGCCGTCTCTTATCGAAAAAAAACATGATTGGATTATCTAGATGATTTTTTTACCACTTTTTTTCAACAATGAGAAATAAATATTTAAAAATATATGTTATTTATCTGGGGATCTTCCGATGGATTTTTATCGCATGAGGCTCACATGGGTGTTCAATAACAAAACATGCTTCTTATGAAGTATTTTTCTCATTTTGACTAATATTTTGAGTTGTAATGTGATCATATAACATGGACTAAAAACAACTTTGCTTCCACGGACTTAATTATATTGTTAGACTCAAAATCTAACAACCTACAAGTCGCGTTCCTGTTGTATAACCAACAAAAACACATCTTATAGCTTTTGAACCTAATTTTATCTCCTTGTAAAAACTATAAACATTTCTTCATCTATCACTACAAAGTATTTAAATCTTCATGTCTAAATGATTTTCAACCCCAGGTTTAGATATCTAAAAAATACTATGAATTATCTTTATCTTTAGACAAATGAACATAGATGCACCTAAAACAATCATCTATGAAAGTTATAATGCATATTTTACCCTCAGGTGTCAATATATCAACTAACTCACATATATTGGTGTGTATCAAGTAATAAACGTTATACACCTTTTTACGATCTTATAAGGTTTATTAATTATATTTCAAGTAATAACGTTGTACACATAGTTTACATTTGTGTATGAATGTATATCATAATTTATAAGTCTAATTTTTAAAATTCTATTAAACATTTTATAACTCATGTGTACAAAGCTACCACACCGCAACAAATAACTGCCATGGGAGTAAGAATGAATACAATCCGTTATTTTATTAATGATATGAATTAAATGTATATAATTTAAAAATATCGTCATACTAGTATCATTTTCCAACAAAGAGACCACTATTGGGCATAACTAAGTTCCAGATTTGTACATCAAACGAGACCAGTATTCTAACTTTTGAAAAACATAATTGGGGAATTAAAATCTTATTTATTACAAAACATATAGAATACTAATAAGATTTATTTTCTTCTCAATTGATTTTTTTAAGTTTCCATGTTCTTTGAAACATGGACTTGTTTGTGTTCCTCATCTGCACATTTTTCTTACTACTATTTTGTTCAATCGATGTGAATAGAATTTTATCATGGGAAATATGTACATATGCACAAGTATCGTACGACTAAACTGAAGTTTTTTCTTCTATAGGGTTGAATTCCATCACCATAACAACAATTTCATCATCCACAATATTGATGCTTTCACACTGGTGTCGAAGGTTACAATCCTTTGTAAAATGGTCAAGCTTACCACAATATAAACTATATCATCTAATATTTTTAAAAAAATTCTTGTTCTTTGCACCAAGTACATTTTAAGTAAATTTGTTACTATCATTTTGGATTACTGCTTTAATGCTCATAAAAGCTCATTTTTTGAAATTTGTTTTTTCAAATATTAAGACTTTATTTCACTTAATTGAAGAGTACACGTTGGAAAAAATCTTAGAGAAACAAAATACCCAAATTGAAATAAACTAACCCTAGCCCTCTCTCACCTCTTCAACCACGATCTTCATCTTCGCCCTTCCCAGCTTCACAAAACAAAACCCATCAAATCCAGAAAAACCAGCCAAAATCTTCATCCTTCAAGATTCACCAAACAAAACCCATTAAAACCAAAAAGACCGGCCATAAAATTCGTTCATCAACTCAACACCATCGAAAAATCCAACCCGATTGAACACGAAGCAAAAGGAAATGGAATAGAAATCAAGACTAGAAGATATTTGAGCGTCCATGTAAAAATTACTATTGAAAAAGCGTTAAATCTTCAATTTGCTAGGAATTAGGGTTTTTTTCTCAGATAACAAAACCCTAATACTTCAAGAAAAGCTATGGCTTTTAATCTGACAGGAGCTCCAATTTCGTTGAAATCAAAATTTTCCAACGATTTACTGGTCGAGGTCGCTAACCAATCTGCTGCCTCATTCTCTTCTTTGAAGATATGAATAATCTTCATATTCGATGAAAGAAGTTTGAGGCAACAACTAATAGTACCTTTAAGGTACCAAAGGCTTCTTCCAGAGAGTAAGATTTCAGCAAGAACTCGCGAGTCTGTTTCTATATCCAATATGTTAAAACCTTAGAATAACATAGAATGAGGCCATCCACCATGGTTTTGGCTTCTGCTACAATTGGCTTACCTTTGCCATAAATACGACCAAAACCAAAGAGGATCCTACCAGAGTTGTCTCAGACAAAACCTCCTCCAAAACATTCACCAAACACAGTACACGCCCCATCTGTGTTTAATTTGTAGCAACCCAACTTAAGTGAAACTCAGGATAAAGATACTGGAGCCAGAGGTAATTTTAGTTGATTTATACACCCAATTGAAGGCTCAATTGAAGAGTCTTTGTCCCAAAAATTTATCTTCAATAAATTGGCTTGATCGAGACTAGACATAATGTAAATAATGTGCTTAATCAAATCAGTTGAGACCTGATTTTTACCTTCCATCTTCTTCTTATTTCTGGCAAACTAGAGAACCCAAGTTATAATTGAAGGAATAATAGACTGTAGGCGGACTTCCTTTTTAGATGACCAGTACCATGTCCTCACTAAGCGAGTGAATGACATGTTTTTAGTGATGTAGATATTGAAGAGAGCTGCAAAATACACCCAAACCTCCCAAGCTTGATTACATTAAACAAAGACATGTTTGACTGATTCTGCATTGTTACAATTCTGGCACTTGGAAGCTAACTGAATGTTTCTTTTTTGCAGGATTGGATCAAGGTGCAACCAGTTCCTGAGGACTCTCCAGAGGAGAAAAGAAAATTTCCTAGGAGTTGCTCTATTCCAGGTCTTCCCATGCAGGTTAAATTTATTGCCATTCTTGATAATTTATTTCCTAGTAGCTTTAGTATCAAAGATACCATTCTCACTAAGTGCCCAACTAATGGAATCCTCACAATTATAGCTTAGGGTAACCTTAAGAATATTTTGTATCTGTTTTGAGTCTAAAACGTTCAACAACAAGGGAATATTCCAACAATCCTTGTCCCAATCCCAATAGGATTTTACCAAAGAGCCACAATAGGTTGATCTGTCCATATTCTTAGAGAGGTTAATCAAAGGCATAGAAGTACACCATTTGTCCAAGAAATATCCAAATTACCAGACTTAACATGCCATATAACAAAGCTGTCAGCCCTATCCTTGAAACTCTAGAGCCTTTTCGACATATAGGAACTTTTAGAATGTAAAGGATGATAACTATTGAAGTAGATAGATTTGATTAACTTGGCCCACAAAAAATCCTGACTTCTCAGCCTAAACCAGAGCTTGAAAGAAAACACATCTGCCAAATATTCAATCATTCTCAGATTTAATCCCCGTTCATCATATTCTTTGCATAGTTTAGACCATTTACACAAGGTAACAATGGCTTTAGAATCCTTAGATCCCCATAGGAATTTATCATAAAGAACCTCTAATTTCTTGATCACTGACTTAGGAATTGTAGAATGTTGGATGGTGTAAATATGATACATGGAAAGAACAAACTTAACAAGGGACAATCTACCCCCAAAAGATAGGAGTTTATGATCCCACTCATAGATTTTATTTCGAATTGTAGTAACAAGATTTTCATAGTTGCTGATCCTCAACTTGTTATCAATCACAGAACCAAGGTAATTAAAAGGCATAGGAGAGTGTTTGAATCCCAACAGGAGTTCAAGCTTCATGATCTGATGAGGAGAAGTCTTCACAGAGGTAATGAATCTAGACTTTTCTCTATAAACAAGTTGCCTAGAGATATCCTCAAAATGACTAAAAACATTAAGAATGTTGGAGACTGAAGATGAAGAACCATTACAGAAGACCAGGTTATCATCAGCAAAACATAAGCAAGGTACCTTTAAGTTTCATTTTCTTTTGTAGCTAATAAAGTAAAATTAGTAGCTATGATCTTTAGATTCCTTATGAGGTATTCCTAAGCAACGATAAAGAGACTTGGTGACAGAGGGTCACCTTGTCTCAATTCCTTATTGGACTTAAAAAACCCTCTTAGCTCACCTTTAATTAGAATCGAAAAACAACAGTTAGCAATATTGCTTTTAATCATTCTAACAAAATCAGCCCTGAACCCAAAAGCCACCAATACACTTTGGAGAAAAGTATGATCCAACCTGTCAAAAGCCTTCTCCATGTCAACTTTTAGGATTATATTACCTCCTCTAGTTTTTATAGAAAGATCCCCAGCCAATTCTTGAGCAATCATGATGTTCTCATGAATGCTCATATTTTTTTACAAAAGCTCATTGCTCAGCAGAAATCAGATTAGGAAGAAGGATAGAGAGCCTTGAATTGATAAGTTTAGATACAATTCTATTGACATTTTTTTTTTGAAAATATTCTTTGTTTAATTTATAACACGTGATTTCTCTTTATTATTTAAATATTTATGGATTTGCTCCATAATTTACTCGTCGAACTTGTAAAAAATACTCTTCTGATAGCTCTATAAACAAATAAGATAATTTAACAACAATTTCTACAACTTAAAATATCTATGATAGTGTTACTTTTACGGGTACACACTTGTTTATTATTACTTAGGTGGGTATACTTTTTTCATCTAGAAACTTAAAACCAAAATACCATAATATATAAAAAAACAATTCTTATATATTTTATCTATTTTGTATCTCTTCAAGTGTGTTCTAGATTTTGAGTTCCAATATCTTATTTGTGTAGAGATCGAATATATAGTCGGAAAAAGTGTTTAAACTATTTTGCCAACATATTAATTCGTCATTCTCATGCTCGATATATTTTTCTTTCACTTCTATGATATATTTATATTTTGAGTGTCTTTAAAATTTTGGATCAAGTATATAATATACTTTTAATGTTGTTAGCGAGAACACCAACTTGACTTGTCATCTTATGAAATTCGTTCCATCCAACCAATCTAATTGACCAAAATCTAGGTTCCTTATTTTGATAATAGTCATATTTGTCATTATGGTAACTAATTCGGTATGAGTGTTTGTAAACAAGTCTGGCATAAACAAACTTACACAACTTAGTTTGTCAAAAGTTAATTGGAAAGTTTTTTATATCGAATGATGTACTCAAGACGCGTACAAAATATATTTTCCATAAAAACTATTTTCCTATTATTGTTGCTTTAGACTCTTTAGAAAAGTTCTTTGAAATTTAACAATCTTTTAACTTCAAATACAAAATATTAGAAATTGGAAATTCACTCAATAAAGTTTTTTTAATTACTTTAAATATTTAATAGAGATTAATAATTAGTTTTATTACAACTCTCAAGAAATTAATTTTTTTATATGATTTGATCTTATATTGAAAAACACAGTAGTTTTTCAAAAATATTCAAATTCAATTTTATTTTTAAAATATATTTTTGTTCGTCACAACAAATGATATGATCATCATGAAACAAAAATTAATCAACAATTACGGTAATTATAACGACCTTCGTTGTAGGAAACGGTCACTACTTCAAAAACTGTTTTTATTCTCACAGCGAACATCATTGTTTCCATGATGATTTACAAATTCAAAATTATAAATATTATTTAAAAAAGACCACAACCTAAATCATGTTTGTTATCGAGACGAAACTACTCTTCTAAATATTAAATCTTTTGGATATTTATTTTATTTATTAATTCTAATTTTATTTTTTCAGTCATGGATAATTTTATTATTTCATTTATCTAAATTTGTATCCTATTGGTTTTTATATTAACTCGTTTAATCACTAACTTCGACATATTTTTAATGTTTTAAATTTGTCATGCATAATACTTCTATAAAATGGTTCTTTCAATTATAAATATCTTTTACTAGATGCTTAAAAAAAAATATTGAACTTTACTATTTTGAATTGATTCGAATTTAAATTGATGTTTATATTAAAGGTGGTTGAAGGAGTTTTCGAAAACAACCGTAAAAAACTATTAATCGTATCATATATGACTTTAATTTCCCTCAGAATATTTAGAATTACGCAAGCTCCAGCTCCAAGTTTGGATTCTTTAAGTAATAATCATAATTGGATCTTCTGGTATCACGAGGCTTTCAATTGGCGTTCCTCCAGTTTACGCCACATTTGGAATTCATGTTTTAACACGATTATTGACTACGTCTGCAGAAGAGAAATGTTAAAAAAATTAGCTTCCCTCCTGTCCTAGCCTCCACGGTCTCGCATACTACGTCTGCAGAGGAGGAATATTAAAAAGTTCAGCTTCCCTCCTGTCCTAGCCTCCGCGGTCTCGCATACATGTTTATGATCTTCGGTTCAAGTTTTTTTTGGTACCAAAATTATTTGGTTAATCCAACTCTGATAATTTCTAACTTACTTATGTTATTTATGTTGTCTATAGCTTTCTCTCCCCTGCTATATGATATTTTTATTCGTTTGATTTTGGATTCTATTACTTTGTCTAGCAAAGTTATAGTCAACTTTTCATTGTAGAATTGTTTTCTTTTTCGGCTTTTCATATCACTCATTGAAATATGTTTTATGTATTTGTACCAATCTTTTATTTTTATTTAATATATTTTTTCAACCATATTTTTTAGATATTTGACAAGGTTTTGTTTCAACTATATTAATTTTTTAAAAAAATTATAAATTTGTTTTTAAAAAATTCATTAAAAAATTTGCAAGTTAACCATTCATTTTCTACCTTTAGTATAAATAAAAGAGAAAAGTACCCCTAAATACCTTCTTAACTATCAAATACCAAGATGGTACCCGTTTTTGGACTAGTTTCATAAACTACCTAAAGCCACATTTTGGACAATTATACCCTCTAGGGTATAAAAGGGGTTGTTTTTGTTGAAACCCCCTTTTTTCACCTTCTAATCAGACTTTTAGGTTCCAATTCCCCCCACTTTCACATTTCTAAATTTGAGGAGAGAGAAACACGTTTTACGAAAGCGAAACCAAAAGACATTTTTGAAAGCAACCTAACCGGCGATATCAATCGACCCTCTGTTCCGATATTCCTGACATCCACCGGCGAACCACCGGCGCCCAGGAAGCAACCTCCTTCTATAGTTCTGAAACCCACCGGCGAACAACAGGCAAAAACTAACCACTGTTTTCATCTCCGTTCCGAAGTTACGGACACCTACCGGCGAACCACCGCAGAGAAATCTCCATCGTCACTTTCTCTCGATTCTGTGTTGGCACGCCTAGAGAGAGAAATTAGAAAGGTACTACTCTATCTCTTTCTTTCTTCTTCTTCGGATCCCCAAATCTAGGGTTTGTTTCCCCCCCCCCCCCTCTGCTAAATTTGGTTACGAAATATAAAACAAATGAAACCATTTGCTTCAGATTTACTAGGTCTCAACTGTTCGTCCTACTCCAACTATAATATTCATTTGTGCTCTCTCGCTTTTCGCTCGTTTTGGTTTGCAATGGTTATACTAGATTTATTGCTTTCAGCTGTGTCACTGCGTGTTAGGGGTTCCGTATGTGTTTGTATTATCGTAGAGATGTTTGATTTGAATCATGTTATGTTAGGTCTATTTTTTCTGTTTCTTGGTTTGAATATATTGGTCTGTTACCTTTCGAAATTGTTTTTGGCTGTTCACCGTTCAAATCCGATTCGGTGGCTAATACAATCTTGTCCCATTTCAGTTCAGTGCAGATGATCTTGATATTATCAGTGTTTAGAGTCGTTGTGTTGAGCAGCGTTTGATTTGAGTACTAATTGTTCTTTAGTTTATGAGTACTAGTTTCAGGGATGCAGGGTCTCGGTGCTGAGATTTCTTGGATGACGGAGGAACAGCACTGGTCTAGGTTTGCAGCGTGGGTGTGATAACTCGCTACCGTGTCTGGAATCGGACAGTGTATGTGGATTGAAGAAGTGTCTTCGGTGGTGTTGGGTTTTGTTATGCTATTGATCCGGTGAATTGGGTTTGGAGTATTTGGAGTAAATTATCTTTGTGCTGTTTTATTGTTCTTTACTTGCTACATTTAACGTTATCTTTAAGTTGAAACTGTACCTATAACTAAGCTGTCAGATGGATGTGAATCATATCTATCGGGCTTATAATCAAGTATCGTATCTAGCAATGTCAAATATCGTGTCTATCAGAAAGGGTTCACGTATCTAGCAATGTCAAATATCGTGTCTATCAGATGTATACTCCAGGATCTATCAATGTCAAATATTCTGATTAGGGTTGAACATGTCGATGTAGTATCATGGAACTGTTGGTTTATATTTTGTTGTGTTTAACGTTTGTTTATGCTTTTTTTGGACTGTAACGAAACACAAACCCTGTGCAGTTGAAGGAAGCAGTTTTACTTGCAGTTATTTAAAAGAATAGCAATGTTGGAAAACTAAGATATCAGAGTTATGGTAAATTTAAAAGAACAGTGTATGTAGACCTAATGTATAAGATGTAAGCATAGATAGCAAGGTTGAATAAAGTGGATATCATAGTATAACAGCATAGATAACAATGTATAAATGAATACATATCAGAGTCTTAACAAATGTAAGTAAAGTATCAGATGGATCTACAACGAAACAGAAAACATACTTTAATTTATCTGTTAGATGTAAAATACATAATCTATCAAATTTGTATAGCGTGGCTATCAGATTGTAGCAGCATAGATAGCAATGTACACATGAATATATATCAGAGTCTGAAACAAACAGACGTGAAACGTGTCAATGTTAAAAGTGTAAGAAGCATAAGTCAAAATACAAGGAGTGCTTATCTTTGAGATGAATCGGGCATGAAAGATGTGATAAACCTCTTGAACAAATGTAAGCAAAGTATCAGATGGATGAACAACGAAACAAAAAACATACTTTTATTTATCTGTTAGATGTAAAATACATAATCTATCAAAATTGAATAAAGGGGCTATCAGATTGTAACAGCATAGATAGCAATGTACACATGAATAGATATCAGAGTCTGAAACAAACAGACATGAAACGTGTCAATGTTAAAAGTGTAAGAAACGTAAGTCAAAATACAAGGAGTGCTTATCTTTGAGATGAATCAGGCATGAAAGATTTGAAGTACATCTTTAACAAATGTAAGTAAAGTATCAGATGGATGTAAACGAAAACAGTAAACATACTTTGATGTATCTGTTAGATGCAAAATCCAGAATCTATCAATGTTGAATAGAGTGGCTATCAGAGTATAAAAGCATAGATAGCAATGTTGAATAGAGTGGCTATCAGAGTATCAAAGTATCAGATGGATGTAAACGAAAACAGTAAACATACTTTGATGTATCTGTTAGATGCAAAATCCAGAATCTATCAATGTTGAATAGAGTGGCTATCAGAGTATAAAAGCATAGATAGCAATGTTGAATAGAGTGGCTATCAGAGTATAAAAGTATCAGATGGATGTAAACGAAAACAGTAAACATACTTTGATGTATCTGTTAGATGCAAAATCCAGAATCTATCAATGTTGAATAGAGTGGCTATCAGAGTATAAAAGCATAGATAGCAATGTTGAATAGAGTGGCTATCAGAGTATAAAAGTATCAGATGGATGTAA
Organism: Limnanthes douglasii subsp. nivea; assembly: GCA_036936605.1. Lineage (NCBI taxonomy): Eukaryota > Viridiplantae > Streptophyta > Magnoliopsida > Brassicales > Limnanthaceae > Limnanthes > Limnanthes douglasii. The sequence continues at coordinate 184,221,187 of JAUPFV010000005.1, read as the reverse complement.
ACGAAAACAGTAAACATACTTTGATGTATCTGTTAGATGCAAAATCCAGAATCTATCAATGTTGAATAGAGTGGCTATCAGAGTATAAAAGCATAGATAGCAATGTATACGTGAATAGATATCATAGTCAGAAAGAAACAGACATGGAACATATAAATGTTAAAAGTGTACAAAACATAAGTCAAAAGATAAGGAGTGCTTATCTTTGAGATGTAAAATGTTACAAAAAAGTCGGTAAATAATGTTTAGAACGGAGCATCACATGACCTCTTATTATACCCCGATTTGAAACATCAACCACAACGGGACTGGCTATGACATAATCAAAATGTTGAATTGAATGACAACAGCTTAATTGGATTGAAACAGTGAGTCAGTTTATATATACAATGCAATAACTTAAAGAAGGTACATGAACTATGGTAACGAAAGGAATGAAAACGGCACTTCTTCAGTTACTCCCTTTTCCATCTCCATTTTGCACCTCCCATTTTGCAGTACCCAACACAGCTTGAAGCTCCCTCGAAAGAAACTACCCATAAATACCTCGAAAGCTCATGCTGTATCTAGCAATGTCTCATGCTGTATCTAGCAATGTCTCGTACTGTATCTAGCAATGTCTCATGCTGTATCTAGCACTGTATACAAGGCATAAATCGCAAATGATAAATAATATAGGGTCTAGCACTGTATTCAAAGTATTGACTAACCAAACCAACAAGGCCTTTAGGTTGACCACTGGGTTGGGTGGCTCTGACTATAGCGTCCTTTCCAGAAATAAATTCATAAAGGACAACCCCAAAGGCATATACATCCACTTTGGCCGAGATTTCACCATAGGCATACCTGCAGACAACCAATTGTTAGTATCTTATAGTCCGTGAAAGAGGAAATTCATAATTATGTAGACTAAAACTAGTAGAAAGAAATATATCTTACTCTGGCGGCATGTATCCAAATGTACCAACAGCATGAGTCCGTACACTTCCAGTTCCAACTTCTGTGAGTCTAGCTAATCCAAAATCCGCAACCTGCAACATTATGTTAATAACAAGGGGTGACACGATAGAACAGTTTTTTACATATTTCTTGTGACTAGATCTAGATGGGGATGTTACCTTAGTATGGAAATTATTGTCTATCAAGATATTTGCAGATTTGATGTCCCGATGAATGTAAACAGGGACTGTATGCTCATGGATATATTCAAGACCCCTTGCAGAGTCGAGTGCGATTTGCACTCTTTTAGACCAGGGTAGCGGTTCTTTTCCTGCAAAAGGAAGTAGTTTCTATTATCAATTGACACACTTTGCTAGCAACATTCATTCCATGTATCTTTTAACTATATACCTGAGCGTCGCAAATGCTGGCTAAGTGTGCCATTCTCGGTAAGTGTAACTTACCAGCCGCTTGAAAGATTTGCTGTTCATTGATTTCGACTTCTCCAAATCTGGTTTTGCTCGATCCAGAGCCTAGATAAAAAAATTGTTCGATCGGACTGGAAATGTCACCGGCGATATTCGATAGTTCGTCAAAAAAACAGCTCGCCGGTGAGAGGAACGCAGGACCTCGGTGTTTGTATGGTTCGCCGGTGATTAAGATTAGTTCGACGGTGGTTGTATGGTTCGCCGGTGGAGAGAGAGAAGAAGAGGAGAAAGAGAGAAGAAGAGGAGAGAGAAGAAGAGTAAGAGTGGAGGCTGTTTCGAATTTCAAAATTCAAAAATAGAATGGGGGCTGTAACAAAAAACCCTAATTTTTCACAAATCAACCTTATATACTAGGTTGAGGGTAATCTTGGTATTAAAAAAAGAAAAGGTATTAGAAATGGATATGTTTAATGAGATGGGTATTAAGTGAACATTAACCCATTTTTGGGCACTAGGTTGTAATAGGTTCGGTTAAAAGGTACTTAGTGTGTCATTTCCCTAAATAAAATTGTCACGACATTCAAAGTATTTTCTTGTTTATTACTTTTATATTAATAAAAACTTGTAAAAATGTGTACCATTTGCGATACCACCGAGTGAATCTAATCAGCGGTTGGCAGGTTTTGACCAAACTAAAGTAACGACACGCTTTACTTTATACTGCCAACAAAAATCACGAGATTTTTTCACTTTTTATGTACACCTATATGTTTTAAAAAACAAGTGATCTATTTAGCATTTGACTTTTGTTCTTTTCGTGTAAGATAGTCTTAAAAAGTTGTATCTCCTTCAGATTTTACATAAATTCTAATTGATTTGTATACCTAAAAGAATTTAAAATATACTCTGATAATTCTTTTTAATTAAATACAATTGGTTTTTCAAAACTTTATTAATTGCGATTGTGACACATAACGATATATTTATTTGAACCAAACCTACCTAGCTAGAATACAACTTTGAAATATAAAAGTCTTATCCGAATATCTTTGAATAAATCTGAGTTCATACTAGCAGGATTTAAAATATTTTTATGATGAAATATTGACGTAATAAAAGTTGCAAACATTTTATGAATCAATTCTTCTTTTTATTGAATATTTTATTAATAGACCGGTCAGATGACCCTAAGACTAACATTGTGTAATATTTATGATTATAAATCAATATATATGATAGCGTAATATTTTTCATTATAAAAAATAATTATTATATATAATAATGTATATTTATAGGAAAATAATAATTAGAAAATTAGTTAAAAGACAAGTTGTTATATATAAGTACGTTAATTTTCTAAATGTTTTATATCTGTTATATGTTTTTTATGATTTTTAGTTTCTAGATTATAATCTAATAAATTTCATTTTCACGGAAATTAAAAACATTTTGTTACTAAAAATAAAACAAAATTGATTATTCTTATTTAATACTATTTCGTTTCAAAATTATTCTATATTACAATAATTTTTTGTTCCAAAATAAACATTGGATTAAAAGTTATAGTTTATATAAAAGTTAAAGTCTTAATATCTATTTTGTAACTATCTCATTTATTTTTGTAGTTTTTTAGTATTTATTCTTATATAAATCAAAATTAACTAGTAGAGGTAAAATAAATTATCAAAATAAGACCTAACAAAGCATAAAATAAAAGAAAAGCTAGAATGTGTTTGGTTCATTTAATGATATGCGATATACACTTATCACGTGGAGGAAACAAAAAAGAACACGATGTCTGTTGCCAGCAATCCAAACACCAAACTACCTTACAAGATTTTAACAAACTTGATAAACAAAACATCCAACTTATCTTATCAAGAGCCAAGATGGATGGCTCCAGAGTTTGGCATGACACCCCCAATCATAAGCGAAATAAATCCACCACTTTCTAAATCTCAAGTTGAAAGTTGATTAAGGATCTTAGATCCGTACTATAATTATCTTACTTAAAACATTCCACCGTGACACTGTTTATCCCATTTTTAAAACATATTAAATATTAATAAAGTTTTTTTAAAAAAAGAGATGAAATATTGTAAATGAGAATGACCAATATATAAAATTGTATATTTATTAAAATATTGGTAGGATTAGTTTCTTTTCTTTCAATTGTAAGAGGATGATCGGATACAAACCATTTTTTGGTAATTTTTAAAACAATTAGTGTTAAATAGATAGAATGGGTACAGAGACATATTTTGTAACCAGAGAATAACAATATTAATATATTGATCGTTAGTAGACATAAAATATCATAGAGGAAACACAAACAACTAAAGATGGATATTTTTTATACTACTTTTTTATGTATTTAATGGTAATGGTGTTTATATATTATCTATATATATATTATTTATAATTGAAGGTAAATTTAGAAATTGATTTGTGCTGAATTAATTCTTTTATGTTACATGCAAAAATGACAAAAAAAAGTGAATACAGTTATATTAAAAATAATAATTAAATACAATTAAAATGAATTATAAATATTATAAAAAATATTTTCTATTTTATTTGTTAAAAATAAATTATAATAACATCACCTTTAATTATTTTAAAAATATTGTTTTAAAATAAAAATAAACATCTTCATTCCACTCCTCTTATTTACTAGCCGTTTGATTGTAAAATATACATTTTTTTTAAGGTTTGATGGATATATGACCCGATTAGATAATGACAAGTTCACTTCTATTATAGTTAACATTTGAAACTAGTATTAAATGTAGATACATTTTTATTTAAACATCAGTAATATAGGGACGGCTGTAACTTTTAAAAGAATGTGTTTTTCATATAATTTATTATTATCTTCTATTTTTGTTAGACAAATTTAATCTATATTATTGAATTAAAGCTAAAAAAAGTGACAGTATAACAAAGAAAAGAGGCCAAAGCTTTACAAGAAGTTAGTACCATACAATTAATAAGAATTATATTTATAGACATAATGAAGAGGGCTTGATGATGATACAGTATCTAAGACTAGGAATTGAATTTGAATTCATTCTGGATTTAACATGCAGTCTTTACGAAGATGAATATTTTGTATACCTGCAAATAAAAAAGATGATCAAGAATAATTTGTTAGCTAGTAGAGACACACAAAATATTTATACAAAATATCATTTTGAGAGATTTAAATAGTCCAAATTCAAATTTTTCATATAAATAATTTTTTTTAAAGAAAGCAGGGGCGTTAGATATTGGAAAGTTGTAATTTGATTCATGTTTAGTAACCCATTTAACAATCGAGTCAGCGGTCACATTCTGTTAAAGGTGTATGTGCTTAATGGTCATATAAGGAGATATGAGATTTCTACAACAATCAAGTAATGGAGATATGAACGAGAGAGATTTATCCGAACTAAGAATTCCAATTAACGTAATATTATTGGAATATATAACAAAAATAATGTCAAGTAGAAATTGTATTGATCAAAGAAGAGAAGATACATCTTTCGTATATTATATGTCAATTTATACTATCTCATAGGAGTTAAAATTTATCATTGAATACATGACTCCACTAATTACGCACGTAGACCATATTTATGATAGTGATCCTACATTTGCAGCATGTACTCCAGTCTTTATGTGTTTCATGGGTTGATTAGTAAACTAGTGTTGTTTGTAACCGTTTCTCTCACTATCCACTTTGATAACTGACCTCGATCAGTTTTGTGTGCTCTATCATGGCCTTTTTTAATTATTTTCGCGAGTGCTCTTTGCTGCTTAATAGACTATCAATTATCTTATAGAGATAAGATTACCCCTTGAGTTGGTTTTGGTTACTTGATATTTTTTGTTGTTTTAATTTACGTTATATTTATACGGAAATAGCTTGGTTCGGTATTGTTCATACATTATTGTCATTTCCATCTGCTCGGATATTGTTTGGTCTATTAGTTGGTGTAAAACCCCTCATCACGACACCCCCTTGTTCATGGACTATATGTTAAGAACATAAAATCGATGAAGTAAAATTTTAAACAAAGCAGAGGAGATGGTGTAAGTGCTAAACTAATTATATATAACGTGTGCTTCGGGATGTAATGCGTGTAGTGATGAAGTATATCATTTATCAATTAGCAGTATAACACGTGGTGATATTTAGGAGGCACGTGAGAAATGATCACTCTGACAAACGATTCGTTATTATGTAAATGGTGCTTGGGTTCTAGAGAAAACGTGCTAGAAAATAATAACGAATGACAACTGTTGTCACATCACGCGTGTACTGTAGAGTATATTAGAATCCCAATAGTCGTTTAAATTTTTTGAAGTCTTATATTGTTTATTGAAACCACTTTGCTTTGGCGAAAAAAAAACAATTGTTCACAGGAGAAAACATCAGTCGATATTGTTATCATTCATCATCTCAAGTAAAAACGGTACGTGGATATTTCAAAATTTATAACTTCATTTCTAAATAGCGCTGTCATATTTGAACCCTCTTGGCTCAATGTTCTGTACTAGAACCCTAACTTTATTACACCGTGGAGAATAAGAACATTCAGTACTGGTAGTGCTCATTGTGTCTGAGTTATCCTCATCATTTTCTTGCTCTTATATATCATGTTGGCTCATTGAAGTCGCTCTAGTGACCGCGATGAACCCAAAACAAGGTGGGAAGAAGAAGAATAAGTTGGTTAAAGTTGTAGAATCAAAATATGAAGACCCAACATTCTTAGAGGATTATTTCTCTCGATTAGCCCCAAATTATAGATATCTTGACGAGGAAGTTGTTCTGAGTTCTAGGGCTAGGTACGAGATACCTAGTGATGTAATAGTGAGGGTACCGGCCGGGGAGCATCCTTATCAGGCAAAGGAAAATGAAGCTTGCCTATATACCACTAGGAATATGTCTCACGCAACTGGAAGCAAATGGATTGAGGGTTTTGTTTAGTGTTGTGTTGAGCTCCCGCCTTTTAGGCATCTCGGTTTGTCTTGCAGATTTACTCACTGTCGTACATGTAATGAAACTAGAGAATTCGCCATTTTTGTATACCCAGCTGAGTGGGGTGAGGAAAATAATTGAACTTCCTACCTCAGATAAGAATTGGAAGAATTTGTTCGTATTTGTGTCTGCAAATTGGGAGCATGAAAATATTGTCATGAATCTCTAGTTAGAACAACGGTGGAAAAACAAGTGTAAGATAAAGTTTTTTTTATAGTTTGTAGCCTTAATAACAAAGTGTGAATGCTAACATTAATGTTTGGTTGTGCAAGTGCATGGAAGCATCATGAGTGGTGGACAAAAAGATTATTAAAAGAGGCTGTAAATCCCTTGATAAAGGTATCAAATGTAGCCAGCTCTACGTGGTTTCAGGAACCGTCTCATTTGTTCACACAAATTAATTACTTAAGAGCTAGGTTGTGGCCTATTCTCGAATTAATGATTGCAAAAGATGAGAAAGTAACAATGGCTGATAGCGGAGAAGTGGCTACCACAAAACGAATACGGGCACTGATGAAGGAGAGGTATCAAGACCGTAATAGTACAGGGGTTGGGTTGGCAATACCTCAAATTCGAAAAAACGAAAGGGACATGGAGTTCTTTGTCCTTGCAAATTCACAATGAGAAGGAGGGAGAATATCTAAGTATTCAGGATGCTGGTGAGGTAAACAAGCAGGAAGATAGTGCTACCCCATCGGGGGATGAAGTTATTAAGGAGCATACTCGACGCTCTCGAGAAGAAGACAAAGAGACATAGGAATAAGAAGTCCCTCTTCTAAAAAGGTCTCATGTGATTTTGGATGTTGTGCCGCTTTCAATGAGGAAGTTACAATTGGTGGATGAATAACATGATGATAGAGCTCGGGTGCCAGAAAACTAGGATGCACTGGTATCAGTTTCTGAGACAGAGCAGAACAAAGAGAAGACCCCTGAGGTAATATTGTTAGATGATGCTCGAGTGGAGGGTCAGTCGAGGCATGCAGAAGAAAGTGGCGATGGATAAGAGAAGAGACAAAAATATGCCTAAGGAGATAGCTCAAGGATGGAGCATTTTGTGAAAACGTCTGGTGTACGACCTCTTTATCATTTTGTACAAAGGGTAGGTATGGGGTCTTCTTTTGTTAATATAGTAAGCTTGGAGCTCATGCCTACAAAAAATAAGGCGACTGAGGCAAAGAAGAGTAATAAAACAACAAAAGAGCTTCCTCCTTCAAATGTGTGATGCTGCGTCCTACAATGCTGATGTTCGAGAAGCTCAATGGTGTCCGAAGTTGTCTTTTTATGATAGAATGCCCACGATGGAGATATTGCAGAGGCAATTGGAGCTTGCTATCGAGGTATTGTATGCTATAATTTATATTATGTTAAATAAAAAAAATACAAGATACTGACCGTGAAGTGGCTGCATATTCATCATAATTCTGTCGCTCTGTCCTACCAGTGCATGTCAAGTGCTGATTACCAGGTCATGGAGAAGTGAAAGCCTGATGCGATGTTCTTTGGATCGGTGAAAGGCTTAACCATCGAGCTGGCTCGGTTAAAAAATTCTTATGGATCAGCTAAAGCGCGAAATGACAAGGAATCGCAAGAAAATTATCGGCTTCATCATGAAGTAGCCTCTCTTAAGAGTGTTTAGGATACTTGTGAATAAAAATTGAAAGAGTTGACCACGGGAAATACCAACCTGATAGCTCAAAATAATGGGCTCATTAAAAGGAATGACGATTTGGTGCAAGTACAAAGAGTAGAGGAGCAATCTGAACGCATTGCTGAGCTGACGGTGGAAAATAGGAGGCTGACGGCTACGGTAGATGACCTGAGGGTAAAAATGGAGAAATAGTGTAAGCAGATGTTAAAGAAGCCAGAGGCCAATTTAGAAGAGAGGGAGAGATAAATAATGGAGGATATCATGGGATGATGGCCAAGAAACAACAATAGACGTTGGTTGAGCTGTTGATGCTCAAATCCGGGCATGAAATTGAGATCGTTTGAAAAGTTTGCATATGTAGAAAAAGGACCACATGTTAGTGGTACTTCTACTTCTGGGCTAACGTGTCCACGAGAAGAGGTAGGCAAGGTTGCTACCCATGTAGTTGTGAAGGGTACGGAGCATGAGACCGAGGTGGATCATTTGGCATCAGGGGTCAATGACCCCACCCGTAACACTTGATGTTTAATTTTTTATTTATTTATGAAAGACTTAAAACATTTTTCTTTTTGTTTTGTAACCATGGATATAAAAACTATGACGGGTGCTTTGTGTGGATGTTTAATTTTGTGAATACATTAATTTACTGTAGTTTTATGTCGATATTGGAGGTTTGACTTTAGATGTTGAGACATGTGTTTATTAATTATTATTACGCTCGAGGAGATCCTTACAAGGTCGAGCTCAATATGACTAATTGTGTATTATTGAGAGAGACTTGCTTCCCAGCTTGTTCGTGGTGCGGTCTTTTCGACCCATTACGTGGCCCAATAAAGGCTTGACACTAGATTAGTTCGCTTAATACACCATGTACAAGGTATGAAGCTCAATATAACCTTTACATAGACCATAGGTGTGACCAATTAGCCCGTTCGTATTAATAGACTCAATGGTATGGGCTCAGTATGGCCTCTTGCGTAGCCCGTAGCATGGTCATTGACCCGTTCACAATTGTGAGCATGGAGAAAGCTTAAAAACCAAACACACGTGATGCGTCATTAAAAAACCCTCTCGCACCATCAGGGAGGGGAGGAAGACCGCATATTCTAAGTTACAATGCATGATGATAAAACTTTAAATAATTTATATTCCAAGGGTTCTTTAAGGTATACCCTTCTCCATCGGCGAGGCGATAGGCTGCACTGTGTCCCTTGGAGATAACATTGTAGGACCCTTCCCAATTTGGTCCTAACTTGTCAGTTGTTTTATCGCTAGATCCTTGGAATATCTTCATGACCATATCCCCTACTTACAAGATGCAGGGGTTGATTCGAGTATTAAAGCAACCTCGCATCAGGCTACAATAGTGTTCTGCTCGTACAAGTCATGTTGTTCCTCTATAATCTCTACATTTACTTCTCGTTCAGTAGTATTGCTATCTTCATCATAGTTGGCAACCATGTGGCTTGGGATGATAATTTCAGTTCGTACCACAGCCTCACTACCGTAAACAAAGGCGAAAGAAGTGTCACCTGTCGTAGTCCTTGATTAGTTTTTCCGGCCATTTTCCTTTAGCTCCCTCAAGCTTCTTTTTAATTCCTTTCATGAACGTTCGGTTGGTGACCTTTACTTGGCCATTTTCTTGCACGTAGTATGGCGTGGAGAAGTGCTGACTGATTCCATAATGCTTGTAAAATGTTGTGGCCACTGAAATTTGGAACTGAGGGTCGTTGTCCTACATTAAGATGCGAGGTATTCCCAACCGAGCTAGAATTTGATGATGAATAAATTTAAATTTTTCCCGGGGACCACCAAAAATTTTCAATTGACAGTTGCCATGGGGAGTGACCATACTAGATCGATGCCCAATTTATCAAAAGGGCAAGGAATAACAATGGCCTGCATTTGCTCACTTAGAAGACGACCGATGTTGGCAAATTGCTGACATTGATGTCATTGTTAGACTAGTCGCTCGGTGCAGCGGCCAATTCTGGTCAGTAATATCCTGCTAAAATGAAGCATCGAATTGAGATGCGGTATCTATAATGTGCAGTAGATCGTGCAAAACTGAAGTAGCTTCTATTTGATAAAGGAAACGAAGCAGTGGTCGCGTTACGTTTTTTCGGGATAAAACGTTGTCTAATATGTAAGATTTGGTTGCCCGTAGTTGTAATGCTTGAGCAGACACCTTATCAGCCAACAAGGTGCTTGGTTGGAGATATAACAGAAAAGGTTGTCGTTAGTCGCCGGTATTGTCTGATGAGTTCAGAAACTTCAACCACAACCCACTGCATAATACGGACAAGAGTAATTCGGACAATGACACACCACTAAAAAATCCGGACAGGACAAACGTAAAACACCTTTTGACTAAGCTATTTGCTAATCTACTTAAACAACTAATGGGTTCTTAAACTTGACCCGGTTTCATAACTTGACTCGTAAGCCCATGGTTCATGAATTAAGAGTATAAATACCCCAACCACTCTCATTAATGAGGGTGATAAATATTTAATACAAGGAGGCTGCTTAATTATGTCACTATTCTCCACACTAAACACTAAACACTTTAAACTTCATAAAACACTTTACCAAACTACCCCCAGCCCAAAATAAACCAAACCATTATCGTTTGTGCAGATGGTATCGCTGTAATTAAGAATTTCAGTAGTTGGCAATTTTTGTGTAAGGATAAGCGAATGTTTTCCTAACGCGGCGGTTTTTGCCAAGGCGTCGGTGAGAGAGTTTTCCAGGCGGGGTACTTCGTCGTATACAATTGTTGTAAACTTGGACTCATATTCTTTGAATATTATTAAATATCTGCGGATTCCTTACTTTTTGGCATCATAGGTGCCATTAGTTTGATTGATGATTAACTGTGAGTCAGAACGTATGCGAATGATTCGAGCCCCACATATTATTGCGAGCTTCATGCCACAAATAACTGCCTCATATTCCGCGATGTTGTTGGTTACATGGAAGTTAAAACGGATAACCTGACGAACCTCTTCTTATGCGGGTAGCTTAAGGATGATCCTCGTGCCGCCTCATATGGTGCTAAAAGACTCATCTATTTCGACGACCCATTCCATATGTTCGGTCGCAAGCGATGTGTCATCTGGAGGAGATGCCTCAAAAGGCGAGGAAATGTTTGTGATAAAATCAACAAATGATTATCGTTTGATTGTAGTGTGTGACTCGAACTTGATGTTGTATTCCCCTAGATCCATGATTCACTTGGTTAATCTGCCAGATGCATCGGGTTTTTGCAACACAACTTTGAGGGGAAATAGCATTCAGACACTGATTGTGTGCCCTTAAAAATAGGATCGCATTTTCCGTGCGGCTATAACCAGGCCCAATGAGAGATTTTCTAGATTGAGGCACCGCGTCTCTACATCAACCAAGGTTTTACGGGTATATTAGATAGGTCGTTGAACGACCGTTTGTTCCATAACCAATAATGCACTAAAAGAGAAAGGTGAAACAGATAAATATAAAAAATAAAGTTTCACCTACCAGCGGGACATATAATATTTTTGGTGATGTGAGCTAATGCTTTAATGTCTCGAAGGCCGTGTTAGCATTATTTTTTCCATGCGAATATTTTAGCATCTTAGAGAATTTCAAAAAAAGGTGAATTTTATCAGAGGCTCTGGAAATAAAACGGGACAGTGCTGCCATGCATCCCGTCAGACATTGAACCTCATTGATATTCCTCAGTGGTGCCATTTGTATAACTGCTTGCAACTAGGTGGGGTCCGCTTTGATGCCTTTTTTAGTTACTATATAACCTAGGAATTTTCCGCTACGTACGTTGATAAAACGCTTTACAGGGTTGAGTTTTAAATTAAATTGACAAAGCAAGTTAAATACCGTTTGAAGTACTTCGAGTTGCTTGTCGGTTGTGTGTGTTTTAACAATCATACCATTGATATATTCCTTCATGTGCTATCCTAAGTCATCTTGGAAAATATGATTCACCATGCGTAGGTAGGTGGAGCCTGTGTTATTCAAGCTAATCGACATCACAGTGTAGCAGTATAGTCCACGCTCTGCTTGGAACAACGTATGCTCATCGTCTGGTAGGTTAAAGAGAATCTGATTGTACCCAGAATATGCATCCATGAAAGAAAGGAACTCACAACCTGAGGCCGAATCTACCAACCGATCGATACCAAGGCAAGGGGAATACGTGTTTGAGGCATGCTTGGTTTACGCATGACTGGATACCGAGCTCGTCGGATATGCCCGAGCCGAGATAGTTTGTCTATCTCGGCACTTATCGTTTGTTGCTTTCCAACAGAAAAGGAGCCTCACTTCTGCTACACGGGCTTGGCATAGGAATCAATTGTTAATTCGTGGCGAATAACAAAAGGATCAACCCCTGATACGTCACTGGCGTCCCATAAAAAACATCCAATTTTCTTCCTCACAGTTCAAATAATAACTGTTTTAAAATATGATGCAAATTGTTACATAGCCGTAAGGTGCGGCCCTCTGCTACCAACTCCTCGACCGAGTCTAATGGGTCTTCGTCGGACTGGTCTGTTTCTCTAGGATCATTTAAGGATCAATCGAAACTAGTATTATGTTTTTTTTTCACGCACCCCCAATCCTGGTAATTGCTATCGAAGAGGTTTTGTTGGGTCAACTATAACTGCATAACACGTCCTATAATTTTTTTGACTTTCTCTGATGATTCCAACCGCATTCCATATTGGGTACTTTAAACATTGTCTAATAATGCACGGGATGACCTCCATCCGATACAACTAAGGTCGCCTGATGATCGTATGAAAATAACTGGAGGCATAAGAGATCATAAATAGCGTCTTAAGCTATTTCTTAGTAGCCCCATAACCGACTTTAACCATCAACTCGACCTCCCCACACATTGAGATGTCTTGCCTTCGTATCCTACCAGGATTCGTCGCGTGGGCTTATAAGGTGGTACTTCATGCATGCGATCATAGCTAGCTTTGAAGACAATATTGGCCGATCTGCTTCCATCTATTAAAACCCGAGTTACCGTGGTGACCTCATGCACTATGGGGACCCCTCTCAGACGCCATCATTAAACGTAAGTTCGGAGAAAAGATCTTGGTAGTTGTGGTAGAAAGAAGCTTCAACCGCTTAAACTTTGTGATCGGTCCTTGCTCTTTGTTAGATTTCGAGTCACGAGATACTTCGGAGTTTCCTCCAGCAATGGTGAACAGTGATGGTGTGCGGTCACCCGTGTTAGACACTGAGTTGCTGGCTACCTCAGATTGCCCTTCGACAATAGTAATCAGTGAAAAGTTATATGTTACTGCCATTGGCCTTCGAGTTTCCAGTTACCTCATGATGTCCTCCCGCAATGGCGAACAACCATTGTTGTTTTCTTGCATCTGCCCGCTTATCTTCACATGACTTCTCCTCATCAGCTAGTCAGACTTCATCTCTCTGCTCGGGTTTTTGACGGCGATCTTGCTGTTTAACAAACTGAACGACCTCGCCATTTTTAATAAATATTTGAATTTCGTTTTTGAGTTGCAAACATTAGTCAGTCGGGTGATCAAGAGGGAACCAATTTTGGCCAAGCACAAAATTCCCAACCAAGTCCTCAACCAAACAACGATTTCGCCCCAAAAATAGCTCATCTTCCTATTCCTAGAAATGAACCGCCTCAAGCTATTAATACACTTATTCTGATTGGCAAAACCTCGAGCTTTAACTCGCCTGAAATGATGGGTTCACCTAATAGTTCCTTCAAAGTTACTCAATGAGACAACTTCTCCCATAGTCTTCGAAGACTACTTCATGCCTCAATACAATGGGGAAAAGATGTAACATCTGAAGAATAAAAACAATCATTAGAAATTCAACGCATCACTTGTTTCCGCCAAGTTCGAAGAGATCAAACACCAATATTCTATCTAAGAAAAGCAGGCTGAAGCTCTCTTCAAAAAATTGGTTGCCTCAGAAAATTATGTTATATGCTTCTGGAGAAATGTTGTCAAGAGAAGAGGGACCTCTATAATAAAAAATCTGGTGAAAAAAAAAACTCCTTGTGGCCCTTAAAGAAGCACATCAACTTGCAACAAAAGGCTTTAAAGATTGCCTCGCAGATTTTGAGGTAATAGTGGTACATAACAAATATCTTCTAAAAAATCTTGAGAAAGAAAAGAACGTTGTTGTAGAGGCATACACTGCTAAATGCGTGCGCAAGCTGAATACAAGGGATGCAACCATCTGATCAGGGCTAATCATATAAATTCATGAATGCCATCCTGATTATGAATTGAGTAGTTTTTGGAAACTTGTCCCTCCAGAAAGTCGCCCACCTGGTATTGTCGTAAGTGATAGTGAATCATCAGAATCTGAAGATAGTGATTCTTCCAAAAGCTCGAAGTAATTAAGTTTATCTTTTCTATATTTTGTACAAGTCCTCATAATTTTCGACGTTGTTTTGTATAAGACCTCTTATCCTCCGAGGCGATTTTTGAAACACTCCCACTACTTTCCGGGGCGGGTTTACTTAATCAAATGAACTTTTCTCATTGTATGATTTTATTTGCTATACTTTACAGACCAACTTTTGTGGAATCTGATAATAGTTGCATGTTATTTTTAAATTATCATAGCAATAGTTGTATACCAACTTTCGTTGATCATGGAAATAGTTGTGTGCCAACTTTTGTTGATCACGAGAATAGTTGTATGCAAACTTTTGTTGGCTCAAAATTAAAATTTTAAGACAAAAGCTTCATTCGCATAAATCGGCTTGAATGTTACCTCATTAAAACCTTCATGTGCCTATCAGGGTAAAAAAGAGTGTGTCGCCGTTGTATTACAAAGAAAAAGACAATAAAACATAAAAAAATTTAAACCTTACTCCAGATACCGTTTTAGATGTTCTATATTCCAAGGATTCCCGAGGCTTCTTCCTTCTTTATCTTTCAAGCGATACATCCCATGCTTAACTTTGTCAGTTACTTCATAGGGACCTTCCCAATTTGGACCTAATTCTATGAGGCTCTTTTCCTTGGTGTGAAGAAAAATCTTCCGCAACACTTTATCACCCACCTTAAATTTCATTTGCTTTACTCACGAAGCATACCTACTTCTCATTGATCATTTAGCTCCACCAAATCAAGCTCCACTTCTCTACCTTGATCATTTATCTTCTCTGTATATGTTGCCACATGATAAGATGGGAAACTAACTTCCGAAGGAACCACTGCATCCATTCGATAAACCAAAGAAAATGAAGACTCTGAAGTTGCTGTTTGAGGAGTTGTTCTGTAGGCCCAAAGTACATCCTGTAGATAATCTGGCCACTTCCCGACCCTTCCTTCTAAATTATTCCTTAGACCATCAAGAATGTCCTATTAGTAACCTCCACTTACCCATTATCTTGAGGATGAAACAGAGCAGAAAAACATTGTTGTATGCCCTTGACAATACAAAAGTTCTTGAATTCTTTGTTATCAAATTGGGGACCATTATCTTTTGTAACATTCATTGGTATCCCAAAGCGACAACAGATCTTTGAAACAACAAACTTAATCACATCCTTTGCCTTTGTTCCTGCTAAAGGTTCAGCCTCAACCCATTTCGAAAAGTAATCAACTACCACTATTATTTTCTACCTTCCCCAGTTGCCATTGGTAATAGGCCAACCAAGTCAATACCCTATCGATCGAATGGCAATGCCTCGGAAATACTACGAAGGGGAACCCAAGGTTTATGAATTATATTAGTGTACCTTTGACATGTATCACATATTTTCACCAATTTTATTGCATCCTTAGATATAGTTGGCTAATAATATCCAGCTAAAAATACCCTTCGAATCAAAGCTTTATACCCACAGTGCGCAAACCCTTTTTCGTCATGTAATTCTAACAAAATGATTTGTGATTCATTATTAGCCAAACACCTGAGTAAAGGTCTACTCAAAGATTTTTTGTATAGAACTCCTCCTAGGACTATGTAACCATGAGATTTGAAACGTATTCTCATTGTCATCGATTTATTCGTAGGTAAAACATCTTTTTCAAATAACTCAACAATTTTCGACCTCCAATCATCTGCCATAACACTTGTCCCTTGAAAATTTTCCTCATCTATCATCAATGATTGCTCTATATCTTTGGTAATCGAAGGAAACTTCTGTGTAATCACCCATGGATAATCCTCCAAACATGAAGCAGTTTCTAAAGAATCTGGCACCGAATTTTCTTCCCTGCGAACATGTTCATATCTAATACCTTCAAAAGAAAGTGCTAAATCTTTCAATGCCTTCAAGTATTTGACTAAATGATCTTTTCGTGCCTCAGACTGTCCCAATGCATGATTAATCAGAAGTTGTGAATCACTTAACAATTTAACCCTCCTTGCTCCACATATCTGAGCCAGCCTTAAACCTGCTAAAGCCACTTCATATCTAATATCAGTTTTTGTCTTCACAAAATGATTGGTATAGTTCTTCAAACTATCTCCAACCCTTTTCCTGCAGTTTATTATCGTATCTCCATTAGCTCGGAATTTCTTGCTCCCTACAAAATATTGTTGGAAAATGTTCCAAAACATATAAAAAGTTTTAACGTACCCTTGCGAAAGTCTACTGTACCACTTGGAAGCTACCCCCTTGAATGTATTAGAAAACGCCATAGACAATAATTTATCATTATCATCAAAATTGATCATAAAGTTTTTAATTTCCTCAATATAGTTATTAGGGTCTTGTGTTCCATCGAACTTTTCCAAATTAGAGATATCAAAATTCTTTGGGAGGTTTCCAGAAAGAATTTCCGAAGACAGAGTAGAAGATCTCCAATTGTGACCTGTCCTGTAAGCATTAGCTCTCGAACTTTCATGCTTCAACGCATAGAGACCTTCTTCAGAAAGTAAGGTGTACTATTGATTCCATTCAAAATTTTGATGCTCAAAAATCTGATTTCCCATCCGAAAATCCCTCTGATTATAAGCATGCTCATCAACTCTGCTTTTATTAACATAGTTATTTTCCTCCCGAGTCTTCTTTCCTGAACTTTTAATTCGATGGTCACCTATATGCTTTCTGTCATTTTTATCCTTCGATGACTTCTTTCATGGGATGATTCTAACGATCTAGAACGTGAATAATCACTAGACTCGGAAAACTCATGGTAATGTCTTAATCTTCCCCTTATCCTCAGAAAATAACGTTCGTGCCCCCTATACCTATCATCTTTGTCCCTAAACTGATGATAAGTTTTACAGTTGACCTTTTCATTCTCAATTTTCCTTCGGATTTCGGAACGAAGATTTCCCAGTTTTGCTTCTTTTTCAGCCTTTAATTTCTCAATTTACTCTAACAACTCATTCCGTCAAGCTACCAGAATCGATTCCTCTAATACTTCTCCAGTACATTGTTCATCATGTTGTCCCTCGAAATCCATATTGGTTCGAAAATTGTTGCCCACGAGATTCTCCTCACAATTGTTCATATCTAACTCCCCATGCTTTTCCATCACTTTCCCTTCGTAAACTTATTTTGGTTTCAGAAAATAATTTTGGGTGCCAATCGAGTTCCCACAGACGACGCCAATGAAGTGGCTAGAAGTCTTTTGGGGTTTTTTTAGAGTCAAACAATATTTTGAGGACTTAATTCGTATTAATGATTACTTAGCTAATTGTTTTAGATAGAGAAACTCTACACTTTTAGATAGAGAAAATATATTTGTTTATCAATCACCCTTTTTCCCACAATAGGGTAGTGCTTTTATAGTACAGAAGTATGTCCCACAAGTCTAACAACTTTCTAATTGCATGACCAATCCTTAATTCTATTGTTTGCTTTAAATTAGCCTTTTCTATTACATAATTAACAATCTTTCCTAAATAAACTTTCTTTATTAAGTAAAATTCCTCATATTTCAATCTCCCTTATAAAACACAACTAAGGATTTTGGTAGTTTGATAATCACATTTCCAATGTTTTGGCTTAAGCAAAAAGGCACAGTCAAGTTTAACTAGATAATAATTTATTTGGCTTAATTCAGAATATAGTCCATCGACTAAAAAATCATCGGTAAGGGTCCCTAGACTTTTAAAAATCTATAAATTTAGTCCACGCGCGTGGTTTTTTCCCTAGTTCAGCCACATGTCCCCGTACTTAAATGGTATGAGTCTCACAACATTCGACTTTTAATTTCATTTTTACACTTTAAATATAATATTTTTTAAATATATTTTTTTGTTCTTTTTTCTAGGAAAAAGAATATCGCAAAAAAATAATAAATAAATAAATAAATAAATAAATAAATAAAAATAAGAGGGTAAAATATTTTGAAAAAAGTATATTAAAAAAATATATTTATTTTGCGATACTCTATTTCCAGAAGAATAAATATTTTTTAAAAAAATATTAAATTTAAAGTGTAAAAATGAATTTAAAAGTCGATGAACTATTTGTGAGACTCGTACCATTTAAGTATGAGGACACGTGGCTAAACCAGGGAAAAACCATGCGCGGGGACTAAATTTATAGATGTTGAATAGTCGATGGACCTTATGAGATGATTTTTTAGTCGAGGGACTAAATGAAAGAAAACGCAATAGTCGAGGGACTATATTCTCGTTTAAGACTAATTTATCTTGCCAATAAGAGAATCAATATTTATATTATTACATTTGTGTTTCATTTTATTCATAGCAACCCAAATATTCCAACATATTATAGGAGGAAGAATAGTTCTTATGTGAGTAAAAACATTAGTTGAAGATAACCAACAATGAATGATAAGAGTTATAAACATGTGATGGCTAATATTAATATCGAATAAATCAAAATAATAACATCAGATTTCTTAAGCAAGATGAAAATTAACAAATAAATGGAGAATAGATTCAATGTTATTGAAATGCTGGCATTTAAAAGCTAAATGAATATTTTTGGATTGCATGATATATTAAAAAATGATGAAACCATTTAAAAGCCTCCAAAGGAGGAAATAAATGTTTTTAGGATAAATGTTATTCCAAATTTAAGAGTTAATATAACACTTAGTCTCACATTTTCTAAGAGACTGCCAGGTGATTTTGAAAGAAAAATTTCATCTTTAGATTTTATCCAAACCAAGGAATCATTTGGGTTAAAAATAATGCTTATCTTAGAAATTCTTCTTATATTAGAAGGACAAACAGTAAATCTTAAATTATTATATTTCTAGGTATTGTTAAGCCAAAAAGATGAGACATTGGTTCTTATATACCAAGAGTTGTTTTTAGAATAGTTTAGGGTTATAAAAGAGTGCGTATTATTCCACTTATCAAGCCAAAAATCTATTTCACCATTAACCAAATTCCATAAAATAGAAGGCTCAACATGAGTCTTATATTTAAAAACCCTTTCTAGGTCTTAGAATCAGTTTGTTTCTAGATTAGTTGCCTATGTTATTTGTGAATATGAAGAAACAAATGCAGGATTTAAAATGATTTGAACATTCTCAAAAATATTTGTTTGAATATTATCATCGTGAGAAACCACTTGGTAACTTTTAAGTTTTGGATAATCAGATTTTTGTTTTGTAATTAAGGGGACTTACCTAGATGTTGTTTTCTACTTTCTAGATTTATTTTGTATATCGATTCTTTGTGAATTGGACTCGGTCAACTTTACGGATTTGGATTTATTGTCAATTTATTATTTCTTTCTTCCTCTAATGTATCTTGCTTTATCAAACTTCCTTCACCAGGTTTCTTGATACTTTCATGTAGCTTTTGTTTTCTTGTAGCAGTATATATGTAAACTGCATTCTGTTTTTCAGATTTTTGGTATCATTACTCTGTTTTTGTTTGTAATTTGATGAAGGATTTTGATGATTGTTTTTTATGACAAGTTTGTCATCGCTCCTTCCTCCATTTTATATAAAAAAGGAAAAATCCGGCCACCGTCGATATTAGAAAAGCAGAGCCTTATTAAGATCCTAATTCTTAGTGTAAAATAGTAACAAAACTTTATTTAAGTTCGTAAATTTGTTTGGACGATACAAATCCAATTTGTATCGTATATCTCTTATGTATATTTTTAGAATATAAATGTTAAAAACACGTGTTATTTTAAATATAATTCTTTATTACTTAACATTTTAATTAAAGTTATTAAAAACTCTCCCAAATCATGCTAATATTGAATACGCTAATTATAAGTAAACTCATTTAATTTAAAAAATACATATAAAATATCAGACCTTGTGTATTAAACAACATATGTTGAATTTTAATATAATACTAATATATTTTAAACCAGTCATTGTGTTTTTATATTTTTAGAAGGAATAGACTAAAATCAAATGTCCTGCATATTCATTTTTGATTTTATGTATTAAAATTTATCAAATATTTTTTCAATTTAGTAAAATTTATTAAAAACAAAATCCTAAAATAGCTTTGAATGTTTCTATTTTCAAAAGAATGTCTATTTTTTTTGAGATCCTTCATTTTAAAAATAAAATACATAAACTTCTTTAGTTTTAAAATCCCTCACATGTCATTAGTTATATAAAATTTGTTTTTACAATCCCTCTCATATCATTACTTAATATAAATAAGTTATCTACGTATAAACACACAATAATCACCGTATGATACTAAAATTTTGTGTATAAAAAATTGAATGTCGTTATCGGAGGTTATATCATAATCAAACTTTTCACATAATTTCTTAGGTGCTTATTTTAGACTATACAATAACTTCACAAACCTACACACTTTTGATTGATTTACTAGAATCACAAACCTTTTAGGTGGTTCCATGTCAATCTCATCGTCGAAATCTGTATTTAAGGATATCATATTGACACTAGTTCGATCAATATTAAGATATTTAACCAATGTAATTTCAAAAAGTATTTTATGCTCATTATTCTCACAAACGAAACATAAATATCAAAATAATTAATTCATTTTTCTATCAAAAGCTTCTAGTTATAAATTGTGTCTTAAATACTTGAATGATACAATTAATTTGACGTTTCTCTTGATACCATTTATAACCAATTGGTTTTGTATCTAAAGATAAATCTTCAAACTCCCAAACTCGATTTATTATTTTTAATTGAATCCATTTATTATTTCTGGTAAAATATAGAATATCTATAAGACACTACCTCATACTAAGATTTAAGATTGTCACTTATAAAAAAACATGATTGGATTTTTCCGGATGATTTTTTTACCACTTTTTTTCAACTACGAGAAATAAGTATTTATAAAATATATCTCATTTTATCTCGGACCCTTAGGTATTTTTTTTTATCTCAGAATGCTCACATGGTTGCTCAATAACAAAACATTCTTCTTACGAAGTATTTTCTCATTTTGACTAATATTTTGAGTTTTAATGTGATCATATAACATGGACTAAAAACAACCTTGCTTCCAACGACTTAATTATAATGTTAGACTCAAAATTTAACAACTTATAAGTCGTGTTCATGTTGTATAACCAACAAAAACACATCTTATAGCTTTTGAACCTGATTTTATCTCTTTTGAATCGTGTTCATGAAAATTTAAGCTCTTCCAAACTTTAAAATATTTGATAGTTAGTTTTTTTCTTTTTTATAACTCATATAAACATATATTTATTTCATAAAGACGAGCGTAATTTATTATAGGCCATGTAGTTAAAGGCTTCGCAAATTGGCATATAACATAGAATTTACTAGCATGATATTGTTCATCTCAATTAAAATTCTATTTTTACGTTTAATCAAACGATTTTGTTGCATTGTGTAAGGCGCTTACATTGCTGAATTATCTTATGATCTTTGTAAAAAAATCTTCATATATCACTAAAAAGTATTTTAATCTTGATGTCTAATTGATTTTCAACCCCAACTTTAAATATCTAAAAAATACTATGAATCATCTTTGTCTTTAAGAAAATGAACATAAATACACATAAAATAATCATCTATTAAAGTTATAATGCATATTTTACCCCCATGTGTCAAGACATCAATTAACTCACATATATTAGTGTGTATCAAGTAATAAAGTTGTACATCTTTCTACGATCTTACAAGGTTTATTAATATATTTCATTCAACACATAATTTATATTTGTGTATGAATGTATATCAAAATTTATAAATCCAATTTTTAAAAATTCTATGAATCATTTATAACTCATGTGTGCAAAGCTACCATACCACAACAAATAACTGTCATACGAGTAAGAATAAGTAAAATTTGTTATTTTATTAATGACATGAATGATAGGTATATAATTTAACATCATCACAATAGTATAATTTTTCAACGAAGATACTACTATCGGACATAACCAAGTTGCGAGATTTGTACATCAAACGTATTCTAACTTTTGAAAAACATAATTGAGAATTAAATTTTTATTCATCACAAAATATATAAAATACTAATAAGATTTATTTTATTCTTAATTAATATAATTTCTTTGAAGTTTGCATGCGCTTTGAACCTAGACTTGTTTGTGTTTCTCATCTGCACATCTTTTACTACTATTTTGTTCAATTGATGTGAATAGAATTTTATCATGTGAAATACGTACATATGCATAAGTATCGTACGACTAAATCGAGGTTTTTTTCTACGGGGTTGAATTCCATCGTCATAACAACAATTTCATCATCCACAATATTGATGTTTCCCCACTAATTTTGAAGGTTACAATCCCTTGTAAAGTGGTCAAGCTTACCAAAATCTAAACTACATTCTCCTACATTTTATAAAAGTTTCTTGTTCTTTGCGCCAAGTACATTTTAAGTAAATTTTAATGCTCATAAAAGATAACTTTTTGAAAATCTTCTTTGTTTAATTTATAACACGTGATTTCTCTTTATTCTTTAAATATTTATGGATTAACTCTATAATTTACTCGTCGAACTTCTAAAGAATCCTCTTGTAATAGCTCTTTCAAAAATGAGATAATTTAACAACAATTTCTACCACTTGAAATATCTCTAGTAGTGTTACTTTTTCGAGGACACACTTGTTTATTATTATTATTATTATTTATGTGGGAATACAATTTTCATCTGGAAACTTAAAACCAAAATACTATATTATACAAAAACAAATTGTTATTAATTTTCTCTGTTTTGTATGTCTCTTCAAGTGTGTTCCAGATTTTGAGTCACAACATCTTATTTGTGTAGAGATCAAATATATAGTAGGAAAAAGTGTTTAAAATATTTTCCCAACATATTAAATTCGTTCCATCAAACCAATCAAATTGATCCGAATCTTGGTTCCTTATTTTTCTAGTAGTCATCTTTGTCATTATGGTATAATTCGATATGAGTGTTTGAAAACAAGTACGACATAAATAAACTTATACAACTTAGTTTGTCAAAAATTTATTGGAAAGTTTTTTTTTCCAACTATGTACTCAAGACGCGTACAAAATATATTTCTCATAAGAAATATTTTTATATTATTGTTGCTTTAGTCTCTTTAGAAAAGTTCTTTAAAATTTAACAATGTTTTAACTTAAAATAAAAAATATTTAAAATTCGAAATTCACTCGATATTTTTTTAATTACTTTAAATATTTAATAAAGATTAATAATTAATTTTATTACAACTCTCAACTAATTAATTTTTTAATTTGATTTTATCTTATTTCGCAAAAACACAGTAGTTTTTCCGAAAATATTCAAATTCGATTTTATTTTTAAACTTTATTTCTGTTCCCTACAACGAATAATATGATCATCACGAAAACAAAAATTAACCGACAGTTACGGTAATTACAATGACCTTTATTGTAGAAAGGGTCATACTACTTCAACAATTATCTTTATTCTCACAACGAAAATTGTTGTTTTTCATAATGATTTAAAAATTCAAAATTATAAATATTATTTAAAAAATACCACAACATAATCATGTTTGTTATCGAGACGAAACTACTATTCAAGATATTAAATATTTTGGATATTTATTTTATTTATTAATTCTAATTTTATTTTTCCAATCGTGGATAATTTTATTATTTTATTGATCTAAATTTGTATCCTATTGATTTTTTATTAAATCATTTAATCAATAACTTTTACATATTATAAAGTTTTGAATTGTTCATGCATAATATTTCTATAAAATGGTTCTTTCAATCCTGAATACCTTATATTAAACGCTTAAAAAAATATTTGAAACTTTACTATTTTGAATTATTCCAATTTAAATTGATGTTTATATTAAAGGTGATTTAAGGGATTTTCGAAAACAACCGTAAAAAATTATTAATCGTGTTTATTGAGAATGTTAGAATTATGTAAATTCCAAGCTTGAGTTCTCTTTAAGTAATAATAATAATGGGGTCTTTTGGTATCACAAGGCTTTAGCCTCTACTTTACGCCACATTTCGAATTCATGTTCCGGCGCGATTGATAACCATGTCTTATAAAAGAGGAATGTTATAATTTTTAGCTCCCCTCATGTCCTAGCCTCTACGGTATTGTATCACGTGTTTTATGATCTTCGATTCAAGTTTTTTCTTACTAAGTAGTATAAATAAGTTCTGAATTATAGAAATTGAAAGGACCAGATAAGTTTTTTCTTACAAAAATTTATCTGGTCATTTCAATTTCTATAATTCAGAACTTATTTATACTACTTATGTTGTCTATAGCTTCTTTTTTTTGGTGGAATAATGATTAAAATTAATTTAAAAGTTCATACAAATACCTAAGACGTACCCCGAGGGAACTTCGATACAGATGTCGTCGAGAGTTTACAGAAGTACAAAAGAGAGTTTACAGAACTTCGACACAGGTGCAACGGTAAACCACCGAAGTATGGCAAGGGATTCTCAACAACAGGCAGTTGTGGAAACTCGAGAGCTGCAAGAAAAAAAAGTAAGTTAGTATGAATATTATAAAGGCCAGCTAATCTTGGTTCCTTGAAATCGTAACCGAAGGTCATCTATGATCTGGTTAGATATCAATGATGAATGAGCGGGGGGGGGGAAGAAAAATTCTTGAGTTCCTCTCCCACAAGACGTGGTAAACAACTGCGCCAAAGCAAGAGCCCTAGATGCGACGGTTTTGAGATTGAGACCAATTTGAGGACTCGCTAATCCAAGATTGCCGGTAATCGGGAAATTCAACTTAGAACTAGTGAAGTTCCAGAGACTCTTAGAGAAACTACAATCATAGAGGAGATGAGGTGTAGTTTCAGAGTCAGAGTTGCAAAGGTCACAATCAGGTGGAGGTATTTATGCCCCATCTAATTAGTTGGTCCATAGAAGAAATCTTGCCGAGAATTGAAAGACATAAGATAAAGGAATAACGAGGGATGTTATATTTGTTCCATACTAACCCGTCCCACCCCACAATAGGAGCGGGAGTTCGAATGGAATTGTACGTGTCCTTGATAGTGAAATTGGGATTTCCAGACTTTAGTATCCAATAATGAATATCGATTGAGATAGTGTTGGGCGAGGGGATGGTAATGATTAGATTGTTGAGTTCCTGAAGTTCGGTGCGGCTCCTAGCTCTCGCCGATCTGAAATTGATTGGCCAATTCCATTGTCCATCTCTGATAAAGTTGGAGACCTTGATATTCTTACCAAGTCTTGAATCTTTTATGATACTTTGTCCATAATTCTTGGCTAATGAGGTAGTAAGGAGCCAAGGGTCATACTAGAAAGAGATGTGTGTTCCATTTCCAACTGTGACCATGTACAAGTTACTAGCCAAAGGGCATAAATTTAAAATTTTCCGCCTAGCCCAGGAGGGGGTGGAGCTAGTATCAAGATTCCATAAATTTTTATTTTTTATTTTTTCTGATTTAATCTAATTACTCCAGATGAATTGCGAGTTGCTACTAATTATGGACCATAGATGCTTGAGGACGGCCGCCTGATTCTGGTTTTTTAGGTCTAGAATCCCAAGGCCACCCTCCCTCGTGGGAGTGGAAAATTCGGACCATGCCACTTTCGCCCTGTGGATTTTCATGGTATGACCCGACCAAAGGAAGCGGCGGAGATATTGGGATAATTCCTTTAACATATTTGAGGGTAGGATGAAGATGGAAGACCAGTAAACTTTCCCAGTGAAAAGAACAGATTTGATTAGCTGGATTCTGCCAACATAAGATAGATGTCTAGAGGTCGAAGAGTCAATACTATATGTAATTTTGTGCATGAGAGGAAGACAATCAACATGAGAGAGACGACTCGTAAGAAGGGGAACTTCCAAGTATTTCACTGGTAGTTAACCTTCAACGAAGCCAATGATAGAGGGAAGATCTGAGCGAAGAGGGTCATTCATTCCAGAGAGGAAGATTTGACTTTTAGTAGGATTGACTATAAGGCCTGAGAAGAAGAAGAAGAAGTCTTGAAGACATTCTTTAATCAGAAGAAGGGATTTCACATCTCCATGACATAAGATCATTAGGTCATCAGTGAAGCAAAGATTAATGATCTTTAGGTTCTGGAACTTCCAATGGTGTTTAAAGTTGAGGTCTGTACTTTTCTCCTTGAGAATGCTCGAGAGGACTTGCATTACAAGGACAAAGAGAAGGGGAGAAAAATGATCTCATTTCCTTAGCCCTTTCCTACCATGAAAGTTTCCATGAGCATCACCATTGATGTTGATACTGTAGGAGGGGGAAGAAATGCATTTAATAATCCAATTGATCATCTGGTCAGGGAAGTTCATCATAACGAGAATGTCAAGGATGAGATTCCATCTGATATTATCGAAGGATTTCATGAGATATATTTTAAGGGCAACTTTTTTGGTACCTTTGTTATGGTTGTAGCTCTTTAAGAGTTATTGGGAAAGAATGATATTATCGGAAATGTTCCTTCCAGTAACAAAAGATGATTCGTACGAGTTAATAAGGTACGGGAAAGAAGTCTTGATTCTGTTAGCCAAAATTTTAGAGATAATCTTGTAGACCACATTGCATAGTGCAATATGTCTAAAATCAGAAGCCAAAGAAGGGGAATCTTTTTAGGGGATTAGAGAAACAGAGGTGGAGTTCCATGATGGATCAAGAGAACCCAAGCTGAAAATTTCTAGGACCCTATTACAAATTTCGGGTCGTACAATATTCCATGATGTCTTGAAGAAACTGGAATTAAAACCGTCTAGGCCAACAGCTTTGTTACTATCAATACTGAAAATAGATGACTTTATTTCCTCACAAGTGATTTCACAAGTCATAAGGGATTTTTCATTTTCAGTGACTTTAGTAGAAAGTAGGGAAGATAATTTATCCAAACCAGGGTAACCCGGAGGGTGACTGGTTCCGATCAGGTCCCAGAAATACTTTACAATGACTTTGGAAACACCATCAAGGGTGTAGACTGTGTCCCCTTAGTTATTATTAATAGAAATAATTTTATTTGAGGAGGAGGGTTTTGATGCTGTTGTTGAAGAATTTAGAATTCTTATCCCCAAACTTAATCCAGTTTTCTCTGGATTTTTGATTAAGGAAGGATTCTTTTGCACGACTTAGAAAGTTATAAGAGGATGATGCCTCAATTTCTTTGGAGACAAGATCCGGGTTAAGAGGGTGGAGAGCAAGGTTGGATTGGGAGATAAAAAGATTTTTCTGGGCGCCAGACACTCGGTAGCTAATGTCACTATACTCTTTAACATTGAGACAAGAGAGCTCATACTGGAGGCGGGCTAGTTTCAGGGAGACTAGCTTTATCTCTGAGGCATTGGAGGGAGAATTCTAGCTGTTGGCAACTATGTCTTTGTAGCAAAGGTGAGATTGCCACATATTGAAGAACTTGAAAGGTTTTTTTTGTCTCGGAAGTCCTAAATTGAAGGTAATAGTGGTATGATCTGATGAGCGAAGGAAACCAAAGTGAGCAAAAGACATGGGGAAATGGTCATCCCATTCAGGATTGACAAGAACCCTATCGATTTTGGAAATGATAGGATGCAAATGCTGCTTGTTGATCCATGTGAAGTGAAATCCCGTGGATCTGAGGTCGATGAGGTCACTATGATAGCAACAATTGTTGAAATCATCAATAGTCGAGGTCCAGATTTCAGGGGAACCCAGACGTTCCTCAGGCTAGCGAATTGAATTAAAGTCGCCAAGGGCGACCTAGGGGATACTAATATCCTGACTAGAGATTTCCATTAAATCGTTCTAAAGAGAAATTTTCTCAGAGGGATCGTTGAAAGCGTAGATAGCTAAAAAACGAAATGACGAAGGTCGATTATGACATTTCGCCAAACAATGAATATGTTGGGGGGATTGGGAAAAGCTAGAGACAGTGATGATGCTTGGATTCCAGAATATCCAGATTCTACCTAGATGGTAGGACGAGTGATTGGTACGGAAGTGCCAAAAAGGAGCCATAGTTCTGATAATAGGCTCGACTTTATGGATATAGACTTTTGTTTCGACAAGAATTAAAAGAGATATACTATTACTAATAATGAAATCACTGACATCTTTTTGCCTAACAGGATCGTTGAGACCTCTAACATTTTTCGAAGAAATATTCATAAAAGAAGACTTACAGTGGGTTTGACAAAGGTCCTGTCGGAGGGCAACTCTTTTTACCATAGGCCAAGATGTTGGAATGCCAAGTCCTCTTAGGTGGTGAGTCCACCTTTTCTCTTCTTTCAACTTTCTTCACCCCTTTGAGTTATGATGGGCGAGACCTAATGGCCGAATCAGGTGAAATCTCTGAAGGATCGGACTCCTCTGAAGTGAGAATCAGTAATTCCGTCGATGGTATGTGCCTAGGGCCCTTACTACATAGGTGGTGGTGTGACCAAAGGAGATACAATTCACACAATGGGGTGGTAAACCTTGATTCTGTTATCCAAAATTTTAGTATCATCAAAAGACCGCCAACGTGCTAGTGGGCTAAATGCAACACCTTTTTTTCCAAGTCCTCTCATCCAAACTTGAAAAGAAAATATCATTCGAGAAAGGGTTTGAAATATTTAAGGCCATATTTTCCCTACATAGACTCAATATTTTCCTTAAGCAAAGTAAGATTATTCGGTTAAGATAGAAAATATCCCGAAAGAAAAGATTTCTAATAATCCGAAGTCCCCATTGCCGAATCTTCCATGATAAAGACATTGTCTTCAAAAGACATATGACGGGGCCCAATAACAAGAGGGGAATGATTATCAAAGTGACCCGCGACGATGCTAGCATAGGAGGATTGGGTTTGATCAATGGGAAGAGAGCCCAATGGATTTGGATTTAAAGAGGTGAAATAGGCTTTCTTTCTTCCTTTAGGGCCTTTGCCCGCATTACCGAAATTCCTAATGATGGAATAAGGTTTGGCTGAATTTTCGGGCCCTAACATCCCTTTACCTTTATTGATAACGGGCCCAGCAATGCAAATAATTTCAGTTGGCCAAATAAAGTTTTTTGAACGTCCCAAAAAAGAGGGATTACTCTACTGATCCAAGTGACAAGTACCGGGTAGTGGGTTCAAGGTTTCAACCGTCCCATTAGGCCCATTTTTGACGAGATCAAGTTTAGAGGGTTTAGATAGAGACCTTTTGGGATAACAGGGATAACAAGTTCTCCCTTAGATATGATGAGTGGGAGCTCAATAAAGTCAGAATCATTCTTACATGAAGGGTCTCGGGGTGCTGATTCGAGCATTGGATAATATACCTATATACGTTTGGGCTTCCCTACAAGAAGGACGACGTGGAAGCAGTCGAGGTGAATGAGAGGGTTCGAAAACCAGTGGTTAGAGGGCTATAGTTGGGTCTGGAGTTCATACCCTGATTATCAGGGAAGAGGGTGAAATCATTCAGGCAGAGGGTTAAGGATTTGTTGTGAATCCGGTTGGCGATGAGAGGATGGAGGCAGAGGAGCAGGTGGAACCATTGCGGTATCTTGGACGGCAGTTACAAGGTTGTGATAAAGACCAGGAGAGATAGAGGGGGTTGTTGCTATGTGACTGGCCGGCCGTGAAGGCAGGGAGGGTGGCAAATCACAAAGAGCAGACGAGAAAGCCACCTGGGGGTTTTCAAGAGAGTTGAAGGAGGGATGGTTTGCAGCTTCACTTGAAATGGGTTTAGACCGGCCATCATTGGCACGGAAAAGGTTGTGGTCTTGTCCGGATTCCATGTGGGATGGAGTGCGAGCTCGAGGAGGACAGCGATATGGCATCCACAGGAGAGGAGATGTCAACAACATGGTTTGGAGGGTACTCGGAACCAGAGGATTCGGTGGGGAGAGATGATGATGGAGGAATGGAGGTCCTGGTGGAGGAAAGTGTAGGCATGGTGCGAACATGACAAAAGGATGTTGTGATGCTGGTTGGCTTAGCCGAGCGGAGGGAGGTTGGGGAATTTGTTTTAGTACACATGGAGGTAATATGTTTTTTCTTGCTTTTGAGTTTTCTGAATTGGAAAGGGTGATGAAAGTTCGCACGATTGGGGATGAATATGTATTAGGGTTGAGAGTAATGGTGTTTGAAAGGAGGCTAAGGTGGTCAGTAAAGTGTGTAGGCAAGGAAAGAGTGTTGGAGCTTAGGGTTGAAAGGTAAGACAAAAAAGGGTTAGTGTTCAGGATATGTAATGGCTTGACTAGGGAGGGGTCATCGAGATTAATCTTGAAAGGGTATAGAAGGAGATAGGGTTGGACAAAGGAAAGTTACTTAAGAGATAAGTAAAGGTTAGGGATGCAGACTTCTTGACAGGGGAAGTCATTAGGAGGGTAGCGTTTAGGGAACCGGCTTGAGGGGTTAGAAAGGCGAAGGGAGACCAATCCCAAAATAGAAGAAAGAGAGTAAGGGAGTTTTGAGAGCTGTGCCAGTTAGTGGTTAGGGAAATACTTGATTCTGGTTAGGTTTTGGTTATGTAACACAATGAAAATTTGAAATTTTACCACCGTAAAAAGAGAGCAAAACATTTGCCTTAATAGAGGGATGGAAACAAACTCGGATGTCAGGGTAGTTTAGGAAGGTAAAGGCGGAGATTGTGGTGGTGATAAGGCTAACATTGATCTTTTGTTGGCAATGCATGTAGAAACACTCTAACAAAGGGGAAAAGAGGTTGCTTTGTGACAAGTCTGGTGGTTTGGTTTATGTTGTGTGGGCCAGAATTGGGTGATATTGACGGTGTTGGACATTGTGAGAACTTAGAGCGGATTTTATCTTTGGTTGCAGGAAAGATAGCTAGAATAGAGAATTAAGATTGGTTGAGGATGAGAAGAGTGTTGTGGTGGTTGCTGCCTGGGATTAGCTTGGGGATATAAGAAGAGATGGGGATAAGAAGGTTGAATTGGCAGGGAAATGTGAGAGGTTTGATGGACACAAAAAATACAAGAATGACATGATATACTAGTGAGGATAAAGTGACTTTGAGGAAGTTTGACACAAGGCTGGACTTAACAAGGGTAAGCTTGATACCACCAGATGGATCGCCTGGTTTCAGATGGGTGAGAAATAGATCCATAGGGCCTAAGAGGCTATCTCTGGTGCCGGAGACAACACCAGGGATGAGTTAGCATGGAGCCATGACAAGCTACATACCCAGGAAATTGGCCCGGAGGCTTGATCGGAGCAGGCATATGAAAGTTATTTGTTTGAGAAAATTACTGTTGGAGATTTTTAGGAGAGAGGGGAGAGCTTTTATTTACTTATCTTTTTAGGTATTCTTTTTCAAAGGTGTAATAGGAGTTGTCTATAGCTTCTTCTCCCTTGATGTATGCTGTTTTTATTCGTTTGATTTTGGATTCCACTGCTTAGTCTATTTTCTCTAGCGAAATTTGCGTCAGTTTTTTTATCTTATGCTTTATGTATTTGTACGAACTTAATTTTAATACATTTTTTCATCCATTTTCAAAAAATATTTGACAATATTCTTTATGGGGTTTATACCAATTGGGTACAAAAACGTATCCAATTTACTATTAAGTCCAGTCTCAAATAGATTTTACCAATATCTACCAAAATATGATTTTATTTACCTATTAGTCCAAATTTAAATTTTAAATACAATTTTGCCCTTAATGAATTTGATAATATGACAAAGAAAGTTTGAGGATAAAGAATTGATTTTGAAATTGGGGTTAAATATTTTGAGTTGGGGATGTAATTGTTTTGTTTTTTTTATAGATAATTGAGCCTTTTTTTAAATGGGCTGGATCTATTTGTAAAATGGATTTGTTCGAATATGTTTGGGTAAATAGAGACAAATATTAGACCCATTACGTAAGTCTCCCTATTTTATTTCGATTATATTAACTTTTTTAAAAAATCCTTAAAAAATTTCCTTGAACACTAGTTACTATTCATTTTCTACACTATTGTAAATAAAATCGTCACGACATTGGTAGTAATTTTTTGTTTTTTACATTTGTATTAATAAAAAATTATGAAAATGTATAATGTTTGTGATATCACCATGCCATGCCATGTCACACGGATCTAAATGAGCGTCTGATTAGATTTTGACTAATTTAAACTAATGATACGCTTTACTTGATACAGCAAACAATAATCACGATATTATTTTTACTCTCTTTTTTAAATAGACGTATAATCCTATTTAGATATATACACACCATACTAAAATGACGCTCTGTTCATCAAACATCATATTTTCATAGTCCTAGTAATTAAGAAATCTCTTAATTTGAGCTCTAGAACCCTTCTGAAAAGCTGCTTACCTTTGCGAGAACATCACACCTGGAAAAGTAAATAGTGGATCACCGAGCAGAATATTTATAACATATATTGCCCAAGTAACACAAAAACTCATAGGATCCTAAATATAATTTTTTATTTTGGTTGAATTTTCAAGATGTCAAAGCTATGAAAAACTTGTCTGTTAGTTATTATCTCGGCAACTGATAATCAATCTATTGTCCATCTATTAATAATCTTATACCAGAATCTACAACTTTTTCCAACTTTAAAGCAGATTAGAACGTTCCAAGAGAAAAGATACACGAATAACTTGCCTCGAGTCTCGATGTGGTTAACGCTTCTGTGCTTTCCTTCTTCTAGATTGTCCTTTCTGCCATTTCTTTCTTAGTACAAGCTTACTCTTAGCTTTTAACTTAATTTCAGGGGTATTCTCGTAACTCCAAAGAGTTTAAATATGCAATTCTTTAAGGTTAATTTTACTTTTATTTACATGTTTTAATTATATCTAATGAAAAAATAAGGGACCTATTAGCACTTGACTTTTGTTCTTTTTTTATGTCAGATAGTCTTAAAAAGTTGTATCTTGCTAAATTCTAATTGATTTTATAGGCAACAAATTTAAAATATATGTTAATTAAATACAATTGGTTTGTCAAAACTTTATTGAAGGTGGTGTAACACGTAACGATAAATTTATTTGAACCAAACCTACGGAGCTAGCTAGAATACGAAAGTCTTAATGGAATATCTTTGAATAGACATGAGTTCACACTAGCAGGATTTAAAATGTAATTAGTTATTTAGCCAAAACTATTTCTCCATCAAAATTATTATTTCTCCCATAATTTGAAAAAACCTCCATGTTGTTATTTTCTCCATAAAAGAAAATACATATTTGCCTTTATACACACTTTTTCTTAAAAAACTATTACCCTAACATACTATTACCCATTCACTACAACTAAACCCATTCTTCACAAAACAACGAAACCAGTACCTTACAAATTGAAGAGAGAGAAAAAGCTTGGAGAAGAAAATCCATTCTTCACAAAAGAGAGAAGCTTGGCGAAGAAAACCCATACTTCACAAAAGAGAGAGAAACTTGGTGAAGAAAACTCATTCTTCACAAAACCATTCGAAGAGAGAAGATAGAAGGCTTGGAAAAGGTATGAATTCTTCATTTTTCTTTGCTTTTTCATTTTCGATTAGGGTTTGGTTTGAAAAAGTTTTCTGCAATTTTTAAAATGCATCGAGCATGTAACGGGACCAGAAATGTTTGCAACTGATTCCGAGTGGCCCTCTCGGAATCAGTTGCACATTTTTTTTGAAAACTTGCAACTGATTCCGAGTGGCCCACTCGGAATCAATTGCAACTTGGTTCAAACTTAAGACATCTGATCCCGAGTGGCCCTCTCGGAATCAGATGCACATTTTTTTTAAATTACACTTGATTCCTAATGCCCGGCTCAGAAATAGTTGTTTTTCTTTCAGAACTGTAAAAATCGGGTTTAGCTGAAAAAAATAAGTTTCGAAATAGGTATTTTCAAGCTACGAAGTTGTAAAACGTAAAAACAAGTTTAAATTATCTTGTTTGTCGATTGAGTGTTGTTCTCCGGTTTTGTTTGGGTTTCTTCATTTTCCATGATTAATCTTCAATAAAATTGAAGTTCTTTGTTTTAGGGTTAATTTTAGAGGTAGAGTCATATATCTTGGATTAAAGTTAGGTTAATGCTGTGTTTTTTCATATAAGACTATCTATTAGATAAATGGCATCTAGTGATAAATTTGAAATAAAAATAAGGGTAATTTGGTAAAAGCAAGTCACTAGTGTTTTTGAAAGTTTGAAAGATGGAGGAAATAAAAAATAAGATGGAGAAAATAGCTTTGACCTAGTTATTTATGTCAATCCATATTAGAGTTATTACGATGAGATTTTATGAAGCAATTCTTCTTTTAATCAATATTTTATTGAAATGCCAATGGTAACATTGCTATATAAAAAATAAAACAAATCAATATATGATAGTGCAATATTTGTTATTATAAAAAAAATTATTATTACATATAATAATTTATATTGATAGGAAAATGATAAATTAAAAAATTAGTTTAAAGACAAGTTATATATATTACTATATTAATTTTCTAGATGTTTTATATATTTGTTATTTTTTGTTTGTTTATTTTTAGCTTCTAAATTATAATCTAATAAATTTTGCTTTTTAACAGAAATTGAAAACATTTTGTTACTAAAGTATTCTTATTTATTACTATTTTGTTTCAAAATAATTCTATATTACAATAATTTTTTGTTCCGAAATAAACATTGGATTAAAAGTTAATTATTTCATATAAAAGTTTAAGTCTTAATATCTATTAATATCTATTTTTTGTCAGTTCCTTTTCTAGTTCTTTTTAGTATTTGTTATTATAAAATCGAATTAAATAGCAGAGGTAAAAGAAATTATCAAAATAATGTTTAAACCCAACAAAGTATAAAAGAAAAGCTAGTATGTGCTTGGTTCATCTAAGGATATAAACTTCTCAAGTGGAGAAAACGAAAAAGAACACTATCTCTGTTGCTAGCCATCCAAAACACCAAACTACCTTACAAGATTTTAACAAACTTGATAAGCAACCCATCCAACTTATCTTATCAAGAACAAGATGGATGGCTCCAGAGTTTGAGCTGGCACCCCAATCATAAACGTAAATAAGTCAACCATTTTCTCAATTGCAAGCCTGAAAGTTGATTAAGGATTGTAGGTGGGTACTAGAATTATTTTACTTAATATATTTGACAGTGAGACTCTAGTTGGTTGATGTTTATCCCATTTTTAAAACATGATAAATACGATAAAGTATTTTTTTAAAATATATGAAATATTGTAAATGGGGATAGATGAAAGTTGATTAAGCATTGTAGGTGGGTATACATTTTTTGGTAATTTTTAAAACCATTAGAATTATATAGGTAGATGGGTAGGGTGAAATATTTTGTAAAGAATATTGATATATTGATTATTAAACGTAGACATAAATATCATATAGGCAACACAAACAACCAATATATTTTTACAATAATTTATCGGGTAATGTTAGCTATAATGAAACTTTAAATCAAATTTTTTATTTTATTTTACGTAAAGTGACCATTTTACCCATCATATAAAACAATTTTTTAACCAAAAATCTAACAATTTTCTTCTTATTTTTGGACCAAACTTCTCTCTAAAATTAATCTAATACCCAAAGAATGAATTATATTAAAATCTAACTATTTTCTTCCTCTTCTCCAACCAAACTTCTCTCTATTTCTTAATTATGTTTTGATATCTACTTGTGAAACTTTACGGTTGGGTAAATCGGCTTGCTCGGATAGGTTCATTATGTGATTGTCTTCTTCCCGAAAGTTTTGTAATTGTTGGTTGAAAATTTGAATCGTATTCATATACTAGATAACCCATGTGTTTATACGCTACGAAAGCTGTGTAATTTCTGTTTTTATCCTCAATTGTTTTATTATAAAAAAACAAAGAGGATAGAAAGAGATAAAGAGAATTAAGAATTTATATCGAAATAATTTGTTTGTTTGATTGAATTTTAATAATTAAAATTTAATTGTGTTTTAATTGAATTATTTTTTGCCTTTTGTGAATTTCTATGCGTTAGTTATATATGATCGATACTTTTTATCGGAATTAGAGAGATAGAGAAGAGAAAAGAGAGGGAAGCAGAGATATAATTTTCATCCGAATTAGAAGTAGAGAAGAGAGGAGAGAGAAGAGAGACATTGTGCTGAAAAGGTTTTATATATTAAGGGTGTTTTAGTAAAATTTGAGATTTTAAAATAGTCAAAATATAAGGGGTTTCATTATAACAAAAACGGGTCTCCGTTTAGCGTTGCCCTAACTTATTTATGTATCGAAGGCTATATATATTATTTATAAATAAAATGAATTTAAAAATTAGTTTGTGGTGGAATTAATTTCTGATTACGTGAAAAAAAAGATAACAAAAATAATGAGAAAACAATTATGTTGCAAATAATAAAAAACATTATCATTCAAAATAATTATAAAAAAATATAAAACATATATTCTATTGTATTTGTTGAAAATAAATTATAATAATATCACTTTTAATTATTTAAAAATGTTTTTTAAGTAAAATAAAAATAACATTTAATTAATTCACTCATCTGGTTTACTAACCATCTATTTAAGCAATATCCATCAAAATTCATTTTCAATCTCTTTTTTATAGGATGGAACAATTGAATATGTGAAGGAAGTTTGGGAATAGCGTGATGGTTAAAAAAAAGACACAAACAAGTTTAGCTATATAATAATTGATGAATTAATATTTATATTACTATTTTTGTGCTTCATTTTATTTATAGCAATCCAAGTATTTCAACATATTATAGCAGGAAGAATAGTTCTTATGTGAGTAAAATTATCAGTTGAAGATAACCAACCATGAACGAATTGAGTTATAGACATGTGATAGCTGATATTAATATGAAATAAATCTGAATAATAACATGAGATTTCCCAAGCAATATGACAATTAACAAATAAATGGGGAATGTATTCAATGTTATAGCAATGCTGGCACTTAGAAGCTAAATGATTTTTTTATTGCATGATAGAATCAATAGGGGTGAAACGATTTAAAAGCCTCCAGAGGAGAAATAATATTTTTTAGGGCAAATGTTATTCCAAAATTAGAGTGAATATAAGACTTAGGCTAGCAGTTTTAAAGAGACTTCTAGGTGATTTTGAAAGAAAAAATTTCATCTTTAGATTTTCTCCAAACAAAGGAATCATCTTGGTTAGAGACATGTTTAAGTTTGAAATTCTTCTAATATCAGAAGGACAAACAATAGATCTTAAATTATCATATTTCCAGGTATTGTTAAGCAAGAAAGATGAGATATTGGTTCTTGTACCAAGAGTTGTTTTCAGAATAGTTAAGGGTTATAAAAGGGCTGGTATTATTCCAGTTATCAAGCCAAAAATATATTTGGCCATTACCCAAATTCGAGAAAACAGAAGGCTCAACAATGGGTCTTATCTTTAAAAGCCTTTTCTAGGTCTTAAACTCAATTTGTTTCAAGTTGACTTAAAGAGGGTGAGATGATTTGCAATAAATAAAATGCATTAAATTAGACTAAATAGAATTGTTAACTCTGAAGTGCATACAGAGCTTACGGGAATAAATTCTTTAACGTCATTTAATATTCTAAGATTTAATGTTTTTTCTTCATAAGGAAAACATGAGGAATTCCAGTTGGACCAAATGATAGAATTAGATGAAGAGTTGGAACCCCATATGAACTTATTTATAAGAATGTTTATACTTCCGATAACATAGGTAGAAAGAGGACAAGTTTACATGTAATATGAAGGAATATAAGGAAGGACA
The DNA here is from genome assembly GCA_036936605.1 of Limnanthes douglasii subsp. nivea. Taxonomy (NCBI): domain Eukaryota; kingdom Viridiplantae; phylum Streptophyta; class Magnoliopsida; order Brassicales; family Limnanthaceae; genus Limnanthes; species Limnanthes douglasii. The sequence continues at coordinate 184,183,094 of JAUPFV010000005.1, read as the reverse complement.
TATTGAACCTTAGTTTATCTACCTCCAAATGAGAGAGAGGAATTGTCCGAGGACATGATTTTATTTTAAATCTTAGTAACCAATTCATCCATATGTTTAGATTTGTATTTTTTTTTAATGTTAATTTCAAGATGTTTAAAAGAAATATGACAATGATTAAAGGCTGATAAAGTTTTAAGATTGTTAATTTTATTTCTGTTAATTTTGTTAGAAGTAATAAGAAAATAGTTTTATATTTGTTGATTAATTCACCAGAAATAGTTTGATCAAAATAAATAACTTACACGCTTTCTTAACATTGATGATGTTACCATTTATAAAAATGATAACATCATTAGCAAGACAAAGAATTTTAATGAGAAATACATAGCTTGATTAGCAAAAAAAATATTTTTAAGACTTCTTAAAAACAATTCTCCAGCAATGATGAAGAGACTGGGTGATAAATGATCACCTAGCCTCACACCATTGTTGGATTTAAAAGAACCATGAGAGGAACCATTAATAATAATAGAAAAGTTGACATAAGTTTATGAAAGATTGATTCAAACCAAAACATTCCATGATAAGATAAATTAAACTAAAGTTAATTATGTCAAAAGCTTTAGGCATGTCCAATTTTAGGATAATATTACCACCCGATACTGTTTTAATGTCATGGGCCATTTCTTGGGAGATAAGGGAATTTTTTTCAATCTCTTTGTCTTCAACAAAACCTCCTTGTTCTGAGAAGATGATTTTAGAAATACTTTTGGAAAATTTATTATTAATGATTATGGAGAGAAGCTTGTTAAAGACAGTATATAAACTGATGAGACTGAAGTCCTGCAAATAAGGTAGAGCATCGCTTTTAGGGATAAGGCATATTGTAGTGGCAAATATGCCTTCAGGAACATAGTGTCCATTGAATAAGACTTTTATGGCATTGCAAAGGTCTGACTTGATGATATTCCAACAAGATTGGTAGAATATGGAATTAAATCCATCAACTCTTGATACACTAGTCTTGTTGAAAGAATTAACAGATTTAAAATTTTCTTTCTCAGATTAAAGGATGAGAAGATTAAGATTGTCATGGTCGGTGAGAATGTGGGTGATAATCTCTTTGATTTAATTAAAAGAAGAATGGTTATTAGAATGCTTGTTAAGCAGATTTTTGAAGTGGTCAATGGTAGAGTCAATGATCTCAGATTGATTGTCTGTCTATTGACCACTAATCTTGATTATGTTACTCGTATTTCTGTTATGTTTTTTGTTGAAAAAAATACAATTTTTTTTTGTATTTCTATCTCCAGAATGAGCCTAGTTAGAGGATTTTTTTTGTTGCCATGAGATTTCTTTTCTAGCTAAGAGATTGAGATGAAGGCTCTGACTTTGACAATATTATCATAAGTTTTAGGATTTTTGTTTAGCTTATGGTTATTTTCAGCATCTCTTATGCTATAAAAGATGATGCCAAACATATTTTTGTTCCAATTTTTAACATGGTGTTTCAATATTTTTAATTTGACCTAAAATCATGAATTGGGCTACCATAAATTTGTTCAGCCCAATTGGATTCAACAGTGGGTAAGAAGTCTGGATGAAGAAGCCATATGTACTGAATTTTGAAGGAAGGTTTTAGGCTGTTGTTTAGGTTGGCGATTGATATGCACAAAGGTAAATGATCTGTGATGAGGAAGAATAAAAGACAAGGGCCAAATTGAAAAGAAGAAACTTGATAGGAGAAAATAATAAAGGAAAAGCATGATAGGAGGAAAATGTATAGAAATAAATATGTAAGGGCTAAAATGTATATATCATAAAGACATAGCCAAAATAGGAAGAAAGCAAAAAGCAGGGACCAAAAGATGTAATTAGACCATATTAAAGCGTGTGGGGTCCGCAATTGTACTATAAAAGGACCACACACGCTTCACAAATCCCGAGATGAATAGTACGAGACTTTCTCTCTCTACGTTGTTTAGCAAGTAACACTTTCTCTCTCTAGATCTGACATTGAAACAAATCTCTATCACAAAATCCTCTATCAACTAATCTTTGCATAACAAAATCACCCTTGGACAACCTTTTAACTCTTCAGTGGCGCCGTCTGTGGGAAACGAAAATCGCTCTGTCGATAATCGCTCCCTGGAAATAATTCCTGTTCCGAGGAGAACCATGGAAGGTCGAGGGGATGATTTGATCAATCATTGCGAGGAAAACATGGAGGCGGACGATTTTCAGAACGACTTGGAATCCGAAGGAGAAGGAGGTCGGCGAGTCGAGAACATTTTCGATGACTCCGCCCTCTTGGCTCAGAGGAATGAACTGTTGTTGGAAATCAAAAGGTTGAAGGCGGAGAAGGAAGCCGTAGAGAAAAATGTTCGATCTGAGATAAGGAGAGAAACCGTTGATGAAAGGGAGAATCGCGGCGTTGAAGTTCGTCCCAGAAAGAGGGATGACAGATATCGGAGGCGTGAGCGACGGTCTCCAAGGAGGAGAGGGAAATACCGTTCGAACTCGGCTACTTCAAGCGACTACTCGCGGTATAGCACTTCTGAATCATCTCCTCGGAGATACCACAGGAGGAAAAATCGTGATCATAGGCAAACTGATTTCCGACGGGGAAGGAGTTCGGAGAGGAAATCCTCGCGGGACAAAAGTCGCCACGATCGAGTTGGTGATCGATCTCATGAACAAGCAAAGGGCCCTGGAAAGAATGACATGGGCCCTCGAAATTCAGAATGGCAGCAGCAATATACTTTGCCCTCCGAGGAGGGGTTGTACTTCTCAAATAACGATAACCTGAGATCCAACATTTATCGTACGGGACACAATTGGAGAGCTTCTCCGCTCTCCTCGGAGATTCTAGTGGGGAACCTCCCAAAGCATTTTGACATTTCGAAGCTAGAAAAGTTCGACGGGACGCAGGACCCGGACAATCACATCGAGCAGTTTAAGAATTTTATGATCAATTTTGACGACGATGATAAGCTTCTCCGCAGAGCATTCTCTTAGACCTTCAAGGGAGTGGCATCTAAGTGGTACAACAGGCTACCTCAGGGCTCTATTAAAAACTTTGACATGTTCTGGAACATCTTCAGACAACACTTCGTGGGGAGCAAGAAGTTCCGGGCCAACGGAGACACCATAATCTACTGTCGATAAAAAGTGGGGGAGAGCCTAAAAAATTATACCAATCGCTTTGTCAAGACCAAAACGGATATGGAGTACTGTAAGGACTCGGTGGCGCTTGCAGCGTTCAGGATGGGTTTGCTCCCCGGGTTGTTAAAAGATACAGTGGCAGAAAGTCAGGCGATGACCTTCGGAGCATTATTAGATCAAATAGAGAAGAGAATCTTGGTGGAAGAAACCCATGCCTCGGAGAAGGGGTCAGGAGAGCAGCTGGACCATAACCAATTCCAAAGGACTGAGCCAAACGCCCAGGGCCCTCGGTCGAATGTACAAGCTAAAAACACGGGTCAGTACCCTCCGAGGAAAAAGTCGAACCAACAGTACTGTGGCAATCGACAAAACTACAACCAAGGAGGAAGATTCATGTCGAACAAATGGGTTCGACCAGATTATTTTGCGGAGTTGACGGAGAATGTTGCTGCAATATTTGATAAAGCTAAATCGTCGGTCACGGTCAGAAAGCCATTTCCCATACAGACTCCGAGGGAAAGCAGAAGCGTCAACAAATATTGCAATTATCATGAGGATGTAGGACATGACACCAAAGATTGCATAGCCTTGAAGAAGGAGGTGCAGGCCCTGATCGAGAATGGAATGCTGTTGGAGTACATCAAAAAGCACTCCCAGAAAAATGTCGTAGTGAAAGCTGTCACAAAGAATACTGACACAGCCATGGTAATTTCCGAGGGCGTCGACGATTTCGACATCGAGCAAGAATATTTGGACCCTAAAGTGGGGAGGAACAATGTCAACCTGGTAGAGGAGGAAATTCCGAAGGGAAGAGTGGACAGTCTGTGTGCATTTTTCGATTCTCTGGCAATTTTCGGGGGAGACACTATCGCGAGAAATTCTAACAGTTCTCGCAAAAGGCACATGGTCAACTTGACCACCCAGATTGAAGCGGGAGTCTCCGCGCAAATGAATCGCTCGCCTTCTTCAATTATTTGTTTCGATGATGATGACATGCGGAATGTTGCAGGCCCTTACGAGGACGCTGTAGTAATCGCGGCGGGTATCGCGGGGGATCAGATTCAGAAAATACTCATCAACACTGGGAGCTCGGCGAACATCTTGTTTATGAGTACTTACCGCCGCATCTCTGACCCACCGGTTATCCGAAGGTCCGACCGGACAATAGTGGGCTTTACTGGTGCCACATCAGTTGTAGTGGGAGAATTTCAATGTATGGTTGAGCTGGGTCGTGGACCGTTCATAGAGGAGGTAGAGGTACTCTTTATTGTGGTTGACGCGCCAACCTCCTATAATGCTATCTTGGGTCGCTCTTGGTTATCCCGGATGCACGGCGTAATCTCTACGGTGCATCAATGCCTAAAATACGTGATCGGAAACAATATTGGGACAGTCCGAAGTAGCCAGAAGATGGCACGAGAATGTTACCAGGTCGCCCTATCCTCTAAGGGGGTTCGAGGGGGGCTATCTGACCCAGCATAGCAATCAAAGGGGGCCCTCCCCGAGGTCGTCCCATGTGATGATCCAAGGGAGGCCCCCGGATTTCAGGTCCCAAAGGACGACTCTGCAACACACGAATTTGAGACTGGCAAAGTTATGAAAATAGGAGTCCACCTCTCTCCGGAATTTAAAGAGAAGTTAATTGCTTTCTTATCTGATAAACTTGATATGTTTGCCTGGTGTGCACATGATGTCACTGGTGTGCCGGCGGAAGTCATGTGTCACAAACTCGCGATACGATTAGATGTCCGACCAATAGTCCAGAAAAGAAGGCCTGTCTCTCCAGAAAAGGCCTCAGCGATTTTGTTGGAAGTGGAAAGGCTGTTGAGCATAGGTCATGTTCGCGAGTCGCATTATCCCGTATGGGCGTCCAATCCGGTGTTGGTGAGAAAGAAAAATGGCAAGTGGAGAATGTGTATTGACTTTACAGATTTGAACAGAGCTTGCCCTAAGGATCCGTGTCATGTGCCTCGCATTGATCAATTAGTGGACTCTACCTCCGGAAATCGATTGTTATCATTTATGGACGCTTATTCGGGGTACAACCAAATTCGATTGGCTGCCAACGATGAGGAAAGCACTTCTTTTATTACTGGACGAGGTTTATATTGCTATAAGGTCATGCCATTCGGGTTGAAAAACGCGGGGGCAACTTATCAGCGTCTGGTTAATAAAACTTTCGAAGGACAGATTGGGCAAAACATGGAAGCCTATATCGATGATATGTTAGTCAAAAGTGAGCGAGACGAAGATCATTTTGCTGACTTAGCAGAGACATTCCACAATTTACGCAGGGTCAATCTCAAACTCAATCCGGAGAAGTGCATTTTTGGGGTAAGGTCAGGTAAATTCCTCGGATACATGATTAGCGAAAAAGGCATCGAGGCTGACCCCGAGCAGCTAAAAGCCCTGATCTCCATGACTCCCCCTCGAAATATTAAAGAAGTCCAAATTCTGACAGGACGATTGGCTGCTCTGAATCGATTTATTTCCCGCTCGTCGGATAAGTGTGCCCCGTTCTTTAAAGTATTGCGGAATGCGAAGCATTTTTGTTGGACTGAAGAATGTTCGACCGCTTTTCGAAAAATTCAAGAGTATCTGGCCTCTCCGGAAATCTTAACAAAACCTGTGGTCGGGCAGACATTAATTGTCTACGTGGCAGTATCCGATTGTGCTGTCGGTGCCATTCTCCTCCGCGAAGATGGTTCTTTTCTAAGGCCAATTTATTATGTCAGTAAGAGTTTGCTGGACGCCGAGAAGCAATATCTTACTTTGGAGAAGGCAGCTTTAGCGTTGGTGACGGCGGCGCGAAAGATGAGGCCTTATTTCCAAGCTCATCCAATTGTTGTTCGGACGACTTTTCCTTTGAAGAGTCTATTACAGAGGCCAGACATCTCTGGTAGGATGACTAAGTGGTCCGTGGAGCTGGGAGACTTCGACATAACGTTTGAGCCTCGAACGGCGATAAAGGCACAAATTTTAGTGGATTTTCTGGTTGAGTTCCATTCAGACAGAGAAGAGCAGGAGGAACATGACGCGGTGGTCGAAGAGGAATGGGTAATACGGACGGATGGCGGGTCAAATATTTCAGGCAGTGGGGCAGGCGTCCAATTGATATCCCCGCAAGGGGTAGCTATGTTCCAAGCCATTCGTTTCGGTTTCAAGGCTACTAATAATGAAGCTGAGTATGAAGCTGCTTTGGCGGGCTTACGGTTGGCTCAAATATGTGGTGCTCGGCGAGTAAAATTGATCAGTGACTCTCAGTTGGTGATAAATCAAGCTTCCAGGGAGTCCGAGGCAATGAAGGAATTGCTGATACAGTATTTGAAGCTGATGAAAAATTTGGCATCTGAATTTGAGGGAGTTAAGTTCGAGCATGTTCGAAGAGAATTAAATGCCGTCCCGGATTCTCTCGCCTCCGCTTCACGAACAGAAGGATATCCGTGGGTGTTGGTTCAGGCACACCCTTCGATCTCGATTGGCGAAGAGCATGCAGTGAATATCTCGGAGGAAAGCCATGTGGTTACGCCTGATTGGGAGGATTATTGTATAAAAGATCTCTGAGTCGGCCCTTTTTAAGGTGTTTGAGTTGCTATGAATCACAAATTATCCTCTCCGAGTTACACGATGGTGAAGGGTCTTCTCATTGTGGATATAAGGCTCTAATCCGTAGGGTATTCTTGGCAGGCTATTATTGGCCAACTATCATGGCCGACGCAAAATATTTGGTCAAACGTTGCGACACGTGCCAACGCTATGCCATTGTAATTCACAAACCTGGGGTATTGATGGAAAGCATATCGGAGGCAGTTCCGTTTGATAGGTGGGGCATTGATTTGGTTGGGCATCTACCCATGGCTTCTGGGGGTAGGCAGACAATAATTGTGGCCGTCGACTACTTTTCTAAGTGGGTGGAAGCTGAGCCGCTCGCGGGAACAAAGGCCAAAGACGTAATCAAATTTGTTCTATCTAATATTTGTTGTCGTTTTGGTGTACCATTGCAGATTACCACAGATAACGGGCCTCAATTTGATAACAAAGAATTCCAGAGCTTCTGTGTATCAAGGGGCATACGACAATGTTTTTCGGCACCATTTCACCCTCAGGCAAATGGGCAGGTGGAAGTAACTAATCGTACTATCCTCGACGGTTTGAAAAAGAATTTGGAAGGCAAAGCGGGGAAATGGCCCGACTATTTACAGGAGGTGTTGTGGGCATACCGAACGACCCCCCGAACGGCCACCACTGTGTCTCCATTTGCCTTAGTCTATGGGATGGATGTCGTGGTCCCTCCGGAGATCCTTTTCCCTTCACATCGAATAGCAACTTGTGACTCAGACACAAATGACCAGAGCAGAGCATTGGCTTTAGACTTGGTTGAGGAAAAGAGACAGCGGGCACAGCTGACTTCCCTCCACTATCAAACTCTTATGAGGAGTCAATATGCATCCAAAGTAAAACATAGAGACTTTCAGGTGGGAGACAAGGTCCTACGGAAAGTTTTCTTGCACACTAAAGACAAGAGTTTGGGGAAGTTGGGACCTAACTGGGAAGGCCCTTATGAGGTCACCGAACGGATAAAGCCAGGCACATATCGGTTGAAAGATAAAGACGGGCGCTATCTCCGCTTACCTTGGAATATTGAGCATTTAAAGTTGTACCTTGATTAGCAGAGCCAGATAGCATTGTGTTTCTTTTTGCTTTCTATGTATCCCTTGGAACAAATTTTGGTGAGGACACACTCTTTCCTACCCTCTTAAGCACAGGAAGGTTTTAATGAGGTGTTTCGAGGATCCACTTAAATACAAAGTTTATTTGCCTTAACTATTTTTTGAGTCACAGTAACATGTGCCTCGAATTATTGTCCCTTCGAACTATTTTTTGAGTCACAGTAACATGTGCCTCGAATTGTTGTCCCTCGCACTATTTTTTGGGTCACAGTAAAATGTGCCTCGATTAGTTGTCTCTTCGAATTATTCTTTGAAGTCGCAATAACGTATGCCTCCATTTTTATTGTTACTTAATTTATTTTTCGGGTCACATTAAGGTGTGCCTCGATGTTTTGGGACCTTCAAACTATTCTTCGGATCACATTACGGTGTGCCTCGATGTTGTGGGACCTTCAAACTATTCTTCGGATCACATTACGGTGTGCCTCGATGTTTTGGGACCTTCAAATTATCCTTCGGATCATATGATAGTGTGCCGCGAATCCACTCTCGTTTGTGAATCAAAATATCATCTCCTAAAATTTTTCGAAGAATCTATAGTTGTTCGCAGGCCAGTGCCATGGGGATTCGAAGGCCTCATTGCAAGCGTAATACTTGCGAAATTCTCCAAGTAAAAGTCCTTCGAAGACCAATCAAATTGGGATTCGAAGGCCTCATTGCAAAAATAATATGTCAATTTATCCAAGTAGCAATTGTTCGATGACCAAGTAAATTGGGATTCGAAGGCCTCATTACAAACATAAAACCTGATAGATTTATCCAAGTAAAAATTGTTCGATGACCAAGGAAATTGGGATTCGAAGGCCTCATTACAAACATAAAACATGATGGATTTATCCAAGTAAAAATTGTTCGAAGGCCAAGGAAATTGGAATTCGAAGGCTTTATTGCAAACATAATACTAATGAATATATCAAAGTCAAAATTGTTCGAAGGCCAATAAAATTAGAGTTCGAAGGCCCTATTTCGTAATATGTGTGAATCTTAACTAACTAATAACCTTTCGAAGGACAACACAGTTGGATATTGGCAGACCTTGTTCCAAACATAATATATATAGAAGTGAATATTCATTTCTCTTACAAAACTTACCCTATCTCGCATAAATGGAACAATACAACATGTTCAGGTCATTACAAAAACAGGCCTTATTGGGCCATGCACAAAAAACAAACTGACTCAATCTGCATTTTTCGAGGAGTCACTCCCCTCACCATCTGAGTCTTCACTCTCACTTACGACTATTTGGGGAGGGCGAAGTTCTGGGGGGACAAGCTTCCAAAAAGGCCCCAGGTTATATTCTGGGTGCTCAGCATATATCTGGGTCAACAAGCCAGCTCGAGTAGCAGCATCACGGGCCTGCAAGGTCTTCGAACATGTTGCTGCATAAGCATCCATAGCCTTTTCCTTCGCCTCCTCGATCTCTACAGGGAAACCTTTGATCTGTCTCTCCAACTGATCACGTTCTGCAACTACCTTTCCAAGAGCTTCAGTACATTGGTTGAATCCATCACAAGCCAGACGATGCCCTTTTTTGTATTCCGCTATCATTAGCTCCTGGGAATCAGTCTTCTCCTTGTACAAATCCCTCTCCTTCTGACAACAGTTCTCCAGCATTATCACATAACTCTCAGAGGCAGAAAGACGCTCGTACAAGGCATCAACTTGTCCCTCGATCACTGCATATTCCTTCTTGGCCTCCTCGAGCTGAGAGGCAGCTAGTGATGCCTTGAACTTGTAATAATTTTTGCGTTTTTCAAGATGACACATCTTCTTTCCTCTGTTCACTGAAGTGTGTAGCAGTCTCCGAATATTCATTGAGAACTCATCATCCAAGGGGACCTCGAAGGAGCTCGAAGGGGACCCCAACGCTGTCGAGTCAAATTCGGAAAAATTACCACCAGCAACATCTGGATGAATGAGTAGTGGAGGATTGGTTCGAGGAGCAGGGATAGGAGCTAGTCTTGGGCTGTCTTCGAAGGAAGCTGGGTGAGAAGCCTCAGTGAGAGGAGAATGCAAGGATTGATACGAAGTTTTCCTGGGCGACTGGCCACCCCTATTTTCAGCATCATTTGCACTCCCATGGACTTCTCTTTCAAGATTAGTCTCTTCATTGTTGTCAGGGGTTTCCCCTCCCTCGGATTGTTCCTCGATGGGCTCAAGAAGAATGCCCTTCCCCTTCAAATCTTTTTTCTTTCCATCTTTCCTTGGAGGGAGGATGGGAGCAGGGGGAGGAGGAATGGAATTTCTTTGAGCAACAACACTTAGTGGAGGGGCTTCAGAGTTCGACGTCCCCGCGTTGTCCGAGGAGGGAGGCCTTTGAGTGTTAGTGGGCATCTTGGGATTCAGTGGTTGGGTTGGCACTACTTCATCTTCTGGAGGTTCCCCCAGGTGACTCTGCGAACGGGAGCGCTTGGGCAGATAGATTGTGACATCCTTTTGGCTACACCGCTCCAACACTTCCCGTTCCGAAGGCGGAGTCATTAATCCTCTCATGCTAATACGATCGAGGGGATTCAGCCTCCATAGTCGACTCCTTGCCAGATTTTCATCGGTAAAGCAAAGCCGAAACCGGTTATCCCACTGCTCCTTGGCCCACAGGCAAAGATTGGTGAACACAGTAGTAGCTCCCTCGACATAGTCAGTGTAAGGTTTGGATATGTCGGTCATAGCTGCAACAAATAACTAAGTGTTAGCATGTTTACAGCGAGCATGTTATTCGAAGACAAATGTGAGTTCGAGGGAGCATATTGTTCGAGGACAAATGCGAGTTCGAGGGAGCATATTGTTCGAAGACAATTATGTTTTCGAAGAAGCAATCTACTTAGAGAAATATAAATTTTGAAGCAAGTTTACAATTCGAGGGAACATATTGTTCGGGGACTATAAAATTCGCGGAGTAAAAAGTAGAGCCAGCACTTACATTTCATGGTCCACTTCAAAGAAAGTTTGTGAGGATTTGAAGGAGTGGCTTGTGATCCGGTCTCCCAGCAACCAGAGGAGAAGAGAAACTGCTGCCTCAATTTTTTATCAGCTTCAAGTAAATCTTTCAATACCTTTTGCCCTCGATTGAATGTCAGTGAGTAAAATGGAAAGTATGGATTTCGAGCGAAGCCAGCAAGACCAATGAGTTGCTCTAGCAAGAACTCTTGACCTGAGAGCCTCGAGGCCATTATGCAGGCCATTAAGGTAAACCACATATTGGGCCCGACCTGTGAGGGGCAAAGATCTATCTTCGAGAAATATTCAATAAAGAAGGGGTCTAAGGGATACCTTAACCCCCAGTTCATGATCTCTGTGTAGACCACCACCTCGTTGTCCCTCACAGATAAGGGTGTTTCCCCCTCGGCAGGAAATCTGATATTGATATAAGTGGGGATGCCCCATCGAGCCCTCAGCATCGTCTCCTCCTCCCTCGAAAAGTATTTATACTTAATATTGGCAAGGGCCACCATGTGTTTATTTTCAATGCCCCGAATATTATTGCCGGCAATGTTGTCCAACTCCAAGGGTAGCACAATATCCCCCTTCAATTTTGGAGCAATCCGGCGAGCTTGCTCCTCGGATATTGTCGTGGAAGAAGAGGTTGCAGCGTTCGCAAGGCCCGAGGAAGAGGTGATTGGCAATCTTTGTTCGAGGGGCTTGTTAGGAGGCTTTGTGACTTTGGGGTCTAAAGTTTCCTCATGTCTAATACGCATGTCTTCCTTGGTAATAAGCGTTCTCGAGGGGGAGAACTGAGTTCCATGAATGGTCATGGATGGAGTGGAAGGCAGACTAGACACATCTGTTCCTTGTCTTCGAGGAGGACTACCAGAAGTACGTTGAGGGTCTAGGTTTCGAGGAGGACTACCAGAAGTACGTTGAGGGTCTATGTTTCGAGGAGGGCTACAAGAGTTTCAAGGAGGGATCTTCGAAGTCCTTCGAGGACTTGCAGATCTTTGGTGGAGGTTTTCAGCATCGGTTGGGACAGTTGGTTCTCGAATAGTTAGGGGAGCTTCCCTGGCCCGTTTTCGCTCATGAGAGCCTTTTCTATCTCTGTGGGATTTCTTCCTCTTCGAACCTGACGAATGTTTGTGTGATCTCTCTTTACCCATTGCTCGGGGGGGGGGGGGGGGGGGTTCGATTCGATGAGCAAGCTTTGTTGAGCTATTTCGCGAGGGATAATGGCGGTCGAGTTGTTCGAAGGAGGCCAGGGACCAAAAAATGTTGTCGTCGATGGTGGGGGATGAGGCCTTACGTCTTCACCAGCGGCAACCCTCTCTTCGAACCGTTTACTAATCAGCAACCACTCAGGAATTCGACGGGGCTTGTTCGCCAGCTTTATCTCTCTAGAAGTAATTGAACATAAGTTGCATTAATGAAGAAAGATGCTTGGTATTTATAGAGACTAGTGGGCTTTTTTGCCGAGTGAAGCCCGGGGACATTTTCTTGATGTTTGCCTAGGGGTATGATGGTCCACATAGGTGGACATTGTTCTGCCAACTAGCTATAGAAGAAGGTGAAGAGTTTTGTGTCACAGACTGTCAGGGGAAGGGGAAGAGTTTTCTGACAAAAATGTCAGAAGAATTGGTAACGTTTCTTAAGAAGTGTGCTGACACAGGTGTTTATGCAATGACGTCATCAATCCTAGCACCCTTTTTCGCCTAAGTATGCAATTATCCGAAGGTCACTTTGCTTAAAACGTTGCAAGGATTGAGGGGGCTACCCGGTTAATAACAGAAGTTCGAAGAGGCTTTGTAGATCTTCGACGAGGTTTACAAATCAGTCGAAGAGGCTTGTAGATATTCGAAGAATTCGAAGAAGTGGATTATGACCCTGACAGTTCGAAGGGTTTTGTGGAGCGACCTTTCGAGGAAGGACTTATGAAGTTCGGAGAAGAAACGATTTTGGCCTGTCAAGAGAATTATTCAGTCTTAGCAAAACGATTTTTACTAAGACTGGGGGGCTACTGATGAGGAAGAATAAAAGACAAGGGCCAAATTGAAAAGAAGAAACTTGATAGGAGAAAATAATAAAGGAAAAGCATGATAGGAGGAAAATGTATAGAAATAAATATGTAAGGGTGAAAATGTATATATCATAAAGACATAGCCAAAATAGGAAGATAGTAAAAAGCAGGGACCAAAAGATGTAATTAGACCATATTAAAGCGTGTGGGGTCCGCAATTGTACTATAAAAGGACCACACACGCTTCACAAATCCCGAGATGAATAGTACGAGACTTTCTCTCTCTACGTTGTTTAGCAAATAATACTTTCTCTCTCTAGATCTGACATTGAAACAAATCTCTATCAGAAAATCCCCTATCAACTAATCTTCGCATAACAAAATCACCCTTGGACAACCTTTTAACTCTTCAATCTGAACCATTTTTTGCCAAATATTTCACCTTTGTGGAGTCAAAGTAATTAGTCCATGAAGCATTATGAAGCACCCTATCTAGACGTTTCCATTTGGATTTGTTGGTCCACTTAGAGCCAGTAAAGCTAGGGTCTTCTAGTTTTTAGTCTAAGATCATATGATTAAATTCATCTATAGCATTAAGGTTAAGGGTTGAACAAGACAATGTTTCAGAGATATTAGATATTACATTAAAATATTAAGCCACCAAGCATTTCATATTGAAATCACAAATATATATATATATATATATATATATATATATATATATATGAGATTATCCCACAAGTCAGTTCTTTGAGCTTTGGTGCATTTAGCATAAATGATGGTGATTAACATTTTTAGGCATAAAATTCCTAACAAATTACCTAAACCATTTGATATAAAGAAGATAGAAATAGATAGAAAATGAGGAAAGAAATGTAATCTTATTACTGTATATATAATCTGATCCTATTACATATTGAGCTCGACTCTTATTTATAGGATTTTTAGCAGACGTTGCATTGTTACATTTATTATTTATATCCTTTACAAAATATAAATATAAATAATAAATGTAACGTCTAATTTAAAATACAAATATATTACTTATTTGTAGGATATTGAAACATGCTAACATGTCGCTCTAATAGCACATTTATTATAATTACTATCCGGATATTATATCTTTATAAGGAGTCCCCCTAGTCCTTCAGTTGGAGCGTAATGAAACTTAAGGGCTATGTAATAGTTGAACATAATATCCGGATAGTGTAATCTTCTTGCTCTTCCTCGCATATGAGGAAGCTTGTCTGTTTTTATTTTTTTCAATTGTTGTAACTTTTTCTTCATTGATCTTTTTTGCTGAGGCGTCGTTGATCATGCTAAAGAAACTATGTCAGCCATGTTGGCTAGACTCCAAAAGTCATAAGACTTGGTTATATTGATTTTCCTGGCCGAACTGTTATCGGAAATGACTCCAACTTGGTTATACTTAGTTGTTCATGCCTCTTTAAAAACTTTTGTCCGCCGAAACCTCCCTTGAGGATAAAAATCTCTATTTTGCCAAAGGAAAAGAGTACAACTAACAATTAGTAGGCTGCTAGGATGTTACATGTTTCTTTGGCACGCTTCCATTTTTTGTTGGATATGGATGACATGGATGTGTAGCCCCCCTTGTCTTTGGTGAAGGATGAAGTTAAGACTATATATAGATATAGTTGCTTTATGTGAGTATGTTGTAGATATTGTCGACCTTGGCATGGAGAATATACCGAACAACATAGGTAACTTTGTGTCGATGGTAAACATGTAAGCAACATAGTGGTGTTTGTATAATAATATGCTTGGTAACAATTGACGTAATGAATTTATATGAGTGGAGATTTATGTGTTTTTTCAATTTTGGTGATATCCTAACCGGGAAAATGGGAAGTATCCCTCGGCTGATTCGCGGGAGCGACCGGTTCGGCCAATCGCGTAACCCACTGGGCTTGGAGTAGTTCGCATATTTACATAGCCCATACGCGTGGCCAACTAGCCCGTTCGTGTTATAGACACTATGGTCTGGACACAGTATGGCCCCTTGCGTAGCCCGTAGGCGTGGTCACTGACCCGTTCGCTGCGTTGTAAGGATGGATAGAAGTATGCAACAAACACATATACAAAGGAAAACAGGAAATGTAGATGAAGATTACATGGTGTGTAGCATGGAGACAACTTGACTTAAATCCTTTGTGTCGTGGAGATGGAGATCTTTTAACTTATAGAATTTTCTCTATCACGGAGATGGAGATCATTATCCCTATAACCTTTCTCTAGCATAAAGATGGAGATTACGCGGTTGGTAGCTATTTCTTTCATGGAGATGGATGTCATTTGGCTTATAGCCTTTTAATCACAGAGATGGAGATTATTTGGCTAATAACCCTTTCCCTCGTGGAGGTGGACATCATTTAGCTTATAGTTTTTTTAATCACGAGGATGAAAATTGCTCGACTTAAAGCTTTGTCAATCACGTAGGCAGGGATTATTTTGCGTTCGATTATGAAAATTACTTGGCGTTCTATCACGGAGGAGAAACGTGAGGGCACTGGTATATCAGTTGCTATAATGATGTTGGACTGTCTGCATTAGTCATTGGAGTGGAGAAAAGTGAGGGCACTGGTATACCGGTTGCTATAATGATGTTGGACTGTCTGCATTAGTCATTGGAGTGGATAGACGTGAAGGACCGAGAAGAATATATGAAATCCCTAGGTTCTGCCACAACAGCATCAGAAACCTTTTTAAGAGTTCCTCTTTCACAAGAGGAGGGAAATCTTCTGTTAGTATTCTAATTTTCCAATAACCCGCCGTAAACTCGAAGCAATTCACAATTTAAATGGATGTTAGTGTTTATACATATCATCGTAGACATATTATTCTCTCAAGCATCCAATTCCTTGTTTACAGGTATTCAATTCTCTTAATATCCCAAAGTTCATAACTAACACTATATAATTGTGCTTCGTTTCATAGGTAATGATAGTCTAGTATGTTCTATAAAGCATGTGCGAGTTTATATATCATATATAAGTGTATGTACTGCAAATACCACAAAGTTTGTGTTTGTTTAAAACAGACGTATCACGGTAGTCTATAGTTATTTAAAAGAAGATCATATAAGCAAAGAGTACTAAAAGATAACGTCTTAAAGAAAAAACTTAGCTTTGCCGATCAGAAATCGAAGCTGAGCTAGCATCCTTCATCCACCAATCCGGGTCTTGACGTATATTGTATATTGCAGGTCTTTAGTAAATAGTCATTAGCTAAACCCACCGCACGCGAAGTGCGCGAACAAAGAGGAACAACAGTTGAGCAAGTGAGACAGAGATATCGGCAGTCCGCGCCGTGAGATGAAGTGAGGTGGTGGCGGGCGAGTACAGTTTCGGATTATTAGCTTTCTTCTTGATTTCGACAAACCTGTTTCCGGATGGAGCACCACACACATGAGGTTGAAATTTGAACGGTGAAGCCGATGACGGAAACGGTTTGGCAGATCACGTCGCCTCGATCGTCATGGAGGAGAGGAACTCCGTATATGGAGATTTCTTCGGGTGGGGGTGGAGGAGTTGTTTCGGTTTCAACTTTTGGTTCTGTTGTTGGAGTAGATACATGAATTATTGTCTCTTCAATTGCTTTTGCTGTCTTGGTGCCGTCTTCATCCTCAACCGATTTGTCTTCTGGTTTTGGCTCTTCCATGGTGGCTGTGACCCTGTGGCGGAGTTGGAATGAGAAGAGTTTTCTCTTCTGGTGTTGGCGATTCCACTGTGATTGGAGTAGCGGAAGCTAGAGTTTTCTCTTCCTTTGTTTGAGTCGTAGGTGGCGTATGTTGCCTTTCGATTTAATTTTGCCTTATGCTCGATATTGCAGGTGTCGACCACTCCCTTGGAGATTTTGTTGTGGAAAAAGCAGACCTGATAACCACGGTGTTGCTGGCTCTGAGTTGGTAGATCTGCAAGAGCTCAAGAAAAAGACTTCTGTTGTATCTTTGGAGTCTCAAAGTTCCAGGCTTGGTCGGCCTTTGAGAAGCTTGAATCTGAAACTTGCTTATTTAGTTGTTGACAAATTGGGTGGTCCGGGTGGCGGTGCTGCTGTGGAACTTGATGGTGACTTCGCTGGTGTTTCCGACAGAGATTTTGCTGGTGATTTTTACGGGCATGTTATGGTGTTGTAGCTGCGCTGGATTCCAATGAATGTAGCATGCCCGTGCTAAGTGTCGTGTAAGGCTCAAATCTCTTTCTGGAAGCTCAGCTAGAAGTTCAACAGCTCATGCCTGCTGTTTGGTGATTCATCTATGTTCTTATGGATGGATTTATTTCGATGAACTAGACCAAACTAATGGCAGCACCGGCGCTTTTAATGGCAAGAACAAGGCTTAGAACATTTTTTGTGAACTAGTGAGTTCAACAAGCACCTGTAGAATTTTGCATGCCATTGCGGGATCTGTGTTGTTGATTAAGTGGAGCATCTTATGGACTATTTCTTCTTTTTCACCCTCATGGGTAATTTGCAGCCAGTAGTAAACAAATCTTTAATAGGAGGAGGCATAATTTCTGCCTCAATCAACACCTTTGCGGAGCTGGAGATGGCAGTCGCGCTGGCAAAACGGGCGATGGCTCTCGCGCTGGAGATGGAGTGGTTGGAGATAGAGCTGAGACCAGCTGAAGAGAGGGCTTTACAGGCTTTACTTGTGGGTTAAGTCTTGGTTTCCGGTCGACATTTGGAATCTCAGGCTGTCTTCTCACTTTACTGTGCCAATGCGTCACAACACACATCATGCGATAATGCTATCCCTTCTCGAAATGGGCGGTAGAATGTCGCTTATGGAGCTGCCGCTGAGGGCGTTGGGTTCGACCACGGCGGTGGCCTTGTCATCATTTGCGAAAGCCACTATATGCGTTCATTGGTTGCCTTTGTCGAGGGTGATTCGGAGGGGAAGCCGAATGGAAGCCGCATCGAAATCCATAGCCAAACTATTATAACGGATTCATTCGATTCGGGAGACGTTGTTGGTGATTGACTGGGTATGGGTGTGTCTGCTCAGGAATTCCGCGTCAAGGAGGCGTTCGCGGTGAAATGTTCTGATGATAGTCTCCACTCCACGGATCCGGGGTAGCATCGGTGGTTACGCCCTTCTGCACCCGAGCCTACTCAGAACTTACCTCAGAAATTATTTCGCTCGAAATTTACCCAAAGACGCTACTTAAATTCACAGCAAGTTAGTAGTAATACACTTCAGTATGCACGCCAATAATTAATTATTCCTGCGTTAAGTGCATAGTAGTTTCTAATTAATTATGTCAGCTTTGAACACTGATTCGTCCCTCGACTATCGCGTTTGGTGGCAGATAGTCCCTGGACTTTCAAATGTCCAGAGGATCCTCTGATCTACCAGATGCTGCCACCTGTCCTCATACTCCTCAGTTTTTTGTGTCACCGGTAGTCCCTTGTCTTTAGGTCAAACTCCAAACTTAGTCCGAGACATTAAATAACCCACTTACCCCTTCAATTTCCAGGTTGGCATTTAAAATTAAATCAATTTGTCCATGTGGCATTACTATGCATACGTGTAATATTTTTCCCGAAATTCATTTATAACTATATCAATCGGTGCGTTTAATTGTTACATTTTTTGTTTTAATTAATTTAATTTAATTTATTATAATAATTAAACCAAATCTAACCCAAGATTTTCTGCAAATCTCAACATATTTCACTCTTTTCGAATTCCAATCTCTCGACTTTCTCATCCCCTTCTCCCTTGTTCTACAGCAAAACCCTAAATCAAACCCTAATCTAAACCCTAAATCTATACCCAAATCGAAACACAAACCCTAAATCTTCTTTCTTTGTAGGAAAAACATCAATTGAGTTTGATTTTTTTTGTTTTATGTATCAGTTATTCTTCTCCGCCTCCGCCACTGACCAGCGAATTAGTCTTCGCACCACCAGTCTCACTACCTTTACGCCCATCGTCGGTCTCTTCGGCGAACCTAACAACTACAACCGGACATACACAGTGACGAACG
Organism: Limnanthes douglasii subsp. nivea; assembly: GCA_036936605.1. Lineage (NCBI taxonomy): Eukaryota > Viridiplantae > Streptophyta > Magnoliopsida > Brassicales > Limnanthaceae > Limnanthes > Limnanthes douglasii. Next base: position 184,164,261 of record JAUPFV010000005.1, on the reverse strand, counting down.
GAGTAATCACTCACGCTACCTAAACACCCTTTACTATTAATCCGCTTTACAGCCCAAAGCCTCTACTTCCAACAATCAAAGTACTTAACCTTAACCTCTCCACCTCCAAACACAACCTCTCTTTCATATCATGATCCTTCACGATGGTTACAGGATCGAGTTACGACGATGTTGCTGGCATGGGTGATGTAATGTTTGCACCAGCCAACATTGAGGTTCGTGTAACTGCGGCGTCGGATCTGAAGCTGTACAGAGCAGGAGTCAATAGTCGGTTCTTTCAATAGTTGCAGTTTCATACAATACAGTCAATAGTCGGTTCTTTCAATAGTTGCAGTTTCATACAATACCAGTCTCTTTCTCTTTATCTTTCAATTTTTTTAATTTTTTATTTTATTTCTGTAAGTTTTTATATCATGGGTTGGCTTGGTATCTTACCTTTAAGTAACAATATATACTTCAAAAAAAGAAAGGTATAGAAGTGATACATAAAATAGAAGATAAATTATGTTGAGCAGAATTTGGAATGATCTTACTTTGGAATGCTTGATAGCTGTATTAATTTCAATAATTAATGTATTGCTCAATAATAATTTATTTTATTTATGAAAAAATAATGCGATTTTAAAAAAAAAAATCAGATCAAATTCGCTGACATTAAAAGCTCATCAGAAATTGTATTATTTTATTATGATCCTAGTCATGTGTCATGGAGCAAATAATGATTACGTAGAAATTAGGTGATTATGTAGAATAATGATGCAGCATATTGTATTTAAAAAAAATAAAAAATTAGGTGATTACGTAGAAATTTCTCGATTCTAAGTTCTCTTAAAAAATAAAAATAAAAATAAAAATAAAAATAAATTAAAATTAAAATTAAAATAAATAAATTAGGTGATTAAATGACACGTAGATTCATTTAATAGGTGTCACGTAGCAAAAATTTGCCATCTCACCAACAGAGCTGCCAACAAAGATTTCGGTCAAAGGGCAAAATCGAACCTAAAGTCAAGGGACCACCGGTGACACAAAAAACTGAGGAGTATGGAGACAGGTGGCGGCATCTGGTAGATCAGAGGATCCTCTGGACTAACTTTATCCAAACGCGATAGTCCAGGGACTGCCAACGGACATTTGAAAGTCCAGGGACTATCTGCCACCAAACGCGATAGTCGAGGGACGAATCACTGTTCAAAGCTTAATTATGTCTAACACAACAACCAGTGAATTATCATGAATTGCTACAATTTTTTTATCGTATTCACAAGGTTAATATGGCTATAACAACAAGTTATGATTACGTATTTTAAATGTAGAAACCATGCATACCTACTGCGCTAGTATCTGTTGGATCATAAACTTGATTCACTTAAAGGGTCCAACTCACTCAAAGGGCCCAACCCACTTAATAAGGCTCATCTAGAAAGAATATTCTAGAAACATTTAAATTAATATTTAGTAGTCTAGGTTGAGTGCAAGACACACTTTGATGTTGACTGTAAGAAACACTTTTACCTTGAGTGTAGTATTGAGGTTGAGTGTTTAAGTATCCATAAGATCTTAGACGGTGGATCCTTGTCTCCACTATGGTTCTATAAACAGTGGAGCTCTCCCACCATCTAGAGCATCACAAACACACTAAGAAGTAAAGTTAGAGTGAGAGAAAAGAGAGACAAGAATGCTCTCTTGAGTGTTAGAAATATTTTTTCTCTTCTAGTGTGAGTTGTAAGAGTGTTCTTGTAATATTTCTCCTTTTCTATCTATATCAAAGTTGTTTGTTTGTTTTAAAGTGAGTGTTGTTTTATATTTTCCGCCAACAAAGTGGTATCAGAGCCACAAGCTCTATCCAAAATTTGTTTTTAAATTTTCAACATATTGAAAAATATGGCTAATGGTGTATCATCCTTCCAAGTTCCAACACTCAACAACAACAACTACGAAAATTGGAGTATCAAGATGAAAGCTCTCCTTGGAGCACATGATGTGTGGGATGCCGTCGAAAAAGGTTTTGACGAACCCGAAGATGAAGCAAATCTTGCTCAAGAGGAGAAAACAACGTTGAAGGATTCAAGAAAGAGAGACAAAAAAGCTCTCTTCCTCATCTATAAAGCATTAGATGATGATGGCTTCGAAAAACTTTCAAGCGCATCTTCCGCTAAGCAAGCGTGGGAGAAATTACAAATCTCTTACAAAGGAGTCGAAAAGGTGAAAAAGGTACGTCTCCAAACATTAAGAGGTGAATTTGAATCCTTACATATGAAAGCGTCCGAATCTATATCGGAATATTTTTCAAGAGTAGCAACCGTTTCTAATCAATTAAAAAGAAATGGTGAGAAGTTAGAAGATGTGAGAGTAATCGAAAAAATACTCCGCTCGTTGGATCCTAAATTTGAGCACATCGTCGTGACGATTGAAGAAACTAAAGACTTGGAGAAAATGAAGATCGAAGAACTCCAAGGATCATTACAAGCCTATGAAGAAAAGCATAAGAAGAAGCAAGAGATCACCGAGCAACTCCTCGAAGTAGAATTGAAGGACATGCATGCAAATCAAGGAGATGATAGAAACCAACGTAGCCGAGACAGAGACAGAGGCCGCGGACGAGGTGGTTATCACGGCAGTGGACGTGGCTGGAATTACAACAACAATAATTCCAACTACAACTACGAGAAACGAGAAAGCTCAACACGAGGTCGTGGAAGAAGAAATCCGAACTCGAGGTATGATAAATCTCAAATCAAATGCTATAAATGTCAAAGGTTTGGACATTATGCTTCCGAATGCAGAGGCCCCAACAATAGAGTTGAGGAGAGGGCCAACTATGTGGAGGAGAAACGGAGGAAAAAGATATGTTACTACTAACATACAAAAATACAAATGAAGGACAAGAGAACACTTGGTATCTTGATAGCGGTGCAAGTAACCATATGTGTGGGAAAAGAAGCATGTTCGTAAAGATCAATGAAGCAGTGAGTGGAAATGTCTCTTTTAGAGATGATAGCAAAATATCGGTGAAAGGAAAAGGTAACATTCTTATTCGTGCAAAAGATGGTATTCACCAAATAATTTCAAATGTCTATTACGTACCTAGCATGAAAAACAACATCTTAAGCTTGGGATAACTACTAGAAAAGGGCTATGATATTCATATGAAAAATTATAGTCTTTTTCTAAGAGACGACAAAGGAGACTTAATTGTTAAAGTCCAAATGTCAAAGAATAGAATGTTTCCTTTGAATACTCAAAATGATGTTGCAAAGTGTCTTAAGGCATGTTACAAAGATTCGTCGTGGCTATGGCATGTTCGATTTGGGCATCTAAACTTTACAAGTTTAGAGTTATTGTCCAAGAAGGAAATGGTGAGAGGGTTACCATGTATCAATCGTCCTGACCAACTGTGCGAAGGATGTTTACTTGGAAAGCAATTCAGAAAAAGCTTTCCAAAGGAGTCAGAGTTAAGAGCCAATAAACCTCTCGAGCTTATTCATACCGATGTGTGTGGTCCAATCAAACCGATCTCTCTAGGTAAAAGTAACTATTTTCTTCTCTTCATTGATGATTTTTTAAGAAAAACTTGGGTATATTTCTTGAAACAGAAATCCGAAGTCTTTGGAATATTTAAGAAGTTCAAAGCAATTGTGGAAAAGGAAAGCGGAAATAAAATCAAAGTCATGAGATCTGACCGAGGAGGAGAGTTCACATCCAATGAATTTCTAGAGTTTTGTGAAGTACATGGAATTCGTCGCCGCTTGACAGTTCCCAGATCTCCTCAACAAAATGGTGTGGCAGAAAGAAAGAACAGAACAATCCTTGATATGGCGCGAAGCATGCTCAAAAGCAAGAAACTGCCTAAGGATTTTTGGGCGGAAGCAGTGGCATGTGCGGTGTACTTGTCCAACCGATCTCCAACAAGAAGTGTTTGGGGAAAGACACCACAAGAAGCGTGGAGTGGAAGAAAGCCCGAAATTTCCCACTTGAGAGTATTTGGAAGCGTAGCTCATGTCCATGTACCAGACGAACAACGAACAAACTCGATGATAAAAGCAAGAGTTTTATCTTCATCGGTTACGACTCAAGTTCCAAAGGCTACAAGTTGTACAACCCAAACAACAAGAAGGTTGTGATAAGCCGAGACGTGATAGTTGATGAAGAAGGCGAATGGGATTTTGGGTCTCATACAAATGAGTTCATATTTTTCCCCCAAATTGAAGAAGATGAACAGACAACAAATGAGCAATCAGTAGGTGTTGCAACCCCACATGCTTCACCGATATCATCTAATCATGGATACTCACCACATTCATCATCATCAAATGGTAGTCAAAATGAGAGAGCAGTGGAATGTATAAGAAGCCTTAGTGATCTTTATGAGGTAACCGAACCAATAAATAACATTACCCTATTTTGTCTCTTTGCTGATTGTGAGTCAGTGACATTTCAAGAAGCTACACAAAAGAAACAATGGAGAGACACGATGGATGAAGAAATTAGAGCCATCCAGAAGAATGACACATGTGAACTCACCTCACTTCCCAAAGGGTGAAAGACAATAGGCGTCAGATGGTTATACAAAACTAAGAGAAATGCTAAGGGGGAGATTGAAAAACATAAAGAAAGGCTTGTTGCAAATGGCTATAGTCAAAAGGCGGGAATTGACTATGATGAGGTATTCGCCCCCGTTGCCCGATTAGAAACTATTATACTAATAATTTCTTTGGCAGCTCAAAACAAGTGGAAGATACAACAAATGGATGTAAAGTCAGCATTTCTCAATGGTGTCCTTGAAGAAGAAGTCTACATTCAACTACCATTAGGCTATGAGATCAAATGCCAAGAAGATAAGGTGTTGAAGCTAAAGAAGGCTCTTTACGGGCTAAAACAAGCACCAAGGGCATGGGACAGTAGAATCGACAAGTATTTCCAAGAGAACGGCTTCAACAAATGTCTGTACGAGCACGCTCTATACACCAAGATCAAAGATGGAGATATTTTGATCGTGTGTCTCTACGTGGACGATTTGATCTTCACCGGAAGTAGCCCAAGTATGTTCAATAAATTCAAGGAAGTAATGACGAAGGAATTCGAGATGACAGACTTGGGGCTCATGGCGTACTACCTTGGCATTGAAGTTAAGCTACAAAAAGATGGAATTTTCATCTCACAAGAAAGCTATGCTAAAGATGTCCTGAAGAAGTTTAAGATGGCGAATTGTAGCCCAATAAGCACACCCATGGAGTTTGGAGTCAAAATGTCCAAGCATGAAGAAGGCGAAAGTGTGGATCCGACATTATTCAAAAGTTTGGTAGGAAGTCTACGCTATCTAACTTGCACGAGACCGGATATTCAAAAGTTTGGTAAGAAATCTATTTACAGGGCTTCTGTAAATAGTCATTTGCAAAATCCATTACAATCGAAGTGTTCAAACGAGGAAAAGAAATATTGATCCAGCCGAGAGGCGTACGCGCGACGGGGCGATGGATGAATGAGCGCATGGCGACGGCAGGATGCGGTGGTGGATTTGAGACTGGAGAAAGAAGTGATAGATAAGATGGAGATAAAATGGTCTGTCTAGTGGAATCTCGGTGTGGTGTAGAACGAGCTAGGTGGTCAGCATAAATCGAGACCGAACAGAGATACAAAAACGAAGAGGACGACGTTGAGAACTGGAGATGGCCGCTCTGGCGATTTGCGGAAGCAGCGGTTTTGGACAAAATCAGTTACACCAAACAATAGAGAAAGGGAGATGGACGACAGTTTGCCAAAAAAGAGCTGAGCCGGAGCGAAACTGCCAAGCTTGCCGCTGCCGAATCGGGGTGCAAGGGAGTAAGGCATTTACTACTTTTATTAATATATTATACGTTTATTATATTATTAATATATTATACTTGTATATCGAATAAACATTAATAATAAATTATTAATCAAACGAATATTAATATTATATTTACTAATCAAATAATTTTGAAATATTGTGTTAAATGCTATGAAATCTACTTTATTCCACTTATGTTTGTGATTAAAGGTTCTGGTTTGAGAGTCCTTCATTCTTGTATAGTTTACGTTAGTATTTGTTGGACGCGTTCCCTCCAAAAAAAAGATTTAATAAAAAAAATTAATAAACATCGGTCAAATAGACAACTACAACAAAGACTAGTTAGTTTCATAATTTATAATAACAATGAAGAAGAATGAATTGTATCTTTAGAGTTTTTGTCGTTCCAAGAATTTGACTAGCCTCCAGTCTCTGGTCTGGGTCTTCTACGGTGATTGAGCCGGTCCTTTCCGGTGTTTGCGTCGGCTTCTCCGACGTCTTGTTTATTCTTCCTAGCCTTTTTTGTCGGTTTCCGGTGGGTCTCTAATTCTCGAGGGTCTTCGATTGCCTTTCGTTCCGGTGAAGCAATCCGCCTAGTCGGAGATTTCAGAAACGCTAAATCTTGAACAGTTCCCCTCTCTGATTCCCAACTGAGAAAACAACAACCAATTTCAGCCCAAGAAATCCTTTGTGGATATTGTAAAACCCAAATCGGAGCAAAAAGAAACCATTCCGGAGTTTGTTAAAATAACATAGGATCATAATACCATACAATACTATAAGGAAACTAAGGATTTTCTTATGAAAAACTTTAAAACTACCATAATAGGTAAGTTCAGTAACGGAATCCCTTAGAAATCGTCATTAGAGTTATTCCTCCAAGCATTCAAATTCAAAGGCTCCTATACGTACTCAACCATAGACTCTCGACATGTATTACTCGAATTCTGCCTCAAAAAGGACGTTAGCAGTCTCTGGTAAAAAAACGTTTGGAGTGTAGGCGATAAAACCATGCGCTTTATTAGGTGGACTCCTGAGTTCAACAACAGTATGGAAAGCCTAAGAGTCTTGGTTTGGTTTAAACTTGAAAAACTTCCTGAATACTTATATAACAGCTCTGTTATTATAGATCTTGCATCATCTTTAGGTGCCGTCTACAGAATAATTGTTCCGGATAAGTTTAGGGCTAACAACAACGCTTGCTACGCCCATGTTGAATTAGATATCTTTATCAATCTTAAAAGGAAGTTGTGGGTTGGTTTCGGTGAAAATGATGGAAGCTGGGTTGGTGTTAGTTACAGAAATGTGCCTACTTATTGCTATAACTGCTATCACTTGGGTCATAGCTCAAATGAATGTAGAAAGAATGACATGAAATCTAAAGAAAATGAAAGAATTGAAGACAAAGCCAAAGAGAATATTATTAATCATTCAGATTCCAATCAAGAAAGTTCTACAAGCATTCAAGTTCCCAAAACAACTCAAATACAGACATTCAGTAAAGTTTACAGGAGGAAACTGAAATCAGGTATAACAAATAAAGATAAAGTTTCTGATTAATCGAAAATCTCTGGTAGCAATGATCTTCAGAACATTGATGTCTCTTCAAAAAGTGAGCTTAAGCTTATTGGTGCCCTCCAAAGATTGGAACAATATTATCAAATTAGTCTTGAGAATCAGCTTGAAGACACTGCTTTATCTCCCAATCGCGACAATAGTGGAAGCTGCAATGTTTCTCCTCATGTTACCTCCCCTGCCCACGATTTTAACACAATTATCAGTCGGAAAATCAAATCTGCTCACAAAAACAAAAGTGTAAAAAGACTTTCTATCAACTCTCTACTTACTAGAGAGAGAAAACATAACAAATCTTTATCAGATAATGATAAAGATTGTTAGCTGGAATGCCCGTGGGGTTCACAACAATTCAACCTTGGCTAGGCTTAACTCTATCATTAAAACAGAGAAACTAGATCTGGTTGATCTTCAGGAACCTATGGCTAAATTGGACAAGATTGAAAGTGTTGCTAGAAGAATTGGGATGTGTAACTTTGGTGCTAACTGCTCTAACAAGGTTTGGGTTTTCTAGTCTGAGGACACCAACATAAAGATCATTATTGATCATGACCAGTTTCTTCACTTAGATATTAATCATAATAGCTTAAATTTCTACTTTACCTCTGTTTAAGCCAAGAATCAGAGATCCCTTAGGAAAATCCTATGGAACAAGATGATATCTATTACCAATGATGAAACTCCTTGGATGGCTGCTGGGGATTTTAATGCTGTCATCAATTCTGATGATCAGCTTGGTTGCTCCTCTTTTGATGACATTAGCTCTGAAAACTTCAATGAAGCCATCAGAGCTTGTGGCCTTGAAGATCCTGGCTTTATTGGCTTCAGATACACCTGGAGTAACAACAAATGCTGGAAACGTTTAGCTAAGGTATTAGTCAACAATAAGATGTCATCTATTATGGGCTGTATTCAGGTTTTTCACATGGTCAGAACTTGTTCTGACCATGCTCCCCTCCTAATTTCTCTTTCTAGTACTTAAAATGACATTTTAAAATATAACAAATGCAGCTTTAAATTTATAAATTCCTGGACGAATGATTCTACTTTTCTTAGCTCAGTTAAGCACAACTGGAACAACTATTGTAATGGAAGAAGTAACAACTTGTTTTGGTATAAACTCAAGAGACTTAAGAAGTTTCTCAAAGAGTGGAACACTAACCACTTTGGCAACATCTTTAACAAAGTTAAAGCTGCCACTAAAGATGTGAAAAATAAAGAAGCCACCCACCAAATAGAGAACAACAATATGTTTAAAGCTAACAGTATTCTAATGCAGGATCTCAAGGATGAGGAAAATTATTGGAAGCAAAAATGCTTCAGTACTTGGCTTAAAGATAGTGATGGCAACACTAAACTTCATCATAGTTATGTGACAAAGAAAAGGAAGAAGAATCTAATAAACGGGATTAAAGAGAATGGAATATGGCTGCTAAATCACAATGACATAGCTAAGTCTGCTGAACATTACTTTAGAAAAATATTATCTCGGACTCATATGTTACACATGATGACTTAAACTTAAATATGCAGGACTCCCTGTTTGACAACATTCCTAAGGCAGTTACAGAAAGTGATAATATTGCCATTCTCAAGCCTACAACTAAGGAAGAAGTCTGGTCAATCATTTGCTCTATGAATAATGACAGTGCAGCAAGCTTTGATGGGTTTAACTATTTTTTCCTTAAATCTTGTTGGGAAATTATCAACCTGGATCTCTGTAATGCTATTAATGCCTACCTAAAGGGTGATGATATTCCCAGTGGATTTTTTTCCACTAGGATTTGCCTAATTCCTAAAAGCCGCAATCCAATTAATTGGAACAACTTCAGGCCCATTAGTCTGTGTACAATATTCAACAGACTCTTCTCTAGTATAATCAGTAACATAATTGATGATCTTCTTCCTAAAATCATTTCTAACAATCAAAGTGCCTTTGTCAAGAATAGACTCATTCATGATAATATCCTTATAGCTAAAGAAATGTTACATAATATAAACAGAAAACCTAGTAAAGGCAACATAATGGTTCAACTTGATATGTCAAAGGCATTTGACAGAATGTCTCATGCCTGTGTTCTACATATTTTGAGCTGTTTTGGGTTTTCTAAAGATCTTATCTCTATTATAAATAAAATGATAACTAAATTTATGATCTCTATTCTTATCAATGGCACCAGTGTGGGATACTTCCCTTAGAAGAATGGTTTAAGACAGGGAGACCCTCTGTCTCCCTGCCTTTTTATCCTTGCTGAGGAAGCACTCATTAGAGGGCTGTCTAACCTATTCAAGACTAACAATGACATACAATTCTATGTTAAATCAGGTTACCTTCTTCCAATCTTGGCATTTGCCGATGATGTCCTGATCTTCACCAACAGCCTGCCATCCACCATTATAAAGCTCAGTTCCCTGCTTGACAAGTACCAACAGAAATCTGGTCAGATTATCAATAAAGAAAATACCAAAATTATTACTTCTACTAGAGCATCTAACAAGGAAAGACTGAGTCTTATCACTGGATTCAATGTGGGCAGTCCCCCCTTCACCTACCTTGGCATCACCATATCTGCTAACAACAAAGGGAAGAATTATGCATAACAATGAAATTCCTAAATCCATTATCAATAAAATTGAGATTTGTTTCAATAAGTTTCTGTGGAGGACTAACTACAATGAAAATTCCATACATTGGTCATCTTGGAATCATTTGTGTAAGACTTTCGAGGAGGGTGAACTGAACATCAAAAGACTTGTTGACATTCAGCACACCCTCTCTCAAAAATTATGGTTCATCTTTCATAGGAAAAAGGGTCTTTGGTCTGACAGTATGCATCATATGTACTGCCCTAACACTCATCCTACTAAAACTAAATTAAACTCAACTGAGTCTATTTTATGGAAAAGGATCCATATCATTAAAAATGATGTTGAGAAAAATATTGAGTGGACTTTAGGCAAAGGCTATATTGATTTTTGGCTGGATGACTGGCATGATATGCCTCCCATTCTTAATACCAACAGTTCTGAACAGTGGTTTTTGTATGTCAAGGTTAATATCATTTTTAAAATAAACAAGTGGGACAACTCCACACTATTGACCTTCCTGCCTCAAGATCATGTTAACAAAATAAATACTTTTAAAATCAATCTTGAGCAGGAAGATGAAATAGTATGGAAATTGTCTAATGAGAGTAACTTCAACACGACTTTAACTTGGGATAGCATCAAAAACAAAAACATCAAAATAAAATTTTACAAAAAAATTTGGAACCATATTGTTCCTAAAAAATTTCTTTCTTATGCTCGAAGTTAATTAAAAACTATGTTCCCATTGATAGCATCATGATCAACAAACACTTTGTTACTGTCTCCAAATGCCAATTTTGTTGCAGTTGTGAAAAGAAGAACCATCTCTTCGTAGACTGCAACTTTGCATGACAGATTTGGAATTACTTTGGATATCTATTTAAGATTCCTTTAAAGAGAAGCATGACTATTATTCACATTCTCCATTGTTGGTTCTCGTCTTGTAAAAGTAAATTCCATATTACCCATCTTGTCCCACAGATTATTTGTTGGGCAATATGGTTTAACATAAAATGCTCTAAATTCAATAACACCCATGACAACCACATGAGTGCTAATGATAGAATCACCCGAACCATAATAAGAATTTACTCTGGCAACCTTCTCACTACTAAGCACTGGTCTAATGTAATTGACGCAGGTGCTACTTTGGGTTGCAGAACAATAAACAATAAGAAGAAGAGAAGTACTTACCAGAAATGGACGTTTCCAAGTCATGGAAGGCTCAAGATCAACGTGGATGGAGCCTGCAACTCCACCGGCGAATCCAGTTGAGACATACTGGTCAGAGACGAATGCGGCAATATCATCCTTGGAGCTGGTAGATTGTTTGGAAAGCTGAATCCTTTCTTAGCTGAGTGTAAAGCCCTAATCGAGGGCCTTCTAATCTGCAAGCGAAACCAGTGGCAAAACGTTGACATCGAATCAGACTGTCTGACCATAATCAACGTCCTAACCAGTGGCATTGCTGCCCCTCTCCTCCAATCGACCATTTCTATATGTCAAAGCCTCATTCACCCATCCATGTCCCTTAGACACATCTCCAAAATGCAGAACCACGCTGCAGACTGGATTGCTAAGTGGATCTTGAACTCTAATCATGACTATGATTTCAAGGGCATCAATGCTCCAAACCCCCTTTTGGCTATAGTAACCCTCGAAAGCCTTGAAGTTGGATACATTGACCCGGGTTAATTTGGGTGGAAGCTTCTATAGAGGTGCTGAATTTGGTTTGAGGAAGACGAATGAAATGTCGTAGTTTTAGGGTTACTCAATTAGGGGTTTTTTCGATTTTTGTCTTATTATAAACCAGTCCTTGTAAAGTTGCTATGCTCGCAATTTTAGACTTTCGCCTGTAAAATTCTCTATTAAGTAATAAAAGGTTATTTGCTTAAAAATAAATAAAATATAATAACAATATTTTCATATCTCGTTGCGATAATGGTCGTTTATGAATTTGAAAATTATTATTTAGTCTATACATAAAGAATATTTATATTTAATTTATATTTTAAAATCATTTTTTAATTTATTATGTTTATTAAGGATAATTTTTATTTGCTATATATATATATATATATATAGCATTTAAATATACCCACTTTACCGTATATTTTAAAATTAATTTTAAAATTACATAATATGAATTGAATAAATAATTTTAATAAACGTAAAGATATAAAAAAAACTTATCACTGCTTCGTAAATTCACCTTTATTTTATTTTTAATTGTTCTTCAAATTTGGTTCCAAATGATTCTGTTTTCCGAAAGAACCTTCGAAGTATAAAAACTCTTTTACGTTGCCAAAATCACCAGAAATAAAATACATAGTTTTGGGGTAATACTCTTTTTTTCTATCAAAACAATTTTGGTTTTTTTCTTTTTTAAGAATTTGAGAAAGAAAATGTTTTCCCCACAAACTGTGCCAAATTTGTTAGGGATAAAATTCCTAACAAATTACCTTAACCATTCAATATAAAAAGAGGGAAAGAGAGAGAAAATGAGGAAAAAAATCTAATCTCATTACGGTATATAAGAGAGAGAAAATGAGGAAAAAAATGTAATCTTATTACGGTATATAATCATATTATATATTGAGCTCAGCTCCTATTTATAGGACTTGTACCGGATGTTTCATTGTTACATTTATTATTTATATCCGTTACAGAATATAAATATAAATAATAAATGTAACGTCTAATTTAAAATCAAATATATTTTTTATTTATTGAATATTGAACGTGTCATGACGCTCAAATTCGACATTTATTATAATTACTACCCGAATATTATATCCTTATCAAACACCTCTTTGTTATAAGAGGTCTGAAGCACCTTCATATTGATAAATTGATCATGATTAATGATAGGGTAAATTTGAAATTTTTTATTATATAAGATATTATTATTATTATTATTATTATTATTATTATTATTATTATTATTATTATTATTATTAGCAATATCATGATTGAAACCGGTTCTAGATTTAATTAGGTCAAGTTTATCAATTGAATTCGTAGGTCCTAAAAATCTACAATTTTAATTTTTTCAGTTATAATTATGGAGCTAAGTGTTCTAATAGTTTGTTTATTTCCAATGCCTCCAACATCCCAACAGAGGATTGAAATGGTCATTTGATATATTGATTTGAGGATTTTATAGATTCTTTGGATTGATAATTTTTAGGTGTCTTAATGGTATTAGCTTTAGATCTTGTTATAATTTTATTTATAGATTTAGCAGTCTAGATATGAATCCTTCCTTGGAGAGAATGGAAGGCTACCAGAATGAGGGATATGAATGAGATTGGGATCATGATCAAGGATTGAAATTGATTGATCTTGGGAGTGTATTAATACTTTCCTAAAATCTAAAAGGTGAAGAGCAACATTAATGTTGGTGGATGAAACATGAAGGACATTAAGATTAAGATCAGAGGGAATTTATTGATTTGAGTTGTTTTTTAGAGAGACATTTATATGAGTTTTATTAGAAATGATGGTGGGAAGGATTTAATTATTATTGAGGTTTTTAGTTGATTTACTATAGTCAACAAAGTTCTTAATAATATTAGAAGAATTAATAAGGTTATCATGAGATTCAATGTTATTCTTAGAATTCAGTTGATCAAAGATAGTAGAATTTTGAAATTTTCAGAGTGTATTTCATGAGGATTAATTATTTAAATTGAACTGTGATTTTGTTTATCAGAGATAACAGGAATCTTGGAAGGTTTTGGGACCTAGACTTCTTTGGAAGAAGTAGGATTGGCCATGCTCTTTTTAGTTTTGATACAAGTTTCATAACCATGACCAAGATGTTTACATAGATTACCGTATTTAGAAGGATTACCTTAAGAATGTTCTTTCCAAAAACTATCCCTTTTTCCAAATCCTATCCAGAGTTTTTGGGGAAGAATGATAGATAAATCCATTATAATTAGGGTTTTTACAAGATTAAAACTCACTCTATTATATGAAGGGATCCAGATAGTCAAAGAAAATCCAATTTTTTAAACTATCTGGTTGATAAAATCATGGTTGTACATGAATTCTAGGATTTGAGGGAGGGAGACCCATACATGAGTATCTGGAGACTCCGTTTTGGGGTTAAAAACGGGTTTCCATTTGAGAAATCTTAAATAGAGAGTGCTTACAAAATTGACATTCCTTCTCAAGAGGGATTTTATATCAGCAATGTTATCGAGCTATATAAAAATATGTATGTAATCATATATATATATATATATATATAAGCTATATAATCCAGATCAATGAAACGCATCTAATAATGATCTAAGCTCGGATATTTTAGGTTTTTTAGAAGAAAACTTAGCAAATGTGTATTTAAAATTAAAGATTAAAGATGATTTATCTTGAGCTTTGAAGTTGAGAGCCTGATGATCATCTTTCGAGTAATATATTACATCTTGATGATTGAAAATCTTCGTTTTGTGTTTGAGCAGATCAACAAAACTCATTTTGATTCGAGTTGATGAGTTTTTTCGAAATCAGATTTGACCGCATCTTCTGTTCTAAGGGAGAAATATTTTATCGATCCAGGTAGTGGATGGAAGTCTTCAACTTCATTTGAACGAAATTCTTATATCAATTGCTGCATGTCTTGTCTAGATTCTGTCGTAATTAATGAAATTGAATCTTCTAAAATAACTAGAGGGGGTGCTTCAATAGAGGCCTTGAAGTTTGTAAGGTTTTTTATGGTTGGATTTGGATTCTCGAGATGAGACTAAGTCTCAATATCTTCCATGGAGCCAGAAGATGAAAGAAAGAAGAAAGGATTAGGGTTCACCCAAAAGGCTTTCTTGGAGCGTTTCTTGGGCCCATATTTTCTTTATTTTTACTGAATCATTTTTTACAATCATATATATATATATATATAATATGTAAATGATAAATCTAAAGATGCCTTAAAATTAGAACATCAAAATTTTAAAGTATTCAAGTCGTTGTAGTTATCCAATTATTCAATTAGATCGTCACGTGGCGTGTATACTAATTGGATTAATATAGATATAGAAAAAGGATATCTTAATATAGATATTGGATTCTAATACTAACAATAGAATATAGTAAAAAATATAATGAATTTAAAATACATTTGCAATAGATACAATTTAATGATATATGAGTGATGAATATCATAATCTTTACTAATAAAAATATGTTTTGTTGTGATGGTGTTTCTTTTGATGTTTTGGACCTTGAACCACTTCTAGTCAGCTATCACGACATCCGTTGTCTTGGTAAAATAGATCCAACAAACACAGAGTAAGAGCTTTTACATTTATGAATGCATGGTTGGTCAACAGTTCGTTATTGGTCAGCATATGGAGTTGGTTATCATTATTCAACCATTAATTAGTGAATAATAGAATTTGAAAAAAAACATTCCATATAGAACTTTGGATATGAAAAAGCTTGAAGCATGTGGATTCTAGTATTATGAAGGACAAAAAAAAGAAAGTAACTGATAAATAAATATATTTGAGGACCAAAATGTAATAAATAAGACTTTGTATGATAAGTTATAAAGTTATGAGGGAGATTTAGATTTTTATGTAAAAATAAAGGGCTAGAATGTAATAAGACCTTTTATGTAACAAACTCTCTTAACCTTAAGTCTTTGCGTCTATATATAATGGCCAAGGATAATATGAAATGGATTCTGAATTTCGATCAAACTACTTTTCACTTATTGACTTTCTCTCTCTATAAGTTACTTTCTACTATTTCTCTCAACAAAAAAGATTAATTCCACATCAAATTGGCAACTCCGCTGAGGACGTTTTAAATTGGTACCTTGATTTTCTTGATAGAAAACCATAAGCGATTATTTTTTTTGTTTCATTTTGACTGTTCTTGTTCGATTATCCAAAGCTATTTTAAATAAAAATGGAGCCAATGAATGAAAACGAGCCTCTGGTTCAAAAAGCAGTTGAGACATTAAAGCATGATCTACAAGGAGAGGAAGGTAACAATGATGAGCTAATACGTCAGGTTATCGAAATGTAAATGAACCAGTTATTAGATAAGATAAGAGCTATGAATGAAATATATGATCGAAGAGAGCATAACATTCAATCAGCTAGGTTGAAATCTAAGGTGAGACAAATAGATGACAAAAATTATGTAGATAGTCAGTCTGATCATTCATGGACAACACGTGAGGTTTGAAGTGAAAAAAGAAAACACACTTTGTAGGTAACAAGGAGTGTTATACTTTCAAAAGAGAAAAATATAAGAAAAGATATGTTACGTCCAGTGACGATGATTTGAATAGTTTAGGATCTGAGTATAGGAGATATCAGGGGTCTTCGATAGAGGAAAAATGACGGCCTCGAAAATCACGAAAAGAGAACATATTAAGAAATGAGAATGTGTAACGCTGCTGAGAGAGGCAGAGTGGTGTGAAGGGAATACATTGAATTAATATACAAGAATGGATGATCGAAACCTTTACGGTGTTATAGGAACTGGAAATGACAATCAGTATGTGCAAGGAGTCGACTGGAGAAATTCTTTTTTGACAATTGAGATAAGGTCCATCCTTCTTTCGAAGCGGTTTGATATCTCGAAGGTTGAGAAGTTCGATGGGATGGTAGATTCTGATGACCACATCGAACAATTCAAAAATTAAATGATGAATTTCGAGGACGATGATAGGCTGGTGTGCAGAGCTTTCTCTCAAACCTTCAAAGAACGACTCTGAAGTGGTATAAAGGATTCCGAAGGGATCCATTTCTAATTTAGATATTTTTATACAACATTTTGAAGGCAATTTGTGGGAATTAAAGAGATGCGGGCAAACGAAGACACAATAATACAGTGCAAACAAACAGTGGGAGAGAAACTTAAGGACAAAACTAAGTGATTTGTGTTAACCAAATCTGGTTTGGATAATTGTGAGGCGTTGGTAGCAACTGCATCATTTCGACAAGGATTGTTACCCGGTGACTTAGCTAATGAAACAAAAAAACGAAGAGCTTTGACCTTTGGAGCGCTGATGGCTCAAGTGGAGGATCAAATTAAGGTAGGAGAATCGACCGGATTTTGAAGAGTAGTTGGGTCTGGTCAAAAGAGTTCTGGATAGGTGCCAAGCCATCAAGGGCAGTCTTGGAACTCAGCCCAATCAGTGTGCCCAAGGAACAACAATAATTTTCCTCCTCGAACTGGAGGGTATTGAACTTATGCTACAGGGTATCATTTTCCGAGACCAAGCCCAAATCAATGGATAAGACCGGAGTATTATGTTGATTTAACTGAAAATATTGATGCAATCTATGAAAAGGCAAAGAGATACGTGAATTTTAAATAGAACGCTCCGATAAATAGACCAAGAGAAGAACGTAATAACAGATTTTGTAAATATCACAACGACATCAAACATGATACAACAGACTGTACTGCTTTAAAAAATGAGGTGCAAAGTCAGATTTAAAACGGAAAGTTGTCAACCTTTGGTAAAGGGAAGAGAAATGCATCAAAATCTCATGTTGCATCGACTTCGCAAGTGGTGAATCTGAATTCACAGGCAGAAAATCTAATGATTTTGGATTCTAAGATTGATGATTTCAATGTCGCGTCGAAATATTTAGATACAGATCCAGATCGAGTGATTATGATGGCAGTGGACGAGCAAGTAAACTAAGGACGATTTGAAGTCTATGTGAATAATTTGAGTCGTTGACAATCTTTGGAGGAGACATTATGGCTGGGAATACTAACAGTTTTAGAATGAGGCATGTCGTGAGCTTGGCTACTCAAATAGAATGAAATATGTCTACTCATTTGTATGCTAAGAGAGATGTTCCTTTTATTCTTTACGATGAAGATGAGTTGAGAGGCACTGCAGGTCCTCATGGAGATGCGGTAGTTATTGGAGCAGAGGTAGCTGGTGTGGAAATTCGACGCGTGCTAATAGATACTATGAGCTCTACAAATGTTCTTTTCAAATAAATATATGATAGAATATAAAATCCTCCTTGGTATTCTCAATAATACCATACTATAATTGAATTCATAAGAGTGAAGACTCATGTAATTGGGGAATTCGAAGGGGAAATATGTTTGGGTAAGGGACCTTTTGTAAAGAAGGTTCAAGTTTTATTCATGGTGGTGGATTGTCCGACCAACTATAATGCCATTTTTGGAGATCTTGGCTTTCGAGGATGTACGCAGTTGTATCTACAGTCCACCAATTCTTATGTCATCGGAGACCGTGTGGGTGTTGTACAAAGTGATCAAAAATTTGCTAAAAAATGTTATGTCACTGCTATTTGGGTCTGAGGGTCAAGGAGTTGAGATAAAATGACTGAATAACAATCAGGGGGTTTAATCTCGGAGGAAGAGGAGAGGATTAATGACTTGAGGGAAATCCTGAGTTCTTTAATAGTAAGTTAAAGTATAGAAGAGCATGTGTTTCCTGATGGGAAAATACTTCGGATAGGAACCTTACTGACTCCAGCTTTACGACAACAGTTGTTGGAGTTTTTGTTTCGCAATTTGGAGGTTTTCGCTTAGAAAACAGAGGATGTGGTATGACTTCTAATCGAGTTAATATGTCATAGAGTAGCAATGAATCCGAAGGTTAAACCTGTTATACAAAAAGACGTGTTTTTTCTTTTGAGAAAGCGGAGGCTGTTGTTTTCTGAGGTGGGTCGTTTGTCAAAGGATGGGCATATAAAAGAGTCACAATATCCTTATGGACATCAAACCCGGTGGTGGTTGGTGTGGTTTATTTTTGTCTGAGGGTAAGTTTGTAATTTCCGTTTAGAGTTTTGTGGAGTTTTGTAAGTATTTAATGTTTGGGTAGAATGTAGAGGGAGAATTGAGCTGCCTAGTTGTATTTAATTTTCATTACCCTCATTTAATGTTGGTGGTTGGGTATTTATACCCTAATATTTGGGCCACATGGGCTTTCGAGTCGTGTTTAATGCATTCGGGTCGAGTTTAAGGACCCATTAGTTCTAAGTAAGTGAATAGGCAGCTTAGTCAAAAAGTGATTAGATTTTAAGTACTTTAGTTCTATTCGGATAGTTCAATGGGTGATGGTGTCCGAACTGCCCCTGTCCGGTAAGGTGGACATTGTCCGAATTGACCCTGTCCGGTTCCCATAAAATGTGGTGACAGAATCTGGACTCATCAGTAGCCCCTTTTTTAGGTGGTGTTCAAAAACCTTTGACAACACCTAGAAAACAGTATGTTGCTGGTGATAGTTACATCCAGACAGGTCCTTCGAACTGTGTTATAACTTTATCCGCACTGAAAAAAGTTCTTGAAACTAAACGGTTTCTTGTCAGAGTTCGAGGGATACGTGTCTCTCTCTGGTTTGTTACTTCAGCCGTTTTTTCACCTAGAATTTTGCTCCCACCTTCTCCAAAAAGTAAACTCTTCATTTAATGAAGATGACATCAGCGTCGTTCCCTAATCATTGCAATCCTTTCGAATTATCCTAGGTATCAAAGCATCCTTTTGTGTGTTTACTATAAATTAAGCATTTCTTTATTATTTTATCATCATCTTCATACTTACTTTGCTAAACTTCAGAGCTTTCTCTCTCAAACAAATTCTTCTTTTTGGTTGTGAGTTTATGCTCACAGCTAGGAACACTTTAATCAAAGGCGGGTGACTTAATCTATCAGAGTTAGAAAAGGCTCAAAAAGTCGAAAGAGAAAGGCGCATTGCTGTAGGCCTTCTTACTTCCACTGTCGACAAACCAGAAATTCCAAATACAGAGCCTGACCAGGGCTCTTCTTCAACCAGGAGCGTTAAACCGAGGAGATTGTTTCAAACCAATCTTTCGCCAATTGTTTCAGGCTCGTCGGTTCAGGAATCAGAGCCCACTGTTGAACCAGGACAAGCAGTTACCAGTTTCAAGAAGCCTTCCATATTTATCGCCATGTGATCAGATGCAGATGTCTCTCCCAATAAACTAGTTGATCGGAGAAGAGGTCGCCTGGTAAAATAGGAGGCTTCAAAAGGCACACCTTCAAAATCAGGGGCCAAAGACAGCAACACGGAGTGAGAGGCACCCATAAAAGTTCCTAAGGACAAGCTGTCCGGACCGGAGGCCTCTAGCCCAAGCCTCCGAAGAGAAACCAGCACACATGAGCCCCAGCCGGAGGCTAGAGTTCAGGAAAGCATTGAAGCCCAACAGTCCTGAGGTCAGACTGAACCAACTCCTAACTCCCTTCACCCAAAAAAAACCAAAAACCCCTCCTCGGTAATGGAGGAAGTAATGGAGGATTCCATCGAAGAGGCTCCGTTCGAGTCTGAAGTCTCCGAAAAAACTAGTGATGCTGATGCTGCCAAGAAGGATAAAGGCAAAGAAAAACTATGCCTTAGGCACCCAGATCTGCCGGAGATCCTTGAGGGAAAAGTGGGACCTTGTTTCCACAAGGTTAGTGTTAAGTATCTTCTCGTTTTACAAAAAATTACTTATGTTTTCATCCACACAGCCGAATCGGGTCGGATGCGTACAAAGTGGGGGATTCCGGAGAGCGTAAAAATAAGGATCCCAGTAGACCCTGAAACCCCAATGGACTACAAGCTTAGTGAAATAGTTATCTTCACTGAACTCTTTAACTGGGGACTAAGGTTTCCCTTAGATCCGGAGATAGTTAGGTACTTCCACCTCATCAAGCTTTGTCCAAGTCAACTGAGCCCTAATTCTTGGTACACTCTCATGGCCTGTATCATGGCCTCCAGACTCTCCGGAATTCCTCTACCAATGGAGGAATTCGCAGCTGTGGCAAGCCTCTGCCGAAACCACTATATTCCCTTCTATCACTACAATATGGGTGATAACTATAAAGCAGTGGATGACCTGATTGAGTCGGAGAGAAATTGGAGGACTCACTTTTTTTTGTGAGTGGTGCCTGGGAGAATGGGAGGAAGATCAAAGCTGGTACCAACCCAAGTCTCCTCACCAGCAGATGGCGAAGTGATGGTAAGAATCCCATCTCCCATTCCCATCTTCATTCTTTACAAATTTGTTCATCTAACTTTTTTTGTTTCTTAACAGTGCTGCCTAAAGACTTCAATGATTATTTAAAGGCCGGACAGATCACTTGCACCAAGATAAATACTTAGGCTGCCGAAAAGTGGGGAAATCGCTTTCACGACGCCTTTACCGGAGGCAATCTTGCAAGGTCCCACCTATGGAACACTACTGGCCGGAGGGACTTAACCTGGGAGGAACTTACCACTCCACCCCCTCCGGATGTGGTCCTTAAAAGAACACATGCACCGAACGGGTCACTGTATTTGCCAGGTCGAGCCAAGGCCCCAAGTAAGATGAAAGGAAAAAAAGGGAAGGGCAAGAAGAGTGTGGTTGAAACTCCAGCAAACCAAGATAGGCTAGTTCCATGTCAGATTGATACTACTCTTCTAGAAGTTGTGGAGCAGGAGAGTACTAGAGAAGAGGCAGGATCTCCAAAACCTCAAAGGGTTCCTAAGAGGGATAGGAAATGGGGAGCAGAAAGCAAAGACATGAAGGCCAAGAAGAAAAAGACCTCCAAGGGTGATGAACTTTCTCTCCGGCCTCCGGAGCCCCTCCCTCCTGTTGACCCTACTGATCCAACAAGAGCAGAAGAGATCCCCGGTGACTTTCAAACCGATGAGGTTGGAGGAGGAGACATCGGTATTGACGGTGTCGACATTATAGGGATTGTGGGACTTGGTGACTACTTTGAAAACCTCCCTAGAGACGACTTTGCTGGGCCCTACCTCCCTCCAAGCACTTCGAACACTGTTACCTTCAATGGTAAGTCTTTCACCATTTCAAGTGAAAGAGATGTTATAACCCACTCTATATTGAGTAATGTTCAGCCAGTGCTGGTTCTGGAGAAACAAGTACGAGGTCAGTCAGCAATCATTACTGCCCTTAATTCTGACAAGGAGAGATTTTCATAGACCTCCTTATTGCCAACCAAAACACTGATGTTTTGAAGAGAGAAAAAGATGAGTTAAAGAAGAACCAAGAGGGTTGGGTCACAAAGGTAGCTGCCCTAGAAGATACTATCAAAGGCCTCCGGGAAAAACAGTCCGGGTTGGAGAAAGATCTCACCTCTTCAAAAGAGGAGATGAGGGCCAAGGACCAAGTCATTCACACTTTGACCAATGACAATATCGCACTCGAGGACTCGGTGTCCAAGGCTACAGAGGAAAAAGCTGATCTGCTAAGGGAGCAAGAGGTGAAAATCCAGGCCAAGATTGATACTTATGCCAACAATGTGATAGATACTCAGGAAGAGATGTGTGCCAAAGTGAAGTCAGACATGGTCTTTCTTTTTCATGAAAAGTTCCCGAAGAGGAATCTGGGAGATTTGTAGACTTATGTAGAGTACGAAGACCTTCCCTTCCATATTATGGCTGATGGAGATTTGTATGATTATTCTAGTGCTGACTCATCCGATGAGGAAGAGAACACCGGGGAGAGTCCAAATGAGGAGAATGATGACCTCAAGAAGAAGAAGACGAGTGAGGCTGAGCCATCTTCAAAGGCTCAGTCTTAGAGTAATTATCTTTTATTTTGTTTTGATTGAACTAAAGTCCTTGGATGGCCAAGGCATTTTGTAACTACGTCCGGTCTTCGACCGGATAGATCTGTTTGTTTTGACAACTTAAAGTCCTTGGATAGCCAAGGCACTTCGGTTATTTTAATGGATGTCTTTATTTTGCACAGCTCTTGCATTCTTTCATAGTTTTTTTCAATTTTGGTGGCTAGTGTTTAAACAGCACCTAGTTATTTCATATATATTCTAAAGTGAGAGTGTTTAAATTCTCCGATGACAAATGTTTAAGTAGTCATCACTTCTTTAATTCAATATGGCCGGTGTTTAAACAAAAATTTGACAAGAAACAAAGTAAGAACACTCCGAATTTTTAAGAAGGCATCAAATTTTATAAAAGAGCCCGGACACCTCATTAAAACCTCCCCGCGCCACCAGGGTAGGAAAGAGTATGCCCCCAAATATTTACATAGATTTTTAAACAAGTAAATATTTACATAGTTTCTACTCCAAGTACATCCGGAGGTGCTCAATATTCCAAGGGTGATTCAAAACCCTTCCATCCTTGTCTTCTAGCCAGTATGTCCTAGGTTTAAGCCTTTCAATGACCGTATAGGGTCCTTTCCAAGTTGGTGCTAGTTTGCCGAGCAGCTTTTCTTTAGTGTGTAAGAAGACTTTCCTTAACACCTTATCCCCCGGCTGAAAATCTCTTCTTTTAACTCTAGAAGCAAACCTGCTTCTCATCAAACCGTGATAGTGTGCAGCTCTAAAGTGAGCCTTAACTCTTCTTTGTTCTATTAAATCAAGCTGACCTCTGATTGCCACTTCGTTAGCGTGTTCGGAGAAATTATGGACTCGAAAAGAAGGGACAGTTGCTTCTATAGGAGTTATGGCATCCATCCCATAGACTAAGGCAAAAGGTGACTCTTGTGTTACTACCTCAGGTGTAGTCCGGTAGGCCTAAATAACTAGGCCATTTTCCAGCAGTCCCTTCTAAATTTTTCTTCAAACCGGACAGTATAGTTCTCTTAGCCACTTCTACCTGACCATTTGCTTATGGGTGGAAAGGTGAAGAGAAACAATGTTGTATACCTCTAGAGGCACAGAAACTCTCCATTTCCTTATTGTCGAAATGTGGCCCATTGTTTGTTCTTATCTTCTGTGGAATGCCAAATCTGCAACAGATATTGGATAAAATGAATTTTATGACAGCTTTTGATGTTGTACCTGTCAGTGGGGCTGCTTCGATCCACTTCGAAAAATAATCAATAGCAACAATTATTGTCATGCGTCCTCCGGATGCCATAGGTAGAGGTCCCACCAAATCCAACCCCCATCGAGCAAAATGTATAGGCTCAGAAATTGACTCTAAAGGGATGGCTGGGATATAAATTTCATTGCTATATCTCTGGCATGGGTCACACCTCCTCACCAGCTCCTTAGTATCTTGCATTATAGAGGGCCAATAATAACCAGCCAATAAAACTCTCCTTGTTAGAGCCCTGAATCTACAGTGAGATGATCCCTCACCATCATGTAATTCGGAGAGGAATATTTGAGATTCATCAACCCCCAAACATCGTAAGAGGGGTTTACTATAAGACTTCTTATAAAGAACATCTCTTAGTATGATAAAACCATGAGCCTTGTACTTTACTTTTCTAGTTATTGACTTATCCGGAGGCAAGATGCCATCGGAGAGATATTGAAGGAGAGGAAACCTCCAATCTTGGGGATGTCCCATCTGTATATCGAAGCTTTCTTCCTCCTTACCCGTATTGAGTTGAATGGAAGGGCACTCCAACACATGGATCCAAGGGTTTGATTCAGTATAGGCTATGGTTGCCAAGGAGTCTCCTAGTTCATTTTCTGTTCGGGGTATGTGCTCATAACTAATACTCTTGAACTTAAGAGCCACATCTTAGAGAAGAAGTAAGTATTTTATTAGCTGCTCCTTTTTGGCATCAGATTGACCTTGCGCGTGATGGATAAGAAGCTGGGAATCACTCATCAACTTGACCTTTTTGGCTCCACAAATAAGAGCTAGCTTTAAACCAGTTATAGCAGCTTCATATTCAGACTCATTGTTAGAAGCCCTAAAAGCAAAACATATAGCTTGGTACATTTTGTCACCATACGGAGAGGTCAAGCATACCCCTGCACCACATCCCATAGTACTTGATCCACCATCCATCCGGACGACCCATGCCTTTTTATCTTTCATCTCAGTTGTGTGCTCTGTATCCCTATCTGAGTGGAATTCAACTAAGAAATCAGCCACAGCTTGGGCTTTGATTGCTGTTCGAGGAGCAAAATCAATATCAAATCCCCCAGTTCCACTAACCACTTAGTTATTCTACGTGAAATATCTTCCTTTTGTCAGAACGTTTTTCAGGGGATAGGATGTTCGGACAATAATAGGATGAGCCTGTAAATAAGGCCTCATCTTCCTAGCAGCAATTACCAGGGCTAGTGCTAACTTTTCAAGCTTTAGATAGCGTTTTTTTGCATCTATCAAGCTCTTGCTGATGTAATACACTAGACGGGGATAACCATCCACCTCTCTCACCAACACAGCACTTATGGCACAACTGGAAACTGCCAAGTATATGAAAAAAGTCTCTCCGTCAACAAGTTTATATAAAGTCTTGGGGGAGGACAGATGTTTTTTAATTTCATTAAAAGCCTCATCACATTTCGAAGTCTAGTCGAATCCCTTTACACCTTTTAAAGTTTGAAAGAACGGGGCACACATGTCCGAAGACCTTGAAATGAACTAATTTAACGCAGCCAGCCTCCCGGTCAATCCCTTGCTCACTTATTATGTACCCTAGGAATTTTCCGGACTGTACTCCGAACACACACTTTTCTGGATTTAGTTTCAAATTTACTTTTACTAAGTTGGTAAAAGTTTCTTGGAGATCTGCCAAGTGTAGCTCTTCGTCCACACTTTTAACTATCATGTCATCGATGTACACTTCCATATTTCTTCCAATTTAATCAGCAAAGGCTTTGTTTACTAACCTCTTATAGGTAGTCCCATCATTTTTTAACCCAAATGACATCACCTTGTAACAATGAAGGCCCCTATCAGTGACAAATGTAGTATGCTCCTGATCCTTCAGATCTACTTGAATCTGGTTATACCCGGAGAAGGCATCCATGAAAGATAGTAGCTTATTCCCAGATGTAGAATCCACCAGCTGATCAATCTGGGGGACAGGGTACAAATCCTTTGGGCAAGCCCTGTTGAGGTCTGTAAAATCAATACACATACGCCACTTGCCATTTTTATTTTTCACCAAGACCGGATTGGCTGTCCATAAAGGATATTGAAACTCCTTTATGTGCCCCATTTTGGTAAGTGTGTCGACTTCTTGAACTATGACATCAGCCTTTTCTTTGGAAAAAGCTCTTCTCCTTTGTACTACGGGTGCTATGTCTCTTCGGATGGACAAGTGGTGTGATATAATATTTGCTGGTACCCGGGTAACATCAGTATTGCACCAAGCAAAAACATGTTGATGGTCTTTTAGGAACTTCAACATTTTACCCTTTAGTTCGGATGTCATTTTGGACCCTATCTTAACATTTTTTCCCTCTTCCAAAGAATGTGTTTGGACTTCCTCAACTGGTATTAAAACTCCAGGGGTCTCTCTGGGGTCGTCAATTTCACCCTCACCCCTAGAAAGCCCCTCAAACTGCTATTCTTCATTGATACGAACTGCTCCCAATGTCCGAGGAGCCAGTGTTGTTGCATAACACTCTCTTGCAATCTTTTGGCTGCTCTGAATAACTCCCACTTGTACTTGCACAACATATTTCAAACATTGGTGGACTGTTGAGGCCCCTGCATGCATCCTAGAGAGCCAAGACCTCCCTAGAATAGCGTTATAACAAGTGGGACAATCCACTACGACAAACAGTATTCTAACCATCTTCTTAAAAGGGTCCTTGCCCAACAAAACTTCCTCTTCAAACTCCCTGATCACATCTGCTGAGCTTCCAGTGAAACCCACAATTGACCTGTTCGAACGCTGAATTCCCGTAGGATTTTTCATCTTTTTGTAGGAACTTAAAAAGAGGATATTGGCTGAACTCCCAGTATCCACCAAAATTCGTCTTACGTCATTGCCCCCAATGGATGCTCCTATAACAACAGCATCTTCATGAGGACCTGCTATATCCCTCACGTCATCCTCATCGAACACAATGAAGAGAAATGGAATCTGCGATTGATAGGAAGTCATGCCTCCCTCCAGTTGGGTAGCTAATGTATGAATGTGCCTCTTCCTTGAAGAAGCAGTGGGTGCTGTCATGGTATCCCCTCCGAAAATTGTGAGTGACTCAAATAAGTTAATAAGCTCGGACACTATTTTACAACGTTCCTCAATGGCACCCACTCTGTTTCGAGTTGGATCAGGGTCCAAGTACTCTGACTCTACATCGAACCTCTCGATTATCACCATAGCTCCCTCCGGAGCGGATGTGCCTGCATTGTTCGGACCAAGCCGATGAGCATTATCAGGCCTATTTCCTCCTCTTCTTTTAACATATGCTCCCAACTTTCCTCTTTCAATCAAATTCTGGACTTCTTGCTTTAAAGCAATGTAATCGTCAATGGTATGGCCATTATCATTATGGTACCGACAGAAGGAATTGTTACGATGCTCCCGAGGAGATTGTAGTGCAGCCAACCTTCTATAGTGTACTTCTTCCTTTGTTTTGTCATAAATGGTGGCTACACTTTCTTTTAACTCAGCAAAGCACTCCGGTTGAACCCAAGGCCCTCTTTTATTTCTAGATTGCTGACTCTGGGCAGGTGCAGCTGGCTAAGACTGAGCTTTAGCTCTGTTATGACCCTGCCCGGCCTCTCTTGCCTTGTTCCCGGACTGATTTTGGTTGGGGTTTGGTGCAACCGGGGCAGACCTCACCTGCTTGTGCACCCTAGTTTTCTTTGTTTCATCCATGCTAATTTTCTTTCCGACCTGATTCAGTAAACCTCCCCATGTCATGGCCTTTTTTCTGGTTACTGAATCATCCAAATTTCCAGGGTTTAAGCCCTGCCTCAGAAGAGCTATTGCTACTTGTTCGAAGCAATCAGCCAACCCATTTTTGGTATTTACAAAGTGACTTATATATTCCTTCAGAGATTCATTCGGTTCTTGGGCACAATGGATAATTGTATCTCCATTGCCCTTCACCTCCTTACTTCCAACAAACTGCCTCCGAAAGGCCACCCAAAAGGTATCGAAATTTCTGATGCACCCCTGTGGTAGGTTGTTATACCACTTCAAGGCACTCCCCGTAAAAGACTGGGATAATGCTCTACAAAAAAACTTATCGTCGTCATCGAAATTCATCATAAATTTTTTGAATTGTTCCAAGTGATTGTCCGGGTCTTTACTGCCATCGTATTTTTCCATCTTCGTGCTATCGAACCTCTTGGGGAGGTTCCCGGACAGGATCTTGGAAGACAATGGAGATTGTCTCCAATTCCGACCACGACTGAAAACGGTATCCTTGTTAGGACTTGCAAAGATACTTGGCTCATCATGGAAGGCAAAAGGATCCACCAGCATCCGGTCTATGTGTCCCCGGCTATGAGATGATCATTTGCCTATGTGTCTCTTTAATTTTCCATGCTTATCCCTTTTTCTTGAATAATTTGTAACCAACTTTTGTTTCTTTTTAGATCGACCCTCATCACTGCTGGAGGACAAGGATTCTTCAATTTCATCTTCGTCCGAGGAGCTACTGGAAGATTCTGAGTCTGAATCAGAGCTCTCCACTGGCTTGGACCGGTGAGACTTTTTGGAGCTAGCATGAGTCTTCTTCGTACTCGCATGGGTCTTCGAAGGCTCATGCTCTCTAGGGCTGTTAGTATGATGAGCACTTGATGCCTTTGATTTCTCTTTTATACCCATCTTTGCCTTCTCTGCCCTCAGAGCTTCTATCTCGTCCTTTAATCTATATCGCTCCTCGATGGTATATTCATCATTTTCCCCCACCACTTCAAGCAAAGATTGTGGTACTTCTGGTATGTCCGGATTCATTCGGACTGATTTTTCTGTTGGTTTTGAATACTAGATTCAGGCACCGTCGTGCTCCCACTGTGGTCGCCAATTTGGTGTGGTTTATTTTTGTCTGAGGGTAAGTTTGTAATTTCTGTTTAGAGTTTTGTGGAGTTTTGTGAGTATTTAATGTTTAGGTAGTTAGTAGAGGAAGAATTGAGCTTCCTGGTTGTATTTAATTTTCATTACCCTCATTTCATGTTGGTGGTTGGGTATTTATACCCTAATATTTGGGCCACATGGGCTTTCGGGTCGTGTTTAATGGATTCGGGTCGAGTTTAAGGACCTATTAGTTCTAAGTAAGTGAACAGACAGCTTAGTCAAAAAGTGATTAGATTTTAAGTACTTTAGTTCTGTTCGGATAGTTCAATGGGTGATGGTGTCCGAACTGCCCCTGTCCGGTAAGGTGGACATTGTCCGAACTGCCCCTGTCCGGTAAGGTGGACATTGTCCGAATTGACCTTGTCCGGTTCCCATAAAATGTGATGACAGAATCCGGACTCATCAGTGGTTAAGAAGAAGAATGGGAAATTGAAGATGTGCGTCGACTTCACAGATCTAAATCGAGCTTGTCCTAAAGATCCATTTCCAGATTCTCGAATAGACCAATAAATTAATTCTACTTCAGGGAACAAAATTTTGTCTTTTATGGATGCTTTTGTAGGGTATAATCAAGTTTAGATGGATATAAAAGATCCAAATAGCACTACATTCATCAGGGATCAAGGCTTGCATTGTTATAAGGTTATTCCCTTGGGTTAAAAAATGTTGGAGCAACATATCAGAGGTTAATGAATAAAGTCTTTGCTTCTATGATAGGAAGAAACATTGAGGTATATATTGATGATATATTGGTCAAGACTATAGCAGATGAGGTGAATTTGGAAGATTTAGAAGAGACTTTTTTAATTTAAGAGCTTTCAGATTGAAGCTAAATTCTGAGAAGTGTAATTTTGGAGTTTGCTCAGGAAAATTCTTGGGGTATATCATTAGTCAAAATGGGATAGAACTGATCCAAAACAAATAAAGGCTTCGGTATTAATGACATCGCCTCGAACTGTCAAAGAAGTGCAAAGTTTAATAAGAAGGTTAGCTATTATTAATAAATTCAATCCTAGATTTTTTTTATAAGTGTTTCCCTTTCTTCCAAGTGTTACAAATACCAGAGGAGTTTGAGTGGACCTCGGAATGTGAAGCAGCATTCTCAAGAATTAAGGAATTATTATCATCACCAGAGTTACTGTCCATGGCTCGGATTGGAGAACAACTCTTCTTGTATATTGTAGTATCAGATTTTGCATTAAGTGTTGTTTTAATAAGTGAAAAGTTTGGTGGCAACAAAAAAAAGGTATTTCAAGCTCGAAAAATTGGCTTTGACTTTAGTGGTGGCTGCCAGGAAAATGTGCCCTTATTTTCAAGCTCACACTGTTGAGGTTGGAACTTTCTTCCCACTGAAAATTGTTTTACAGCGCCCCGATATTTTTGGTAGGATGACCAAATGCTCAGTGGAGCTGAGATTTTAATATCATTTTTGCTCCTCAGACGGCTATCAAGGCTCAAGTCTTAGCTGATTTTCTTATTGAATTCCACTCAAGTAGATCAGACGAAGAGATAAACAAGGAAGTCTTGCCAAGCAGCTCAATGTGGACAGTTTGAAAAGATGGAGGATCTAACATTTTATGATACATTACAGTAGTTCAACAAATAACACCATCTGGAGAAACAATGTTCAAGCCATTAAATTCGCTTTTAATGCATCGAATAACGAAGTTGAATATGAAGCAGCATTAGCTGGTTTAAGGCTCACAAGAATTTGTGGGTCAACTTCAGTTTGTTTAGAAACATATTCCCAATTAGTAGCAAATCAGGTGTCCGGTGTTTCCGAGGCTAAAAAGGATCACTTTTTGTACCTTCGCGAGCTTCGAAATCCGAGTCTTCTATTTGACTACGTTATTGTAGAGCATATCAATCGAAGAGACAATACAGTTGTTGATTTTTTGGCAACTTTCACTTACACATAAGAGTTTCCTTAGGCTTTGTTACAGGAAATTCCTTCAATTCTAATCCGATCAGAGCAGTGTAAATATGCAGAAGAAGTTTTTGTCACACTAGATGTAATACAAAGTAATTGGAGGACTAATATCCTGCACTTCCCGTTAAAAGGAATGTTGCCTCAAGACGTGCAATTGGTTAAGATGTTGAAGCATAAAGCGCATGGATGTATTATGTTAGATGGGGTTTTATACAATAAATCGTTAAGTAGGTCATTATTATGTTGCTTGAATAAACAAGATCACAAGAGATTTTGTCAGAATTACATGATGAGGATGGTTCAACACATTGTAGGTTCAAGGCATTGACACATGGAGTTTTGTTGGTAGGGTATTATTAGCCTTCGCATTTTTTTGGCGAATCTTATACCACATCGGAATTTCTGGGATACAATGCAAAAAATAAACAAACAAATAAAAAAAATTAAACAACAAATAAGAAGAGAAACAGCTTAGTGTCATTCCTCCAGACGAGGTTGAGTCTTGATGGGTTCTCGTGAGAAATTTCCTTTCCATTTTCCGAGGCCCCTGATATAAAGATAATTGTTTTTCTTACAAAATTTATCTGCCTTGAGTAGGTCATCGACTATCTTGAGATCATCATCAAGTGTGAGATAGTAGAAGGGTAAGACATGGCCCTTCGAAAGCTTGGTTAAGCCAATGAAATCTTCGACAGACAGAGGAATTTGGGTAAGCCTGAAAGCCATGATAATTGACAAAAGGGCGAACCATTGGTTGGGAGTAGCTTGAGTTGGACAAAGGTCGAGGAGTTCAAAATTAATCTACAATTATTGGGTCTAACGGAAATCAAAGACCCCAATTGATAATCTCTGGGTACATGACTAGCTCATCCTTTCCACATTGAAGTGGAGTATCTCTTTCTTTTGAAACTCGAAGCACAATATTATCTAGCACTCCCCATTGTTTTTTTTAAAAACGCAGCATGAGACTCCGGATAATAAATATATTGCACATTTTTTAGTGCCAATATATATTCGGGGTTGAGTGGTTTCAAGTTCTCACCAACTTGAAGCAGCCAGATCTTCGGAGAGCACAACCGAAGCTTTCTTTTTCCTTCTCCCTGGTGCTTTTGTTTTAGAAAACTCTTTCACTGTCTCACTGTACGTTTCCTTCGAAGCTTCATCTTCTGTATTAGCCTCAACATTCGATTGTGTAGATTCAGAGTCAACCTCCATTTCGGATGTCTCATCTAAAAGTCGAGGTGGGTTAGGATTCGAGGTTGGTTCTCTGTTATCATTGGTTGAGGGATTTGGTTGAGACTATGTAGCTGTCTCAACAACTTCTCTCAGCGAAGGAGAAGAGGATGTAGGATTCGAAATGTGGTCAGCATCATCCTCATAGCTACTAAGGTTTTTCTTTTAAGGGTTGGAGGAAGTTGAGTGTTTGAATAAACTTGAAGGGTTTTCTTTCACAAGGAATAAAGGGACTTAAAATTAAGTGGTGAGTGAGTTTCTTCTGATCTCCTTGAAGAAGATGTGGTTTGGGTTACTTTGCGATTGATTCGAGGTGATAATCTAGCTAGACATGGTGAAAATCAAAGCCTTTTCGGTGTTTGATTTTTAGGATATTGGCTTTCTTTTGTAAGAGAAACATTTGAAAAGGTAGGAGGAATTCGACTCATATTATAATTACTGTAATGTATTGTCTTTGTGGATAACCCCCGATGAGTGTTTCTTATTAATCCAGTTGATCTATTATCATCTGCTATTTCACTTATAGAGAAGTAATCGTATGATCCAAAGCGAGTTTTCTGTTTGAATTTCTGGTTTTTTGGTTTTTGGATTTTTAACTTTTGGATGCTTTCTCATAAACAATAAGGTGCAAAGAGAAGACTCAGATGAAGGTAGCTAAGAAATATCAAGAACAAGTAGACTCTTTTTCTCTAAAAATGTGTTGTGAAGAAAAATATGGTGCAAAGAGGTATTTATTGGAAAACCTAGAGGAGAGAGACGTGGAAAAGGTGGAGAAGATAATTAGGTAGAATTCCAAACTGTTGCGTAAAGGAAAATTTGACACATGCTAAATGATAGGCCTAGTGGCAGACCTAGTGGCAGACCTAGTGCCTATGGAATTATCACGTATTCGATTTCCAGTTCGAACGTTTGTGGCCATTAAAAGAAAATATCTCCATATGAAAATGACCGAAGCATTGACAAAATTTTGCATCGATTTGAGGATAAGATTTTGCCAGAAATATGGGGACAGTAAACTTAAGGTGTTTCGAGTTCCAACATAAGGGATTTTTCTTCACTACCAATTATTTCCGATGAGAGTTAGTTCTTATTCACAGACTTTTATAAGAACTAAGGGGGTTATTGATAAGAAAATATAGTTTTGAGGACCAAAATGTAATAAATAAGACTTTATATGATAAGTTATAAAGTTATGGAGGAGATTTAGACTTTTATCTAAAAATAAAGGGCTAGAATGCAATAAGACCTTTTATATGATAGGCTCAGTTAAACTTAAGTCCTTGTGCTTATATATAACGACCAAGGCTAATATGAAATGGATTCTGACTTTTTGATCAAACTATTTTTCATTTCTTCACTGTCCCTGTAAAAGTTACTTTCTACTATTTCTCTCTACATAACGGATTAATTCCACATCAATAACAACTAAAATTTAAGATATATATTTTGAAATAAAGTTCTTTTAATTTATAATAATAATAATAATAATAATAATAATAACCACTTCGTAAAAGAGAATAGGTTACCCAAAATATGGATGGCTTTGGTAAGAATGCATACTTTTGGGTATTCGATTTATACTAAATAATTATTAAATATTTTTTAAATGGCATCTAATTCCTAAATGGCGAGCATTACTTATAAATATTTGGTCAAGCTATATATACCCAAAACTGGTTTAAGTTTACCCAATTTTGACTTTTACCCATTTTTGGTATAAGTTTATCCAATTTTAGACAAAAATACCCTTTTGGAGATATATAAGCCTTTTTTATTTTACTAAATCTCACCATTTTATTTTCTCTCTAAGATTCCATATTCACTCTTCCTTCTCTCTAACATATCTCTCTCTAAAATTTCCATACAAATTTTCCGGTGAAGTAAATATTTTTTAAATTTAATTTCTTGTTTAATTATGAATTTTTTTATTATTTATACTTTAATTTTTGTGATTTTGTTAGGGTTTTTAGCCAAAAATATAAATTAGAATTAGATTTAATTCCAAAATTAGAATTAAGTTTAAAATAGGTAAAAAAAAAATCCTCATTTTCCGGTCCGGAAAATGTCCGACAAATTAGAGTTATTATAACCATTAAATACATAAACACTAAAACAACAATAATTTTGGAACGTTTGTTTTAAAAAAATAAATCTATAAGGACTTGATTTTAAAAGAACATTAAGTTTTGTTTTATAAAAAAAAAGGCATGGTCCATCGGTGCAGGTCTTGTGGTACCGATGGTGCATTGGGCATGCACCCAATTTTTTTTTACCTTATATAAATTTAAATCTAATTTTAATTCATGAGGTTCGAAAAAGAAAAAAAAATTCATTTTTGCTTTAATTCGGGTTGATTCATGTTTGATTAAATTTTTTGAAGAGAGTTTGAATTTCTTGAGGAAACTTTGAATGTTTAAGAACACTTTGAAGAACTTCACAAAATTATAGTAATATGGGGTTTGATCTACTAAATCAAAGTGTGTTTTTTGGTAAAGATAGTAAAATATGTAATTTTGTGATTTGGGTATATTTAGATATACTTAGTGTTTTCTTTTACTTAATGTGAGTTTTGTAATTAAATGGATGTTTTGTAATTAAATGGATGTTTGAGGGTATTTTCGCCTTTAAAAAATAAAACAAAAGTCAACATAGTTTTTTGGGTAAACTTAAACCACATTTTGGTATATATAACCATACCCATATATATTTTAGAGAAATATAAAGGTAGTAAACACTAATGTTTGTTCTAATTTGGTAATTACAATTATTTCATATTTATTTTTATATTTAATTCTAATTCAATATTTAACTTTTTAATAAAAAAAATTAATACCTGTTGGACTATCCAATTATCTACCAATATCCAAAAACTCATGCTAAAAAATTATAAGTAATCCTTATTTTTTAACCAATTTTTTTTTATATAATAAAAAGTTCATATCTTTCGAAAATAGTTGGAAAAAATTCGAAAGTATCATCGATTTTATTTTTTTTAAGACGAACAAAATTAGATCAATTAATGATATTTTTTAGTTTTATTTTTTTAGTAACACGTGGGATCAGACATAACCAAACATGCGAGACCATTCATAAGCAACATGCGACACTAGGTATAAACAACATATGAGATCATACATATATAAACATGCAAGACC
The DNA here is from genome assembly GCA_036936605.1 of Limnanthes douglasii subsp. nivea. Classification (NCBI taxonomy): domain Eukaryota; kingdom Viridiplantae; phylum Streptophyta; class Magnoliopsida; order Brassicales; family Limnanthaceae; genus Limnanthes; species Limnanthes douglasii. Next base: position 184,129,255 of record JAUPFV010000005.1, on the reverse strand, counting down.
ATACATAAGTAAGCATGGGAGAAGAGACATAACCAAATATATGAGACTATATATAAATAAGCATACAGGATTAAAGATAAATAAACATGCGAGAAATGTACTACTTGATGATAAAATTACAATACTATAGTTACTAGGTTTGACCGGAAAAAAAAAATTACGAAAGATCTACTTTCGTCTTAATTTATGTTTTGTTTAAGATATTTATTATGTTTCGGTCTCCCATAGATTATTATTTATAGTTTCAGATATCTTTTAGATAAAAATCATAAAACATTTGGCTGGCGAATAACTATTTTTTACAAAGAAAATCGCTAAACCTCCATAAAAGAATAAAATATAATAAAATAAACCATTTCTATAAAAGAAAGTTGAGAAATGTTGAAATTATCCAAACTAATGACTGCAGTGAGTAATTTTTTATAATAACTCTCAAGTATTTAATGTTTTTATAATAACTCCCTAAGAGTTTAATGGATACATAGATGAAAAATAACATAGTTTTTTGGTCATATCACACTTGAAATCCCAATCTATATGTTCTTTTTATATATTTATTTTAGAAAAGTAACTGTTTTTTTTCACATAAATATCATAAACACACTCGTATTAGTATTAACTCAAAATCTTAAAAACAAGGGAAAAAAAGAACTTCAAATTGTATTACTTATATTATTATTGTTAAAATAAAAAAAAGTAACAAGGACTGAACAACAAGCAGTTTATGGAAGATTAAAGACATGTTCTGTAGTTCAACACAAAAGGGAAGAGTAAAGTTCTATGGTTTTTGGTGCTGGGTATAGATATAATCCGTATGAGCAACTAATGTCTTTCTCATCAGACACTCTTCTTCCGCAATTCCTTCACACTTCTCATCCATACCCTAATAATAATAATAAAACCCAAAATTAATATATATATATATATATAAGTATTAAAATAGTTATGAAAAGAGTGATAAATTAACTGACCTCTGCATTGGCTTTAGAAGGAGAAGCTTCGATGGAAACTGGGGAAGTCCGGCCCGCGTAGGATAGGGTGGAGCAGAGGAGGAGGGATAAGATGAACAAGGTGGTGAACTTGGCCATTGACATTGATTTTAGTTTTGATTTTGTAAAGATAAGATTTATTGATGAATAGAAGAGACTAAAGAGATTGTGAATTTATAGGCAAAAGGAAGTCTTTGGTTTACGCGTCCGAATCTGAGAAGTGTACTGTGTGTGTGGTTAAGCCTTTGCGGTTACTTATTTATTTTTGTATGTCTTTTATAATTTGAAAAAATTGTATTTTTAGTTTTTGCGTATTGAATTAGTCATGAGTTTCCAAAAGTTGTTTTCTAAAATTAATTAATTTTATAAATATAAAAAATTATTTAATTGAAAAAAATAAACAACATGGACTATTATTCTGAGATTCTGGCCGAACAATAAAGAATGACCAATGTAATTTTAAAATCTTTTAATTTAATACAAAATAAACATAAAAAGATGCTAATAAATCATCCTAAAATATAAAAGACTAAGTTTGATTTTTACCCAATTTAGTTTGGTTTTTACCCAATTTTTTCCCCTTTATTGAATGGTACCATTAACGTTTCAATGAAGTAAATTAGTATTTTAAAATAAGTACTAACTTGAAATCGTGCTATATTGTATACTTTGACGAGGATTTGATCTCATATTTATGGAAGTAAATTAGTTTCTAAGACAGATGAAAATGTTTATTGTATATGATTTATTTCTCCTACACTATTAAGGTAAAATGGACGTTTTTGGTAAAATGGACGTTCTTTTATGTTGACGTAAAGATAATGAATAGTTTACAAAGACATCCCTAATAATAAAGGTATAATTAATTTGGTATTACAAAGTTATGAATAGAGGGGAAGGGTTGTCTCAGCTCTCATAATATCAAAATTCAAGAAAGCTTTTTAAAAAATTGAAATTCTTTATTTTTCTGTTATACTTTTTTTTTTTCATGTTTGCCAAGGGTTTTGAGCGGTAGAAAATCATCTCTTCGCTTTACTTCAATAATCTCCGGAATACAACCCCACATAAATTTAATATTTGAAGAATTTTCGCATGTTCAATTTTCATTCCCTACTTCTTTTTATAGCTGCAGTAATGAAAATTTCTCTCGAAATTTAAACTCCTCGACATAGATATCATATGCAGAAGCTAAATCCTGCAATGAAACTATTAAGTACTCAAAAAGAACGGGACCAAATTTCTTTACAGTTCTGTGAAAGTGTTAATGAAAGTTTAAAGGCCTCATCAACATATACTTTGATGGGGAAGTTCTCCAAATGCTCCCAAGCAAGCGAATTCTCAACAAATATTTTGTAGCAAGAAAGTTTAATGGAGGCTTCTCTTATTTTAACTAGGATTCTGGACACTTATTTCTAGAATTCTCCTCAAAATCTGATCTGAGCAATATATGGTCACGTATTGTATGGACTATGTGAAAAGATCAATGTGTACCCTAAAGTGGATGTCTTCTTTTAACCCAAAATTCGAATGTTTTATTGTACCTTTATGGATCATATTAGAAAACTTACCTGAACATCTCTATAATGAAGATTTCATATCCTTTATTTTCTTCATCCATCAGTCATGGTCAACCCATCAAAACTTGGATTCCACCCAAGAATAGAGCTTTATTCAATGCATGCTACGCATGGATTGAGCTAGACATCTTCAAATATATTCACCACCATATTTGGGTTGGTTTCAAAAGCAATGAAGGATTTTGGATTCACATTTGTTACAAGGATTTTCCCAAATATTTCTCCCACTGCTTCCATGTAGGACATGATCAAGAATCCTGTAAAAGATAGAATCAAGAAAATAAAATACCTCAACACAGCAATAAACCACATAGCATTAGGAAAGAAACTAACTTAACACAAAGGGATACACCTCAACTCAAAAATGAAGAAAAGAAAAGGAATAAGAAAAAAATAATATCCATTATTGTTCATCCTTCTATAAATGTATCCATAATCATTAAAGATACATCTCTATAAGGACCCATATATCCTTCAACTTCTGATACCAACATCCCTTTTAAAGAAGATCTCTTTGATGTTATCAAGAATTTAGAATAAGATTATCTCCCTCTTCAAATTATTAAGTATGGAAGTTATACTCAGAACAACATAAGGAGTCTCCCTGTAACCCCCATTCTAAAGAAGAATAAAGTTAATATGGAATTTCAAGCACTAATGAATCAAAGATTAAAAGAAGTCATTTCTAGGAAAAGGAAATGATCAATCATCATCAAATCCATTTTTGGGGAAAATCAACCTTCAAAACCTAATCCTAAACAGGATTAAGTTCCTTTACTAGAACATACATGGAACTAGAAACAAATAATCTATTAGAAGGCTCAAGTCGATCATCTACAAAGAAAAACTAAGCTTATTGACCATCCTTAAACCTTTCATCAAAGAATAAATTATTCCTACTATAGCTCCTAAACTTAGTTTCACTATTATTCTAATTCCAACAACAAAGTTTGGCTCTTCTGATCTAAGGATTACAACATCAGCATCATTATCGACAATCTACAGCTTCTTCAATCTACAATTACTCACATATCTTTAAATAAAATCTTTCATTTAACAAATGTTTATGCTAAATGTCAAAGATTTAATATTGTAGATCTATGTAACTCTCTTAAATATATCTCTCACTCTGTTAAAGAATGGTTGGTAATAGGTGATTTTAACTCAATTTTATCTCATAATGAACATGTTGGATGCAACACCTACAACATTAAAAGTGCATATGATTTCAATAAAACCATTAGAGAATGCACTTTTGAAGATGTTGTACGTGGGTACCAGGTTCACTTGGACCAATAAATCTAAATGGAGAAGACTTGATCGTACTCTAATCAATCCATAAAGGACAGACTACTTCAATAACACCACAATCACTCATATGGCCAGAACTTCTTCTGACCATACTCCTCTGTTAGTATCCATATCTAATAATATATAAAAACCTAAATCTAGCTTCAAATTTCTTAATATGTAGACACTTAATGATGAATTTATTTCTCTTGTTGAAACTAACTAGAATCTATTTATATAGGGCTATCCTTTATTCATTTTCTGGAACAAATTAAAGAGATTAAACCTTAAAGTTATGGAACGAGACTACATTTGGTAACCTCTTTGATAAATTCAAAGAATAAAACAATAATATTATTCATATGGAAAATGTTCTGCACACCAACAACACTGAAAACAACAATAACTTAGCAAAAGCAAATATTTTGCTTCTTCATGCTTTAAATATTGAGGAAACATATTGGCATCAAAAAATATTATTCTAATTGGCTTAAAGATGGTGTTAGAAACACAAAAATCTACCACTCATACTTCAAGAAGAAAAGAAGAAAATCTGAAATCAATTGTATCAAGGAAAACTCTACATGAATAACAGATGATCATCTAATTGGTAAATAAGCCTTAAATTTCTTCAAAGAGATACTAACTGATAATTTTGTTCTTTATCACAAGATAAACAACAACCTTACCAACAGTCCATTACTAAAAAGTATCCCTAAGTTGATCACAATCGAAGATAAATCTATGTTAATGAAGCTACCTACTGAAGAATAAATTTTCAACACCATTAAAAGCTTAAATCCTTAGAGTGTAGCAAACATAGATGGTTTTAACCAATGTTTCTACATTACATGCTTGAAGATTATCAAACATGACTTTTGTGCTGTTGTAAACTCTTTCTTTCAAGGACAAGACATCCTTGAAGGCATCCTCTGCACTATCATCTACCTCATTCCTAAAAACAACAACTTATAAACCTGGAACCACTATAGACTAATCATTTTGTGCACATTCCCCAATAGAATCATCTCTAAAATCATCACCAACTGACTCTCCTTTGTACTCCATAAATTTCAAGTTCAATGAGCATATGTAGCAGATAAGTTAATTCACGAAAACATACAAATTGCTAAATAAATGAATTATGATCTTAACAAAAAGGTTAAATCGGGGAAAAAATGGACATGGCTAAAGTATTTGATATAATATACCACAATTTCACTATACAAGTTCTATTCTTATTTGACTTTGATTCAAAATTTGTTTACTTGATTGAAAGCATGACCAGAAATGTTTATATTTCTATATTGGCTAATGGTGAAGTGCTTGGTTACTTTAAAACTAAATAGAAAATATGAGAAGGGGATTCCTTATCCCCAAGTATATTCATCATTGCAGAGGAGTTGCTTCTAAGAGGTCTCAAAAACCTCTTTGAACAAAATAAATCCTTAAAATATACTACGATGAGTGCCATTATTATTCCTTTTTTGGCCTTTGCAGATGACTTACTAATATTCACTAACAGTCTACCTTCTTCCATTATTGTTTAAGTAAATTTTTACAGGATTATTAATAACCTTTCAGGTCAAACAATTAACAAAAACGGGACAAAAACTATATCTTCACAGCATGCTCCTCCAATCATAATTGCCCACATCTCAAACCTCACTGGATTCAGCTCATACACTCTACCTATCTCATACTTGGGAATCACTATTAGCACCAACAATAAAACATCCAACTATGAACCTTTGATAAGAAAACTCAGACAACATATATCTAACTAAGAATAGAAAAGCCTATTATATGAGGGTAGATTAACCTTAATATCTTTTGTCTTTATGGTATCCCTAATTATTGGCTTCATTGTTGCTCTATCCCTAAATAAATAATTAACAAAATTGAGATTTTCCTCAATAAGTTCCTTTGGGGCTACAATTAAGATTCATCCAAAATATGCTGGTATAATTGGTCTAAGGCTTGTAAGCCCTTCAAAAAAGGTGGTACAAATGTCAAGAATCTTAAAAACATTAATGACTTTTATTCTTTCAAACTTTGGATCAACTATAGAAAAAATGACTCTTTTAGGGCTAAATTTATACACAGTATTTACTGCAATAATCTACACCAATTGCAAGCTAATTTTTCAGTTAACACATGATCCTACATATGGAGAAGAATGTCTGCTATAAAATCTACTGTTGAACCATACGTTAAGTGGAATGTGGGTTGTGGAAACATCGACTTCTGGCTAGACAATTTGTTCAGAAAGTCACCTCTCATCATCCTAGACAACACATGGGAAAACAACATCTGGTATACAAGAGATAAAGTTTCTAACTTGGAAAACAACATGCGGAATACAAGAAGGATCTTTAATTTTCTATCTTCTAAAGATCCGGATGCAATTGCAAAGATCAGACTAGATTTTCAAAAGCTTGACTCTATAAATGGGCTTTTTTCTACATATAGAAAATACAACTCCAAAGAAACACGGAACATGATTAGAAAGTATCACAATTAATCTAATCTATATGTAAAGATATGGAACTCCATCATCTTAAAGAAGTGTACCCTGCTAACCTGGAGAATAATCAACAAATTCCTTCATATATATACTATCTTATATAAGAGATATATATCATTGGTTTCAAAATGCAAATTCTACTCCAATATTGAAACTACCAATCATTTATTCGTGGAATGTATCTTTTTATGGTCTATCTGGTCTCATTTCTCCTATATATTCAAGATTAAAATGGGAAGACATATGAAAATTGATCACATGCTGAGAAATTGGTTTTGGAAGTTAGAAAGAGAAACTCATATATATTATATTCTTCCTCTAATAGTTTCTTGGGCTATTTGGCAAGTAAGGAACAAATCAAAGGTCAAAGGTATGTCTGATTCTTCTATAACTACCATAAGCTATATAAAACATATATTGCATGATTTAGATAATGCATTACTTCTCAATAAAAAAAACACTTGCATAACACCTTCAACGCTGCATCTGAGATGGGATGTTTCAACCATAAAAAATACAAAGCTAACATATCATACGTGGATCCCTTCTTCCAAAAATAGAGTAAAGATGAACACAAAAGGCTCTTCCCTAGAGAACGGTGATGCTTATGATAGCATTATCCTCAGAGACTCAGATGGTATCATCATTTCTGGCCTTGGAAATATCTATTGTAAACTCTCCGTGATACAGGCTGAAGCGCATGCTATGTTTGATGGTTTAACAATCTTTAAGAAAAAAGGATTTGTAAACGTTGGCATTGAGACTGATCTAAAAATCCTAGTAAACCTACTTTCCAAAGGTGAATATCATACCATCGATATCTTATTCTTAAAAGTTGCATAAAGCTCATTTACTCTTCAATGGTTCTCAATCATATAAGTTGAGTCTATAATAATATTTCTGATCGTGTAGCTAAATGGACTTCTAAATATAAAATGAAGATAGAAATTAATTTTGTTAATGCTCATAACTATTTTAAATCAATTACCTCTCTTGAACGTAATGGAACAGGTTACATTAGAAATAACAACTAATCGTATTCTTTCTTTCAACTAACCTGTATTTGAGATCTCTGAGATTTGATAATTTCGAGCTAGGTTAAACAGCAAGAGAGACGTGAATCTTCCTCTTCTATGTTCCTTTGGTATGTGTTCTTTGTTGATGATTCAGTCTACTTTCATATTCTCTTGAAGTTTCTCTTCAGCTTCCCGTGATTTGATTTCTAGATTCTAGATTTGTGATTTGTCCATTAAAGCCTCATTTGACTCGATTCATGTATTCTCAAGTGTTTTCCTTTTTGTTGCGTCCTCGTTAAGATTTTCTTCTAGCAATTTATATTGTGTCAGGTATTTCTACCTGCTAAAGATATAGTGAGTAACAATTGTGTAAATGATGATTGATAGAGAAGAAACACATAAAGATATTTGTAGAATTTGAAGTTAGTTTAACTATCTAATTGTGCCCACATCAAACGTGGGAGCTCATTTATTTATTACAAAAATTTATTCCACATAATAATAACTAATTGACTAAATTACAAATATCGGTAAGACAACGGTTTGACAATTGTATTAAGACGTCGTGAAAACAAAAAAAACAAAAAAACTTATATAATATTATTTGAATTCAAGAGATCCCCATCGTATGTGAAGTTGGTAGATCCAAATGATCTTAACAAATAGTCCACCGTAACAAAACATGTGGATGCACTTTCAAACTTTAAAAAAAATAAGTTAACTCATGGCGAATAGTCCTTAGAAGTTGTATGTGGGGTTTACAATTATAAAACTGCGAAAGCTGCATAAGGTAATTCGTACTTGAAAAAGTTTTCTAAAAATAGTTGGAATTGTACCTAATTCTGCCAACATGAGAACCCGTCCTCGAGAAATTTTGGAAGAAATGAAAAAAAATTAAACCTTAAAAATTTGTTGTCCATGCACAATGCATACAATGCTAAACTAAAAAAAAATAGAAAATCAAGAAATGCGGTCGCTCATAGTTGGAAGGCAAATACAAAAGGTTAAATTATTACGAATGACATAGATCAGGCCAAAACCAAAGTGATATCATCAATAAAAAAATTTTCACACATCCAGTTAGTTTTGATTTGTTACAAACATTTTCAAATGTGCTAAGAATAAATAACACATACAAGTTAATAAGGTACATGATGTCGTTGGAGCCACTTGTACCGAGAAGAAAGTTAACAACTACAAGTAGGTATTAAAATGCTTGCAATCGTCAGGGTAACTAACTCCATCAAAGAATCGTTTGTTCTTTTGATAATGTAGACTTAGAGCTGATGTAGAATCTCGAAGAAGTGTTGTTTAATGCACAATGCATACAATGCTAAACTAAAAAAAAATAGAAAATCAAGAAATGCGGTCGCTCATAGTTGGAAGGCAAATACAAAAGGTTAAATTATTACGAATGACATAGATGAGGCCAAAACCAAAGTAATATCATCAATAAATTGTTTTTTACACATTCAGTTAGTTTTGATTTGTTACAAACATTTTCAAATGTGCTAAGAATAAATAACACATACAAGGTAATAAGGTACATGATGTCGCTGGAGCCACTTGTACCGAGAAGAAATTTAACAACTACATGTAGGTATTAAAATGCTTGCAATCGTGAGGGTAACTAACTCCATCAAAGAATCGTTTGTTCTTTTGATAATGTAGACTTAGAGCTGATGTGGACTCTCGAAGAAGTGCTGTTTAATGTAACGCACATATTACATTATTGACATCTTAACATGAATGTCCTTGAGAAATCAAAGAAACTCATTAAATGATAAAAAAGTGTTTGATGATTTTTTACATTCGTGAAATCCTATAATTTTTTTGGGGACAAAACTCGCTTTCAAAACAATCGATCTGAAATGCTTTGTGATAAGTTTCTCACGTAAAAACTAAAAATTTCATGCATTTCAGTAACCATATTACGAACCACGTAGAGGCGTCCATTCCACCCTAAAATGTTTTATTAGTACGATCATCTGCCACAAATTTTACAGCTTTAAAATTTTATGGTCAAGTTAAATATTACTAAATTTACTTTACGATTGCTTGGTCATTTTCGCTCATTAATTTTATTTCAATTTTGTTGTCATTTTATCATCCACACATTTGTTTTGTTTTGTTTTGCGTATTCATTATGCAAAATATATCTTTTAAATTATCATTCTATATAATATTGTATGTTGAAAAATATTATAAAAAATTATAAACAACTTTTCATTATAACTTATTTATTTTTTACCAAAAATAACCTCAACATGTAATAACTTTTTAACTTTTTAAATGTATCATACATGATAGCGACAAAAATTTAAAGCGGTTCATTCGATCCCATATACTTTTTAGTAAAGGTTTTAAAAAAATTAAAATGTTTTTACTATTTTGAATTTATTCTAAAGATATTTATACAATAATACAAAAAAGTTTAGGACATTCATATTTCGTGTTTTTACTTTATATTAAGAAAGAGTTGGTGAAATATCTTACGGTGCGTGATGTCACGTGGATCTAATAAGTGGGTGATAGATTTTGACCAAACTAAACTAACAACACGCTTTACTTTATACCGCCAACAATAATCACGGATTATTTTTACTTTTATTTTAAATGTTTTAATTAAGGATAATTTAAAAACATAAGTGACCTATTAGCACTTGACTTTTGTTTTAGTTAATTCGATGCAGTTTTAAAAGTTTTGTATCTCCTTTTGTTTTACATAAATTTTAATTGATTTTTTACATAAAAGAGGTGCAACATATTCTTGTTATTTTTTAAATTAAATACAAATTTGTTTGTCAAAACTTTATCGATTGTGGTGTGACACGTAACTGTATATTTATTTGAACCAAACCTACTGAGCTAGAATACAACTTTGACTTATGAAAGGAATATCCTTGAGGAGATCTGCGTTCATACTACCATAATTTATTTAAAAAAACAAGGTGTTATTTATGTGAAAATTATGGTTAAATCCGATAAAAGAACAAAACCAATTTTAAGCTTTTGTCAGATTTAAAAGTTTATTAAAATGATTTTTTAATCGTCATCGGAACGAACCTTTTCACTCAACGGATAGGAAAACTTTCCATTCCGGTGAATCTAAACAGTCCCGTGGATGAAAAGTTTTCGTATGTCGTACTTTTTTAGTGGGTTTAAAGGTTTTCGGCGGGGTGGATAAGCAAACAAGATCTAAGATAAAATAGTAAAGAATAAAAAATATTTCATATTTGAAATTGCTTATAATTTTTCGGTACCAAATTTAATCAAAGCCGAATCGAGGTTAGAGTTTTTGTGACAAGATGGTGATGTAATACAACTTTGTAGAATTTTTTTATAAATTAATATTTTTAGTAGTAGATAATTTTTTAAAACTATTTTCAAAATATTTATAAAATATAGATTTAATTTTATAATTTTAATAAATATATTTAAATAAATAATTATAAATTAAATCTTCATTGTAAACTTTCTTATGTTAAGATCTAATTGATTGAAGTTATATCAATCCCGATATAATATATTATGAGAATACATAATTATATATTTAACTAATTCATATATGACCTCGTGTTCTTGATTGAATCTTTCTTTTTAAATCATGTTAGATGTGAGGATGGTTGTAGATTTGTTTTGGACAAAATAACAACTTACTTTTCAGATTTGGATTGAAAAAATATAGTAACATAATTTTTTTTGTATATGAAATAAAATTAGAAACCTTAACTGTATTAACCCCACAAACGTTTACCGTTTTGTGATTAGGATTCACCAGTACTAAGTTGATTTAATCAGTTTAGTCTATGGATTATTAGTTCATGCTTAAGTGCTGAGATTTGGATTCAATAATTTGCAGTGTCAAAATTCAACCCGGTTACCACACCTATACCTCAATCACGTCTTTTCACCAATAGAGCCATAATTAATCAAATTAGTTATTAATTGGACTACCTTATGATTATAAACAAATAAATATTTAGCATATCGATCCATATTATTCCAATAATCTCACACTTAGACCGTCACATGTTATTTAAGAGTATATGTAACGTCAATGGATACCCTCAATCCATTGCCAATATATGAATGGTATAACCCCGTATCTGATCAATGAATGATAAATGACTGAAGACATTTTTCTCGTGATGTGAACAATAAGATTCAACCGTTATCACATTATATCCATTAATCAATTACTTGGACAAATCATGGTGTGTTGTTTAAGAATAATATAAAATGTAATCGTACATATTTACTCTTAAATGCTCATACCTTGGAGATCTAATAGAGTAACTCATAAGGAAATTCTTGCACAAATATAGAGACAATATGATGAAGAATAATCGAGAAAGAAAATGATTATGAATATAATAAGTTTTATGTATAAAACGTTATCATCATTTACATCACGTGTTTTACCCATATTTATACAGCTTACAAGGTACTCTCTTTTTTCACATTTACTTTATAAGCGTTACCATTTTATGTTTTACCGTGTCTTAAAAGGTCAGTCATATTTTCTAATAAATGTGTAAACACGTTTCTTAGTATCGTACAATATAGTGACATGTGTCATCCAATCACAACATTTCGAAGGTTCTTTTCACGCGCTCGACTTGTACCTTCATGACCCTCGTCTAATAGATTTATGACCCTCGTCTTGTACCACCTATCACCCTCGTCACGTATATGTTTGCATTTTTATTTAGTTACCTCATATTACATTTGTGACCCTTATCTGGTTTCTTTCTTATGACCCTCGTCTTATGGCCCTGGTCTTATATTGCTTATCGCTCTCATCGTATACAACTTACCATATATATCTGTATATGTCCTAATTATTCTTTGGTTTGCCTTATGTTACATGTAACTTACCGTTTTGCTAGCATTGAAAGTAATCTTGTCTCATTATTATACCTCGTCCTTACAAGGATTATATGCTATGTATAGGATATAACCTTATCAGGACTCCCCATAGTCCTTAAAGTCAAGACTACTGAAAATATATAGATGAGGTAGTCATTAAATTTTAATAAATATTATATACAACTTGTGTATATAAATATTGGTTTTCTGAAATACATCAGCGTGCACTTAATTCTTATCATGGCAGAATCGCACCGACACATGCAAGTAGTGGTGTTATTAATCATCCCAGTATCTAACACGTTTTAGAAAACTCTGCCACTCTCGAAAGTATGAAATTGGTTCGTTATATATATATATATATATTATATTGATTTTCTGACACTATTGGTTTCATTTGAATCCAACAGCTCAGAAATAAAATCTTTATACATAAAGACCAATCTTCTCCATTTTCCCATTTGCTTTAGGTACGATTGCGTTACACTTTACTACTAATTTAGACCATTTCTATTAGAGCTCTGAATTCAACATGTATGTCTTCATCTTCATCTTGTTCAACAGGTACACTGTTTATCGATTCTCTCATTAGGGTTTGTGCATATAAGGGGTAAGTATCGATAAAATTTGGTTAAGTAACAAATCGTAATAGTCTATTATCGTGAAACCTTAAAAAGCAAATTATTGCTTCGAACTTCATTATTTGGGCTACAGTACTAGGTGTATGTCCTCTATTCTAAAACCTCTCATTGACCCCGTATTTTGATCTTGATTATGGTTTAACGCAAAGAACAAAATCTTGCATCAACTTGAAAATTATACTGATAATGTTTCTTCTCTTGACCCAGAAGTGGTTCCCAAAAGAAACAAAGCTGCCAAAATATCCACCAACACCCTTCTTCTTGTAGAAGTGGAAGAAAAAAAGGTATTTTTAGATCTCTTAGTTCAGTTAGCTTATACCTATGAACATATGTGTGAGGAAGAACATCAATCTTTTAGGCTTGATTATGGTATTCCCGAAGATGTTGTGGCTCACGTTCACGAGTCAGGTGAACTACCCTATCATAAACTAAAGGATTATACTTGTTTCTTTACTACTATATTTCATTGGGGTTTGTAATTTCCCATACCTCAATTTATTCAAAAACATTATGTATGTTCGTATATACCCCACCCAACTAAAAAATAATGCGTGGTGCACAAAACTCCACGTAATGCTGAGTTTAAAAATTCTAAAAATCCAAGTAAAGTTTCCAGATTTCGTAACGAATATCAATGTTTTAAAACTTCAAAAGACCCATTTTTACAATACATATATTCAAGGTGGGAATAAAATCATCACTATACCCTCCTCTTACCATCGTTGGAAAAATGATTCTTTTTTGTAAATATGAAGTGGAAATATCGAATTGCAAAAGAATATGGTCAAGTCAAATGAATATAGATGAATACTTATAAAATAGGATTTTTATAGTTCTATTTTTCCATACTAATGTGTTACTTGTTTTAGTAATGATGTCATCGTACTTTTTGTTGTGTGAGAGATTTAGGAACATATCAACATTAGTTTATGAAGGTTTTTTAGAAGAGTGGTCTAAATCCTTTACCAATAAAATTCTGGTTGCCTATTTGGTTTGTTTGTTTAAGTTTCATTCTATTTTTACAAAACTAAATATTTTGCCAGCGATTCTTTGACCTATCCCAGAACTTACCATGGATGTTGATCGTAAATTTACGCTTACTTTATCCAAGTAAGAACATACCGCTAAAGAATTATATAGTTTCTTTCTTGAATGTATGTATAGGAAAAAAATTGGTATTGATCTGAACGTGCCCAAGAAAAAAGTTGCAAAAGATGTTGATGGGGATTCCTTGAGCCAAACTACTAGAAATAAAAGACAAGCCGACCACGAGGCAATGTCCTGGTGCCATAGTGACAAACTAGAAGATCCTCCAAAAAAAATCGTCTCCTAAGAATAAGAAAACTGTTGGTGTGATAAACCCTTCACGTTTGAGTGAGAATCTTGATAATACTTAATTTAACCCTACACGACCATACGATTTACCAAAGAAAAAATATTGAACACTCAAGAATGTGGTGTCTATGTGGCCCAAAATAAAAGTTTGTTCGCGGATGACGAGGCCCCTATGCTAGATAAAAATATTTTAACTTCTGACCCAAGCCCTGTTACGATAAAGAATAATGATGCCACTGATGAGTCCGAATTCAGCATGCTCCCCGAACAAGGGCAAATCGGTCTAGTCTCTCCGCATACCGGACAGGTTACATGGACATGGTTCGAACAGGTCACTTGGACCGGACAGATTTCTGTGAACACTATGAACTTAAGGCTGTTTGAACTATGACAAAAGTACTAAAAAACCTAAACACTTCTTGACTAAGCTACTTGCTCTCCTACTTAGAGCTCATGGGTCTTTAAACATGACCCGGGTCCATTAAACATGCCCCAAAAGCTCATAAGGGCCCAAACATTACACTATAAATACCCAACCACCCGCATTAACTAGGGGTAATGAGAATTAACTGCTACCAAGCTGCTTAATCATCTCTCTACTCTCTACTCTAACCGTTAAATACCCACACACCACCGTTAAACACCCACACACCACCTTAAAACTCCACTTGAAATTACCAGCCTACCCTCAGGCAATTATTATCCACACCAAATTGGCGACCACAGTGGGAGGCGACGGTGCCTGAATCAAGCATTCGAAACCAGCAGAGAAAATCTGTCCGAATGAATCCGGACAATCTTGAGCTGCCACCAGCTTTGCTCGAAGTGGTGGGAGAGAATGACGAATACACTATCGAAGAGCGTGACAAGTTAAGGGGTGAAATAGAAGCTCTGAGGGCAGAAAAGGCCAAGATGGGCGTGAAAGAGAAATCCAAAGCATCAGTTGCTCATCATACCGACAACCCCAGAGAGCCTGAGGCTTCAAAAACTCATGTGAGCACCAAAAAGACACATGCCAGTTCTAAAAAGTCTCACCGGTCCAAGCCTGTGGAGAGTTCTGACTCGAGCTCAGAATCTTCAGATAGCTCTTCGGACAGTGAGAGAAATGAAAAATCCTTGTCCTCTAGCAGCGACGAGGGTCGAACCAGAAAAAAACAAAAGCAGGTTAAGAAATATTCAAGAAAAAGAGACAGACATGGAAGAATGAAAGGCATATTGGCAAGGGATCATCTCACCACCGGAGATATACGGACAAGATGCTGATGTATCCCTTTGCTTTCCATGATGAACCAGGTATCTTTGCAACTCCCAATGAGGATACTGTGTTTAGTCGTGGAAGGAATTGGAGGCAGTCTTCACTGTCTTCTAAAATTCTGTCCGGAAACCTCCCCAAGAGGTTTGATAGCACTAAAATAGAGAAGTACGATGGCAGTACTGATCCGGACAATCATCTGGATCAATTCAAGAACTTCATGATGAACTTTGATGACGATGATAAACTACTCTTTAGGGCATTCTCCCAATCATTTACGGGGAGTGCTCTGAAATGGTACAACAGCCTGCCTCAGGGTTGTATTAAAGATTTTGATACGTTTTGGGTGGCCTTTCGAAGGCAGTTGGTAGGGAGTAAGGAGTTGAAGGGCAATGGAGACACAATAATCCATTGTGCCCAGGAACCAAATGAGTCCTTGAAAGAGTACATAAGCCGTTTTGTGAACACAAAGAATGGGTTAGCTGATTGCTTCGAACAGGTGGCAATAGCATCCCTAAGGCAAGGTTTGAACCCAGGCAATCTGGCTGATTCAGTGACCAGAAAGAAGGCCATGACCTGGGGAGGGTTGCTAAATCAGGTTGGCAAACAAATAAACGTTGATGAAACAAAGAAAACAAGGGTGCACAGACAGGTGAAGTCCACCCCAGTGGCACCAACTCCAAATCAAAATCAGTCCGGGAACAAAGCGAGAGAAACCGGACAGGGGCATGGTAGGGCAAAAGCTCAGTCTCAACCAGCAGCTCCTGCTCAGAGTCAACAATCCAGAAATAAGAGAGGGCCATGGGTCCAACCGGAGTGGTTCGCAGAGCTTAAAGAGAGTGTGGCCACCATTTTCGATAAAACAAAAGATGAGGTGCATTACCGGAGACCGGCAACCTTGCAGTCTCCCAGAGAGCATCGTAACAACTCTTTTTTCCAATATCACAATGATATTGGCCATACCACCGATGACTGCATATCATTAAAACAAGAAGTTCAAAATTTGATTGAGAGGGGGAAGTTGGGTGCATACGTTAAAAGAAGAGGAGGCAACAGGCCTGACAACACTCACCGGGTTGGTCCAAGTAATGCTGCCCCGGAGGGGGCTATGGTTATAGTTGAAAGGTTTGATGTGGAATCTGAATACTTGGATCCTGATCCAACTCGAAACAGAGTGGGTGCTATTGAGGAATGTTCTAGATCGGTCTCCGGGCTCATTAGGTTTTTTGAGTCGCTTACAATTTTCGGAGGGGACACTATGACAACTCCTACTGCTTCTTCGAGAAAGAGGCACGTTCATAATTAAGCCTCCCAGCTAGAAGGAGGCATGATATCTTATCAGTCACCGAACTCATTCCCCTTCATTGTCTTTGATGAAGATGATTTGAGAGACATTGCTGGCCCTCATGAGGATGCTGTTGTCATAGGAGCATCTATAGGGGGCAATGAAATAAGGCGAATCTTGGTGGATACTGGAAGCTCAGCCAATATCCTTTTCCTAACCACTTACAAGAAAATGAAAAATCCAGCTGTAATTCAAAAGTTGAACAGGTCAATCGTGGGCTTCACAGGCAGCTCAGCCGATGTGATCGGAGAGTTCGAAGAAGAGGTGTTATTGGGCAAGGGCCCTTTCAAGAAAATGGTTAGAATACTCTTTATTGTGGTGGATTGTCCCACTTGCTATAATGCTATTCTAGGGAGGTCTTGGCTCTCTATGATGCATGCAGTGGCTTCAACACTCCATCAGTGCTTAAAGTATGCTGTTCAGGGACAGGTTGGGGTTGTCCGGAGCAGCCAAAAGATTGCAAGAGAATGCTATGCCACTGCCCTAGCTCCTCGAACGCTGGGGGCAGTCCGTATTAATGATCAATAGCAGTTTGAGGGCCTTTCTGGGGGTGAGGGTGAAATTGATGACCCCAAAGAGACCCCTGGAGTGTTGATACCAATTGAAGAGGTTGAAACGCACTGTTTGGAAGAAGGTAAGAGTGTCAAGATAGGGTCCAAGATGCCACCAATGTTAAAAAAATAAATGTTGAAATTTTTGAAAGACCATCAGCACGTTTTCGCATGGTGCAATGCTGATGTTACTGGAGTTCCATCAGAAGTGATATCCCATCACCTATCTGTCCGAAGAGATGTAGCACCAGTGGTTCAAAAGAGAAGAGCTTTCTCAAAGGAAAAGGCTGATGTCATAGTACAAGAGGTTGACAGACTCACAAAGATGGGGCACATTAAAGAATCTCAATACCCTTTGTGGAATGCCAACCCTGTCCTGGTAAAAAAGAAAAATGGTAAGTGGCGCATGTGCATTGACTTCACAGATCTCAATAGGGCTTGCCCAAAAGATTTGTATCCGGTCCCCCGGATAGATCAGTTAGTAGACTCTACCTCTTGGAACAAGCTGCTTTCCTTTATAGATGCCTTTTCCGGGTACAATCAGATTCAAGTAGATCCAAAAGATCAAGAGCATACCACGTTTGTCACTGACGGGGGTCTACATTGCTACAAAGTGATGCCATTTGGTTTAAAAAATTCTGGGGCTACTTATCAGAGGTTAGTCAACAAGGCATTTGCTGACCAAATTGGAAGAAATATGGAAGTATACATTGACGATATGATGGTGAAAAGTGTGGATGAGCTGTTGCACTTGTCCGATCTCCAAGAAACTTTTGCCAACTTGGCAAAAGTGAATTTAAAATTAAACCCTGAAAAATGTGTGTTCGGAGTGCAGTCCGGGAAATTCTTAGGGTATATTATAAGTGAACATGGAATACAGCCCGATCCGGACCAGCTCAATGCTCTATTCCAGATGGAGCCTCCACGAAACATTAAAGAAGTGCAGCGCTTAACGGGGAGATTAGCTGCCTTAAACAGATTCATCTCGAGGTCTTCGGACAGATGTGCTCCTTTCTTTCAAACTTTGAAGGGTGTAATGGGGTTCGAGTGGACCTGAGGCTTTCAATGAAATCAAGAAACATCTTTCCTCTCCCAAAACTTTGTTCAAACCAATCGATGGGGAGACTCTCTTCGTTTATTTGGCAGTTTCAAGTTGTGCCATCAGTGCTGTGCTGGTAAGAGAGGTTGGTGGACATCCCATCCAGTGTATTACATCAGCAAAAGCTTGATTGATGCAGAGAGGCGTTACTTAAAACTTGAAAAATTGGCATTAGCCCTGGTGATAGCTACAAGGAAGATGAGGCCTTATTTCCAGGCTCATCCTATCATCGTTCGGACCTCTTTTCCCTTAAAGAATGTACTTCAGAAAGCAGACATTTCGAGCAGAATGACTAAGTGGTCAGTGGAGTTGGGGGACTTCGATATAGACTTTGCTCCCCGGACAACAGTCAAGCCCAAGTTGTGGCTGATTTTCTGGTTGAATTCCACTCCGATAGGGATTCAGAGCAAGCTACTGATATAAAAGATAAGAAAATATGGATCGTCCGAACAGACGGTAGATCTAGCACTATGGGATGCGGTGCATGAATATGTTTAACTTCCCCATATGGGGACAACATGTATCAGGCTATTTGTTTTGCTTTCAGGGCATCTAATAACGAGTCCGAATACGAAGCAGCTATAGTTGGGTTAAAGTTAGCCTACATCTGTGGGGCTAAGAGGGTCAAGCTGCTAAGTGACTCCCAATTGCTTGTCCACCATGCCTTAGGCCAATCTGAGGCTAGAAAGGAGCAACTTGTAAAGTATTTACTCCTCCTAAAAAATGAAGCACTGAAATTTAAAGCTGTTGTCTATGAGCACATTCCCCGGGCAGAAAATGAGCTAACAGACTCATTGGCAACTATAGCATATACAGAGTCATACCCATGGATCTATGTGCTTGAAAGCCCTTCTATTCAACTTGGTAAGGGTAAAGAAGAGGAAATTTTTGAAATACAAGTAAAACAACCTCAAGACTGGAGGTTTCCTCTCTTACAATATCTCTCCGATGGTGTTGTGCCTCCAGATAAGTCACAAGCCAGAACATTGAAACACAAAGCTCGTGGTTTCATCATATTGAGAGAAGTGTTGTACAAAAAGTCCTACAGTAAACCTCTCCCGCGTTGTTTGGGGGATAACGAATCACAAGTAGTCCTCTCCGAATTGCATGATGGTGAGGGATCAGCCCATTGTGGATTTAGAGCTTTAACAAGAAGAGTATTACTCTTCGGATATTATTGGCCATCAATTATGAAAGATGCTAAGGAATTGGTGAGGAGGTGTGACCCATGCCAGAGGTACAGCAATGAAATTCATGTACCAGCCATTCCTTTGGAGTCAATTTCTGAGCCCATCCCTTTTGCTCGATGGGGGTTGGACTTAGTAGGGCCTCTCCCTGTGGCGTCCGGAGGATGTAAAACTATAATTGTGGCCATTGACTACTTCTCAAAGTGGATAGAAGCAGCTCCCCTGGCAGGGACAACATCAAAAGCTGTCATAAAATTCATTATATCCAACCTATGTTGCAGATTTGGTGTCCCACAGAAAATAACAACAGATAATGGGCCACAGTTTGACAATAGAGAAATGGAAAGCTTCTGTGCCTCAAGGGGTATACAGCATTGTTTTTCTTCACCTTTCCACCCACAAGCCAACGGGCAAGTTGAAGTGGCTAATAGAACTATACTGTCCGGTTTAAAAAAGAATCTGGAAGGGGCTGCTGGGAAGTGGCCTAGTTATCTACAAGAAGTCTTGTGGGCCTACCAGACAACACCTCGGGCTGCAACACAAGAATCACCCTTCGCCTTGGTCTATGGAATGGATGCAGTAGCCCCCATAGAGAAGACACTCCCTTCCTTTCGTGTTCACAACTTCTCCGGACACGCTAATGAGATGGCAATCAGAAATCAACTTGATTTGATAGAAGAAAGACGGGTTAAAGCTCGCCTTAGATTTGCACACTATCAGGGCTTGATGAGACGCAGGTTTGCTTCTAAAGTTAAAAGAAGAGATTTCCAACTAGGGGACAAAGTATTAAGGAAGGTCTTCTTACATACTAAAGAAAAGCTCTTCGGAAAGCTGGCCCCAACCTGGGAGGGTCTGTATATTGTGGTTGAAAGAATCAAGCCTGGAACTTATTGGTTGGAAGACAAAGATGGCAGGGTTCTAACTCATCCTTGGAATATTTAGCATCTTTGGATGTACTTGGAATAACACTTGTGTAAATATTTACTTGTTTGAACTTCCATGTAAATATTTGGGGGCATACTCCTTCCTCCCTGGTGGCACGGGGAGGTTTTAATGAGGTGTCCAGATGGTTGAATAAAATTCGATGCCTTCTTCAAAATTTTCTAAGTATTTTCAAAGTTCTATCTCTTGATATACTACCCGGACTGAAAGATCTAAGGGCTATTTAAACTCTAGCCAGATAATTTAAACACTCTCACAATGCAATAACTAAAATCTACTTAAACTCTAGCTATCTAAACTAAAACAAATAATGAAAGAAGATGATGGTTGTGCAAAACAGAAATATTCATTGAACAACTTAAAATTGCCTTGGCCTTCCAAGGACTTTCGAATAAGTCAGGATACAGCACAAAAAACCTGTCCGAACAAATACCGGACACCACTACAAAAAGAGTGCATTGGCCTTCCAAGGACTTTAGTTTGAATAAAAGATAAACCAAGTAAACCATAAATTAAGATTGAGCCTTTGAAGATGGCTCTCCTTCATCTGCTTTCTTACCCTTAGAGTCGCTCCCCCCTTCGACTACCTTCTTACCTTTGGGATCATTATCCTCTTCGCCTGGGCTCTCTCCGGTCCTCTCTTCATCATCAGATGAAGACCCACTGGAAATTCCATCCTCTTCGACCATTGTATAATATGGAAGGTCATCATCATCCACGTAGAGCCATAAGTCCCCCAAGGTCCTCTTCGGAAATTTTTCATGAAAAAGGAGAACCATATCATACTTCACCCTTTGAAGCAATAACTCTTCGATTTTAATCATCTCACTGGCGTATGCATTGATCTTGGCGTTGATTGTAGCCTCTTGATCCCTTAACAAAGCATTTTTCTCCTCAGCAGCCCTGGTCACTGCATTCTCAAGAGTGATCTTGTCAGTGGTCAGGTTGGTGATAATCTTCTCCTTGGCAGTGGTCTCTCCCTTTGAGACACTAAGGTCTTTCTCCATACCGGATAGCTTCTCCCGGAGATCTCTTATGGTTTCTTCTAGGGTGGCAACGTTTGTGTTGCTTTCATCTTGATTCCTCTTCAGCTCCTCATTTGCTTCCTTAAGCAAATCAGCATTTGCAATAGCAGTGCGAAGGTCTTCGGACAGCTTTTCCTTCTCAGACTTGAGGTCTTTGATGATGTCTGCTTGACCCCGGACTTGTCTTTCCAGTGTGAGTACTGGCTGCACATTGCTAAGCAAAGAATGAGCTATGGTGTCCTTTTCACTAGAAACAATGAAAGTCTTACCATTGAAGTTGACCGTATTGGAGCTGCTCGGAGGGATGTAAGGCCCTGCGAGCTCGTCTCTGGGGAGGCCAAGGAAGTACTCACCAAGCCCAGCCAGACCAGTGATGTCCACTTCATCGAGGTTGAGATCTCCACCCTCTACCTCATCGGTATGAAAGTCCCTTGGGATCTCTTCGGCCAGCGTTGGGTCAGAGGGGTCAGTAGGGAAAGAGGGCTCCGGATCCCGGAGAGCAAGCTCATCTCCTTGTGAAGTCTTTTTCTTCTTGGCTTCCCGGTCAGCGCCTTCACCTGCTTGCTTGCGAGTCCTCTTGGAAGCTCTTGGAGGTTTTGGAAGGTCTGTTTCCTGTCTTTCGGTCTCTTGCTCCACCACTTGCAAGAGAGCTGCATCAATTAGACTCTGGGCCGGCCCCTCCGGGTCTGTTGGAGCATCCTTCTCAGCATCACTTGCCCTCT
Source organism: Limnanthes douglasii subsp. nivea (assembly GCA_036936605.1). Lineage (NCBI taxonomy): Eukaryota > Viridiplantae > Streptophyta > Magnoliopsida > Brassicales > Limnanthaceae > Limnanthes > Limnanthes douglasii. Next base: position 184,106,885 of record JAUPFV010000005.1, on the reverse strand, counting down.
TTTTGCCTCTCTTCTTGCCCTTCATTTTGCTTGGGGCTTTGGCCCGGGCAGGTAGGAAGAGTGTCCCATCTAGTTCGTGGGACCTTCTAAGCACAATGTCTTCAGAAGGCTGGGTGGTGAGCTCTTCCCAGGTAAGGTCTCTCCGACCTGTGGTGTTCCATAGGTGAGACCTTGCCAGATTTCCAGGGGTGAAGGCTTTGTGGAATCGATTCTCCCAGTTCTCTGCGGCCCAAGCATTGATTTTGCCACAAGTAACCTATCCGGCCTTCAAATAATCCCCGAACTCCTTTGGCAGCTCTGTTAGAACAAAAGAGAGATCAGTTAATTTAAACCAACTTAAAGAAGGAAGAAATGGACAAAGAGTTAAAGTAAGAAACTTGCGGTCACTCCTCCACCTGCTCCTGAGGAGGCTTGGGTTCTCTTCGGCCTTGATCTTTTTGTCGTTCTCCCAAGCGCCACTGACAAACAGAAATTGGCTCCTCCATTTGCTCTCTGACTCCAAGAGATCACCAACAGCCTTGAGATCGTTCCCCATATTGAAGTGGTAGAAGGGGAATTGGTGATGCTTGCAAAGGTTGGCCACCGCTGCGAACTCTTCCATAGGGAGAGGGATCCCGGACAGCCTAGATGCCATGATACATGACATCAGAGTATACCAGCCATTGGGGCTCAGCTGGCTCGGGCAGAGCTTCACCAGGTGGAAGTATCGAACGATCTCCGGGTCCAGTGGGAACCTGAGTCCCCAATTAAATAGCTCTGTAAAAAAGACTATTTCGTTCCTCTTACAATCCATAGGGGTCTCCGGATCTATGGGGATCCTTATCTTTACATTTTCTGGGATCCCCCATTTTGTGCGCATTCGACCCAGGTCAGAAGTATGGATGAATGCATACTTGGTCTTCTGTAAGGCCAAGAGATATTTGAGCTCAACTCTGTGGAAACACGGCCCCACCTTCTCTTCAAGGCACTCCGGCAGGTCCGGATGCCTTAAGTACAGTTTTTCCTTGCCTTTTTTGGTAGCAGCAGCATTTTCAGTCTGGCCGGAGGACTCAAACTCAAAAGTGACCTCTTCAGCAGAGTCCTCCATTCTTTCCTCCATAATTATTGGGGGAATGTCTGTGGTAGTGGTCCGGGGAGGGTTAAAGCTTGGCTTAGCCTGGCTTCCGGACTGCTGGCTTTCTGTGTTTCTTTGACTTCTCATCTCAGGCTGGGGCTCAGAGGCAGAGGTCTCTCTTGGAGGTACCGGACTGCTGGTCTCCGGACCAGATGGCCTTTCCCGGGGAGCTCTGATGGGCACTCTAGACCCAGAGCCACTGTTTTTTGCCCCCGATTTGGAGGTAGTATTCTTGGAGGCTAGCCCTTTGACTAGCCGGCTTGTCCTTTTAACCACCAGCTTCTCCGGAGAGTGCTCTGTGTCAGACCCCATTGCAATAAACGGCGAAGGTTTCCTAACACTTGTAACTGTGATTCCTGGCTCAACAGCAGGTACTGACTCCTGAACTGAGGAACCAGAGACTATGGGCGAAAGGGTGGATTGAAAGAGTTTTTTGGGCTTAGTACCTTTGGAGGAAGATGAGCCTCGATCTGACTCAGTAACAGAGGCGACTGGTTTATCAACGGGTGATGAAGGTAGCCATGCTGCTATTCGTCTCTCCTTCTCAACTTTTTGTGCTCTTTCCAACTCCGAAAGATTGAGCCACCCACCTTTGATCAGTGCTATTCTTACTGTAAACATAAACTACCCAGAAAACCTTTGCTTTAGAGAGAGAAAGCTCTGAGTAAATTTGCAGAGTAAATGTGAAAGAGATGGTAAAACAGTGGAAAATGAGTTTGAATTTATAGTAAATCTGAGAAGAGGAGTTGATTCCTAGGAGAATTCGAAAAGTTTGGCAATGATTAAAAGACGGCGCTCATGTCACTACTTGTAATTAAAGAGGTTGCTTTTCAAAGAAGGTGGTGCGAAATTCAAGGTGGAAAAACGGCTGGAGTGACCAATCAGAGAGCAACACGTGTCCCACTAACTCTTACAAAAACCGTTTTGAATTCGTGAAAGCTTAATCTGTCCGGGTATACCCCATACATCTGTCCGGGTTGAAAACCACTTCTGACGTCAGACTGTTTTTCAGTTCTTTGACAAGAATACTTGCTCAAACACCTAAAAAAGGGGCTCCTGATGAGTCCGAATTCAGCATGGTCCCCGAACAAGAGCAAATCGGTCTAGTCTCTCCGCATACCGGACAGGTTACATGGACAGGGTTCGAACAGGTCACTTGGACCGGACAGATTTCTGTGAACACTATGAACTTAAGGCTGTTCGAACTATGACAAAAGTACTAAAAAACCTAAACACTTCTTGACTAAGCTACTTGCTCTCCTACTTAGAGCTCATGGGTCTTTGAACATGACCCGGGTCCATTAAACATGACCCGAAAGCCCATAAGGGCCCAAACATTAGACTATAAATACCCAACCACCCGCATTAACTAGGGGTAATGAGAATTAACTGCTACCAAGCTGCTTAATCATCTCTCTACTCTCTACTCTAACCGTTAAACACCCACACACCACCTTAAAACTCCACTTGAAATTACCAGCCTACCCTCATGCAATTATTATCCACACCAGCCACATGTGATGAAGTCACTATTCTTAATGATAAATATTCCTATGTGTCTGGCACAATCCCTACCATCAGTGAGAAGAAATCGTCTTCCTCTCAAAAAAATCTTATTGTTAATAAGGATTTCTGTGCTCATTGTATCTAGTGAGCAAACAAGAAAAGAAAGGTTTGGCGATCCAAGCATAATTTCACCCATGGGGCCTAAGCAGAATAAAAGTAAGGAGAGAAGCACGAAAGATCCGTCGAATAAGAACGCAAATCAGGACGAGGTACCGAATATTACGCTTTTGATTATCGAGCAACCATCATTTTCCAATGGGAATTCAAACTTTCTATTATAGATCTACCACATCCATCGTGACTAATATACCGCCATCTCAGACATATCCAAATATTTCATATTACAATACTATGACAATTATCGATATGTTACAAAGATAGCCAAAAGAGAAATAAAGGTTTGTATTTATTGCTATGCTTCCCTTAATCGTATTTCTAGGAGCCATTTAGTTGACTCCTTAGTTTTTCATGATTTTGTAGAGTCATCGTAACTCGATGATGCTTGTGTATCAATAAATGATCCCTGAGATATCCAAGTGATGTAGAACTTCAAGCTAGAGTCTATGGTGTGTGTAGGGATGTTATCGGTCCATTTTGGTACGGGTTTTGACAAAACTGGTCATGACTGCTAAGC